>CM062817.1:1603112797-1604312797 GCA_031772625.1 Pinus tabuliformis | reverse complement strand
CCCCATTGCATTGAGTGCCTCTATGAGATGGGGAAATCACTCTTGAAATTGGTCCTTGGTCAGCCACTTTCCTTGGTGCAGGAGTTAACCAGCTTTGACAACCCAATATAGTTGGATCTCCTGCTGGCGAGTGTTCTCATCTATGTGTCCATGATTCGATCAATTGTGTAATGTTCCATGTAGTCTGGTTTAACTTTGTTGGTGTGAGATGTTCTGCAATCTATAATGTGTCCAGTAATGGTGGAAAGTGTGGTCGAAGGCATTCCACATTGAACAATGGGTGCAGGCCAAGGAATGGTATAATGTTGAGCTCAAAACATTTGTACCCTACAAATTTAGTGATGGTATAAGATCCATTTCATAGCGGGCGAAGCTTGCGGTGGGGCCTAGCAATCCACTTCTTCTATAGATGTAATCAAACTTTGTCGCCCACATGGAACTTGTGTGGCACCCAATGTTGATCATGATGCTACTTGTACTTAGCATTGGCTCTGTCCAATATGTTTTAGACCTGCTGGCAGATGTGCTAAATGCACTCAATGAAGTTGTTAGCCCTATCAACTTCGGACTAGACATGAGATGAATCTGCCTGAGTAGCTACAAATGGTATGGCCACATCAATGGGACATAGTGGTTGGAATCCCAACCCCACCTAAAAGGGGTTGTGGCCAATTGAGCTATGGAGAGCTCTATTGTATCTATGCTAGACACAGGGGAGGTTTTCATCCCATGTGTGTGGATGCTTCATGTTGTACATACGTAAAATGTGTACGATCATCTTATTGACGACCTCTGTTTGGACATCAGTTTGGGGGTGGAAAGTTGTGGACTTAGTGAGCTTGGTATCCAACATCGACCAGAGACTTGACCAAAATGTACTTAGGAACTTGTTGTTCTGATCTTAGATAATGGACTGTGCGATTCCAAAATGTACCCACACTTATTCAAATAAAAGCTAACTAGTGGCTTATGTTGTGATACTCATCTTGCGGGCCGCCATAATGGCCATCTTAGATAATATGTCGACGACCACAGAAACATAGTCATGACCATGCTTATTAGAAGGAAGGTCTAACATGTAATTCATGCAGATGGATTCCTAAGGTTGGCTAGGAATATGTAGAGCAGTATATAGGCTTTGTTTCTTGATGGTTGGTTCGCAATGGCGCAGGCAGTGCAAGATATGATCTTCTTCCCAACATCCTATCAAAGGTTCAACCAATACAAATACTTCTATAGTATTGTCATTGTTTTCCCTACCCCAAAGTGTCCAACAACCCGTCTGTAGTGTGGCTCCCAAATCATCTTGGCACACTCACTTGAAGGAACACAGAGGTGTCTCAGGTGGCATAATAGTGCATCCTGGAGGTGAAAATTTGGAACTTTCTTACCTTCCAGGAGCATCTAGTATATGTTGTCGAATTTTGGATCGCTCTTGTAAAGATGTGTCCACCTTGCAATATCATTCCCAGAAGAGTCGAGCACAGTGGTCACTGCCATAACTGGTGATCGACTGAGGCAGTCTACAACATTGTTGGTGTTTCCCTTATTATACTTAATGCTCAAATAGAATTGTTGCAGGTATGTCAACCATTTCTCATGATGAACGTTCTACAACTTCCCTTGTGTCTGTATGAATTGCAGGGGTTGGTGGTTTGTGTGGATGATTGTTTCCTTCCCTAGAACATAATTCTTCCATTATCGACAGGCTTGCACAATGGAATACATATCATTGTCATAGGTGGGATACTTCTGGACTGTGTCTGAAATTTTCTCACTATGATATGCCATTAGATGCCCCTGTAGAGTAAGAACTACATCAATATCATAGTCGGAGGCATATATATCGATCTCAAATTTAATGTTGTAGGTCTAGTAATGTGAGCACTAGTGCATAGCAGAGGTTATGCTTCAACTTGGAAAATTCCTTCTGTTGGGATTCATACCAAAGTAACTTTGCTTTCGCTCCTCCCTTGGTGACTTGACTCAAAGGCCAAGTTATATGAGAGAACCCCAACACGAACCTGCGGTAGAAGTTGGCAAGACCCAAAAAGTTATGGAGCTCTGTTAGAGTGGTTGGGGATGCCAAATACCAAATGAATTGTATCTTAGTTGGGTCCACATGCACACCCTGCTCATCAATGATGTACCCTAGATATCGAACCTGGGTCATACCAAAAGTGAATTTCTCCAAATTGGAAAACAACTTATGTTTTCGCAAGGTTTAGAATACCTATCGAATATGGTGTAAGTGTTCTTCCCAACTACGGTTGAAGATCATAGTGTCATCCAAATACGCTACCACGAATGAGTTGGTTAATGGTCACAAGATGTTGTCCATCAACCTCATGAAGGCTACGGGGGCATTCATCAAATCGAAAGAGATGATCAACTATTAGAAAAGGGCCTCCTTGGATTTGAAGGCAGTCTTCCACACATTAGAGAGTTCGATCAGTACCTGGAAATAATCAGGCTTCAAGTCAATCTTGTTGAAATATTTGGGCCCTTTGAGCCAGTCTAGAAGGACATAAATCAATGCTATTAGATATCTATTGTGGACAATGATCTTGTTCAATTCCCGATAGTCAATATAGAGTCTCCAGGTCTCATCCTTCTTTTGTACCAACACGATTTGGCTCCCACAGGGTGATGAAATTGGTTCGATGTGCCCTTTTTGCAACATATCCTAAATTTGCCTCTTGATTTCATCGTTCTCCAGAACAGAGCATTGATAGATCAACCCATTGGGTAGCGACGTGCCTAGGGTTATATCAATGGAGTGCTTGACCTGAAAGTGTAGAGGTACCTTTATGGGTCAGGTGAATATGTCCCAGTACTCCTCTACAACCTTTTCCATCTGCTACGGTTGTGCGGAGGAGCCCTATCTGTAGGTTGTGGCCAATATCTTCTTCTTTCCCCGAGGGTGAATCATAAGGAAAATAAATTTCCTAGTTTGGGAAATTATCTTACTGCCTTGCTACGTAGTGATCAAAGAAACGACAGTAGGCGGTGCTATCTTCGGTATCCTGCACAATTTATTTCCCAAAGTAATAATAATAGTGCGAGGCCTAGACTCATACAGAACATGTCATTTCCACAAGTATGGTTGGCCTAATAAAACATCACAAACTTAAAGAAGAGCAACATCGCAGAAACTTCATATGTGAAGGGCTTGATGTGGTAGGGAAGGTGACATTATTGGGTGACAAAGAGATGTCTCCCTTGGTGAAGCCACCCGATGGTGTATGGCTACAAGTGTGGTGTGGTTGGTAGGCCCAACTACTTCAGGACCTCTACTAAAATGAGGTTCTTCTGGTTCCTGTTTTCGATAATGAACTATAGTAGAGAAACCTTCACCCACATCTGTGAGTGGAAGAGTCACTCCCCCTCCTCTGGGTCTTTGGGCTCATCCTTTTGGATCTTAGTGGTGGAAATGGTGGCATTAGGCTCTACATCGATACTTTTCTTCCCTTTATCTTTCCCTTTGTCGGTTTCTAACTCAGGGTCAAAACATGCATCTGATTCGAAAGCTTTTAGCTCGACCAGTGGTGACTGCTTGGCTTGATACTCACTTGTGTTGTGAGTGGGGCTGTTATGAGACTCACACCATTTCCTTATGTCCTTTTTTATCTTCATGGTCTTGTTCTTTGGTTACAATTTCGGAGGATTGTCTTGGGTCACCCTGCCTTGGCTTTGTCCTTTGTTCTATGGTTTGGGGGCACCTTTCCCTTGTTTCAGATTCATAGATCCAAAGTCTTGCTTCTTTTGTTTAAGTTTCCGCTAGATCTTGACATCGTATTGATAGGCAGTGTCAAGCGAGGAGATTTCCAGGAACTCCATTTGGTCCTGGATGTACTTGTGTAGACGGTTGCGGTACTTGAGTACCAAATGTCGCTCATAATCCTTGATACCAAACTTCATGCAAAGGGTATGGAAAACATTTGTAAAATCTGGCACATATTGGTCCCTTCCCTACTGCAACATGGTCCACTTTATGGATTTATCTTCATAGCTCTTGACAGGGTAATATTGTTCCTTGATGGCATCTCGGAAAGAATTCCAATTGGGTATGGTTGAAAAGAGTGAGGATTCTCTCTCGTCCTTTTGTTCACAGTAGGTTTACCATCAATCCTTGACATGTGGGGCGGCTTTGAGGAGTTAAAAAGTAATCTTTTCCAAATTGGAAATTAATGAACTAAAAAATATCCTTCCAACAGATTTAACCATCAATCTACGAGATTTGCATCTATTTGTCCTTCAAATATGGGAATGTCAAAGTTAACTTGTACCTTGAAAGGAGTGGCACCTCCATAGTGGCTGTTGGATGAAGATGCGTCACCTTTGGGTAGCTGCTGAAGGATATCAGAAAATTTATCCATCAATGCTTTCCTTTGTCACTCAAGGGATTCCTCGAGAAATATTTTGAAAGGATGTCTTGCCCCCTTGTCTTTCTTTTCTCCTGCCATTGGAGTTCATCGAGGTTTGCACAGATGGTCTTGCAAAGGTTCAACCAGTTCAAACCCTAACTCCTTATACCTTGACCTCGTTGAGGACATGCAAAGAAAACTAGAGGAAGAGAAGACCGCTCTGATACCATTGATTCAAATTTATGCAGGAACGAAACAAAATTCAAATGTACACATAAACACAGAGATGCAGTAGAAATAAAACTTTCGGACTGTGTCTGAAAGTGTCTCACTGTGATATGCCATTGGATGCCCCTGCTGAGTAAGAACTACACCAATAACATAATCAAAGGTATTTGTCTCGATATCAAATGGTTGCTGCAGGTCTTTTAATGTGAGCATCGGTGCAGAGTTAGGATTCATACCAAAAGAACTTTGCTTTCGCTCCTCCCTTGGTGACTTGACTTAGAGGCCAAGTTATATGAGCCTCATGAAAGTTGTAGGGGTATTCGTCAACTCAAAAGGCATGACCAACCATTAGAAAAGGCCCTCCTTGGATTTGAAGGCAGTCTTCCACACATTGGAGGGTTCAATTTGTACCTGGTGATAACCAGACTTCAAGTCGTTCTTTCTGAAATATCCCCCCCCCCCTTAAGTTGGTCCAAAATGTCATCAATATGTGGGATTGGATACTTATTCTAGACAATGATCTTGTTCAACACCCGATAGTCAATACAAAGTCTCCAAGTTTTTTATGAAGAATTTGGTATCTACGGATAAATACTAATTCTCTAGACAATAGCTATATCTAGAACAACAATTTAAAGCACTTTAACCTTTCTCTATAAACAATAGATAAGACAAAGAGAATGAGAGTACATACTTGTACTTTCGCTTTCCTCTTGTCTCCTTTGTATCGATACTGTCACTCCTTCCCGTACTTAACACGCTTGAGAAGTACCTGTAAACATCAACAGAAGACAAAGAACCAATCAAGGCAAAAGATCTATTGATTACAAGTAAATGGAATCACATACATTCACACATATAAGAATCACATATCATGATAAGCATATGGAGAAAGGTGCAAATACTTTATTAAATAGAAGGAAGAATTGCAACCATGAAGCCTGATTCGAAGTCACTCCTCTAACTTTGGTTCCATCCACATCACATCATAAGCATGACAATCCGACAGCATAACGACACTTACAATAGTCTCAATTTTGAAACTAACATTATCTCCTTACAATTATCAAAGTCCAGCCCCCTTGATCACTTAAATGAGTGTTCAATTTATAGGAATATGGAGGAGGTTTTGTCATCAATGAAGGTATTGAATGGCCTTCCATACTTAGAATTAATTCCATGGAGGAAGGGATGAGAGGATAGGATGTATCTTAACTCACTCCTCATCTATTTTCGAGCTCATAGGAGATGATAAGTGTGGGAATCATATAGAAGGCTCCAGAAGATAAGAATATTGACCAAACCCTATGTGAATTTCACTCAAACTCGCCCAGCGTAGGTCAAAGAGGGCCTAAGTGATCTGCAGAGCACCCTAGTATGGACTCAGCTGCTCTACAATGCACCCTTGCCTAGGCCTAACTGCGTTGGTCCCTCTAGAGGTCATTTCAGGATGTATTTAGGCCATGAAACTGCCTGGGAAGGAGGCACTCAAAAGGTTGACTTGTTTAGGGCATGTAGCAACTGAAATTAGGGTTTGATGAGCCCTAAAACACTGATTTGGATGATGGGAGTGATGTGCCCAAATGGATCTGTAACAGTTGCCCCCTAAAGCATGAAGTTGAAAATGTAATGTCGAGTGAAATGCTTTACAATGTGATGAGGAGGTTCCGAAGTGGTTGATGACCTACATCGATTACAATACAATATCATGATATTTTGATTTTTTCTCATGAATTGTTGAGGGAAGGAATACCCATGATCAGCATATAAACTTTCATTAAAAGTACATAGACAGTCGTCTACAGATATAGACCCATGATCAGAATGACCATCAATGTAAAACCATTGTACGGATGATTTGGTACATTTCTTGAAATTGCAGCCCAGATGGATGAAACTAGATCTAGG
The DNA here is from genome assembly GCA_031772625.1 of Pinus tabuliformis. Lineage (NCBI taxonomy): Eukaryota > Viridiplantae > Streptophyta > Pinopsida > Pinales > Pinaceae > Pinus > Pinus tabuliformis. The sequence continues at coordinate 1,604,306,294 of CM062817.1, read as the reverse complement.
GTCTTCTATCTCGTTCAAGCATTCGCACAAGTACGAGTCTAACCATGTGAATGTGTGATCTAAAGTCAAACATGGGAAGACACCGTCTGATTACCAGCCAATGATGTAAGTCGTTAACGGACGTGAGAGAAATCACCGATAATGATAATGATCCTCAAGGTACTACAGTACATTCTGCATGGTGTGAATGGATGATGTTGGGCAGGGAATCCCCACACAGCATGTTTTGGGGCTCAAAGCCCAAGTTTTGAGTGATATTATTGTAAAGCTCCGCAAATTGCGGGCATGAAATGTATGTTAGAGTCATAGGGCTGTCCACCCTAAGTTTGAATGTAATGTTGGCCTACCCATGCTTCGCGGACCATGGGATTGTATAAGTAGAGCGAGGCTATGAGTTGTAAAGATATCATCATATCATAATGGAATCTAATGGATAGAATGAGATATCAAAGCATAGAGGAACAGTCTAAGTGCATCTTGGGTGATAGTAGTAGGAAGAGGCTCTGTAGATGAGTGCGCAGAGGCCTTGTAGAGTCCGCAGCTGAGTGCGCAAGGTAGAATTGAGTCTGTAACCAGAGAAGAGATTAATAAAGAAAGGTTTTGTTACCAATTCTGTACATCTCTTCTGAGTTATTACATGTTTGATATCATTCACAATTATACTGTTTATTTACTGCAGACACTTGTATGAATTGTGAATATTGTTAAGTATAATAGAAAGCATACAAATAAGCTAAGTTAATCAACTAATATTGGATGATTAGTAAGGACATGGGTAATAACATTGTTTTGCCCCTGAGTAGGGTTGCACGAAGGCAGTATCTTAGGCCATAGGGTATAGGAAAGTGCGCGTAGTAGCGTGCGCAACCACGTACCACTTGAAACCATCAACATCTCAAGGGTGCGGAAACCTGGTTCTAGCACCCTCACATACTACTTCGGGTGAGACCTCAGTTTGAGCTCCGCGGACTGTTTCCGAAAGGGCCAGTAGTACTAGGATTTGTTTGGCTAAATAACCTCTGAACCTGGGTCAAGCCCCAACAAGCCAACAAATGGTTCCGTTGCCGTGACCAGGATCTGTATAAGGGATGTCTGATGTCGTGTCACTGGAATCCAACCAGGAAAGAGATTGAAGGGTGGTTGGACAGAAAGATTCACGAGTTTGTTTCACAAGAAAACAGGAATCCATGAGTATCAAAGGAATAATGGTTAGAGTGCTACTTATATACGGAAATCCAAGAAATCTTCTGTGCATCCTTCCCCTCTGAGTTGTATGAGTGGATCGCGAAGCTAGCAGAGAGTGAGGGAAGGTGTAGACTCGACAAACCGATTGTGTGGACACAAAATTGGTGCACAGACTAGAAGCATCAGAAGATAAGATCTCACGTGCTGTGGACCATTGTCTTGATCGAATTATAGGAGGGTTTATCACCGAGTTCGCGGTAGACATGACAGTCAGCTACAGCGAGGCGAAGCGACGCTTCCTCAAAGGATCATGAGGTAAGTACATTAAATCGTTGAATACTTGGATTAAAATGCTATTGTGTGAAAAGTGGGTTATGCAAATAAATTGATGTTTGGGGCTACGTGAAGTGGGAAGATCTATAGAAACGAGGGTAGCGCAGAGATAGAAAATAGCCCCTCGATTTTGCCGTGACGGGAGAGTGAGGAAGAGCTCATGAAAGTTTCTCTGAGAAGTGCGATAAGTCTGATAAGGCAGCGAATTCCGCGCATACCACCCCCACCTACACCACCACTAGTTTTACCATTGTCACCCCCATCCCCGCCCACACCACCTCCGCCACCACCACAGTTCAATATGGCGAGTGCGATAAAATTGCCGGTGTTCAAAGGAGTAGGGAACGAAGATCCAGACCAATTTTGGTTCGTGGTAAAAGCTGTATGGGAAGCACAAGGAGTTGTGGATGACAATATAAAGAAGGTAATGCTGGTAAGCACGTTGTAGGATCGCGCACTAACATGGTACATTAAGCATTCTAATAACCATCCAAACGCGGGGATCGCAGATATCTAGGCTGCAATGAATAGGGAATTTAGCAGGCCAAAGTTGGAGACACAATCGATTATCGGGTTTAAGGAAATTGTGATGCTTCCAGGCGAGACCCCATGGGATCTAGATCAGAGACTAAAGAGTATGATTCATGAAGCCAACATGACCTTGACAGATGGACAGCACCGTGCATGGTTTGTAGCGTCACTAACACCGCATTTAAGGATGGCGCTGTCACAACAGAAGTTATCCACCTAGGCCGAAGCTTTAGAGATTGCGATGAGACTGCACGAGACCCAAATACAAGATCCTGGCTTGGGAGTCCAACAAATCCACGCGCAACTGCAAAATTTGTGTCTGGAGATGCAGAGTTTGAAACAGGATAGGACAACTCGGCCAGAGGTGCGCGATGAGGTATGGTGCATAAAATGCGAAGGCCAGGGGCATGACAAGGACCATTTTCCAGTCTTCTCAAACTACTTGGTAGGAGGAGGGCCGATGCCATTAAGACCAGAGGCACAAGTTGTACCGAGCGCGATGCCTACATTATGGTTTGCGATTTGTCAGATAGGAAGAAAACATGCTACGGACAATTGTCATATATTATAGAAGTATACGCAGATGTCCCAACAATTGTTCTATAATTTCTGTAGGTCGGTAGGCCATGATGAGTGCACCTGTAGAAGTTACGAGCTGATGATGGATCAAACTCCTGTCTATAGAGTGCAGACCGAGATGCGAGCCCTCGATCCAAATGCAGGAATGGTGTGCACTAGATTTCAGGGGCGCGGACGAGGTCAAGGTGGAATGGGACTAGGAAGGGGCTACGGATAGCTGATTTGTTACAATTATGGAGGGCTAGGGCGCTATACCCATGATTGTACAAATCCGACGAGAGCATCGTGTTTATATTGTACTCAGTTTGATCATGAGATGGAGGAATACCCTACACTGATAGCGAGGTTGTGCGATAAAGGAGTACTCCAACCTCCCCCAACTTAGAACCTACAAATGATGAGGTTTGAACTGCGCGAAGAGGACCTGAATGTAAACATCTTGCTTCGAAGTGGTATCACGACATGAGATGACAAAGGTAAGCAGCCTGAAGAAAGTGCGTGGGTTCACAAGGCTCCTACAAAGGAACCTAAATTTGATGTGGAGCACGTGAAGGAGACATTCATGGAAGCTAAGAAGAGCTTCATGGAGGCCTCCACTTCAGGTAGTAAGGATCAACTGGAACTAGGGATGGATCCTTCAATGCTCACTACCTTTCTGGAGACATGCATGAAGCTGTTGTGCGACAGCAAGGCTGTGAAGGGACTACAGGAACTCATCACTAGGTGTGCTAGGTCAGGAGAACCGTGCATAGTCTGGAAACTTGGAAAGCATGCATTGCGAATAGGAAGGGAAATGAGATTGACTTTGCAAATCAGAGAGTATGAAATGGATCAAGTAATTCTAGATTTAGGATCGGACGTGAATGTACTGCCAAAGTAGACATGGGAATGCATGGGCAGGTCTGCATTGCAGTGGTTTCCTATTCAATTGTGAATGATGAACCAGCAAAAGATCCTACCAATGGGAATATTGCAGGGGATAACGGTAGACATCGAAGGTGCGAGAGCGCTTGCAGATTTCATAGTGATAGAAATTTTCAATGAAAACAATCCCTATCCTGTGCTACTGGGAATAGATTGGGCCACTGATATGAATAGAGTGACGACGAGAGTGATGACGGGCTAGACTGTATCTACAAGATAACCGCTCAGGAACAGGATTGGGTAAATCATACAGCTAATGGCAGGATTTCGTGGGAGCACGAAAGCTCCTGCACATCAGATTCAGATGAGGAAACAGAATGATGGCAGAACCGGTTACACGAGGTAACCACGCCAAATTGCAACATGATGGTAAGATCATTGTGCTGTGTGACAACTGAGGTGAGAGATATGCCTATGTATGATGGGTTGATAGCGGTGGATGAATTCCTTCACAAATTTGAAAGAAAAGTGCTAGAACAGCAGCGGTTTGATGCTCTGAAATGGGCATTGCGCGCTACACCTGCAAGATGGTGGGATAAGCACCAGCAGAGTTTCGGGGACTGGCGTGAATGTAGAAGGATGATACACTTATGATTTGGAAATCTTAAGATGCGGGTGGAAGTCGGGCATGAGGGACGAAACAGCCCGCATGCCCACCTTTCCAAATGGGTACAGACGTATGGTACGCAGCTCACATGAACGCACACTACTCTCACGATAGGAAACAGGGACAACAAGTAGAAGTAGGAAAGACGAAGCGTGCCAAAGATTATCCATGGGGAAGCCTTTGACAAGGTGTGTGAAGTGCTAAACATGGTCCACCATGTGAAACGAACTGACTGGGACTTGCGCGTACCAGTAGTTCGATGGGCCTATAGGACCATGTGCAAAACCCTGACTGCGAGAGCAGTTCCAAAGCTGAAGTATGAAGCAGGGGCTGAAATCCCTGTGGAGCATGTGAAGCCAAGTCTGCGCGTAACAACACCCATAGATACGACGACCCGCACAGACTGGAACGAAGATATCAAACAACTACGAGAAACAAAACATATAAGACTTGAGGAAGAAATCCGATGGGGAAACTTTAGACTTCGCGAACGTGAAAAAGACCAGGTATGGCTAAGGGAGAAAAACAAGTTAATGGATGCAGAGGTCAAGAAGCTGGAAAATGAAATAAAGGAAGCATTTCTCATCGAAAAACTGAGGATGGCGAGGCGACGGGCATTTAAGACGCGAGTTATGGGTAATATTTGGGAAAATCTGCCGCCAAGAAAGCATTAATGGCTCGAAATTGGGGGGAATGGTTGAATTCGAAATCAAAAGGTGCTATAAAACTCCAAAGGCTGGCCAACGAACAACACTTGGTCATTTGAGAATTGAGCGCTTGAGCAGAGCACAGAGCATTGAGAGTTGAGCAATAATGGAGCCCCTAAGTTCGCAAGAGACAGAATACAGCCTAGAGATGATGACGACCACTAAGGATGGGTTGGGAATTGAAGATGTAACTGCCAGCGAGGCCGCGCAAACCCAAATGGTTGAGGATGTTCCAAAAGGCGTCGGGGTGATGACAGAAATCACCAAATCACTGCAAACACCGAGGCCCAAGAAGGATAAACAGACAATGGGTTTAGTACGCATGTCCCCGAGGAATCCGTAGCATAGCAAACTATCCATGGAAGAGAAAGGGAAAGCAGTCACAATAGAAATAGATGAGGAAGAAGAAGACTTGCAGGCCCTGATCGCTGCAGCAGAAGAAGAAGAAGATGTGGAGGAGGATATCCAACCGTTACGCTCTGCAACAAAACTACCTGCGTATGTCCCTCCACGGAAAGGGAAAACCAAAGTACCGAAGGATCTGGACGAAATGAATAGTTCACTCCAGACCCCGCTCCTCCCCAATGGTATTGTATTTGAGGGCATGCACCTAGGCCGTGTGCTAACCATGAAATTTGAAGACTGGGACCTGGCTGACTGTGAGAAGTTCTCGCACCTAGAGACCACGAATCTTATGAAGCAGAATATTGAGGGGGCAGTGATAATGTTAGAGCCACGAAAATGGCTGTGCGGTGTGAAAAAGGACGGGTTGTTGCACTTATTATGGATACCACATTTCCACCGCATGCCCATCACCATTTTTGTCATCGGGAAGCTACTCTGCTTGGTGCACGATGGGTATCTATGGCTGAAGGAGCCTATTCCCATCACGACAGACCTCATTCACCGTATTTCTTGGCTCCCAAGTAAAGGAAAGGACCCCGTGACTATAGCCAGAAAAGGTATTGATTTGACTCTTGCAGAAGCCATGAAGGCGAAATATAAGATGGAGAAGAAGAAGAGGGGCTACACCATCTCCAGCATCAAGGACAAAGGGGTGCACATAGTGACCCAACTGATGGCCGGAAAAATTATGAGAAATTTCCGCGCTGATGAGGTACCGGCGCCGGTGGTCGCGTTGGCCGAGCAATGCATGGAGGGGGTCCAGTTCAACTAGTCTGAATTCCTCTGCGAGGAATTTTTGACAAACTGTTGTGAAGCCCGGGAGTAGGGTAAAACCTTCCACTATGCGTGGTTGCTATTATCCATATTGCTAGTAGCAGGAGAACTACTGGAGGATAGTCAATTCCCCAGCATTGATAGAGAGTTACCAGAGGCCGTGAAGTACGCATCACTCTGGGCCACAAAGGACGCAAAACGGATTCGCGACACCAAAACTTTCTGGGTACTCATGGAGGTGAGCGTCTGGATGTGGATCAATCAAAGGCCATGCCTGTCCCCTATGGTGCACAATAGTCTGCAATTTTTTGCAGAATTCAAAGCTGATATGCACAACATTTATATCAGGGCATGAAAGGATCCAGCGAAGCATTGGACGAAACTACCATTTGTAGCCACTGATGACGCGATTTTTACTGTATTGGAGACATGGCGCACCTCAGATCTAGAAGAACTAGAGAAGGTGGCATCATAGAAGAAAAAGGACAATGCCAAGTTGCGCATAACCAAAATGGCAGAGAAAAGGCAAAAGGAAAAAGCAGCAACTGAGGTAGGGGTGGCGCGAGAAGCGACACAGAAAGCCGCGGAGCAGAAGAAGGCTGCAGAAGTAGCAACAACAATGCAGGCAGCAACATCGCAGGTAGACGAGGGCCAAGAAACATCCTCAGGGAAGGAGCCATAGGAAATAGAAACAACAGAAGGGAGCGCGGACCCAAGGGCCACGTCCACATAGTTAAAGTGTCCGCGCATTGTAGAGATCGGGCCCAAGGAAGAAGGTCAAGGCCTCAAAGTTGGCCATTGACCTGATCACCTTAACCGAAGGTGATCTCCATGACATCGGTGAGAGAGTCTGCGATGTCAACAGTGAAGCACTTCAGGAGTTCATGCAGGAGCATTAGACTGTGTTGGGGGCCCTCAGGGCGTAGCTACAAGGGTAACAGTTGTGGTCCCCTCAGGAAGGCACCCTGTCAACACACTTCGCAGCAGGAACTTCAACAGCAGAGTAGATCTTGCGCGCAAGGATGGAAAACACAATAGTGTTGCCAGAGGGAGCTCTAGTGTCATCCAATTCGATGGATCGGTTATCGATTAGCATGATGAAAGGCCTTGGCCTTAATATGGCTACCCTTCCTCGGGAAACGTTGTATCAGTTACAGGATGGGATAACGGCAGAGCTACGAGCCAGGGAGGGCTGCACGATCCAGGTTCTTAGCGAACAGAAAATCAACATAGAACAACTCAACTTGCAACATGATGAGTTGGTGTCGCAAAATAAACATTTGGTGCACACGGTAGATGACACTTGCTGACGCGTCCCGGAGCTGGCCATCGTAGCAGATCTACCGGTAGAAGTGCAGATCCACAGTTTGGCAACTGGAGTCTGCGAGGTTAGGGAAGAGATGATAAAGTTTTAGCTGGAGCTATATCTTTAGATCGTCGAGCTACGGTTGAAGGCATGGCCTTCCACTCCCCCAGAAGTCCGAGAAGTGTGCTAATGCTATCATAGCAGGGTTGGAAGAAATTGGAGGTGCAGTGCACGACTGTACCAACATGTTGGAACAGGGAGTTGAGGTCCTCATGACTTTGTAGGAGGACCCCAACATCCAGCGGTTGGAGACAGAGGTGCGCGAACTCTAGCAGCAGTACGACAGTATCAGAGGAACTGTACAAACAATAGTCCTCACTCAGCAGCTTGCGAGGATGCAACAAGCCAAGGAATTAAAGGAGTACGTGGATGCAGCGCGCCATAAGGAAGCCGTTCTCAAAGCGCACGTTCAACCATGGATTGACTAGGCCTTCACAATCACAGTGAATATTGAAGGGAAGCTTGTGCACATTCAGGGGATGCATGTATAGATGCAGGACATCACGCTGGACAGAGAGGTCTCAGAAGAACAGATGCTGCAGGTTCAACAAGTAGTAGCTTAGTGTGCTGCGGACATCAAGACCATTCTAGACCAGTTGTAGGGACTCTGCGCCAAGATCGCCACACCAATAGAGTGACTCGAGGGCCAGTCACGATGTTTGTGTTGGGGGCCTGTCGGGCATGGAATCCCCCCACAACATGTTTTGGGGCTCAAAGCCCAAGTTTTGAGTGATATTATTGTAAAGATCCACGAATTACGGGTACGAAATGTATGTTAGAGTCATAGGGCTGTCCGCCCTAAGTTTGAATGTAATTTCGGCCTACCCATGGTTTGCGGACCATGGGATTGTATAAATAGAGCGAGGCTCTGAGTTGTAAAGATATCATCATATCATAATGGAATCTAATGGATAGAGTGAGATAGCGAAGCATAGAGGAAGAGTCTAAGTGTGTCTTGGGTCTCAGTAGTAGGAAGAGGCTCTCTAGCTGAGTACGCAGAGGCCTAGTAGAGGCCGTAGCTGAGTGCGCAGGGTAGAATTGAGTCTGTAACTGGAGAAGAGATTAATAAAGAAAGGTTTTGTTACCAATTATGTACATATGTTTTGAGTTATTACATGTTTGATATCATTCGCAATTATACTGTTTATTTACTCCATGCACTTGTATGAATTGTGAATATTGTTAAGTATAACATCATGCATACAAATAAGCTAAGTTAATCAACCAATATTGGATGATTAGTAAGGACTTGGGTAATAACATTATTTGGCCCCTGAGTAGGGCTACGAGAAGGCAGTATCTCATGCTGCGAGGTATAGGAAAGTGTGCGTAGAAATTTGTGCAACCGCGAAACACTTGAAACCATCAGACATCTCCAGGGTATAGAAACTTGGTTCTAGCACCCTCCCATACTACTTCGGATGAGACCTCAGTCCGCGCTCCGTGGACTATTGCCGAAAGGGCTAGTAGTACTGGGATTTGTTTGGCTAAATCACCTCTGAACCTGGGTCAGGCCCCAACAAGCCAACAGATGATTTGATGTCGAATACCATACAAAGCTTTCGGTCGAAGGCCATTGATGTCAACCTATCACTGGAAGTGAGAAACCTACCATTGATGTATGCAAGCCTCAAGGTACTGGAAGGGTGTTTCTAAGTCAACTTCCTGGATAATGAGCTAATATCGACAAGAAGCGACTCGTCGCAAGAGGGCCTTGATGTATCCCACATCAACGACACGGAATGAGTGTAATGATTTTGGAGACAGAATTTGACTGACGACACAAGGTTCAAGAATGGTGGTCATGAAAATGAAGGTTTGTGGTACTGCAAAGGATGAATTTTAATTGAATGACTTCTCTTGAACATGTCAATGACACTGAAATGAATTGGTAGCATTGACCCAAAACAAAGTGATGGATGGTATGATATACCAACTGTATGATAACAATCAAGATGATAACCCAACCCAAATAGTCACGATGATGGAGTGAAAGTGTCATGTTCAAAAGCGGCCTGCTACCAAAAGTGGTTTACCCCTTTTTCCATTTTCCCCAGTCATTGGTGACCAGTACCTCTTTATTTTTATCAAGCTTGAGGAGGATAACATATGCTTGTTGTATAATTCCACCCTTCGGGTGAATCCATCGCTATGTGATGTTTTAACGAGTCTAGAGAAGGTGAAATTTGATCTTGTCATGTTCGACAAGTTTGTCGCTATTTGATGTTTAATGAGTTTAATGACAATGATAACTCAGTCCTTTTCATGTTTAGAGAGTTTGAAAAGGGATGAAAAGAAAACTCCACAAGTTCTTTTTCGTAGATTTGTCTCTCAAGCCCGAAAAAGAAGAGAGAACCTATTGACCATGTTCAGTCAACGTATTCCTTTTTCGTAAATAATCTATCTTAGTTTGAAAAAGGGTTAAACTTATACTGAGTAGATGTCATTTCCAATCCGTTAACGAGCTAAAAAGGACAAGCGCTCGAAAATCTTTTCATATTTAGAGAGTCCGAAAAGAGCTTAAAAAGGACTCCAAGGGGGTTCCTTTTTCAATGTTTAACACAACTCGATAAAGAGATAAAAGTATGCTCTGTGGTCAAAGATGCAATTTACAATTGAGCACGTCAAATTTTATAAGTTAGCTATAAAACCTGCTCAACACCAAATGGATTAAACATACCTATTTTATGAGTAAAAATAGATAAATACTAAGGTTTATTCAATTAATTAACATGAAATAAACATAAAACACGTATTTACCATGTCATTTTTACCATTTGATATTTACCATTTAGTTTTGTGCTCTGGGCTAGTTTTTTACCTCGAACTTCAGTAGCTGATTGCGAGAGATTTTGTGGATGATTTCTCGAGCTGTCCGGACCAGGTAGGAGATCTACCCTCCTCTTTCTTTTTATGTCATTCTTTTATTGTTTCATGCAAGTTTTAGGGTTTTTTGGGGCCTCTAGGGTTTGATTTTTTCACCTTGGGATCAACACAGGCTTTCATGTCGAAAACTACACTGAAGAGCACCCAGATAGAAGGCTGCTTGCTCTGTAGTGCACTGTCTCCTTGCCTAGGTTGCGCTAGGCGAGTTTCCCAAATTTATTTCACCTGTTTGCTCCAAAATTTGTCCTATTTTTTGCATGGAAAGGATCCTAATTAATCTTATGGTTTGATTGCAGGCTTTCATCAGATCATAATGACTATTACTTGGCAAGAAAGAGAGCATGATGAACAAGACATGATTTCCCTAAATAATCCTGGTACAGTTGAGGCCCTCAAAAGCTGTGGGTTGCTCAAATACTTCAGGTTGTCTGGAATGAGGAAAAAAATAGAACTATTGCAGTTCCTTGTTCATGCATGGGATCCGACATATTAGGATTTTCACATAGGGGACAAAATGGTCCCTATTATGATCGATGATGTTTACTTTCTTATCAGACTGTCGAGGCGAGGTGCCCCCATCTCACTTTTAGGATTTTCCTGTGGAGGTGAATCGGTGAGAGATTATATTCGACAGTTTTGTCGGCCAGGTACACAACCTAGCAAGGATGGGAAAATAAACATTAGGGATGTAAGTGATTTTCCTTTGAGAACTATCCTTTTCACTATCGCAAAATTGGTTGGCAGTGTGACACTTCATCTGGCGAACAGATCATATATGCAATATGCACTAGAGTGTCTTGAGCCAAAAGTATTCAACTGGTGTGAGGCCGTACTTTCTTCACTGAAAGAACAACTGACAAAGGTAAAAAGTGGTAAGACGAAGAATTTTAGCTATGGTTCGATCTTAATTTCTTTTTCCTTAGAAATAATTCCATTGATGCAACCACAACATGTAACACTGGGTGTAGCTGGTCCTAGAGATCCACAGATGCAGAGGTGGGTCAAATTGATGGCTAGACATGTGGGTTAGTCAACAATCATTTTTGCCATTGCATTCTTCAGTTGGCTCGATCGACAACAAATTATCGTCAAGGAGCATCCATACTCAGGGATGGATTTTCGTGGAGATCCAGATTTTATTTTACCAATGGGCACTCAATGGGGTGCTATAGGTAAATTTTTTACCAAAATGTTTTTTATTTTCAAGTTTCTACATGTTTTTATGTTTTTAATGTTTCCAAGACTAAACTAAAATCGTTCTCATGCATGCAGATGTGGGTACTGTTTGACCTATGAGGCAACAACAGGAGGCAGGTCGGCCAGCGAGGATGAACATCAGGAGAGCGGTTCTCCAGGATTTGGATTTGGCCGAAACCTTGGCAGAGTTGCAGGATCATGCGGAGGGATTAACCCTTGGTTTTACAAATGACAGGATTGAGGAGTTACCTATGAGGCTGCATTGACATACTATTGGTGTTCCAGGCTATTGGATGTGGCTCTTGCACATGATAGCTCAGGCTGTGACCTGTTATCATGAGCATCACTAGGTCTACTTAGGATGTTTTTGCATGCATTTTGAGTTTTTAGGTCAGATGACCAAACGTGTCTTGGACACAAATTTTGTAAAATTTTTAAAACATCTATCTATTTTTACTTTCAAAGTTTTTATATGTATGGCTATATGCAATCCTATTCAACTAATGATGTGAATTGAAAATTTTCTTTTACATGTGTCACAAATGTCTGTTTAACACATAATTCACTAATGAGTCGGTTAATGTGTTAAAGTTTATGGAAATATGTTGATATTGAATGTACTCAAAATGTCTTTCCAAAAGACGAACTCTAAGGAACATACGAAGAATTGTTGGATTTCGGATTGTATAAATGTTTGTTAGTTGTAGTACAACGAGTTGTGAATCTAGCCTACTGATGATTTGGAGGATGCCAAGTGAAATGGAATCAGAGAGAAGTTCGATCAACGTGCTATACTCAGCGATATTATTCGTCAATCGAACGATACAAATCTCTTGAAAACTCACTAACTCGCCACTTGGAGGGAAAATGGTCCATGCTGCAGAAGATAGGTTCTACGTACTATGACTAGTAGCATCAGTGTAACCAACAAATGGTTCCAAGGGTTCTGGCATCTGCAACAAATTCAAATCAGATTACTTAACCACATAAAAACTCTAAAAGACACACTGACACACACACATGCAATTAAAGCGTATATACAGTGGTTTTTACTACACTCAATTAAGCATAGTAACATTTGAGATACAACCCATTTTTGGGATGTGACAATGGGATTCCATCAAAATCCACCAACTCGTAGGCACCTTTTGCCAAAACACGCTTGACAATATAAGGACCCATCCAAAGCGGTTCAAATTTTCCTGATCCAGGTTTATCAGCTTCTTGATCGTAAGGCAATACCAGGTCTCCTTCTGAGAAGATGCGAGGCTTGACATTTCTATCATATTGCGCCTTAATTTGTTTCTTGTGCGCTTCGTTAGCCAATGAGGCTTCATGATAGGTTTCATCTAGATGGATAAGTTCCAAGAAACGTGCTTCTTCTTCAGAAGTATCAGGTAATAGGTCAATCGCGAGTTTGAGAGATGAAATTTCGCTTTGTATCAATAAGATTACTTCCAGACCATACACCAATAGAAAGGGTGTGAATCCAGTTGTATTTCTCACTGAGGTTCAATATGCCCACAAGGCAGAGTATAGGATTAAATGCCAGTTTCATTTATGAACCCCTATCATTCTTTGAAGCATTCTCTTTAGGACTTTGTTGATGGCCTCAACTTTTCCATTCGCTTGCAGGTAATATGGAGTAGAACTATCATGCGAAAGTCCTAACTTGGCAGTTAACTCACCCATCATGTGATTGCAAAAATGCGACCCATGATCTGTAACTATAGCCTGCAGTACACCGAACTAGGAAACCACGTGGTTGAAAAAGAAAAGAGCAGCCGTTTCGCCGTTGTTGTTTAATGTTGGCATCCCCTCGGCCAATTTGGTAAAATAGTCAATGATGACTATAATGTACCCATGCCCCTCGGTCGAGGTGGGGTTATATGTCATGAAGTCAATGCCTCATTTGGCGAATAGTCCAACATCGACAACATGATGCAATGATGTATGTGGTAATCTAGCTTTACAGTCATAGATCTGGCATGCATGATATATTCTGATGGTAATTATGCAATCTTTGAATATACTAGGCCAGAAGTAACCAGCACAGAGAATTCTCTGCGCGGTAGCATAATCAGATAAGTGTCCACCACAAGCACCTGAATGGCAATCATTCAAAAATTTCCTGGCTTCCTCATGAGTGAGGCACCTTCGTAAAATCGTATCGATACCACGACGATAAAGAGTGTCGCCAACAATCAGATAATCTTTGGCTTGGTATCAGATACGTCACTGCTGCGAGGGAGAGGTATTTGGCCAGAAAGTTTGCGTCTAGAGATAAATCAATATATCTCCATACCATGCGTCAGATGACGAAATCAGGAATAGAGATTCATCCAGAATTGATGGTTCTGATGTTGAATCGATAGAAGTCGAGGGAAGGTTGCAAGGTAGCTTGGCAAAAACTAGAGATATATTTGATTTGGACTTGATGAATTCTAGATCAAATTCCTGCAAAATGAATATCCATTTTGAGTATTTGCCCCCTAGCAATTGACGTGACAAAACATATGTCATAGGGTTGCAATCCGAAATGACAGTGGTCTTCCGGAGCAAGATAAAGTGATGAAATCTCTATACAGCTTGAACAACTGCCAAAGCTAGTTTCTCGACATAAGAGTACTTTCTTTCTGTATCATTGAGATTGCGACTCAAATAATATATCAGATGTTCAATCCCATTTTCCTCTTGTACTAAAACCATTCCAATGGTTGTATCTGCAGCAGTGAGATACATGAAGTAGTCATTTTGATAGTCCGAGGAATACATTAATGAGGCTCTAATCAAGGTATCTTTAAGAGCATCAAACGCTTGTGCAACCTAATCCCAATGGAAGGGTATCCCCTTTTTCAAGAAACGAGTAAATCCTTTAGCCAATTCAACATAATTGGGAATGAACCTCCTCAGAAAGTTAGCCTTCCCTTGGAGTCTCTGTAACTATAGTAGACTGGAAGGTGGAGGTAAGTCAAGAATTGCCTGAACCTTAAGTGGGTCGAGTCGAATTCCTTCCTTAGACACTACGAAACCAAGAAAATGACCAGAACCAACAAAAAACACACATTTGTGTGGATTGAGTTGTATTTTGTAGTGTTGGCACCATAAAAATATAGCTCTCAAATGTCACGGGTGATCAGTCCGTTTTCATGAATGAGCAGGTAAATCATCAAGGTATGGTTGAACAATATGTTTGATTTCATGGAAAGCATAGTTCATTTCCCTCTAAAATGTGGCCCATGCGTTCTCTAAACCAAATGGGAGTTTTCGATAAGCGAATGTGCCCCATGGACAAATAAAAGTAGTTTTAGATTGGTCTTGTGGGCAGATATTGATTTGATTGTAGCCGGAAAAACCATCCATAAATGAGAATATTTCACATCCGACACATTCATCAATAATGGTCAATAAAGGGAGTGGGATAATTGTATTTTCGACAAGCCTGATTTACATCCCTATAATCAACGCACACTCGTATTGTCCCTTGTTTCTTCATGACAGGAACAATATTGGAAACCTAGTCAGTAAGAGGAACAAGGTAAATGAAACCAACATGCAAAATTTTTTCAACTTCTGCCTTAATGGTAGCAGCCTTCTTTGGATGAATAGGTCGGAGGCGCTGTTGTAATGGTTTGACATTAGGACACATTTTGATTTCATGTTCAACTATACTAGATTCAATACCTGGCATCTCCTCGTATGACCATGAAAATATATCTCGAAATTCATGGAAAAGAGCACGGTAAATATCAAGTTCTAATGGAGAACAAGATTTGCCAGCATGAATGTTTTCTACAATGTTAGGTTTGGTCGAAATATTTACAGAAATGGTTTCTTCAATATTTGACAAGTTTCACTTGGAATCTACTGTATCTATGAAAACATAATTCGAAAGGAAATCGACAACTAAAGGATGATTAAGTTCATTTGAATAATATTCGATATGATCTGGAAGATGGGAATGATGATGATAATCCTCCCATGTTTCTCCTTCCATCATCATTGATTGGATGATTCCTTCATCAGTAGAAAATATACGTGAAAAAGGATTGGAAGAAGTACCAAATTCTAATGAATGATCTACCCATACAATTGACGAAAATGGATTTGGATTTTCTACACAATCCAAAAAGATTGATTGCTATGCTAGCTCAATAGGGATTAGCAGCATGATTTTAGAATTACTATCAACTTCAAAACTATTGGTAATCTTCCTTAAGTCAGATGAAGTGGAGGATATCACGTTGCAAGTATCCACTTTTGCCACTTCCACCAAATTTGATGGTGGTGGTAGTGAAAACGTACCCATTAGGGAAGAGTCTTTAAAGAGACCTACACCAATTCTTTGGAGAGATAGTGGGGGTCTGTGTACCAATGGAATGTTTCCAATAACCTGTGAACTAGAGGCAAAGAAGGCGATTTGGTCGCTAACCGTGATTCCACCTTTATGAGGAAATGCAATCAGATGAAAGTATGTTGAAACCACAAAGGCCATGGAATAAACCCACAGTCTTCCTAGCAAAATGTTGTAGTCAAGGGGTCCGTCAACAACCTCAACTTCAATAGTTACTATTTTTCCTCCTAGTTCGATCTGCAGATTACTCAATATTCCACAAGCCGTATATGTGCGACCATCAAAATATTTTAATGTTGTTGGTGAACATGACAAAGGTGGTGAACCAAGTGTTTTCCAGAAACTCATAGACACTATAAAAGTATATTCCCCCTCGTCAATAATAGTTCGATGAACAAGATTATTGAGAGCGTTTACTTGAATGAGAAATGCTAATTGTGCTGGTAACTGTGGTGTATAACCTGCATGGTTGAAAACCACAAGATTGGAATCAGTTGGATCGATTCCACCAATTGCTGACAATAAAACCTTCTTTTGGGAGGGACAGTTCTGTAACACCTCAAGCATAGACATCGCAGAAGGTGACTGAGCAAAATCTTGTACTATGTTATAATTATGTGCAGCTCAAGCTCTAGGGTTAAATGTCGATTTGTGTACAACTCCCTTAGGCAGTTTCATTGTTAACTCTGGTGTAATGGGTGGTGGAATAGGATCATTCAAAGTTGTAGTCGAAGGGTTAGGTCGATCATCCTGGTTATCCGACGATGACGGTTGATTTCCATAATCTTTATTTCGTGTTGACATAAAAACACCATCTTGCTGCTTAGAAGCATATATCATAAGCACTTGGGAAGTGGAAGCTTGGTCTATAGCAACCATATTTCTCTCCTGTTTTGGAAAAGGATCAGTCAATACCGCAGATGTATTATAAGTCTTCAGAATTTTGGAGACTTCAAAGCGGTGTGGACAATCTCGTGTAAAATGCTCATTGTTACAGATCAGACACGGGTAACGAGGTTTCCTAGCTGAAGAAGAGGAAATAGATGATTTCTCTTGAGGGGAGTTATTTTGTTTCTTCTTGTTTTTCCCATTTTTCTTACCTCATGGTTGCTTTTCATTCTTTCCCTTGTCAGATGACACGACATTGATTTTGGAAGTAAGAGTGTTATCATGTGCATTTGTAGTCTGATTGGAAATGGCAAGTGCTTGACCAGATGGTCTACCTGCCGTTTATGTGCTCGAAGAACCAATCACACCGTCGCCGACATGAGAGTCCTTACTCGATGGTGGAGGAGGAACAGTGAATGCTGGTTAAGGTGCATTCGGGGTCTTGTCATAAAGCGTGCCGGATTATGTATAAATCAAATCCAAATATTGGGCACAAGAAATTACTTTCTCTTCTGTGACAAATCCACCTTTTGCCACATCCTCAGTGATAGATGGCAGCAAGATTTTATAAACCACTAAGCCAAAAGTTTTAACCATGCGACGATGATGATGCCATTCATTAATATGATTAGATATATGAGTCGGAGTAGTCTATTTAAAGTTGGTTAATAGTTCTGTTCCACTCTC
Organism: Pinus tabuliformis; assembly: GCA_031772625.1. Taxonomy (NCBI): domain Eukaryota; kingdom Viridiplantae; phylum Streptophyta; class Pinopsida; order Pinales; family Pinaceae; genus Pinus; species Pinus tabuliformis. Next base: position 1,604,288,871 of record CM062817.1, on the reverse strand, counting down.
ATATCATATGGGTAACTGGAAGTGGGTTAAAAACATGGTAGCTAAGGTAGTGAAGTTATCTAAAGAAGCTCATGGTAACTCGATGTACCATTTCGTAGCCAGACTAGTAAGCGTTCTCTGGAAAAGACAAAGTCTAACAGAATCATCATTCAAGGAGTTTGATGAACACCATAAATGAAAATTCATGACATGGTTGGAAAGGTCTTCTCCAGGACTTCCATTGAATTTTAGAATATTGGAAGATAACTTATGAGGAATCACCGGCCACCAAGGTGCATAAAGAATTGGGTCATTGGTGAGTCGATTTAGATCTGGTAACTCAAGTGTCGTAATGAAAGGTAACTGTCTATTGAGGCCAAGTTGAGCATATCCAGGGTAAGATGGAATTGCCTGTGGAATGGGCCTTTTCATACCAGCATAAGGCATCTGCTGCTGGTACCCTTGATATGGGTAAGTTTGTTGAGCAAACTCGATGTATGGTTGTTGTTGTTGTGCACTAGGATAAATTTGCTATTGTAGAAACCCAACATAGGCTTGTTGACCAGGGCCTGGATAAACTTGTTGCTAACCAAACTCAACTTGAACTTGTTTTCCAAGTCCATGTTGAGGTTGGTATTCCTGGAATTGTTGCTGTTGATATTGGGGCTACCAAGGTTGTTGAATCAACTGTTGTTGTTGTTGGTACAACGGTTGTTGATTTAATGGTTGTTGTTGCCCACTAATGTAAGGTTGACCAGGTTGTGAATACACTAAACCAGTGTAAGTCTGTGTCATTCCAGTAAAAGGTAAACTAGCCTAAAGTTGTTGGGTTTTAGACACAAGTGGTTGTTATAAAACTGCCTAAGAAGGCTGGATTTGTATACTTGAAACTTGGGGGTCTGAGGTTGTGTTGTCTTATTGGGGCCTGGCCCAGGTTCAGAGTTAATTTAGCCAAACAAATCCCGGTACTACTGGCCCTTTCGGCAATAGTCCGCGGAGCTTGGACTGAGGTCTCACCTGAAGTAGTATGGGAGGGTTCTAGAACCAGGTTTCTACACCCTAGAGATGTTTGATGAGTTTCAGTGGTCCACGGTTCGACCCTGCGTGCAAGTTGGTTCACGCACTTTCTCGTACCTCACAGTCTGATATACTACCTTCGTGAAGCCCTATTCGGGGGCCGAATGCTGTGCTTCTGCATTATCACCCAAGTCCTTACTGATATTCCAATGTTAGTTGATTATTTTAGCCTACTTGCATGCTTTAAGTTATACTTAACAACATAAACCATTCATATAGGTGCGCACAGTAAATAAACAGTATATTTGTAATTTATATCAATCATGCATTAACCCAAGAACATATACACATAATTATGGTAAAACTTCTCTTTATTAATTCCTTCCTCGGTTATAGACTCCACTTCGCCCTGTGCACTCAGCTGCAGGGGTCCGCGCACTTAGCTGCTGACTACTAAGCCTCTGCGCACTCAACTGCAGAGCCTTCTCCTACTCTACGACCCAAAGGCACACTTTAACTTACTTCCTTAGCCTCTCTTTTTATCTCTCTACTTTTCTTCTTACACTTAGAGCCTCGCTCTATTTATACAATTCCATGGTCCGTGAACCATGGGTAGGTCTATCCAGCCGACATTACATTACAAAAATAGGGTGGACAACCATGTGACTCTATCATACATTTCATGCTCCGTGCCCGCAATTCGCGGAGCTTTACAACAATATTGGGTCAAAACTTGGGCTTTGAGCCCCAAAACATGCCTTGGGAGGGATTCCATGCCCAACAGGCCCCCAACACAAACATCATGACTCGCCCTCGAGTCACTCGATCGGCGCGACGATCTTTGCACGGAGTCCCTCCAACTATTCTCGAACTGCACAGAGGTCAGCAGCACACTGAGCTGCTGCTTGCTGGATCTGCTGCACGCATTGTTCTAAGACCTTTGTGTCTAGAGTGCTTCTCTTCATTAATGTGTGCATCCCTTGTATGTGTCCGAGCTTGCCTTCGATGTCTACTGTGATAGTGAAGGCCTTGTCGATCCAAGGCTGGATGCACACTTTGAGAACTGCCTCCTTATGTTGTGCCGCGTCCACTTGCTCCTTCAGTGCTTTAGCTTGCTGCATCCTCGCAAGCCACTGGGTGAGGACCACTGTCTGTGCAGTTCCTCGGATGCTATCATACTACTGTTGGAGTTCTTGCGCCTCTGTCTCTAAGCACTGGATGTTGGGGTCCTCCTACAGAGTTGTGAGGACCTCAAGTGATTCTTCCAACATGTTGGTGCACTCTCGCACTGCACCTCTGATTTCCTCCAATCCCATTGCGATAGCACTAGCGCATTGTTCTCTGACTTCCGAGGGAGTGGATGGCTGTGCCTTTAACCGCAGCTAAACGATATGAAGGTTCAACTCTAACTAAACCTTGTTCATTTCTTCCCTGGCTTCACGGACTCTTGCTGCTAACCTGTGGATCCGCACCTCCACTGGTAGATCTGCTAGGATGGCCAGCTCTAATACGCTTAAGCAAGCATCGTCTATCACCTGCACCAACTGTTGATGTTGTGACACCAAGTCATCACGCTGCAAGCTGAGTTGTTCCATATTTATCTTTTGCTCGCTGAGGACTTGGAGCGTGCGGCTCTCCCTAGCGCGCAGCTTTGCTGTTATCCCATCCTGCAATAGATATAGTGTCTCGCGTAGAAGGGTAGCTAGATTAATGCCGAGACCTTTCATTGTGCTAGCCAAAAATCTGTTGGCCTCATTTTATGTCACTAGAGCCCCTTCCGGCAACACTATTGTGTTCGCCATTTGCGCGCGCAACATCTACTCTGCTTCCGTGGATTTGACTGCGAGGTTGGTTGAAAGGGTACCAACCTGAGGGGGGCATGCCTGTAATTCCTGCAATTACGCTCTGAGGGCCCCCAACACAATCTGGTTCTCCTGCATGAAATCTTGGAGAGCCTCATTTGTGACATTGTGCACCATCTCGCCGATGTCATGCAAATCACCCTCGGTTAGGGTGATCGAGTCAATGGACAATTTTGAGGCCTTGACCTTCTTCCTCAATCCTGCTCGCTTTTCTGGGTGTTGGCACTTCAACTGTGTGGACACGGTCCATGGGTCCGTGCCTCCTTCTTCTATTTCTACTTCCTCTGCTACCTGCCCTTGCGAAGGCGTTGTTTGGCCCTCGCCTACCTTGGTGGCTGCTTCCTGTGCTGCTGCTACTACTACTGCTGCAGCCTCTTCTTGCTAGGCTACCTTCTGTGCCACTTCCTACACTGCCGCACCTTGACTGCTGCTATTTCCTTCCGCCTTTTCTCGGCCAACTGGGTGATGCACATCTTGGGATCGTCTTTCATCTTCTGTGTTGCTGACCTCTCGAGTTCTGTAATGTCTAGGGTGCGCCATGCCTCCAATATAGCGAAAATGGCATCATCAGTGGCTACAAAGAGTAGCTTTGTCCACTACTTCGTCGGATCCTTAAGCGCCTTGAGATATATGTTGTGCATGTCCACCTTAAATTCTGCAAAACCCTGCAGACTGTTGTAAACCGTGGGTGACAACCGCGGCTTACGGTTGATCCACATTTGGATGTTCATCTCCATGAGCACCCAGAAGATCTTGCTATCACGTATCCTTGTAGCATCCTTCGTGGCCCAGAGCGAAGCGTACTTCGCGGCCTCCGGTAATTCTCTATCAATTATGGGGAATTGACTGTCCTTCGACAATTCCCCTGCTACGAGCACTATGGACAACAACAACCATGCATAGTGGAAGGTTTTACCCTGCTCTTGGGCTTCGCGACAATTCTCTAAGAATTTCATGCATAGGTATTCAAACTAGTTAAATTGGACCCCCTCCACGCACTGCTCAGCCAGTGCGACCACTGGTGTAGGTACTTCGTCGGCATGGCACTTCCGCATAACTTTTCCTGCCACGATTTGGGTTGCTACACGTATTGCTTTGTCCTTGATGCTGGAGATGGTGTAGCCCCTCTTCTTATTTTCTAGCTTGTACTTCGTCTTCATGGCCTCCACCATGACCAAATCACTGCCCTTTCCTTCCAATATGGTCGCGGGGTCCTTTCCTTTGTATGGAAGCTAGGAAATGCGATGAATCAGGTCTTCCGTGAAAGGGATGGGCTCCTCCAGCCTTAAATACCCATCATGCACCAGGTAGAGTAGCTTCCTGATGACGAAAATGGTTATTGGTGCGCGGTGGAAATGCGACACCCATAGTAGGTTCAACAGCTCGACCTTTTCCACACCACACAACCACTTCCGCGGCTCTAATATCATCACCACCTTGGCGGTGTTCTGGTTCATGAGATTTTTGGTCTCAAGGTGAGGGAACTTCTTGCGGTTAGTGAGGTCCCAATATTCAAATTTCATGGTCAGCACATGGCCCACGTGTGTGCCTTCAAACATAATGCCATCTGGGAGGAGCGGGGTCTAGAGTGAACTCTTGGTCTCGTCTAGGTCCTTGGGCACTTTGGCGTTCCCTTTTTCGTGACACGGGTGGGAAATTTTGTCACAGAGTGGGTAAGTTGATTATCTACCTCCATGGCTTCATCTTCTTCTTCTGCGATGAAAAGCTCCTGCAAATCTTCTTCTTCTTTGTCTGTTTCTATAGTGGCAAATTTCCCCTTCTCTTCCATCGACAATTTGCTGTGCAACGGGTTTCGTGGGGACACGCGTATGGGAGCCAATGATTGTTTATCCTTCTTGGGTCTTTGAATACGCAGTGATTTTAGGATCTCTGCCACAATCCTAGCACCTTTTGAAACATCCTCCACAGTTAGGGCCTGCGCAGCCTCGCCGGAGGGCACCTCTTCTATCTGCATACCATCCTTAGTTATCGTCATTATTGTTGTGCAACAATTTGTCACTCGCGAATGCAGGGGCTTAATCAAAGTTCAACTCATAATACTCAGGGCTCTGCTTAATCGCTCAATTCGCAAAAGACCAAGTGTTGTTTGTTGGGCAGCCCTTTGTATTTTATAGCGCTTTTTGAATTCGACCATTCCCCCTAATTCCGTTTCATTAATTCTTTCTTGGCAGTAGATTTTCCCAAATCTTGCCCATAAATCTCATCTTAAATGCCTATCGCCCGCTCCATTTGGCCTCAAGTCGAGCATCCCATCGTGAATAGTGACTTCAACGGTCACTTTTTGGCCAACCCGCACGGCAGCGCAACCCCCTATGCGCGGTCGCGGACCTTGTGACTCTCTACTTCTGCGCGCATCTCCAATATCGCGCAGCTCTAGGGCTGAATAGTTTATAGTCCCGTGCTCTCTTTCAACTTCCTGGAGTGCTAAGATTGTCATTCCCTCGGCTAGTCAGGTGGCCGCACCACCCGTGCAAAGTTTCATCTGGTCCTCTGTCATGGCTCCTGGAGAATCCCCACCTTGTATTGTTTTGGTCGGCATCGCACACTTTACCATTTACAATGCACTACCCTGGTCACTATGCTTAGCAATATGCGGTCCAAGCCAAGGCATTAGACCGATCAATTCATGGCAATCGGTCTTAACTCTATCATCGAGATTGCACGCACCATGTCTTATCATTCTGGTCTTTTTGCCGAGAAAATATTTCTTTATGTCGTCCTCCATGTTCTTGACTTCCATGTCCATCAAAGCGATTTTCTTCCTTAACCGTACCCTTTATTTTTCAATTTCATGGAGTCTAAGGTTTCCCTATTGGATTTCTTCCTCAAGTCCCCTGCATTCTGTTTCTTGTGGCTGTGTGATCCCTCATTTTCGGGCTTCGCGAACCATCGTATCTACGGGTTCTACTGCGTGCGGTCTAGGCTTCGCATGCTTCATAGGGATTATAGCATCTGCTTCATACTTCAACTTTGGAAGTGCCCACGCAGTAAGGGTTTTGCACATGGTCCTATAAGCCCATAGTGTAGAATTTCCCACTGTAGATCAACAGATTATTTAATATACTAAAACACAATACAAGATCTACTTCTACAACACTTTGCGGAAGCTTAATCGAATTGAGCAAGATCAATTGAACACATATAACTAATAAGGAGAAATCAATCACACATAACACAGAAGAAATAACTAGGGGAAAGCCTCAGCCTAAAACCCCAACTTTGTATTATCATACAATGGAAATATAGTCTTGATTACAAAAAGAATCAACTCACAAGCTATCCCGCTCTCTTTGCAATCCCTCTATTGCTCATAGACAGTCAAAGGCCTCTCTCAATCATTCTCCTCTGCCCTCCAAGCCTCCTATTTCTTTGTGCAATTTTCCTTTGGGTCCAGTGCAACCACTTGTGTGAATTGGCTTCTTCACACACTCACTAACCTCTGATCCAACTGCACAATCCTTAAGGAGATGAATCCTTCTCCATGGATGAGCTTCCTTTATAGGAAAAATCCATCCAACTGATAGTACATTGTCCCTCCTATGATCTCAACTGGGTCTCTGTCTAAACTAACATGCATGAGTTATTCATGAGAGAATATTCAGTTATCTGAAGTGCAGCAGTTATATGCAATCATGCATTGACTAACTGAACTCATATTAATTTAAACAAATTGTTTAAATCAATCTAACTGGACTTGACTCAGTTAATTGAGCCAATTAATTACTACTCAAATTAGAACTCATCCTTATCTCTTTAACTGATGGATAAATTCCTCAATTAATGGAGAAACTGTTGCATGTCCTCACATAGACTTCATGTTTGATTTTTCACAACTAATTAACTCAAGTGAATTAATTAATTTATTTTCAAATAGCTGTTAAGTTCAAATTCGAATTTTACTTCCTATTTTAGTCCAGGGACTGACTAAAATTGGAATCCATCCCGAACTGCTAAAAATAGCAATGATATTTTTTAGCACTTCCATTTTTCATTCCCTTTTCTCAATCCAGCACTGGGTACCCAAACTGCTATTTATAACAGTGATATTTTTAGCACTTCTATTTTTAGCATTTCTTATTGCCATTTTGAACACTCCCTCTCAACAAGAAAGGTATTCAACTTGAACCCAATCCTGTACCTTTGGAATGTTCTACATGCAACACTTCTACCAAGTGTGGTTGCTCCAGCAACTGTAGAAACAAAAAAACTCCCAACTAACCTCTCTGTTGGGCTAGAAACATACTCTGATGTTGAAGCTCTACCTGTTCCTGACAAGTGCTCCCTCTCTGACCTCTGAGCTGTTGGAACACTCCATGCATCTCGCACCGTTGCACACCTCTCTGTGCCATCCTGCATTGGTGCAACACTCCTTTGCCTCTCGCATTGTTGCAGCTTGCTAGCTCTACATAGTCTTGGGGCTCCTGCACTGTAGTTCTCTCTACCACTCCATCCACATCTGTCTCTATCCAATCATCCAGTCCTGCTACTCCTCTTGGGGGCTCCTGTAGCAAAGTCGAATCAAAGAGGTTGGGTATCTCAAGGATCCTACCCCTATTCCAACCTTCTTGGGATGATCACTCCACATCGCCCCACCTCCTACCTAGAGGTATGGATGCATGTGATCCCTCTACCCACCTGGCTTGAAATTTCCCCCTACTGGAGGTCTCTACATGAGTGGATGCCTCCACTCTATCTCCTCTCGGCTTCCCCAATTGTGGCTGCTCCACAACCTCCTGAAGCTGCTTCACCAATTGTGGCTCCTCCACAACTGTCTGAGACTTCGTCTGACACTGCATGTTGAGAGGTAATGTACTCTCCCTCTCAACCACCAAGTCTCCATTAGTTGCCTTGCTCCTTAAGAGCATACAGATTCTTGACCTGTGAACCGATCTGCTTCACCTATCTAGTGATGATGTGTATAAGGAAAACCTTTCCCTTACTGAAGACTACATCATAGCCTCTGTCTTCCAGCATCATGATCGACATCAAATTTCTCTTCAGTCGTGGTACATACTTGACATCGGTCAAGGTAATGTGAGCTCCATGCTCCCTCTGAAAAACAATCGTGCCTACACCTGAGACATTATACTTTTCATCATTACCCATCACTATGAGTATCTGGAGATTTTTCTCCTCCAAAGTACTGAACAAACTCTTATCGCCGGTCATGTGGAAGGAAGCTCCACAGTCATGAAACCACCCACTTCCCACCATGGATGAAACCATGCATGCGAATAGTGTGAAATCCAACTTGAACTATGAGGCCAGTGCCTCACCTTTTGATCCTTCCACGGATCCCTTCTTGGATTTCCTAAGTGGACAATTTGTAGCAAAATGGCCCACCTCATGACAACGAAAGCATCACACTTTCGATTTGTCAAACTTCTTCCCAACTTGGGAAGAACTGGATTGGGAATGAGAATCCTTCTCCTTCCCCTTCTTCGCCTTACTCACTAAGGTGCAGTTTTCTTCGTCCTCCACGGATGAAGAACCATCTCTGGTGCTTCTCCTTATCTCCTCCTGCATTAGATACGACCAAATCCGTTCCCAATCTGGCAGTTTCTCTCTTCCATTAACCGAGTCCTGGTAGCTATGCCAGCTCTTAGGAAGACCGAGGAGTGCAAGACTCACCATGTCATCATCAGCTATCGCGATCCCTACACTTCCAAGCTCATCCCTACATGTGGTGAGCTTGTTCAGATATGTAGAGATCATGCCACCCTTTTCACACTTGATCTTCCGAAGCTTGTCTTTCAGTGCCAGCTTCCTCTGATCGCTTCTATTCTGATATAGATCTTTCAATGTTTTCCACATTGAAAATGGTGTCTCCTTCCCATGGAGACTCGAGACTATATGGTCTCGAACTCCCTCCAGAAGAATCCTCCTTGCTCTAGCCACACATTTCCTCCATTCCGCTAATTCAGTAGCATCAATAGGCTTGGGGACTTCTTGATCAATGAAGTCCTTTAGTCCGTTATCCTCCAATACTGCCTCCATGCAATCCTTCCAGGCTACATAATTCAAGCTGCCATCAAGGGCATATTTGAGTCTTAAAACATTGATCGCCATATGTGAAATAGAGATGTGATAAGAACTTGATTTCTATACTCAGGAATCACAAATTCGAACTTCTCCCTTCCTGTATATTGTTCTTCCTTTGATCACCTTTGCTCTGATACCATGTATAATTTCCCACTGTAGATCAACAGATTATGCAATATACTAAAACACAATACAAGATCTACTTCTACAACACTTTGTGGAAGCTTAATCGAATTGAGCAAGATCAATTGAACACATATAACTGAAAAGGAGAAATCAATCACACATAACACAGAAGAAATAACCAGGGGAAAGTCTCAGCCTAAAAACCCAACTTTGTATTATCGTACAATTGGAAATATAGTCTGGATTACAAAAAGAATAAGCTCACAAGCTATGCTGCTTTCTCTGCAATCCCTCTATTGCTCATAGATAGTCAAAGGCCTCTCTCAATCCTTCTCCTCTTCCCTCCAAGCATCCTATTTCTTTGTGCAATTTTCCTTGGGGTCCAGTGCAGCCACTTGTGTGAATTTGTCTCTTCACACACTCACTAACCTCTGATCCAATTGCGCAATCCAGAAGGAGATGAATCCTTCTCCATGGATGAGCTTCCTTTATAGGAAAAATCCATCCAACTGATAGTACACTATCCCTCCTCTGATCTCAACTGGGTCTCTATCTAAACTGACATGCATGAGTTATTCATGAGAGAATGTTCAGTTATCTGAAGTGCAACAGTTATATGCAAGCATGCATTAACTAACTGAACTCACATTAATTTAAACAAATTGTTTAAATCAATCTAACTGGACTTGACTCAGTTAACTAAGCCAACTAATTACTACTCAAATTAGAATTCATCCTTATCTTTTTAACTGGTGAATAAATTCCTCAATTAATGGAGAAACTGTTGCATGTCCTCACATAGACTTCATGTTTGATTTTTCACAACTAATTAACTCATGGTGATTTAATTAATTTATTTTCAAACAGATGTTAAGTTCAAATTCGAATTTTAATTCCTATTTTAGTCTAGGGACTGACTAAAATTGGAATCCATCCCGAACTGCTAAAAATAGAAATGCTATTTTTAGAACTTCCATTTTTCATTCCCTGTTGCTCAATCCAGCACTGTTACCCAAACTGTTATTTATAGCAGTGCTATTTTTAGCACTTCTATTTTTAGCATTTCTTGTTGCCATTTTCAAAACATAGAACCGTTGGTAAGCACAGGTCCCAGTAAGTGCATTTCACATGGTGGACCACGTTTAGTACTTCACATACTCTGTTAAAGGCTTCCACGTGGATAATCTTCGGTGCGCTTGGTCTTATCATACTTCTTGGTCATCGTTTGTGCCATTGTCTTGCCTGCTCCTACTTGTCGGTCGTGTTTCTTATTGCGAGGACGGTGTGCGTTCGTGCAGGTTACGCACCATACGCCTGTACCCATTTGAAAAGCTGGGCACACAGGTTGTTTCATCTATCATACCTAGCTTTCATTTGCATCTGAGGCTTCCCAAACCACATGAGCATCATCCTTCTGCATTTGCGCTAGTCCTCAAAACTTCTTTGATGTGTACCCCACCATATTGCGAGCGTAGCGTGGAGTGCCCATTTCAGAGCATCGAAACGCTGCTGTTCCAGTACTTCTCTTTCAAATTTGTTTAGGAAATCATCCACCTCGCTCAACCTGTCATACATAGGTAGATCTCTTACCTCTGTTGCCACGTAGTGCAGCGACCTTGTCATCATGTTGCAATTGAGCGTGGCTACCTCATGTAACTGGTTTTGCCATCATTCTATTTCTTCATGTGAATCTGAGGTGCATGAGCTTTTGTGCTCCCATGAAATCCTACCATCCGCTGTTGGATTCACCCAGTCCTGCTCCTGAGTGGTTATATTGTAGATACAGTCTAGATTGTCATCGCTGTCGTAGTTGCACACTGGCTCTGTGTAGCGTGATCCTTCCACAGGGTCTAAAGGTACCACTACACGTAGTGACTTTTTCTCGAAAACCATCTTGTGATTCTTTAGATTTATCACTCCATTCATGTCAGTGGCCCAATCTATTCCTAGTAGAGTGGGATAGGGATTACTGTCATCAACAATCTCTATCACTTTGAAATTTGGAATCGCACTCACACCTTTGATATCCACTATTATTCCCTACAATCTTCCCATGGGTAGGATCATTTTACTGGTTTGCCATTTACAATTGAATAGGAGACCATTGCAATGCGGGCCTGGCCATGCGCTACCATGTCTGCTTTGGCAAGACGTTCGTGTCTGATCCTAGATCCAAAATCACTTGATCTATTTCATATTCTCTGATCTACGCGGTCAATTTCATCTCCCTTCATGTTCACATTGTGTGCTTCTCGAGCTTCTGAACTACGCGTGGTTGCCCTGGTCCAGCACATCTAGTGATGAGTTCTTGTAGTCCCTTTACCTCTTTGTTGTCACGCAACAGCTTCATGCATGTGTCCAAAAAGGTAGTGAGCATTAATGGGTCCATTTATGGTTCCAGTTTGACTTTACTACCTGAAGTGGAGGCCTCCGCGAAGCTCTTCTTAGCTTCCATGAATGTCTCCTTAGCGCGCTCTAAATCAATTTCTGGTTCCTTTGTTGGAGCCTTACGAACCCATGCACTCTCTTCGGGCTGCTTGCCTTTGTCATCTCCTGTTGTGATACCACTTCAGAGCACGATATTTACATTCGGGTCTTCTTTGCATGGCTCAGACCTCATCATTTGCAGGTTCTGAGTTGGGGGAGGTTGGAGTGCTCCTTTATTGCGCAACCTTGCTATCAGTGTCGGACAGTCCTCCATTTCATGATTAAACTAGGTACAATATAAGCATGATGGTCTCGTCGAATTTGTATGATCACGGGCATAATGCCTTGGCCCTCCGCAATTTTAATAGATCAGTTGTCTGTGACCTCTTCCTGGTCCCATTCCACCTTGACCTTGCCCGCGCCCCTAAAATCCAGTGCGAGCCATCCTTGCATTTTGATCGAGGCCCTGTGTTTCGGTCCGAACATTGTAGGTAGGAGTCTGATCCATCATCAGTTCATAACTCCTACAGGTATGCTCATCATGGCCTACTGACCTGTAGAAATTATAGAACAATTGTTGGGAACTCTGCTTATACTCCTGTAATAGATGGAAGTTATCTGTAGCATGCTTTCCTCCTATCTGACAAATTGCGCACCATAATGTAGGCATCATGCTCGGTCCTGCTTGTGCCTCTGGTCTCAATGGCATTGGTCCTCCTACCGCCAGGTAGTTCGTGAATATTGGACAATGGTCCTTGTCATGTCCATGGCCTTTTCACTTTACGCACCATACCTCCTCACATGCTTCTGGACGAGCTGTCCTGTCTTGTTTCAAACTCTGCATCTCAAGGCACAACTTTTGCAACTGCACGTGGATCTATTGGACTCCTAGGTTAGGATCTTGTATCAGGGTCTCATGCAGTCTCATTGTGATCTCCAAGGCCCTGGCCTAAGTGGATAGCTTTTGCTATGACAACGCCTTCCTTAGATGCGGCGTTAGCGATGCTACAAACCACGCGTGGTGTTGCCCATCCATCAAGGTCATGTTGGCTTCACGAATCATACAATTCAGTCTCTGATCTAGCTCATAGGGGGTCTCGCCTGGAAGCACCGTGACTTCCTTAAATCCAATAATATAAGGTGTATCTGATTTTGGCCTGCTAAATTCCCTGTATAGTGTCGCTTGGATATCCACGATGCCTGTGTTTGGATTGTCATTGAAATGATTAATGTACCACATTAGTGTGCAATCCTGAAAAGCATTGACTGGCATTTATTTCTTTATATTGTGATATGTGACTCCCTACGCTTCCCATATAGCCTTTACAATGAACCAAAACTGGTCTGGATCTTTGTTCCCTACTCCTTTGAACACTGGAAACTTTATCGCGCTTGCGATATTGAACTGTGGTGGTGGCGGAGGTGGTGTGGGTGAAGATGGGGGTGAATATGGTGAAACTGGTGGTGGTGTAGGTGGGGGTGGTATGTGCGGAATTCGCTGCTTTATCAAATTGATCACACTTCTTGGTGAAACTTTCGCGAACTCTTCCTCGCTTTCCCACGGAGGTGAAATTAAGGGGCTAGTTTCTAGTTCTACGCTACCTTCATTTCTGTAGATCCTCCCACTCCGCGTAGCCCCAAACATCAATTTATTTGCATAACCCACTTTTCACACAGTAGAATTTTAATCCAAGTGTTCAAAGATTTAACGTACTTACCTCGCAGTCCTTTGAGGAAGGTCGTTCCGCCTTGCTATAGCTGACTGAAGTATCTACCCCGAACTCTATGATAAACCCTCCTATAATTTGATCGAGCCAATGGTCCACAGCGCGCACGGTCTTATGTTCCGATGCTTCCAATCTGTGCACCAACTTTGGAGTCCACACAATAGGTTTCTCGAGCCTACACCTTCTATTAGTGTCAGCCTTTCTAGCCTTCCTCCAGTGATCAAATATGCTCTTACAAAGTGGTCTCAGAGTGTCAAGGTCAAATTTTGTCATTTCAAAGAGTCTTCAAGCAAAATTTGGTCACTAGGCATTAGGTCTAGGGTTTGCTTTCACTCCTTCTAAAGTTGTCCAAATTTCGGTCCATGTCATCATTCAGCTGAGTCTATCATCATTCATAGGGTTGTCCTCATCATGTCAGGTTCCATTGGGTCATTTTACACCTTGTTCATGCTTCAGTTGCGCCTAGGCAAGGTTCGTTTCCCTCTCCTAGGGTTTTGGAGGTAAATTCTCTTGGAGGGTCAAATCATCGGAAAAATTTGTATCCTGATGTTCATACACCTTCTCCTATCATTAATGTACCTTATTAAACACTTCCCATCACTGAGATTCCCCAAATTCCTCATTTTTCCACAAACCCTAGTTTCTTGCCACAACTTGGCAATTTTCTAGGCTAGGCCTGTGTTTTGCCCTTTTGGACCCCTTCCCCTCACTCCATCTCTAAGATTCCACTTTCCCCTGCTTCCTAACATCCCTCCCTACTTGCCAAAATTTCCCCAATAATTTACAAGCCCCTCATTCCCTTCATTTCGCTTCATTTCCACAAAATTCCTTGTTTCACACATCGGGATAAGTTTCACTCAAAAGATGTTTCAGAGCAATAAAAGATGAATTTTGGAAAAATGAGAGATTTTTTTGTCCACAACATTCCAAAGAAGAAAAACCTCCTTCACTTTTTACACAGGCGTCATGGTTTTAGAGAAATGTCAAAAATACAATCGCCTCGGGAGAATTGATGCACCTCTGAAGTGACCTTGGGAAAATCAGGTTTTCTCCTAGCTCGGTTGGCCAAATAACTTTCTTGATGAGTCAAAGGATAACTAGACAAAAATATATTTCCAATGAGCTATCATAAGCTCAATTTGGAGTTGAGGAAGGCATTCAAAAGTTGACTGCAATGGCACTCTGCCTTGAGGCAGCCTCATTTGGCACATTTTGACCAGTCTTGGGAGATTTAATTTTTGACAAGGTAAATGAACTCAAAATTGAAAAATTATAGCTGTGTTGGAAATTAAACTCAAATACCTTTCCAACGAGCTATCCTGCGCCTAATTTAGACATCGGGAAGGCCTCCGAAAGCCTCCTGCAAAATGCACTATGTGGCGCGCGGCGCATACAGCCAACAAGCCCAAAAACTTCAAAATTTTGCTCTAAAATTTCCCAATATGCTTGGATCATAATTTGTACAAGTAGGTAGGGCCTCCATATCTGTTTTTTTTATCCAATTTTGGTGCTTACTTCATGGTGTTTGATGAATGGTGATTGTTTAAGAAATCAAACCCTACTTCTTCATAATTTCCAAAGCAACAGTGCTAGGGTTATGATTGACAGTTTTGCTACCAAGTTTATCATTCCTCCATCACTCATTCCATTTTTCCATTCATTTCCTTATTCCCTAAGTTCTCCCACCCCCTAAATTCACATTCCCTAATCCTATATCCACTGTCCCTATGTACCACAACCCCTTCCTACTTGGCATATTTTGATAATTGAAACAAAAGGCACCAAATTCTCATTTCATACACTTAGCAATTGGAGATAAAGGTACCAATTTGTCATTTTCAACGATCTGAACATATAATTGGCATAGACTGGTAACACCATGGAGACAGACACCGACACATCATACAACCGAGACAGTGATTCTACCACAGAATTGCATGTACCAGAAGGGCACTAAAATGTCGAAAAAGGGAGGATAGACTTCGAATCTTGGCCAAAGATTCTTTGGCTGAACATGGAACTTGATGAGGTGCCTTCAGCCCAAATTTCAAGGAATTTGGAGAAAATTTTGTCAATTTTAAATTTTTGGCTTGCAAAACAGGTTTTTCAGCTCAACGCGTAGCGCGTCGCGCGCGACCCATAAGATTGGGAGGTCCAAATCACAAATGGCTTGTAGTTTTGGATTTGTCATGATGAATTATACATGCTCAGCTATTTCCAAAGCATTTCATTAAGTTCTGGGTGACCAAAAGGCTCAAAAACACCATGAAAATCACCTTTCTGCCACCTTTTGCACCAGCAGGAAGTACTTCCGGGAGAATGCACTTTTGGAGGGGAAAATGGACACCAAATTGAAAAATTCCACTTGGGTTGGAAAGTAGACATCCAGGGCTTTCCAATAAGCCAACCTAAGCTCAATTGGGATGCCGGGAAGTGCCCCAAAAATAGGTGGAAAGGCGCACGGCGCACAGGGTTTTTTGGCAAAATTTTCATCTTCAGCTCAGGAAATGCAACCAGTTTGACCAGTTTTGACTTTTGATGTAATTATTGATTTCTCTTGATGTAATTGATTGAAAATGATTTAATTTTAGCACATTTTTACTTGTTCTAGAGGATTCATTCACTAAAATGTGAAAATTAAATGAATGAATCAGTTTCCTAGCATATAGGGGTAAGTTGTTTGACTACCTAGATTTCAGTTCCTTGTTTAGAATTAGTTCAAACAGCTCCTAGAATGATGAGCTCGACCCCTAGAGGCAAGGAAAGGGGGTTAGGATGGTCTATATGATATAATTTATCAATAATTTTCAGAGGTTGGAGAGGTTGGACTCTTGGGGAAAAGGTTTTGAGACTCTATTGTACATTTTACTTCAGCATTTTGGCAAAGGAAAGACCAGGGTTTTGCAGCACTGTTTGGAATTCATGTGGCTTTATGTCTTGATGGTGTGCTTCTTTCAGTACTTGTAAGTTGTTATGTGTATCATTTTCCTTCTCTCATCTTCGGCAATTAAACAAATGAAGTGTTAAGGTAGAATTCATAATCTGTAATGCTCTACCTTTAAGTTTGTTTGATCTCCTATGTTTTCATCTGTTTAAGGAGAATTCTTGAGGTTTCCTTGCTCTCCTTAGCTCCTCACCTGTCTGATCTACTCACCTCATTAGCTTTTAAGGCATCAAACAATTGCCTACCTTGCTCCAATCAGACCTCTGCAGAAACTGTGTCTCATCCCCGCACCCAAAATTGCCTTTCCCTTTGATTCAACAAAAACCCCAAAAAAATCACCTTTAAACCTCTGCACTTAATACCTAGCCTAAGATTAGTTACAATTTCAGTCATCTCGAGCCTCATTGATTATATTTTTCTGATATTGACCCGGAGAGAGCCCTCTCCTGTCCTTGTAGGGCTAGCTATGAGGCTGAGCGTGGTTTGATGTTGCCTTGAGTTTTGCCTTCCTCATCCTGGGGCAAATTCGAGCGTTAACACCTTCCTTGACTGTCTGCTCGCTTCGCGATCCACTCGTACAACTCAGAGGTGAAGGATGCAAATAAAATTTCATGGATTTCCGTATATATGTAGCAATCTAACCACTCTTCCTTTGATAACCATAGATTCCTGTTTTCCTGCACCGCGAACTCATGAATCTTTCTATCCAACCATTCTTCAATCCCTTATTTTTTTGGATTCCAGTGATACGACATGAGACATCTCTTATGCAGATCCCGGTCTTGGCAACAGAACCATTTTTTGGATTATTGGGGCCTAATCTAGGTTCAGAGTTAATTTAGCCAAACAAATCCTACTAGTACTGACCCTTTAGGCAACAGTCCGCGGAGCGTGGACTGAGGTCTCACCCGAAGTAGTATGGGAGGGTGCTAGAACCATGTTTCCACACCCTGGAGATGTCTGATGAATTTCAGTGGTCTGCAGTTCAACCCTGTGCACAAGTTGCTTCGCGCACTTTCCCGTACCTCGCAGCCTAATATACTGCCTTCGTGAAGCCCTACTCGGGGGCCGAACACTACATTTCTACGTTATTACCCAATTCCTTACTGGTATTCCAATGTTATTTGATTATTTTAGCCTACTTGCGTGCTTTAAGTTATACTTAACAACATAAACCATTCATATAGGTGCGCACAGTAAATAAACAATATATTTGCAATTTATATCAAACATGCATTAATCCAAGAACAGATACACAGAATTATGGTAAAAGTTCTCTTTATTAATTCCTTCCTCAGTTATAGACTCGACTCCACCCTGCGCACTCAACTGCAGGGGTCCGCACACTCAGCTGCCCAAGGACACACTTTACCTTACTTCCTTGGCCTCTCTTTTTATCTCTCTAATTTTATTCTCACACTTAGAGCCTCGCTCTATTTATACAATTCCATGGTCTGCGGACCATGGGTAGGTCTATGCAGCCGAAATTACATTACAAAACTAGGGTGGAAAACCCTATGACTCTATCATACATTTTGCACTCCGCACCCACAATTTGCGGAGCTTTACAACAAGATTGGGTCAAAACTTGGGCTTTCAACCCCAAAACATGCGTTAGGGGGGATTCCATGCCCAGCAGGTTGAAGGGCCAGCTTGCATAGGTTGCGATACAACAATTTGGGCTTGTGACTGCGACACAGTTGTAACAACAGGTGTTGTAGGTATGGATGAGACATATTGCATAGGTTGTGATAGATACACAAGCCTAGGTTGAACGGGCATGGTTGGCTGCCACTGAGAGACAGTCATTCCAGGTTGACCTAAAGACGACGACATACTGACATATGGTTGGCCCCCATAATATGAAGGATAAGGAGAATATGCATATTGTTATCTGTATGGGGGTAACCCAGTGTTAAGCGGATATAGAGGACGATAACCGGATGAACCAGCGTGATTTGAACTTGATGGGTCCAACTGTTCAGTACCCATAAATGAGGAACAAGATAAAATTCCAGTTGAGGACATTGCTGAAGACCTAGGGCTAGAAACAACACCTGAGTGGGTTCTTAATAAAGATTGTTAACCCGATGGGATGGATGGAACACCATACAAGTGTGACTCAGGTGTCGTAGTAAACATCGAAGAGGTTTCCATAGAATATTTTTCCATAGCCATAATAGATGGTATGGTATGGGATGTTGACTTTGCCATAGTCAAATGTCCAAATAAGTTTCCTAACGAATCAACAGGTGTTTGAAAGTAATCAAGATCAAAAGGAGTAGTACAATGAGGAGTATAAGGATACAGATGCAGTCCAGTTCCAAAATGGAATGGATTTCTGGGTGATTCTACCTCAGTTTCTTCTTCTATTGAAATCAAACTAGGTGGAAGAATTTCATCGTCTGGTCTGTAATATATTTTTGGTTGTTGCTGAAGTAAAGAGGAGGTCTCAACAGTTACGGATTTCTGAGGATCTACCAGTCGATATTCTTCCAGTAAGGTAACGAATTTTGATTGTTCCACCTCAAGATCCAAATGTTCTGGTAAAAGAACAAGTTCAGGTTGGGCTTTGTGAACAACTTTTAGTTCAGAAGTAACTTCTGATTGAACAGTGATGGGTTCAGGATCCAATTCTAGTCGAATAGATTTAGGTTCAGAAGTAATTTCTTGTTGAACAACTTCAGATTGAGAATCAACTTGTTGTTGAACAACTTGGGTTACCGTTTCACTAGATTCAGTTCTAGTTTCCTTAGGTAATTGTGGATATTCCACTTTAGTAACAGATGTAAGAGTAACTGTAGGAGTAACTGGGGTCACAATACTTACCGTTATAGGTGTTTTTGGTAATTCAGATGAAGAACCAGATGCTTGTGAAGTACTAGATCTGGTCAAATGAGACCGCTTTGACCGAATAGGTGTAGCTTTGGGTGGTAAAGGTGGTTTACTCGCTGCTCTCCGTGAACGATGGGTAAGGGTTGATTTTCCTCCATGATTGCTGATTGATTTTATTACGAAAAAGAAATAAACAAATAGGGGTAAGCTAGGCAAAAGGTTTACCAAGCAACTATGAACTACAGAATACCTCCTGGTGAACTAAGAAGTACGGGCAAACAATCTCCCCGAATTCTATGTTCAGTGTATCACAATGTACAAGGCGGCTGACTCAGTTACCTAAGGATGGATAAAAACCTAGTGTTTTCCTCTCATACATACCTGAAAATACGTGGAGGCCCAATCCGTATTAGCATTGTCTAATGCAAAATCGCACAGTGAGAGAATTCCCATATACTTTACGTATTGTAACACCGCCCTATATACCTGAAGGTACATGGACAAGCTACAATATACTCATGTAAGTGGAATGAGATATCATACTCGAGATGTATTGCAGACAAGTTATCGACATCTGCTATGTTTTACGACGCCGGAACGCGTCTCTAGCCTAGAAACTCTAGATGTTTTTCGTTAGGTGACAATGCTCCATTAGGTAAATTGATGTTAATTTTAAGTTGATCTTGCTTAAGAATTTACCTTTTAGGATTCACCACGTGATATATTTTCAATTCCTAGAATGCAACTAATATGATAAGAATTATTTCCATTCAATTTAACAATGAGAATCTTAGCTAGTATGGATAGAGCGATCAAATTTCTTTCAATCAAAGAGAAAAGAGCACAATCTAATGCAATTTCCCTAAACTATTCCTATGAGCACACACAAACTCTTTTAATGCACAATGCAAGTTTTTCTTTTCGATTCCCTTAATGTTATGATGAACAAAAAAGGAAACTAATGAACATACGATCAATCAATCTTTTTACAAGAACAAATACTTTATGATAGTTCAGTTTCGAAGGAAAAGAAGACTTTTACGACACTTTCTTTCGAACAAAGATTAATCGACTATAATCTAACTTTGACAATGAATTGATAATGACAAAGAAATCATTTAAGAAACATTAATCAATAAAGTCAAAGTAGGGCTAGCAAAGGAGATACAATGTTGGTTTCAGAGACATAACACTCATTGATCATTCAACAAACAATCAAACAGAATAAATTTGGTGAAAAACCCTATCCAAAGGTGGAAAACTGACCCAAGGAGGACCAACGTAGCCTTGAATGGGAGACAATGTGCTTCAGAGCATTGTCCCTAAGCCAAGGTTACTCTGCAGCGCAGTGTGTCCCTCACAAGCTTGCACTGGTGACAGTAAGCCATTTCAAGAGGCAAATAAACACAGTTTTTGACCAAAATTCACTTCAACAAGGCTGAAATACAATCAATGTAAGGTGGTCAGGGTTGCTAGAGTGTCCTAGGATGTGATAAGCTACTTGGAACGAGGATAGTTCCCCAGCAGAGTCGCTAATTTGTTATGAAGAATTTGGTATCTATGGATAAATACTAATTCCCTAGACTGTAGCTATATCTAGAACAAAAATTTAAAGCACTTTAACCTTTCTCTATAAACAATAGATAAGACAAAGAGAATGAGAGGACGTACTTGTAATTTTGCTTTCCTCTTGTCTGCTTTGTATCGATATTGTCGCTCCTTCCCGTACTTAACACGGTTGAGAAGTACCTGTAAAAACCAACAGAAGACAAAGAACCAATCAAAGCAAAAGACCTATTGATTACAAGTAAATGGAATCAGATACATTCACACATATAAGCATCACATATCAAGATAAGCATATGGAAAAAGGTGCAAATACTTTATTGAATAGAAGGAAGAATTAGAACCATGAAATCTGATTCGAAGTCACTCCTACAGTTTTGGTTCCATCCACATCACATCACAAGCATGACAATCTGGCAGCATAACGACACTTACAATAGTCTCAATTCTGAAACTAACATTATCTCCTTACATTCATCAAAGTCTAGCCCCATTGATCACTTAGATGAGTGTTCAATTTATAGGGAGATGGAGGAGGTTTTTTCATTAATGAAGGTATTGAATGGCCTTCCATACTTAGAATTAGTTCCATGGAGGAAGGGATGAGAGGATAGGATGTATCTTAACTCATTCCTCATCCATTTTCGAGCTCATAGGAGATGATAAGTGTGGGAATCATCTAGAAGGCTCCAGAAGATAAGAATATTCCCCAAACCCTATGTGAATTTTGCTCAAACTTGCCCAACGTAGGTCAAAGAGGGCCTAAGTGCTCTGTAGAGCACCCTGGCATGGACTCAACTACTCTGTAGTGCACCCTTGCATGGGCCTAACTATGCTGGTCCCTCTAGAGGTCATTTCAGGATGTCTTCAGGCCATGAAACTGTCTAGGAAGGAGGCATTCAAAAGGTTGACTTGTTTAGGGCATGTAGCAACTGAAATTAGGGTTTGATGAGCCCTAAAACACTGATCTAGATGATGGGAGTGATGTGCCCAAATGGATCTGTAACAAGGTCTTGTCCTTCTTCTGTACCAATAGGATCGAGCTCCCACAGGGTGATGAACATGGCTTGATGCACCCTTTTTGTAACAACTCCTGACTCTGCCTCTTGATTTCATCGTTCTCTAGAACAGACCATTGATAGATCGGTCCATTCGGTAGTAGCGCGCCCGGGGTCAAATCGATGGACTGCTTGACCTTGTTAGGAACCACGATTATCATTAGACCAAAACTCACAAGTGTTAGTCAATGATCGCATCGCCAGAGATAAGGATCTAGGAGAGGTAGTTAGTCCATGTCACAAAACACAAGGGGAGCATTGGTTTATCCATTGTCCAACAATCTTTGCCCCAACACGATTCGGGTGTGTATTGAACTTGTGACCTATTCTCTAATACCACTTGTTGTGAATCACAATTTTCGTTAGAGGAAAACCTGCAGGTAACCCCCAAGTGTTAGTCAAAGATCGCATCGCCAGAGATAAGGATCCACGAGAGGTAGTTAGTCCATGTCACGAAACACATGGGGAGCATTGGTTTATCCAATGTCCAAAATACCTAATAGTGTAGAGGTAGCTCTATGGGTGAGGTAAAGATGTCCTTGTACTCCTCTACAACCTTTTCCATCTGGTTTTGTCGTGTGAAGGAGCCCTATCTGGAGGCCATGGCCACAATTTTCTTCTTGCCCTGAGGGTGAATCATAAGGAAAACAAATTTCCCGATCTAGGAAATGATCTTACTGCATTTCTTCGCAGTGATAAAATTAACGGTAGTAGGCAAGGGTACCTCTGGTATCTTGTACAACTTATTGCCCAAAGTAATAATAACAATGTAGGGCCTAGACTCATACACAACATGTCACTTCCACAAGTATGGTTGGCCTAATAAAACATCACAAACTTTAAGATAAGAAACATCACACAATACCTCATCTGTGAAGGGCTTGATGTTGTAGGGAAGGTGACATTGTTGGCTGACGAGGAGATCTCACCCTTGGTGAAGCCACCCAATGGTATATGGTTGTGGGT
Organism: Pinus tabuliformis; assembly: GCA_031772625.1. Lineage (NCBI taxonomy): Eukaryota > Viridiplantae > Streptophyta > Pinopsida > Pinales > Pinaceae > Pinus > Pinus tabuliformis. Next base: position 1,604,266,301 of record CM062817.1, on the reverse strand, counting down.
GTGGTGTGGTTAGTAGGCCAAACCACTTCATGACCTTTGCTAAAATGAGGTTCTTTTGGCTCCCTCTATCGATAATGAACTATAGCGGATAACCCTGCACCCACATATGTGAGTAGAAGAGATGCTCCCCCTCCTCTGGATCTTCAGGTTCATCCTTCTGGATCTTGGTGGAATAAACTGTGGCACTAGGCTCTGCATCGACAATTTTCTTCCCTTTGTCATTCCCCTTGTCGATTTCTGTCTCAGAGTCAGAACATGCATCTGATTCAGAAGCCTTCAGCTTAGCCACTAATGTCTGCTTGTCTTGACACTCACTTATGTTGTGAGTGGGGCTCTTATGGAACTCACACCATTTCCATGTGTCCTTCTTTGTCTTTGTGGTGTTTTTCTTTGCTTGCAGCTTCAACAAGTTGTCCTCAGTTGCCCTCCCTTGGCTTTTTTTTTTGTTATATGGTTTGGAGGCACCTTTCCCTTGCTTCGGATTCGCAGATCCAAAGTCTCGCTTCTTCTGTTCAAGTTTTTGCTCAATCTTGATAGCATATTGATAGGTGACGCCAAGCAAGGAGATGTCCAAGAACTCCATCTGGTCCTGGATGTACTTGTGTAGATAGTCGCGGTACTTGAGTACCAAATGCCGCTCAAAATACTTGATACCCAACTTTGTGCAAAGGGTATGGAAAACATTTGTGAACTTTGGCGCATCTTGGTTCCCTCCCTGCTGCAACGTGGTCCACTTTATGTATTTATCTTCATAGCTCTCGAAAGGGTAATATTGTTCCTTGATGGAATCTTAGAAAGAATTCCAAGTGGGTGCAGCTGAAAAGAGTGAGGATTCCCTCTTGTCGTTTTCTTCACAGTAGGTTTCCCACCAGTCCTTGACATGTGGGGTGGCTTTCAGGAGTGCAAAAGTAATATTTTCTGATCGGAAAAGTCATGTACTAAAAAATATCCTTCCAATATATTTAACCATCTATCTACGACATTTTCATCTATTTGTCCTTCAAATATGGGAATGTCAAAGTTAACTTGTACCTTAAAAGGAGTGGCACCTCCAAAGTGGCTGCTGGATGAAGATGTGTTTCTTATGGGTAGACGCTAAAGGATCTGGGAAAATTTATCCATCATCACGTTCCTTTGTCACTCGAGGGTTTCCTCGAGAAATATTTTGAAAGGATCTCATGCTCCCTCATCTTTATTTTCTTCTACCATGGGAGGTTGTTTGGGTTTGCGCAGTTGGCCTTGCAAAGGTTCAAACAGTTCGAGCCCTAACTCCTTATACCCTGACCTTGTTGGGGACATGCAAAGAAAAACAGAGAAAAATCAAACCGCTCTGATACCATTAATACAGAATTATGCAGGAATACAATAAAATACAGATGTACACATAAACATAGAGATGCAGTAGAAATAAAACTTCATTTCATTAATATCAAAGAACTAAAATATGCTTATATACAGAAATGGAAATAAACTAGCTTGGGTGATGGTAGCTTATTTTTAGAAGAGATGTGGTAGCTACATGCCTCTAAACTGTGTTACAATGAGGATAAAAGGTCTATTTATTATTGAGAAATAATGGAAAACCCTAAAAATCCAAAAACCTAGCCCTAGGAGATGAAGCGCCAAAACAGTGGGCCCTGTTTGTGTAAATTGGTACATCAACTTCCCGAGGTCGTAACTTTGGCATACGATCTCCATTTGGCTATCATAATAACACGTTTCGAAGATCTCAAAGAGAAGGGTGAAAAAAATCAGAAAATTTATTTGGGACTTTTCTAGACTTCCTGTTTTCCCTAAAAACGTCTTTTAGTCCCTCAAAACGGCTCCAAAACTTTAGGATCCGAAAAACTACCAAAAATAGTAATTTGTGCTACAATTAAGGAAACTTAAAAGAAACAATGGTGGGGTTCCAAGTGGAATAGGTGGGTGGCCACCAATATCCACTTGGATCAGTCCTTACCCCTTAGGAAGCAATGGTCCCAATCCTGAATGACTTGTATCTTTGCTGGGTCCACATGCACACCTCGCTCATAATGATTTACCCCAGATATTAAATCTGGGTCATACCAAAGGTGCATTTTTCCAAATTGGCAAACAACTTGCATTTTTGCAGGGTTTGGAGGACCTATCGAATGTGGTGGAGGTGTTCTTCCCAACTCTGGCTGAAGATCAGAATGCCATCTAAATACATCACAATGAATGAGTTGGTGAAGGGTCGCAAGATGTCATCCATCAACCTCATGAAGGTTGTGGGGGCATTCGTTAACCCGCAAGGCATGATCATCCATTCGAAAATGCCCTCCTTGGATTTGAAAGCAATCTTCCACACATCAGAGGGTTCGATCGGTACTTAGTTATAAGTAGACTTCAAGTCAATCTTGTTGAAATATTTTCTCCCCTTGAGCTGGTCCAAAAGGTCATCAATCTATGGGATTGGATACCTATTTCGGACAGTGATCTTGTTTAGCAACTGATAGTCAATACAGAGTCTCCAGGTCTCGTCCTTCTTCTGTACCAATAGGATCGGGCTCCCATAGGGTGATGAACTTTTCCTGATGTGCCCTTTCTGCAAAAACTCCTGAATCTGGCTGTTGATTTCACCATTCTCCAAAATAGAGCGTCGATATATCGGTCCATTGGGTAGTGATGCACCCAAGGTCAGATCGATGGAGTGCTTGACTTGGCAGTGTAGAGATACCCCTATGGGTGAGGTTAAGATGTCCATTGTACAACCTTGTCCATCTACTGTTGTCGTGTGGAGGAGCCTTGTCTGGAGGTCGTGGCCACAATATTATTCTTTCCTTGAGGGTGAATCATAAGGAAAATAAATTTTCTTTTCTGGGAAATGATCTTACTGCATTTCTTCACAGTGATCAAAGAAACGGAGGTAGGCGATGCTACCTTCGGTATCCTGTACAACTTATTGCCCAAAGAAATAATAATAGTGCGAGGTCTAAATTGCTACAGGGCTAATATCTTCATTGAGTGCATTCAACACATCCACCAGTAGGTCCATGACATATTGGATAAAGCCAATTCTAAGTACAAGCAGCGTCATGATCAGCACTGGGTGCCACACAAATCCCAGGTGGGCGCCAAAGTTTGGTTACATCTATAGAAGGAGAGCCTCACGTGGCCCCATCGCAATATTTGCTTGCTACAATATGGGCCTTACACCATCACTAAGGATGTAGGGGACAATTCTTTCAAGCTCAACATTCTCCCATTCCTTGGCCTGCACCAAATGTTCAATGTGGACCACCTTCGACCATAATTTCCACCATTACTGGACACATCAAACATTGCAGAACAGCTCACACCAACAGAGTTAAACCTAGACTGCATGGAAGAGGACACGACTGATCAGATCATGGAAACGAAGAACAAGAACACTCACTAGCAGAAGATACAATTGTGTTGGGTTGTCAAAGCTAGCCAACTCCTGTACCAAGGCAAGTGGCTCACCAGGGACCAAATTCATCAGAACTTTCCCCATCTCATGGAGGCACTCAACGCAATCGGGACCATTGCTTTCTAAGGGGGTAGGACTAATCCAGGTGGATATTGGTGGCCACCCACCTATTCCACTTGGACCCCCATCGTTGTTTCTTTTCAGTTGCCTTAATTGTAGAACAACTTACTAGTTTTGTCATTTTTTCGGGTCCTAAACTTTGGGAGCCATTTTGAGGGAAAATAGAGAGACCGAAAAAGTCCTAAAATCATATAATGATTTTTATTCGGCCTCCTCTTTGATTTGTTTGAAACAAGGTATTATGGTAACCAAATGAAAATCGTAAGCCAAAGTTACGACCCTAGGAAGTTGATGTACCAATTTACCCAAACAGGGCCTACAGTTTTGGCGCTTCATCTCCTATGGTTAGGTTTTTGGATGTTTAGGGTTTTTCATTATTTTCCAATAATAAATAGTACTTTGAGCCTCATTGTAACATAGTTTAGAGGAATTTAGCCACCACATCTCTTCTCCAAGATAAACTACCATCGCTTGAGCTAGTTTATTTCGATTTCTGTATGTAAGCATATTTCAATTCTTTGATATTAATGAAATGAAGTTTTATTTCTGTAACATCTTTGTGTTTATGTGTACATCTATATTTTGTTGCATTCCTACCTAAGTCTAGATTAGTGGTATCAGAGCGGTATGATATTTCTATGTTTTTCTTTGAATGTCCCCAACAAGGCCAGGGTATAGGGAGTTAGGGCTCGAATTGGTTGAACCTTTTCAAGACCATTCACGCAAACCCCGAACGCATCCCATGGCAGAAGAAAAGAAAGATGAGGGTGCAGGATACCCTTTCAAAATATTTCTTGAGAAATCCCTCTAGCGACAAAAGAACGTGGTGCTGGATAACTTTGCTTCAATCCTTCAGCGGCTACACATAGGAAACACTTCTTCATCCAACAGCCACTCTGGAGGCGCCCCTCCTTTTAAGGTACAAGTTAATTTTCACATTCTCATATTTGAAGGACAAATAGATGCAGACATCATAGATAGATGGTTAAATCTATTTGAATGCCCTATTTTTGAGTTCATGACTTTTCCAATCGAAAAAAGATTACTTTTGCACTCCTCAAAGTCGCCTCACATGTCAAGAACTGGTGGGAAACCTACTGTGAACAAAAGGATGAGAGAGAATCCTCATTGTTTTCAGCCGTACTCACTTGGAATTCTTTTTGAGACACCATCAAGGAACAATATTACTCTGTTAGGAGCTATCAAGATAAATACATAAAGTGGATCATCTTGTGATAGAGAAGGGACCAATATGTGCTAGATTTCACAATTTTTTTCCATACCCTTCACACGAAGTTGGGTATGAAGGATTCTGAGCGGAATTTGGTACTCAAGTACCACAGTTGTCTACACAAGTACATATAAGATGATATGGAGTTCCTGGACATCTCCTCACTTGGCTCTGCCTATCAATACGCTGTGAAGATCGAGAAGAAAAATAAACAGAAAAAGCGAGACTTTGAATATGTGAATCCAAAGTAAGGGAAAGGCGCCCCCAAAATACAAAACAAAGGACAAAGGCAAGGAAGGGAAACAAGGACAACCCGCTAAAGTCGCAAGTAAATAACAACACCATGAAGATAAAGAAGGACACAGGGAAATGTTGTGAGTTTCATAAGAGCCCCAATCATAAGACAAGTGAGTGTCGAGCCAAGAAGTCATTGGTGGCCGAGTTGAAGGCTTCTGAATCAGATGCATGTTCTGACTTTGAGTCATAAACTGATAAGGGGAATGAAAAAGGGAAGGAAATTATTGATGTGGAGCCTAGTTCCATCGTTGCCACCACAAGATCTAGAAGGATGAGCCCGAAGATCCTGAGGAGGGGGAGTGACTCTTCCTCTCATAGATGTGGGTTAAGGGTTCTCTGCTACAGTTCATTATCAACAGCGAGAGCCAAAAGAATCTCATTTCAGTAGAGGTCTTGAAGTGGTTGGGCCTAAAGACCACACACCCGCATCTGTACACCATCAGGTGGCTTCACCAAGGGTGAGATCTCTGTGTCATCCAATAGTGTTGCCTTCCCTTCAACATCAAGCCATTCACAAATGAGGTATTGTGTGATGTTGTACCTTTTGAAGTTTTTGATGTTTTATTAAGCCAACCATACTTGTGGAAGTGGTATGTTGTGTATGAGTCTAGGAAAAACATTGTTATTACTACTTTGGGCAATAAGTTGTACAGGATACCGAAGGTAGCACCACCTATCGTCATTTCTTTTATCACTACGAAGCAATGCAGTAAGATCATTTTCCAGATCGTGAAATTTGATTTCCTTATGATTCGCCCTCAGGGCAAGAAGAACATTGTGGCCACGACCTCCAGACAGGGCTCCTCCACATGACAACAACAGATGGACAAGGTTGTAGAGGAGTATAGGGACATCTTCACCTCACCGACAGGGGTACCTCTACATTGTAAGGTCAAGCACTCCATTGATCTGACCCCAGGTGCACCACTACCTAATGGAATGATCTATGGATACTTTGTTCTAGAGAACAATGAAATCAAGAGGAAATTTAGGATCTGTTGAAGAAAGGGCACATCAGACCAAGTTCATCACCCTGTGGGAGTCTGATCGTGTTGGTACAAATGAAGGACGGTACTTGGAGACTCTCTATTGACTGTCAGACGCTGAAAAAGATCACTGTTTGGAATATGTATCTAATCACACATATTGATGAGCTTTTGGACTAGCTCAAGGGGTCCAAATATTTCAGCAAGATTGACTTGAAGTTTGATAATCACCAAGTACCGATCAAACCCTATGATGTGTGGAAGACTGCTTTCAAAACCAAGGAGGGATTTTCTGAATGATTGGTCATGCCTTGCGGGTTAATTAATGCCCTCGCAACCTTCATGAGGTTGATGGATGAAATCTTGCGACCATTCACCAACTCATTCGTTGTGGTGTATTTGGATGACATTCTGATCTTCATCCAGAGTTGGGAAGAACATCTCCACTACATTTGACAGGTCCTCCAAACCCTGTGAAAACACAAGTTGTTTGCCAATTTGGAGAAATGCACCTTGGTATGACCCATGTTTAATATTTGGGGTACATCATTATGAGAGGGGTGTGCATGTGGACCCAACAAAGATACAAGTAATTTAGGATTATCCAGCCCCAACCACTCAACAAAGTAACTTCAAATCAATACAAAAGCGAAAGTCTGGTTCACAATTTCTTCAACAATTAACTTAATACTTCCTCTCCTCCCCCTTATCATTTATAGAGAACACATATTTATATAGAATGTGTGCTCAATCTGTTGAGACCTTCATGCCTGTGGATCTGATGTTTTAATCCTAATTCAAATATGAAATTTTAAACAAGATCATCGTTATTCGTCGATTTTCTATTTGGAAAGCAAATCGAGAAAACGTGTTGTATCTAGACTCCTTGCTGCTACATGTTGACCTGTATCTTTGACTGTGCTACTATGTGATCCTTTTGATGAACTAGCTTGAGCGAATAGGAGGAGATCCATGAGGGGATCAATCCTCAACTACCCATATGCTTAGTTGTGTCATTAGCACACCAGAACCCCGCAAACCATGTAGTTAGCCGTAGATTTACAAAAGGGCTGCAGAATCATGTTAATTTTGTAGCTAGTGCACTCTTTAATATAAAAATAAGGAACATTAACGCATATGAGAAATAAGACATGTAAGAGTTATTACCTTATCAAAATCTATGATTTATTGCCTTTATTGAGTTGATAGTGATGATGAAGAAGAGGAAAATGGTGTAAAAAGGGTGTCAAAACAAAATAGTTATGGAACTCTACAGAAGGGAAAGAATATTTCCATCAAGGACAAAGGGGGAGATTGTTAGTCAAGGTTGTCATTGATGTCAATATAGAATTAATGGAGATGGAAAATATTCTTGTGATGTCAATGAACCTCATGCAATCCCCAGGTGCTAAGGTTTCTCTTACATTATGAAGATGTCAAGATACTAATGAAGAAGTCTAGTTTAAGATTCCCATGATGCTCTAAAACATGAAGATTGATGTTCATAGTGATCTAGTCTTCGAGTCTCAATTATGTGTCCAATATACAAGCCCTATAACTATCCTTGTTGTGGGAATATTATATCCTTGCTCTTGATGAAGAGGCCATAAAACCATGATGATGTTCTTTCTCATGTGAAGAAGCCTTAACTTAAACATTTAATAAGTTGATGACTTAGATGACTATACATAATGACATGGTTGGAGACCACATGATGATATGGAGGACCATATGATGACATGGAGATGATATGATGACATAGTTGAAGACATGATAGTGTAGATCATATATAACACAACGCATATAATATAACCCTATCGGAGAAATATCATATTGGAGTCTTTATTGTGTGTCACCACTCAAAACCTTTGATCTCTGATATGGGATATCATATAACCTCTTATTTGCTCCTACTTCTGATATGTGGACATGACTTGATTTAAGTTAAAAATTTAATTATTAAATCACATCCGCCACTTTATCAAAACTTTTGAAATGGCACCTCCGATAAGACCTAAGCTATGATTTCAGATATGCGAACCCGACTTGATTCAAGTTAATGATTTAATTATCAAATCACATCTGCCACTTTAACAAAACTTTTGAAATGGCACCTTTGATAAGACCTAATCTGCAATTGTTGATATGGTTGTAGATCTGATTGGCTTTATCATAGCATTTTAATATAATATTGTGTCCGTTGCATCAGAACTTTCCTATATCACAAGTTTTGCAAGCTATGTCATGTTAAAGCTTCTGATACCCAAACCTATGGCACCCATCCACGTCTGCCACTAATCACACTTGATGAATAGTTTGATGACATAGATGACATTGATAGTTGAAGTCGACCTACACTTAGTCATACAAGTCGACCTCACTTCAAATAGACGTGTCCCTTCAGTTATAAATGAAATCACTATAAATACAAGTCTAAACCTTCATTTCAACTCATTGATTCAGTGAAGATCTATTATAGAGATACATTACGGTTTAAAACTCGTGAACTAGGAATATTGAGAAGGAATTAAAGGATTAAATTGTTTGGGGATATCTGTTCTAGACCTCGGAAATCAGATCTGTAGAATAATTGTGGAAACTGAATCTATGAACAACTAGCATTGTAGAGGTTCAGAAGCTCATTTTTAAGGCTCAGTCAGATTTGTTGGGTGCATCGGACTACCTCTGCACTTCGCATCTATGAATAGATAAGTCAGTGCTGGACAATGATAAATACTTAGTGTTGGATAGTGATAAAAAAATTGATGTTGGACAGTGATAAAGTTTGGACTAGGGACTTGTGTTATGAAAGTAGCCCTCAAATCTAAGTTACGAATTGCAGTTAAGTTTTCAGGGCTCGGTCTTGTGGTTTATAGCCTATGAACAACTTAGGCATACCTCTATGGCAATATCACAGTGATAACACATTTGTTGATACTTTAAGAGATGACGAGTACTTCTTTGGAGCTCGGATAAGTGTTTCTTTGGAGGTTCCGTGGAAGATAAGAGATACAATTGTGGAGGGATCAATGTTAATAATGAATAGTCAACAATAAAGCTTGAAGTAATAGCTAGAAGCTTGTACAATTCATAATTTTAGGACCTTGGACAGTGAAGAATTTTCCAAAATAAATCTTGGAGCAAATTGTGGGCATCTTGAAGCAACATACTAGAATTGAAGTGGACAGACCTTGTGTGTGGGAGAAAAATCTTAAAAGGCTATTTTGGAGCGTTGAAGATCGTGAAAATCCTTGGAGTAGCTTTTGGAGCAGGTTTGGTGCAGCATATTAAAGAAAATTGGAAGAAGTCTTCGGGCACCTTATTGAAGACCTTGAAGCATACTTGAAGAAATTTTGAAGAGCATTTGAAGCTTTGTGAAGATGTACTGTAGAAATAACTTTTTGAGGGCACACTTGGAGACATGATGCTTTGGTGAAGCCCTCATGAAGTAACCTTGAAAATATTTATTTGGGAACCATTAAGAACTATGGAGAAGCCTTGTAAGAAGACAAGGTTGTCATTGATGAAGTGATTTGGAGGAGGCATTGATGAATTTAGATAGGGCTCATTGAAGAAGACATTGGGAGCTGTGAATAATTAATAAAATTATCTTGACAAATTGAAGCTGAGGGTTGGAGCCCTAGAGTTTGGAGCCTCATAGAGACAAGGTTGGTGCCTTGGATGATAGGGTTGAAGACCTAGAGGATTGGAGTCCTCAAGGAGACCAGGTTGGAGCCTGTACCAGAGATAGGATTGGAGCCCTAGAGGTTGGTGCCTCAAAATGACAAGGTTGGAGCCTTGGGAAGACCAAGTTGGTACTTGGCATAATAAAATTTGGAGCTTGGGAAATTGAAGATTTGTTCCTTCATCTAGGGCTAGAGCCCTACACATTATTGTATTGAATTTATTGTAAAGAAGAGATTAATAAAAGTATTTATTCTTATTATTCCTTTTGTGTTCTAATTATAAGTGACCTAATTAGTAAAAATAAAAATTGAAAAGAAATACTAATTCACCCCCCTCTCAGTATTTCCAACAATTGGTATCAGATCCAGTACCTTCACTCAAAGCATAGCAGCTTGAAGGTAGGTTCTTAGAATACAAATGGAAAAGCCAAGGAAGAAAGCCTCCAACCCTTCTAAAGATGTATGTTCCTTAGTTAAGAATTCAGATGAAAACGAGATTGGCAAAGCTACTATGTTGAATGGAACACATTTTGAAGTATGGAAGGGTAGAATGAAATTATTTTTTATGGCTCAAGGTTTTGAAGTCTGGGAATCAATGATTACTGAAAGCATGATGGAACAATAATCCAAAGAATATAATGCAAGAGAAATGAAGGTGATCTTGAGTGGGCTACTAGATCCTATAAAGGAAAAAATGGAGAAATGTTCATAGACAAAAGATATGTGGGACACACTTCATGAACTTCACTGAAAAGGAGCATTGACCATGACTACTAGTCAAGAAGATGATGGAAACCAAGAAAGAAATACAAAACCCATTAACGAAGCTGAAAACAAGAGTGCAGATATTAAGGCCAAAGAAGACCTAGAAGATGAAGAAAATAAAGAAAATCTCATGGAAAAAATTATAGTGGCCCTAGAAGAGATTAACAGTTTGAAAAAGGATAATGAGAAACTTAAGAAGAAATTACAATATGGTGACCATAACCTTGACAAGGCAAGGAAGGAAGTTGACCTATTCAAGCTTCAGATTCAAGAAATAGATAAGAGCTCACCAAGGTAAAGGAGGATTGTCATCAATACAAGAAAAGTCATCATGAATAAGTCATATCCATGACAAATCAATTGGATAAATCAAATAAAAGAGAAGACACTTTATCAAGCCATCTTGAACAAAGTCAAAAGGAATTGAACAGACTTGAAGTAAAAATTGTTCAATACAAAGAAGAGTTCTCCTTCCTATAATATCAACTAGAAGAAGCAAAGAAACAAGCACAAGGAGCTGAAAATGTGATGGAATTTTTGACCCTCCTAGAAGGAAAATTCAATGAAGCATAAAAAGAAAGAAATGCCATGACATGCCAACTAGAATAAAAGGATTAATACATCACCAAATTAAAATAAGAAATAACCTCACTTGAGGCGCAATCATGTGAAGCAACCAAGATGAAGGAAGAAATGGAGAACCATCTAGCAAAGAAGGATGAAGAATGCAAGATGATGAAAGAATAAATTGATCTCCTAAAGAAAGAAGTTGATCATCTGAACAAGAGTCTAAAGAGCTCTCAAGCCCTAGATGATATCCTAAGTCAACAAAGATATCCTCTTGATAAATCAGGTCTTGTTTATGAAGGTGAACCCTCAAACAAGAATGATGCAAACCATAAAGCTTCAAACAACGAGGATGTGGATAATCTTGGAAGAATATTGATGCCCCCAGTTCCAACAAAAGCAAGGAGAAGAGTCAAGATAACATTGGAAGAAACCCTACTCCAAGAAGATATGTAGATGGTGTCAAGGATGCAAGAGGCAATGGATATCATCAAAGGATCCCAAGGCAAAATGACTTTAGAAGTACATCAAGGCAATCTCCATCCTCCAGGTAGTAAAATATATTTTGTGGTTATTTCTATTATTGTACAAATTTTGGGCACATGACAAAAGATTGTAGGGCATACCACAAGGACAAATATAATGGTCCATATCAGCTCCTTAGAAACAAATTTGCAATAAGAAGTCATGATTCCTCATTCATGAACAAGATGTAGTGCTTCAAATGTCATAACATTGGACATATGGCTCGTGCTTGTAACTTGACTTGGGTTCCTAACTATTGGCTTGAGGGGGCCTGACCCAGTTTTAGCGTTAATCATCCAAACAAATCCCTACATTACTGTCCCTTTCGGCATCATCCCATAGAGAGCGGTTAGAACTCTCACCCGAAGCAGTATGGGGTGATGCTAGAACCAAGTTTCCGCACCCTTGAGATGGTTATGATGTCGTTTGATCTCTTCTATGCCTGCCTTTGTGCAGGTGATCTTGTTGTAGGGCTTGTAAGACAAACCCTTTATTTTGGCCTTCAATACCTTGGTGAAAGTATACAGACAACCTTTGCGCAGCCCTAACCTGTGGCTCAGGTACTTTCACGCTGCTATGGAAGCGTGCAGTGCAGATTCCTCAATTATCCTAAGTGATTGCTTATCTTTTCAAATACTTAAAGTTATCAGCGCGTAAGCAGATATTCATGATTGCATTTAATTATTCAATGTAATTGCATTCCTTCGCACACCATATAAACATAATAAAGGAAATTTATACACAAAATATCCAAAACCCATCAATAGAACAAATACACAGAATTTGCAAAATAACTCATTTTATTAATATCTTCCAAGTATTACAGACTCTTTTCACCCTGCGCACACAGCTGCAGGGGTCTGCACACACAGCTACGTTCTTCTACCCTAGGCCTCTGCGCACTCAGCTGCAAAGCCTCTACCTACGCTACAACCCAAGACTTAGACTTCTTTCTCTAAAGCTATGACTCTCTTACTTCTTCCATTGATTGATCCATCTCTCCCTCTAACTACTTAGAGATCAGCTCTTTTTATACAATCCCATGGTCCACAAACCATGGGTAGATCTCTTACAGCCGACTTTACTTTAAAAAAATAAGGGCAGACTACCCTTTGTGACACATAATACCTTTGTGCTCCGTGACCACAAAATGCAGAGTATTTACAATAATATTACAAAAACTTGACTTAAACATGGGATTTTAGCCCCAAAACTGCCCTTGGGGGATCCCACTCCCAACAGGCCCCCAACAAAAACATCATGACTTGCCCTCGAGTCACTCGGTAAGTGTAAAGATCTTTCGGTGAAGCTCGTCCAGCTCGACCCTAATGACCGCAACCTCGGTTGTGCACTGAGTTGCTGCCTGCTTCGCATCTTCGATTGTCTTCTAAGTTACTACCCTGCGCTGTCAGCCTGAAGCTATTGTTGCATGGCGTGCAGAGTCGTAAGCTTGTCTTCAATGTTTCCTGTAACAGCATAATCTTCCTCCAGCTAGGGCTTGAGTGACACCTTCAGCACTGCTTCCTGGTGTAGTTCTGCGTCCACCTATTCCTTTAGCTGCTTGGCTTCCTACAACTTGGCTAACCTCTGTGTCAACCGACGGTTCACGTTGTTCCATTAACTTCATCATAGCGCTATTGGAGTTCATGCACTTCTGTCTCAAACCCTTGGATGTTTGGTTCCTCCTGTAAGCTGGTCAGGACCTCAAACGATTGTTCAAACAACTGGGTGCAGTCTGCTACTGCACTCTTTACTGCTTCTGTGATAGTGGCCACCCACTGTTCCTTTACCTCTGGTGGTTTTGAAGGCTAAGCTCTCAACTGAAGCTCTATAATCTACGAGTTTATCTCCAACTGAACTCACGCCATCTCTGTTTGAGTGTCGCGCACTCCTGTGGCTAATTTACGGATGCGGAATTCGACTGGCTCCTCCTCTGGAATGGCCAATTCTGGGACCATTAGGTAGGCCTCCTCCATGACCTGTATGATATTCTTTCTCTGGTAGGTCGCCTCAGCCTCGGCGGCGATGGCAGCATCCCTCTACAAGGCCATCTGCTCGTTGTTTATTCTCTGTTCGCTGATCACTTAGAGGGCGTGGTGCTCGCGATCCCTCAGCTTTGCAATTACTCCATCTTGCGAGGAGTGGAGTGCTTCGCGCAGGAGTGCTGCCAGGTTCAATCCTACTCCCTTCAAGGCACTGACAGTGGGCCTGTCAGCCTCATTTTCTGTTGTCAATGCTCCATCCGGTAGCACTAGTGCACTGGAAGCCTTTGTGTGCATCATATCGGTAGCCCCTGATGTGCCGATAGCCAAGCTGGTAGACGCCATACCAACTTGCGATGTGTAGGCCTACAACTCCTATAGTCTAGTCTGGATGGCCCCTAGGACAATCTGCTGCTGCTTTTCAAATTGCTGCAGGGCCTCTGCGGTGACATCTCTGACTGTGTCACTGATGTCGTATAAGTCTCCCTCTATTAGTGTGATGGGGTCCAGCGAGGTCTTGGTTGCCTTGGACTTCTTTCTAAACCCTCCCTTTTCCGACTCTCTTGGGAACTTAATACGTTCGGACATCTCCTAGGGGTCCGCGCCGTGCTGCTCTATGTCCTCTTCTTTAGTTGTAGGTGAAGGTGACTCCGCACCTATGTCAGAGCCCCGCTCTGTGCCTCTTGTTTTTTTTCCTACCTCCTTTCTTGTATGCTCTACCTTGGCCTTCTCAGCGGCCTCCTTCTTCCTCTTCTCGATCAACTGTGCCATCTTTAGCTTGGCCTCATCCTTCTTCTTTTGTGTGGCAGACTTACTTCCACCCATCACCAAGTTCATGGAGGTGCGCCACTCCACCGGCCATTTATCCAATACTGTATCGATGGCATCATCTGTGGCTAGGTATGGCAAATCGTACCACTTCTGCGTAGGGTCCTTCCGCGCCCTGATTGAGATCTGATGGAAATCAACTTTGAATTCAACATAGCTCTGCAGGTTAGCATATACCATGGGAAACAAGCGTGGCTTGCGATTGATAGCCATCCTGATATTCATTTCCATCAGGATCCAGAAGATTTTGTTGTCCTGCACGCGCTCCACGTTCTTGGTCACCCACAGCAAAGCATACTGCGCTACTTCAGGAAGGTCTGGCACGACCAAGGGGAATTGGATTTCTTCTGGTAGCTCCCACGTTATGAGCATAATCGATAGTAAGAGCCACATGTAGTGGAATGTCTTGCTTTGCTCCTGTGCTTCATGGTAGTTTGCCAGGAACTCACCGCGAAGGTAGTTTGACCAGTTAAACTGGACTCCTTCCGTGCACTGCTGTGTGAGCGCGACGACAGGTGCCGGAACCTCGTCGACACGACACTTTCGCATGACCTTCCCTGCAAGGATCTGCATTGCCACGTTTATAGCGGGGTCACAGATGCTAGATATTGCGTACCTGCGCGACTTCTTCACCAACTTGAACTTTTCTTTCATTTATTCGAAAAGCGCCAGCTTGCCACCCTTGCCACCAAATATCATCGCTGGATTTTCACCTATATACAACAGGTGTGTTATGCGGTGAATCAACATATTGGTGATGGGTATCGGCTCCTCTAGCCACAGACACCCATCAGGCACCAAGCACAACAGCTGCTTGATGACACATCCTTGCTTCGCACCATCTTCCAATTGTGCAGCTCCCCAACTTGGGCAATGTAGTTTATAGTCTTGCGCCTCCTTTCAGTTGCCTAGAGTGCTAAGACTGTGCTACTTTCATTTAGACACATGGCCGGACCACCGGTGTATGGCTTCAAGCGACTGCCATTCACCTTTCTCGGGAAGGGTTCTTAATTTAACTTGACCAGCTGTACCACTCATCCATCGGTAACCTCCTTAATAACATAAGGCCCTAATTAGTGCATCCTGAATTTTCCAGGGAATTTATCAAACTTAATATCATACAAAAAAACTAGATCATTTATCTTAAATGTGCGCAACTTGATGTTTCGATCATGCCATGCCTTTTCATGCTACTTTTGGACCCGCTGGTGAAATCCAACAAAAAAAATTCTTCTTCGAGCTCATCCAGCTGTGCGAGCCTCTCTTCCAGGGCTCCACAATCCATCATACCTGTGAGCACTGCTATGCACAGACTAGGCATGATGTATTGCATAGGAATTACGGCTTCCACACCATAGACAAGCCTAAAAGGGGTTTGTCCTATCAGCTTATTGCATGTCATTCAATAAGCCCACAATACTAAAGGTATGTGTAGGTCCCAATCACTTTTCTGAGCATTAAAAACCTTGGTCAATGAGTTTTCAAGCATATTGTTGAATGCCTCCACTATCCGTTAGCCTATGGGTGATAAGGTGTGCTCTTCTGTTGATATACTTTAAATTCCTCTATTAGTGCGTTGATTGTCTCATTCAGGAAGTGTGTACCACGATCACTCATCAAGATCCGTGGACATCCAAATCGTGTCAGTACATGCTCAAATAGGAACTTCACGGCTGTCATGCCCGTGCAATCCTTCACTGGTTGTGCTTCTGCCCAACGAGTTAAATACTCTGTCGCAGTGATAATGTACCTCGCCCCTGTCTTCCCTTGTGGATGAATGGGTCCTACAAAATCTATTGCCCACTTCTTGAAAGGTTGCAACGTCATTTGTGGATTAAAGGAATTTCATCCCTCTGGGATGGCTTGCCTATTATTTGACCTACATCACACGCCTTGCAATATGCTTTATAATCCTGATGAAGGGTTGGCCACCACTACCCTGTGCATAGAATCTTCTGCGCGGTTGCTTTTCCTGCATAATGTCCTCCTGTGGCACCCACATGAGCATCCGCGAGGACGTTGCTTCGTTCGAACTGAGGTACATACCGTCGCAATATCTCATCAGTCCCCATATTGTATATATTCCTAGCAATGATAGAAAAATTTGTTGCGCGCACCACTAATTCCTTCTTTTGTTGGACAGAGTATCCTTTCGGTGTAGTTCCTATTGTTAGGAAGTGTATTATATCCTCAAAATGACCATCAGCACACACATTCCAAATAGCTGTGCATCAGGCAATCCTTCTTCCAAGTTAGTATGTTCCTCCCCTGTTTAGATGTGCGATAGATGGTATGGTCCTGTGTTCAATCATCCAGGCTTCACAACAACTTCAAAACCGTACTCTTGGAAAAATAAGAGTCATCTGTAGATTCGCCCTATCAAGTAGTGGCAGTACTTCTGGAGTGCATACACCATAGCTAGTCCCTCACATTTAGTGGTAGAATAGTTCTTTTCTGCTTTGGATAATCTACGACTTGCGAATGCGATAGGATGGTCCAAGCCTTCTTCGCCATCCTGTGTAGTACTACCCCCAACGCTATATATGACGCATCAATATGTACATGAAACTCTTTCTTCCAGTTCAGGAAGACTAGAATCGACACAATAACCATCTTTATTTCAATATATTCAAAATTTTCTTACAGTCATCGTTCCAGCAGAACGTGACATCCTTCTTCAACAATTTTTCCATCGGTGCGGTGATTTGGGCATAGCTTTTATAAACTTTCTGTAATATCCCGTATGTCCCAGAGTAGTGTGCAACTGTTTCACACTCCTCGGCGCTTCCAAGTTTAGTATCACTGCGATCTTCACGGGGTCTACCATCAGTCCTTATCTACAAACCACATGCCCCAATAGGTTCCCAAAAGGAACGCAAAACAGACACTTCTTGAGATTGAGCACGATCTGGTATCTTCGACAGGTATCCAACATCAAGCGCAAGCTTGCTACATGGTGCTTAACCAACCCAAATACAGTCCAGTCATCAAAATATACCTCCAGGAACTTATGAATAAATTCCTTGAATGCCGCAACAACCATGCACGAAAATATTGCAGGCGCATTCTTCAATCCAAATGGTATTACAGTGTATTGAAAACAACCCCACTCAGTTGCGAAGGTTGTCTTGCTCCTATCCTTTGGTGCGATTTTGATTTGGTGGTACCCAGAGAACCCATCAGTGAAGGAATATGCTTCCTGACTGCCTACATTGTCCAACACTTCATCTGTGAATAGAGTCGGGAAAGGATCATGCACACAAGCGTCATTCAGTTTTCTGAGATCCACGCATATCCTTATCTCATCCCTTTTCTTCTTCTCTTGCACCACCATTGGGATTACCTAATCAGATTCTTCCATAGGCTCAATGATACTTGCCACTAGCATCTTGTCTAGCTCTAAGTGGACCTTCTCCTTGTATTTCGGATTGAGGCAGTAAGGGCTCTGCTTAACTGGCTTCGCATCGGGCTTTAACGTGATATTCATCACTCCTAAGTCTTTGATTTTCCTTTTATATCCGTAAAATTGGTAGGGAATAAGTCCTGGTATTCACGGAGAAATTCAACGACCTTATCTGTGACCGTCGCGTCATCCCAGTAGTCTCTAATATTTGCAAATTTGGGTTCTGCCTCCGTACCAATGTTTACTTGTTTTTTTTTCACTGGAGCGGTTATATCAAGGTTCTCAATCTACAGTGCTTGAACCTCACGGTGGCCTTCTGTTTCGCGAATGTTAATCTTTCATGGATCCTCGTCCTCTACTTTAGCAATTATATTATAACATTCGAGCACGTGACTCAGCTGAGTAGCTCATTCAGGTTGAATCAGGTCTAAAGTATTTCGCGGTATCCTAAAGATGGCTGCTTTCACCTCTTGTAGCGCTTCATCAATACTGTCAAATCTGTCCTCAAAATTGAATGTCATCATGAATCCTTCACGTAGGATATCCCATTCACCTATCCCATGGTGGAGCTCTATTTCTATATACCAATTCATTGGGATAACATCCAGGGTATGACAGAACAGGTGCACCCACTCAGGTTGGGGCTTTTCTCCATAAGCCTGTGTCCATTTGGCTAGATGCGTGCGTAGATCATTCTTCCCATCGTACTTATCTGTCAGTCACATCTTAGGCTTCCCAAATCATGTTCTCATCATCCTCCTACATTCGCGCTAATCATCAAAGCTTCCCTTGTGCGTACCCCACCATCTTGCAGGTGTAGTACGCAGTGCCTAGTCCAAGGCCTAGAAGCACTGCTTTTCTGGTACCTCCCTTTCAAATGCATCCAAAAAGATATCTACCTCATTTATACCATCATAAATAGGCAGATTTCTTACCTTTGATGACACACAGTGCAACGATCAGGTCATCATGTTGCAATTCAGTGTAGTTACTTCATGTAACCGATTCTGCCAGCGTTCTATTTCTTCATCAGAGTTCGAAGTGCAGGAACTCTTGCGATCCCACGTAATCCATCCATCCACGATGGGATTCACCCAATCTTGGTCTCGTGTTATTATCTTATAGATATAGCTCAAGTCGTCATCACTCTCATAATCACGGATAGGTTGAGTATAGCGCGATCATTCAATAGGATCGAGGGGTATTATTACATGCAGCGATTTCTTCTCAAAGATCATCTTTCGCTTCTTCATATTGATTACCCTATTCATATCAGTAGCCCAGTCAATTACCAGGAGCACTGGGTAGGGATTTCTGTCATCTACTATCTCTATTACTTCAAAATCCGCCAACGCGCTTGATCCCTCAATATCCATGGTCACCCCCTGTAGCCTCCCAATGGGGATAATTTTCTATTGTTTCACCATCCTTAGCTGAATCAGAGACCATTGCAGCGTAGGTCTCCCCATTCACTCCCAAGTCTGCTTTGGTAGGACATTCTCATTTGACCCTAGGTCGAAAATGACCTGATCCATTTCGTACTCTCCTATTTGTGTGGTTAGTCTCATCTCTCGTCCCGTCCTTGTTTTATGGTTGCCAATCTTTCGTACTATGCACGGCTTAACTGGCGTGGTTCCAGTACATCTATTGAACCTTACTATCACACAGTAACTTCATACAAGTTTCTAGGAAAGTTATGAGCATAGATGGGTTCATCTCTAGCTCAAGCTTATCCTTGCTTCCTGAGGTGGAGGCCTCATCAAAGCTCTTCTTAGCTTCCATGAAAGTTTCATGAGCGTGCTCCAAATAGAACTTAGCCTCTTTCATCGGGGCTTTGCAAACCCATGTACTATCTTCTGGTTGTTTCCCCTTGTCATCTCCCATCTCGATTCCACTTCTGAGTAATATATTTATGTTTGGATCTTCCTCGTGTGGCTTAGATTTCATCATCTGCAAGTTTTGAGTCAGCAAAGGTGGTAGCGCCCCTTTGTCACGTATCCTAGCTATCAGCGTAGGACAATTTTCCATTTCATGATCAAACAATGTGCAATACTTGCAAGACAGACGCGTTGGATTAGTGCAATCACAGATATAGTGTCCTGGTCCTTTGCAATTGTAGAAAATCAACTATCCGCGACCTCTACCAGATCCTCCTCTGCCTCGGCCTCATCCTCATCCCTGAAATCCTGTCCGCGTCATCCCTACATTCTGGTCAAGGGGCCATGTTTCAGCCTAAACCCTATAGGCGGGAGTTCTATCCATCATCAATTCATAGCTCCTGCAAGTACGCTCATCATGTCCTACTGACCTACAAAAGTTGCAGAACAGTTGTTTTGGTTCTTGTACATACTTCTGTAGCAAGTGACAGTTATCTGTGGCATGTTTTCTAGCTACCTAACAGATAGCACACCATAATGCAGGCCCCGTGCTAGGCCATGCTTGAGCTTCCGGCCTTAAAGGCATTGGTCCTCCTCTTGCAAGGTAGTTTGCAAAGACTAGGCAATGGTCTTTGTCATGACCCTAACTCTTGCATTTCAAGCACCAAGGCTCGCATACCTCTGGTCGAACTGTCCTATCCTGCTTCAGACTTTGCAACTCGAGGAACATATTCTTCAGCTGCACATGGATCTGCTGAACTCGTAGCTTAGGATCTTGCATTTGAGTCTCATGTAGTCTCATGGAAATATCCAAGTCCTCTGCCTGAGTTGTTATCTTTTGTTGCGACAACGCACTCCTTAAGTGTGGTAGTAGTGAAGCCACAAACCACTCATGATGCTGTCCATCTGTCAAATTCATGTTGGCTTCGTGGATTGTAAATTTCAGCCTCTGATCTAGTTCCCAAGGTGTCTCACCTGGTTGCATTGCGATCTCTTTGAATCCCACAATTGATTGCAACTTAGATTTAGGCCTACTAAATTCCCTATTTAGTGATGCTTGGATGTCTGCTACTCCAGTATTCGGGTTATCGTTAGAGTACTTAATATACCATGTTAGCGTGCGATCTTGCAGAGCGCTAACTAGTGTTGCCTTCTTTATATGATCATTTGTAACACCTTGAGCTTCCCATACAACCCTTAAAACGAACCAAGATTGGTCTGGGTCCTCATTTCCCAACCCTTTGAACAAAGGCAACTTCACTGTATTTGCCATACTGAACCACGATGGAGGTGGAGGTGGTATGGGTGAAGTTGGAGGCGATGGTGGTGAAGTTGGAGGTGGTGTGGGCGGAGGTGATATTCGCGGGAATCCTTGTCTTATTAACTGAATAGAACTTCACGGAGAAACCTTCGCTATCCCTTCTTCGTCCTTTCATGGAGGTGAAATCAAGGGGCTATACTCTGGACCCTTATTTCCTTCGTTTTTGTAAATTTTTCCACTTTGCATAGTCCCAAACATCAAGATAGCTGCATAACCCATTTTTCGCACAACAACATTTTAATCCAAGTATTCAAATATTTTATGTACTTACCTCGTGGTCCTTTGAAAAAGCATCGCTCCGCCTCACTATAGATGACTGAGGTGTCAATCGCGAATTCAGTCATAAATCCTCCTATGAATTGATCGAGGCAATGATCGACAACGCGAGCAATCTTATCCTCCGATGCTTCCAACCTTCGCACTAGCTCTGGGGTCCACACAATAGGACTGTCAAGTTTCCACCTTCCTTGGCTATTTTCTCGCTTCACGATTGTATAGTCAATTTAACGTCTTAAATTGCTCTACATAAATTATCAATTCGGGTATCGTAAACTGATGAAGTGTGGTGCACCATATGTGCTTAGTTAACCTTTTTCTTACTTCATTGTTTTATAGTTTTTTGTTTTGTTTTGTGGTTTTGTTCTTGTTGATCTTCTAAAGTGTCTAATGCAAATGGAAATCCTATTCCTAAGTCTCTAGAAGGCAAGTATGGATATAGATTTTAAGACAATTATGTCCTCTATAATGATTTACAGAACTTAACACTTCAGAAGGTCTTAGAATGTACTAGTGATGACAGTATTACTTGAACAAGAATGGAAAATGTGCTGCTATTTAAACAAGTAAATAATGAACTACTGATCATGAAACGATTATCTCTGTTGTTGTCTAAATACAGAAAAGCGATTTAAGCTACTGCACTCAAAGAAATAAAAAATTGCAAGGAAATTAAAACTAAAATCAAATTACACATTCATAATTCGATCTCTCACCAGTAGTCCAGCTATGGCTTTCGGAGGTAATCATCAATGTCATGAGCAATCTGATATCTAATTGCATAAAAGTAAAACTAAAACCAAATTATACATTCATAATTCGATCCCTCGCTAGTAGTCCAACTATGGCTTTCGGAGGTAACCGACAATGATATGAGCAATTTAATATCTAATTGCAGAAAAGCAAAACTAAAATCAAACTACACATTCATAATTCGATCCCTCGCTAGTAGTCCAACTATGGCTTTCAGAGGTAACTGTCAATGATTTGAGCAATTTAATATCTAATTGCAGAAAAGTAAAACTAAAATCAAATTACACATTCATAATTCGATCCCTCGCCAGTAGTCTAGCGATGGCTTTTGGAGGTAACTGTCAATGATATGAGCAAGTTGATTTCTAAACTAACAAACAAAGCAAGTAAAGAAGACTGAAATCAAAATAGAACTGGAAGTAAAAAAAACTAAGAAAAACAAAGTTAGCAGAGAGGTTAATCTCATGTCAGTAGTTGATGCAAAAACATATAAAGAAAAACTAATCTACAATCAACCGGTTGAACGCACTTACATGAATTAAAATTGCATGAATGGAAAATATAATCTATCAAACTTGAAAGCAATCAAATGACATAATGAAATCAAAGCAAAATTACAAAATGAAATCTACTCTACCTTACATTCTAATATGCTCCATGACATCTACTTCACATCTCCTTCCATGTTGAGAATGTTAGAGTCGGTCTAGTAGCCCTCCATCAGTGATTAAAGCTCTTTGCATTTGCATAAGTAGGTGTCTCATCAGTGTCATCTTATTGCATTCCATTAGGCATGCCATAACCCTGATGGAGGAGCTGGTGTTTATTCCCCTCTTGGCACTGCTGGATCAAGTTGTTTCGGTCAATAAACTCTTTCAAGGTTACTTGTCTTGTCTTGAAGTCAAAAGTCCTAGGTCTAGGGTTTGGGACCAATTTGTCTCTAAGGTCAGGTCTTTAAAGGTCAATAAGTGCCCAGCAGGCCAGAGGGATGACTATCAAAGTGTTTCTACAAAAGATTTCATCTTGTACAGCTAATTTTTACCTTGGATTTAAAAACCCTGTTTTTAAAGCCCAAGGTCATTTTCTTAAAATTTTGTAAAAAAACGTAAAAATTCAAATTTCTTTGAAAGTCAGCATGCAGCCCTGGTCCCCTTTTCCAAGATTCCTCAGAAGCTATCCCTGCAAAAATTTTCAAGAAAAAACATCAGTTCAACCAATTTCAGGACAAAAGGAAACCATAAAGTCAATAGCATTCCAATTTTGAAAAAGTGTCATGATAAACATTAGAAAGAGGGTTTTGAAATGAAATCAATTTAAAACAAGAATATAAAGCCTCACTCTCCCTCCATTAGTCTTCATTGTGCCTCAAAGCAATAGAGAGAATTGTGTTGAAGAGAATTTGGGTGAATTTGTGAAGTCTGAGTGCGCGCGACCCATTGAGACTGGCGCGCGACCCGTTGGGCGAGCGCGACCCATCAGAGTGCCTTTGCCAGTGCAAAAATTACACGGGCGCGACCCGTTGGGCGAACGCGACCCGTTGGGCAGTGCGCGCGACCCGTTGGGGATTTCT
The DNA here is from genome assembly GCA_031772625.1 of Pinus tabuliformis. NCBI lineage: Eukaryota > Viridiplantae > Streptophyta > Pinopsida > Pinales > Pinaceae > Pinus > Pinus tabuliformis. Next base: position 1,604,242,702 of record CM062817.1, on the reverse strand, counting down.
CCACATAAATTTGCCAGTGAGCTGCCAAACGACCCCGGAATTTTTCAAGCTTGCAGGTAGGCCTCCCATCATCAAGATTATTATTTGCTAGAGCTTGAGAATAGCATGAGAATATTTTTAAAAAAGCCATCATTTGCAAAATAAAGACTCCATGTGCATCTGCTTAATAATGTCAAAGTGCTAGGGTTTGTTTTGCTGTTTTAAGGTCATCCTTTTCACTCCTAGTTTTTCCTACATTTTCCTACATCACATTTCTTACTCCCTTATCATTTTTATTTAATTTCCCTACCAAAAATACTAAAAGCCCTAAAACCCTACCCTATTCCTAAAAAGTCAAGAATCAAGCCCTAAAACCCTACCTCCCATAACATCCTTGCAAATGAAATTGTATGATGATGTATATGTCATGATTCTTCCCCTTAAATCCCTATTTCATATATTTTTCCCAATTTCCCTTCCCTAACATTTCCCTTGTGCTATTTGTCCCCTTGAAACAGCATCTCAAACAGTTAAAACAACAGATTTTAAAGCAGAAGCAGCAGTACATTTCAGCCACTTTGCTCCTGAAACCATGTCAGAAACCGAAACCGATTATGAGCAAAGTGATGACCATGAGTCAGCCTCAGAGTTTGAGGTACATAGGAGGCCTCATAGGGGTGGTAAGAGCGGTCACCATAGGAGAGAGGAGCCCACCTCTTTGACCGATTTGCAGGCTTGTCCAATTGCAGTCACATGTTTCCGCTATCTGTCATGTTATGAGTTTTGCGAGAGGATCTCTCAGATTTAGCATCACAGGGAGTTGGACCGCTTGTTTGTTTTGCATTTACATGATGGGCATGTGAACCTTGCAGGGGTGGATTTTACATTGACACCCGAGATGATTGCTCTAGCAACAGGGATACCTAATGTTGGAGAAGTGTGGAACAAGCGCAAAATATTGGACAGTTTTCAGTACGAGCCTTACATTAAACCTGCATTTATGAGACACTTGACAGGTGTATTTCCTTTCAGATTTTTGAGGAATGAGTATGCTCCTTTGATGAGGCTTATCATGCACTATTTCACCTGTGAGGGCAGATTTTCACGTGTGTATTCATACCATATTCGCTTGTTGATGCATTTCACACGGGTACGGATGATGAACATCCATGTTTTCTTGTGCCAGAATATTGAGAGGATGGTGCCCTTGATGCAGAGGAAAAGCCCAGCACAACAATATAGGAGCCTCTATCATTATGGTTTGATCTAGCTCGTGGTCATGCATCAGTTGGCTCAGCATGGCATCCCATGGGAGGAGTTTATCTCTCGTGAGTTTTTCACAGCACCACCACCACATCCTGAGATTGTTCATGAGGAGGGAGGGTCTTCACAGCAGCATGATATTCCTGAGACCAGACATGTCAGCTCTCCTCCATTGGTCACATACCAGAGAGGCCACAGGGCCTTATTTGCAACAGCAGCTCGGTGAGTATTTTCTCCACATCAGGTGGAAGGGGTCTCGCCGTCTTCATCAGCTCAGCGAGTGTTATCTCCACACCAGGTGGAAGGGGCCTCGCCTTCTTTAGCAGCACAGGTACCAGAGAGAGGCAAACATCCCAAGATTGATGAGGGACCATCAGGTGTTCCAGGCATAGAGGTTGTTGATCTTGACATCATTTCTCCTAGCCTAGAGTCGAAGGAGATCATTCAGCACCTTAGAGCTGAAAATGATTCATTGCAGCAAAGATTGGACATGGCAAATTGGACCATCACCTACTTGGAGCAGCGCAACAAGCAACTTGAGGAGGAGCACACTCTAGATGAGTTGCGGAGGATCCATGAGGACCGCAACTTGGCTCGAAAGAGACCCGACGATTTGGTACCTGTTGAGCGAGAGGCTATGCTTCTTCGGGTCAATGCTCATTTGGAGAGGTTGCTGGACAAGGCCAACCAAGATAAGGACTTGCTCAGGAACATGAAAAATCATTATTGGGCGCGGATGCACGTATGCAAGGCAAGAATGAAAGTGCTCCAAAGACAGTTGGCCAAAGCACAAAAACGAAGGAAAAGGCCCGACCCCCTCCACATCTTGGCTAAGGCTTCTTTGAAGGAGCATGATACTAAATAACTCAACTCCAGCACGATTTTCAAAAAATTTTGAGCATTTTGGGTCAATTGTGATTTTTCTGGCAAAAAACAAGTTTTCTCCACCAATGGCGGCGCGCGACCCTTTTGTTTGGCAACTCCATTTTGGGAAAACTCAACATTTCTGGATTTTTCATGAAAAGTTACACTTGATCAGCCATTGCCAAGAAATTTCACCAAGTTTTGGGCCTCCAGAAAGTCAAAAAAAAAGCAAAAAATGACTTTCTGCCACATTTTTGACACACAGGAAGCAGTCTTGGGAGATTGCAATTTTGGAGGGGCAAATGACCACCAAATTCATAAATTCCACTTGGGTTGGAAAGTAGACATCTAGACCTTTCCAACAAGCCCACTTTTGCCTCATTTGGACACCTGGAAATTCCTCACAAGTGCCTCCAAAGGCGCGCGACCCATTCAGGAATTGCACGCGACCCATCAGGCAGTTTGCACAGGAATTCAACCTACAGCTCAGCAAAACGCAATTTTGACCGGATTTGACTTTTTGGAGTTGATTTTCATCCTCCTTGTTGTAAATGATGTAATTTTATGATATTTTGACACTTATTTATCTCTTCTAGAAGATTCATTCATAAGATAGGCAAAAATTTAATGAATGAATTGGTTTCCTAGCTTATAGAGGCAAGTTGTTTTGATTGCCTAGTTTTCAGTGCTTAGTTTAGAATTGGTTGAAACAACTCCTAGGATAGTGAGATCGACCCCTAGAGGTAGGGAAAGATGTTAGATGGCCTATATTATGTACTTTCTTGCTCATTTTCATGGTTGGACTCTTGAGGGAGAAGCTCTTATTGTATTACTCACTGTATCTCTGCAATTTTTGGCAAAGGAAGACCAGGGTTTTGCAGTCCTTTTTGGGATTCTTGTGGTCACATGTGTTGATGGTGTGTTTCTCTTTGTACTTGTAAGTGTATTATGTGAATCATTTCCTTACTTTTCCTTCTGAAAATTAGGCAAATGAAGTGTTAAATTAGAATTCATGACTGTCATGCTCTGCTTTTAAGTTTGCTTAATATCAATGTTTTCAACTGTTTAAGGGGAATTCAAGGTTATTGCTTGCTCTCCTTAACTCCTCACCGATCATTCTCATCCATCCACCTCTATCAAAGGCATCAATACTGTTTCCTACCTCGCCCCAAAGAACCCCCTGCAGAAACTGTGTCCAATCCCCGCACCAAAATTTGCCCTTCCCCAACTTTCCACCAAAACCCTAAAAATCCCAAATTAAACCTTTTGATCAGTTTACTAGCCTAAAATCAGTGTTTCCTCATTGGCTATCTCGCCCGTTGAAGATCTTTACCGAGATAGACTGGAGAGAGCCCTCTCCTGCCCCGTAGGGCTAGCTACGAGGCTAAGTGTTTTGATGTTGCCTTGGAGTTTACCTTTTTCAGCCTGAGGTGAAATTTCAAGCGCTAACATATTGGCGACCATACTGGGGAATAACAAATGGCTTGTTGATTGATGTGTTGGTTTCATAAGTCTTAGACGGAGCCTGAAGTTATGCCAGGTAGCCTTCGAAATGATTTTGCTTTGCATTAGCGGAAGTAGATAAACGCTGCTTCAGTCAATCTCCGTGAGCTTGTGAATACAGCCACCTCGATCGTATTTCACCCCAGTATATTTGTAAACTCTGAACCTTTGGATGATTAGTTAAGAGTTTTCACAGGCTGATTGGTTATTTGTTCCTTGATTTCCAAACTAGCTTCCAATTCTGGTTGTATATTCAAATCTCATTCATGTCCAGCTGTTTTTGAGTATCTTGAAGACATTGATTTTGACGAGAGTTTCGAGTTGTCCTTGTTCAAAACTAAATCTGAAAGTGCACTTGATTCCCTAGTTCCCAATCCTGATTTTGCAGCTGCCCTTGAAATTGAGAGACACAATAGATTGGTTGACAATTTCATCCTAAGATCTCTTCAGTCAGATATTCACGCTACAAATCTTGCTGAGTTCGTTGAAACTATATCTGTTCATATCGGAACCACTATCACGGCACATGAGCAGTCCAATCCTCCTTTTATCTCTATTTCTCCTATAGTTACTTATCCGGAATCTACAGTTGGTTCGCCCTCTACATCCCATACCACTTCTCCTCCTCATACTCCTCATACTACAGCTACACTCACTCCACCTGCTACTCCTAGACCTAATCTATCTAAAGTAATGGCTGCCCGATTGGCTCCTGTTGCTCTTCCCCAAAATTTGCATGATATGCCAGCCGATTATCAAAGTAAAATTCCCATGTTTGATGGCACTCCACAAAGTATCTCTGCTCAGCAACATATTGACAAAATGACGACTTTCTTTGATCTATATGAGATAGATGAAGAAGATGTTACCATGCGATTGTTCGTGCAAACATTTGGAGGAGAAGTTAGAAAGTGGTTTAGAGGGTTGACAGCTAGAAGCATTCCCACCTTGGAAGCAGATCAGAGCCAGTTTCTAGATCGATGGGAAATCAGAATGGATCCACTTCAGATCAATGCTGAGTACAACAATCTCAAACGTAATCATGGTGAGTCGGTCCAAGACTACATTATCAGATTTAACACAGTGTACAATGCTATTCCAGATGATTTGAGGCCATCTAGAAAATCAGCACTTCTTAAATTCCCGGATGGTTTTGATCTGGAGATGGCTTATTCATTGCAAGATAGAGATCCGCCTACCTTGGAGGATATGCAGAAAATTGTTGTTAGTGTTGAAGCGAATTTGAATGATAAAAGAGCAAGGATGAAGGCAGAAAAGCGAGTCACAATCAAAGAGGAAGCTTCTACGTCCGATCAGCTCCTTCGCAAGGTAGTAACGATGCTCGAAAATACTCATCTCAACAAGCCGGAACCGCAGATCCGTAATCCTACTTTCCGAGGTGCACAGCAGCCACAATATAGAATCAAGCAGCGTGAAACAAAGGCACAAGAGGCAGCAGTTCAGCAGCAAATTAAACCTCCTTTTCAGCAGAATTTTGTTAGCCAAGAATCAGAGGATGAAGGTGATACGGTGGGAGAGGAAAATCACTTCTTCACTCCTGATGATCTGCCCACTTATGTTACAGAAGAAGAAGAGTTGGCAAGTCACTCCATCATCCCTCAGGATGAACATTATATCTTGTCAAATGATGCAGCACTTGAAGAAGAATCAGAAGAGTATCAAAGAGGGTATCTAAATGCTTTATCCGCTCAGCAGAGACAATTAAGAAACCGAGCTGTTCCCATAAATCCCATTCAGAAAAGGAAAGATACTTCAGCAAAGAATGATTCAGCTTCCCCACACACAAAAGGAAAAGACATAATTGATCCTTCAACAAGTCAATCATCATCAGCAAGCAAGATAGATCAGCCATCAAGCACACCGAGAGATAAAATTGAAAAAGGAGAGGTTCCGGCTAAAGAAGGTGAGAAGGTTTCAGTTTTCAGTTTGGAGAATGAAATTTCAAAGTTCAAAGTGTCCATTCCTTTAACGGAAATCATGAAGAACAGCACTTACCGAGGTCAAATTTCCAAGATGCTGAATTTTGATCCAATGCTAGACACGGTGAATGTAGAAGATGATCAGCTGGAATTGATTTTTGGGCCTGCTTTAAATGGTGAGTCTCCCAAAAGTGATGTTCCTCCTTTCTATATCAGTCTGCGATTGCATGAATATGTTTTACATAATGCCATGTTTGACTCGGGAGCTTCGCATAATTTAATGCCGAAAGCAATTATGGAAAAGCTGGGACTAGACATCACAAGGAAATATCATGATTTGTATTCATTTGATTCCAGCCGGGTAAAATGTATTGGTTTGATCAAGGACTTGGTGGTGAGCTTAGATCAAATCCCAGCAAAGAATGTTTTGATGGATGTGGTGGTGGCGGACATTCCTCCGCAGTTCGGCATGTTGCTATCGAGATCTTGGGGAGCCAAGCTCAAAGGTACACTTCATCTTGATTTCTCTTATGCTACAATCCCGGTCTTTGGTCAGATGAGGAAGTTATATAGGGAGCAAAAGATGAAATACATGATCACTAGTAAGGACAAGCCAGTGAGTCATCCTGTAAATTATGTACATACAGATTTGGAATCGTTTGTTTTGTTTATTGATAATTTTAATGAGATAGATAGCCAGTTGGTTCAAGCAGAAGATATACCAGATATTACAGAGAATTTTAGAGAAATTTTGAGAAAAGAAAGTGAAGAAAGGACCGCTGTCATGGAGCCAACAGCTGAAATGAACGGACAACAACTAGAAAGTGCAGAGACATCACAATTTCAGCATTTAGAAGATGATGAGGATGGTCTTTGGACCATGGATTTTGATAGTGCTGTGGGCAGCGATGGTGCTGGTATAGGTGTGTGGATTCGAAGTCCATTTTCTGTCCGAAACAAAGTCCCAAGCAAGGTACGAGTATGCTCTTACAAATTGGCATTTGATTGCTCAAACAATGAGGCGGAATATGAGGCTCTCATTGCTGGCCTGAAAATCCTTCGGAAGTTGAAGGCAAAGAAGATAGCAGTATATGGCGACTCCGAGTTGGTTATAAAGCAAGTGAAAGGTGAATTTCAGGCCAAGCATCCTCGTATGCGAGCATATCGAAATGTTGTTCTAGATATCTTGAAGCTGTTTTCTGAACATACTTTGACATGTGTGCCCCGTATCCAAAATGGTGTTGCGGATGCATTGGCTAAGGTAGCAAGTAATCTAAAAATTCCCATGAATTCCAGCAATAAGTTTGAGATTTATGTGAAGCACCGTCCTACAGTCCCAGACAATCAAAGATGTTGGCAAGTTTTCCAAAATGATGAGGAAATCAAGGATTTTCTGCAAGTTGAAGGTAAATTCGAAGACATTTCCATAGATACCGAACCTGTGGAAGTAAATCAAATGGATGTATTGCAGCTTAAAGACAATTTCATTCCTAAAGGATTAATTCCTTTGGAAGAGTTGTTCGATCAAGATGATGTGGCTCGCAAACCAACCTTGAGACCAACAGAAGAAGGTGTCGAAGAAGTGAATCTTGGAACAACTGAAAATCCAAAGATGGTGAAACTATCGAAAGCATTGTCGCCAAAGGTAAAGAAAGAGTATATTAGATTGTTGTCTTCATTTTCTAATGTTTTTGCATGGGATTATTCAGATTTGAAAACTTATGATACAAGTATCATTCAGCATACCATCCCCATAAAGCCAAATCAAAAGCCTTTCCGACAAAAGATGAGAAGAATTAATCCTAAGTTGCTGCCATTGATCAAGAAGGAAGTTAACAGGTTGTACAAGTCTGGAATTATAGTGCCAATCAGATTTTCCGATTGGATTTCCAACTTGGTGCCCGTGAGAAAGAAGACCGGTGAGATCCGCTTGTGTATAGACTTTAGAAATCTGAACAAGGTGTCGCTAAAGGACAATTATCCGCTGCCCAAGATGGACCATATATTGCAGCGGGTCGTTGGGGCATCAAGCATGTCGCTACTTGATGGTTATTCCGGGTACAATCAGATTTTGGTGCATGAGGATGACCGCGACAAGACTGCATTCACTACTCCATGGGGAACATTTCATTATGCCAAAATGCCATTTGGGTTGAAAAATGCAGGTGCCACCTTTCAGCGGGCGATGGACATGGCCTTTGCTAATGAGAAGGATGTCTTTTTGGTCGTTTATCTTGATGATTTAACTGTGTTTTCTAAATCTGATGAAGAGCATTTGTATCATTTAACAATGGTGTTTCAAAAATGCAGAAAATATGGTATCTCATTGAATCCAAAGAAGAGCCTTTTCGCTATGAGCGAAGGCAAGCTGTTGGGCCATATCATTTCTAAAGATGGCATTCGTATAGATCCTGCACGTGTGGAAGCAATTCAGCAATTAGAGCAGCCCCGAAACAAGAAAGAGATTCAGTCCTTCAATGGCAAGTTGAATTTTCTGCGCCGCTTCATTCCAAATCTTGCCGAGCACCTCAGAGAAATAACCAACATGCTCAAAAAGGACAGCCAGCTCAAATGGACCGAAGAGGCGGTAAAGTCTTTCAATTTGGTAAAGTTAATTTTATCTTCAGCCCCAACTCTAATCAGCCCGGACTATACACAAGATTTTATTTTATTTTATGTTCATTTGCTTCTGAGCATACGTTGGCAGTCGTGTTGATGCAAAAGAGAGATGGAGTTGAGAAGCCCATAGCTTTTTTCAGTCGTATCATAAGGGATGGAGCGCTGAAATATAATATCATTGAAAAACAAGCATTGGCACTGGTAAAAGCTCTGAAAGATTTCCGGGTGTACATACTGAATTCTCATATTTTGGCATTTGTTCCCAACGCAGCTGTTAAGGATGTTTTGGTACAAGCGGAACCAGAAGGAAGAAGGGGTAAGTGGATCGCTGCACTATTAGAGTATGATGTGGAAATTAAGCCTACCAAGTTGATCAAGGGTCAAGGTCTTGCTAAGTTGATGGCTGAAACAAATCTCCATGTCCTAGACATCAATTTGATTGCTGCCTTGTCCGATGATGAGGAAGAAAATTCAGCTTTACAGGTATCCGATATCTTTGTTTCCTCTCCTTGGTATGCTGATATTGTATATGTGCTTCAATATTTGTCTTCACCCCTTGGGATGCCTCGAAATAAAGCTAGGACATTGAAATTAAAAGCTGCCAAATTTTGCATCATCAAATCTGCACTTTATTGGAAAGACCCTGGTGGCATATTGCTGACTTGTTTAGTCGAGGAAGAAGCTAAGAGAGCTGTAGAGGATTTTCATAAAGGACTGTGGGGGTCACTTGTTTTGGAATACCACGACTAATAAAATCCTAAGGGCAGGTTTCTATTGGCCTTCATTGTTTTCTGATGTATATAAAGCAGTTAAGAGTTGTCATGAATGTCAAATTTTTCAAGGAAAGCAGAAATTACAGTCGTTACCTCTCAAGCCCATTGAAATCAGTGCACCATTTCAGCAATGGGGCTTGGATTTTATTGGCGAAATCCACCCAGCATCTTCCAGGCAGCATCGATGGATATTGACCGCCACTGATTACTTCACGATGTGGATTGAAGCCATTCCCACCCGGCAGGCTACGGACTCGGTAATTATTTCTTTCCTTGAGAATAACATCTTGTCACGTTTCGGCTGTCCACATAAGTTGATTACAGATAATGCAGCAGCGTTTAAATCAAAGAAAATGGTTGATTTTTGCTACAAATATAACATCAGCTTGGGGCATTCGACCGCCTACCATCCGCAAGGGAATGGGTTGGCCGAATCTTCGAATAAATCTCTAGTAAACATCATAAAGAAATTGCTGGAAATCAATAAGAAGAGCTGGCACAAAAAGTTAGTAAATGCCTTATGGGCTGATCGTGTAAGTCAAAAGAAGTCAATTGGTATGTCACCCTTTGAACTGGTTTACGGGACGGATGTAGTGTTTCCTACTTCACTTAGTATTCCGGTAGCAAAGTTGCTTCAAGAAACTAGTGGCGAGGAGGATCCAATGTAAAGGCGGATTAGTCAAATGATTCATTTATAGCAGACTCGAGAGGAGGTCCTTCAAAATACTCTTAAGTTGCAAGAGTGCATAAAGAAAATCTATGACAGAAAAGAAAAGCCGGATGATTTCCAGATAGATGATGTTGTTTTGAGGTGGGATGCCCGAAATGAAGACAAAGGGAAACATGGAAAGTTTGATAATTTATGGAAAGGTCCTTACAAAATTGCAGCATACCGTGGTCAAAATGCCTTTCTTCTCAAAGAAATGAATGGTGATGATTGTCTCGATGGGTCGGTAAATGGCCGGCTGCTCAAAAGGTATCATGTTTGAGCATTTTCTGCTCTAGTCACTATCATTGTAATTACCATTTTACTTTCATTCTGCTGCAAATGTGAACTAATCTTTCATCTTTAGTCTGGGGCCCGTGGTGAAGGCTATAATTCTGAAGATGGAGATTAGTTGGTGTGAGTTTTTCAGGTTGTTTTAATCAGTCCCTTTTCTGCACAAAGTTGAGTTAGTTTGTGTCAAAGTTAGTTCGATTTTCAGTCAATTGTCAAAGTCAATAAAGTTGTCCAAATTTGGGTCACATGTGTAAATAATGATTCCATTGCCCAATGATTATAAAGCACTGGTTTGCTCTCCCAGAGGTCTAAGGTTCTTGGTACCTCCAAGGAGCTACCATCCCCATTGGAGCCAATGTTAGAGTCGGTCTAGTAGCCCTCCATTAGCGATCAAAGCTCTTTGCATTTGCATAAGTAGGTGTCTCATCAGTGTCATCTTATTGCATTCCATTAGGCATGCCATAACCCTGATGGAGGAGCTGGTGTTTATTCCCCTCTTGGCACTGCTGGATCAAGTTGTTTCGGTCAATAAACTCTCTCAAGGTTACTTGTCTTGTCTTGAAGTCAAAAGTCCTAGGTCTAGGGTTTGGGTCCAATTTGTCTCTAAGGTCAGGTCTTTAAAGGTCAATAAGTGCCCAGCAGGCCAGAGGGATGACTATCAAAGTGTTTCTACAAAAGATTTCATCTTGTACAGCTAATTTTTACCTTGGATTTAAAAACCCTGTTTTTAAAGCCCAAGGTCATTTTCTTAAAATTTTGTAAAAAATCGTAAAAATTCAAATTTCTTTGAAAGTCAGCATGCAGCCCTGATCCCCTTTGCCAAGATTCCTCAGAAGCTATCCCTGCAAAAATTTTCAAGAAAAAACATCAGTTCAACCAATTTCAGGACAAAAGGAAACCATAAAGTCAATAGCATTCCAATTTTGAAAAAGTGTCATGATAAACATTAGAAAGAGGGTTTTGAAATGAAATCAATTTAAAACAAGAATATAAAGCCTCACTCTCCCTCCATTAGTCTTCATTGTGCCTCAAAGCAATAGAGAGAATTGTGTTGAAGAGAATTTGGGCGAATTTGTGAAGTCTGAGTGGGCGCGACCCGTTGAGACTGGCGCGCGACCCGTTGGGCGAGCACGACCCATCAGAGTGCCTTTGCCAGTGCAAAAATTACACGGGCGCGACCCGTTGGGCGAACGCGACCCGTTGGGCAATGCGCGCGACCCGTTGGGGATTTCTCCACAGAAATTTGCCAGTGAGCTGCCAAACGACCCCGGAATTTTTCAAGCTTGCAGGTAGGCCTCCCATCATCAAGATTATTATTTGCTAGAGCTTGAGAATAGCATGAGAATATTTTTAAAAAAGCCATCATTTGCAAAATAAGGACTCCATGTGCATCTGCTTAATAATGTCAAAGTGCTAGGGTTTGTTTTGCTGTTTTAAGGTCATCCTTTTCACTCCTAGTTTTTCCTACATTTTCCTACATCCCATTTCTTACTCCCTTATCATTTTTATTTAATTTCCCTACCAAAAATACTAAAAGCCCTAAAACCCTACTCTATTCCTAAAAAGTCAAGAATCAATCCCTAAAACCCTACCTCCCATAACATCCTTGCAAATGAAATTGTATGATGATGTATATGTCATGATTCTTCCCCTTAAATCCCTATTTCATATATTTTTCCCAATTTCCCTTCAAAGTCTCCCTTCCCTAACATTTCCCTTGTGTTATTTGTCCCCTTGAAACAGCATCTCAAACAGTTAAAACAATAGATTTTAAAGCAGAAGCAGCAGTACATTTCAGCCACTTTGCTCCTGAAACCATGTCAGAAACCGAAACCGATTATGAGCAAAGTGATGACCATGAGTCAGCCTCAGAGTTTGAGGTACATAGGAGGCCTCACAGGGGTGGTAAGAACGGTCACCATAGGAGAGAGGAGCCCACCTCTTTGATCGATTTGTAGGCTTGTCCAATTGCAGTCACATGTTTCCGGTATCTGTCATGTTATGAGTTTTGCGAGAGGATCTCTCAGATTCAGCATCACAGGGAGTTGGCTCGCTTGTTTGTTTTGCATTTACATGATGGGCATGTGAACCTTGCAGGGGTGGATTTTACATTGACACCCGAGATGATTGCTCTAGCAACAGGGATACCTAATGTTGGAGAAGTGTGGAACAAGCGCAAAATATTGGACAGTTTTCAGTACGAGCCTTACATTAAACCTGCATTTATGAGACACTTGACAGGTGTATTTCCTTTCAGATTTTTGAGGAATGAGTATGCTCCTTTGATGAGGCTTATCATGCGCTATTTCACCTGTGAGGGCAGATTTTCACGTGTGTATTCATACCATATTCGTTTGTTGATGCATTTCACATGGGTACGGATGATGAACATCCCTGTTTTCTTGTGCCAGAATATTGAGAGGATGGTGCCCTTGATGCAGAGAAAAATCCCAGCACAACAATATAGGAGCCTCTATCATTATGGTTTGATCCAGCTCGTGGTCATGCATCAGTTGGCTCAGCATGGCATCCCATGGGAGGAGTTTATCTCTCATGAGTTTTTCACAGCACCACCACCACATCCTGAGATTGTTAATGAGGAGGGAGGGCCTTCACAGCAGCATGATATTCCTGAGACCAGACATGTCAGCTCTCCTCCATTGGTCACATACCAGAGAGGCCACAGGGCCTTATTTGCAGCAGCTCGGCGAGTATTTTCTCCACATCAGGTGGAAGGGGTCTTGCCGTCTTCATCAGCTCAGCGAGTGTTATCTCCACACCAGGTGGAAGGGGCCTCACCTTCTTTAGCAGCACAGGTACCAGAGAGAGGCAAACAGCCCAAGATTGATGAGGGACCATCAGGTGTTCCAGGCATAGAGGTTGTTGATCTTGACATCATTTCTCCTAGCCTAGAGTCAAAGGAGATCATTCAACACCTTAGAGTTGAAAATGATTCATTGCAGCAAAGATTGGACATGGCAAATTGGACCATCACCTACTTGGAGCAGCGCAACAAGCAATTTGAGGAGGAGCACACTCTAGATGAGTTGCGGAGGATCCATGAGGACCGCAACTTGGCTCGAAAGAGACCCGGCGATTTGGTACCCGTTGAGCGAGAGGCTATGCTTCTTCGGGTCAATGCTCATTTGGAGAGGTTGTTAGCCAAGGCCAACCAAGATAAGGACTTGCTCAGGAACATGAAAAATCATTATTGGGCGCGGATGCACGTATGCAAGGCAAGAATGAAAGTGCTCCAAAGACGGTTGGCCAAAGCAGAAAAACGAAGGAAAAGGCCCGACCCCCTCCACATCTTGGCTGAGGCTTTTTTGAAGGAGCATGATACTAAATAACTCAACTCCAGCACGAATTTCAAAAAATTTTGAGCATTTTGGGTCAATTGTGATTTTTCTGGCAAAAAACAGGTTTTCTCCACCAATGGGTCGCACGCCGCGCGCGACCCTTTCGTTTGACAACTCCATTTTGGAAAAACTCAGCATTTCTGGATTTGTCATGAAAAGTTACACTTTCTCAGCCATTGCCAAGAAATTTCACCAAGTTTTGGGCCTCCAAAAAGTCAAAAAACAAGCAAAAAATGACTTTCTGCCACATTTTTGACACACAGGAAGCAGTCTTGGGATATTGCAATTTTGAAGTGGCAAATGACTACCAAATTCAGAAATTCCACTTGGGTTGGAAAGTAGACATCCATACCTTTCCAACAAGCCCACTTTTGCCTCATTTGGACACCTGGAAGTGCCTCAAATGTGCCTCCAAAGGCGCGCGACCCATTCAGGAATTGCACGCGACCCATCAGGCAGTTTGCACAGGAATTCAACCTACAGCTCAGCAAAACGCAGTTTTGACTGGATTTGACTTTTTGGAGTTGATTTTCATCCTCTTTGTTGTAAATGATGTAATTTTATGATATTTTGACACTTATTTATCTCTTCTAGAAGATTCATTCATAAGATAGGCAAAAATTTAGTGAATGAATTGGTTTCCTAGCTTATAGAGGCAAGTTGTTTTGATTGCCTAGTTTTCAGTGCTTAGTTTAGAATTGGTTGAAACAGATCCTAGGATAGTGAGCTCGACCCCTAGAGGCAGGGAAAGATGTTAGATGGCCTATATTATGTACTTTCTTGTTCATTTTCATGGTTGGACTCTTGAGGGAGAAGCTCTTATTGTATTACTCACTGTATCTCTGCAATTTTTGGCAAAGGAAGACCAGGGTTTTGCAGTCCTTTTTGGGATTCTTGTGGTCACATGTGTTGATGGTGTGTTTCTCTTTGTACTTGTAAGTGTATTATGTGAATCATTTCCTTACTTTTCCTTCTGCAAATTAGGCAAATGAAGTGTTAAAGTAGAATTCATGACTGTCATGCTCTGCTTTTAAGTTTGCTTAATATCAATGTTTTCAACTGTTTAAGGGGAGTTCAAGGTTATTGCTTGCTCTCCCTAACTCCTCACCGATCATTCTCATCCATCCATCTCTATCAAAGGCATCAATACTGTTTCCTACCTCACCCCAAAGAACCCCCTGCAGAAACTGTGTCCAATCCCCGCACCAAAATTTGCCCTTCCCCAACTTTCCACCAAAACCCTAAAAATCCCAAATTAAACCTTTTGATCAGTTTACTAGCCTAAAATCAGTGTTTCCTCATTGGCTATCTCGCCCGTTGAAGATCTTTACCGAGATAGACCGGAGAGAGACCTATCCTGCCCCGTAGGGCTAGCTACGAGGCTAAGTGGTTTGATGTTGCCTTGGAGTTTACCTTTTTCAGCCTGAGGTGAAATTTCAAGTGCTAACAGAGAACATCAAAGCTTTATTCAAATTCTTCAAAATTACAAAGTACAACAAAGCTCTTTAAAGCTTTACAAAGCCATCTCACAAGCTAACAAGCTTAAGAACTCACAAGTTAAGACTTAAGAACTAATTAATGAAGGAGAGAGATCTCCTATTTATACAAAAAGTTGAGAAGCCCTCTACCTCTAGAGTCCTAATCAAAATAGGAACTGATATGACACATGTCTTCTTAGAGTTACAATATAATTAGGAGATGTGACACATATCCTCATGATCCCATGATTCTTTCCACTCAAATTCGAATTTGGTCTTAGAGTGCCACATACGGGTCTTCTAGAAGTCTCCTTTCAACCTACACATGTCAAAAATCTCAACCCATTTGTTAAGTATAAGAATATGCACATTATTTTCTAATTTTTAATCACAAATTCACTTAAAAAGCTTAGAATTAATAAAATTTGGAAAAACATAAATGTGGCCCAATGATAATGAAAGTGGGATGAATGTGGTGACATAGTAGTGAAATGGAGCTGATATAATGGACATAATAGTGAAAGTGTAATGGAAATGAATGACATTTTCAAGACTCAACATACCCCCGAACTGAAGCTATTGCATGTCCTCATGCAATATATATTACATTAAATCTTTTGATCCTTGAGCTTTGGCTTAACTTTGCATGATATCATTTCATAACTTCATATTTTTGCAAAGTGTTTTACTTGAATTGCAACATGGTTGGTTCTTGTGTTACAACCAATTTTTTTTGTTGCATTCTATTTTGATATTTGAACTTTGCATAATGATATTTTGATTATTGTTGCAAAGTATATCTTTATTGGATTGCATGATGATTGGTTCCTTCCTCCTGGAACCTGCAAAAAAAACAAATA
Source organism: Pinus tabuliformis (assembly GCA_031772625.1). NCBI lineage: Eukaryota > Viridiplantae > Streptophyta > Pinopsida > Pinales > Pinaceae > Pinus > Pinus tabuliformis. The sequence goes on along the minus strand of CM062817.1, from coordinate 1,604,227,064 downwards.
CTTCTTCTGCAATGGAATGTAAGGTTATCAAAGGAGAGAGGTGATCAATCTCTCTAGTTATTATATTTACACACAAAACTAAGAATTTGTATTAATGAAACAAATCTTCAAAGGAAAAATCAAAAGAATTTATACCTGCTTTGGAATTGGTGCCCCAAGTTGAATGTTGCTTCTTTTAAGCAATTTATTTCATTATTTTCCATTTCAAACTCTAATGATGGATTTTACATTGTGTAGATCTTGTTGAGATATTTCCAATGGTATTTAAATCATTAAAATCTAATTGTGTATGAGAAATATAGGTTGATTTGAACAATGAGGTTTTTCTGGCTGCGGAATTAGAGAACAACTGCGAAATTGGACTTTAGCTGCAGAATGTGCACAGTTTCTGTAGCTAAAAATCTTGAACAAAAAGTTAGTCATTCATCTTTCATCATTAGTCCAAAATTAATCAATACATTCAGAAAAGTGAGCAAATAACTTATTCATTTCATTGATTCAAAATTATTATTTTTTTTGACATGTAGTGACTTAGTGTGGCGACTCAGTGTGGCGACTTAGTGATAACGCACAACTTGACTTCCCTTTGATCGGGGTCTTTTTCATCGAATTGGATCAAATGCATAGGACATCATCCATATACTGACATTTTCCCAGCTACCCATGTGGCTTGTTTTGCTTGATGACACCTGCAACCTAGAATTTAATAAAAACAACTGCAGAAAGTTGAATCAACTGCGGAAAGTGGCTGCATTCCGCAGCGAAAAGAGAGTCAACCATCAGTTTTGAAATTCAACACGCAATCCTCCAATTTTTGTATGATCAGTAGTAAGATCAATTAGTACCAAGGCATAGTTCTCAAGGCCACTGATTAAAAGAATTCTAGAAACTGGATTCAACCATATGCTATTGATTTACTCAAATTACTTAAAACCAGAGCATATAATCCACCCTCGCTGTATGCGCAGTTTGATAAATATGAGCTTGATCGATGCTTTTCATGGGATTACAGGTTGACAGAGGTTGTTTTATTGGAGAGTTTTTTGGCTAAAAGTATGGTCACACTGCCAAGCACGTCATAATAAAGTTAAACATGTACACAGAACTTGTCAATGGAGACAAAATCCATGAGTATCAACACCTGTGCCGATATTTTAGCAAGTAAAACACCAAGTCATAGGAATAGCTATTAGATGGGTGCTTGGAGAAGTGCCGTTTTACATTAAAGTCAAAATTAAATGCTAAAATGCTCCATGCCACGTCTATCAATTGGCTGTGAAGATCCATATCCTATCGGTTCATGTAATGGAGTTACTCACTAAATAGAGCTGTCTTCAATTGGGATTGCTGTCAACAGGCGTGTGATGAAGTATGATTTCATTAAGGATGAGAGGCATGTAACTAGGAGTTGAATGCCACTGTACAATTGATACCCAAATTGGAATCCCCTACCCCAGACAGTCGAATTAAATCAAACATCAAACTATCAGTTCATCAATTGAAATTCCGGTTTTTTTTTTTTTTTTTTTTTTTTTTCACGTGGAAAGCAAAAATGTACTCCAAAGAACCGATGATATCTCCCAAACCAACACGAATTTCTAAAAACCATTTCTGGGTTATCTAATTAACCCTACTGGCAAAAAACCCAAGTTTTAATTTTTCCAAATTCGCCTTCGTTTGGCGAAATCGTGCATATGAAATTTGACGTTTTTCTCTGTTTTACATTTTTTTTTCTAAATTGCTGCATTTCGCTGTGAAATGAATTTCTTCTGCTGCATATGTTTGAATCATTTGTTGTTATTATGAATAGCAGAACCAACATATCGTATCACCCATTGTCTAGAGCTTCAGCTAAACTACTATCCAAATCAATTTCTAGCACATCTATCAAGCCCAAAACATTCGGCTGTCGGCTTATTGCAACTAATCCATATGCATATTAGGCAACAATTGTACGGTCTAAACAGGCAATGCAGTTTGTAAATTTCTTCTTTGATGTAGCCCTTTTACGTTATTTGCAGTGAAAGCATCTCTTCTGATGTTGTTTCTTAGAATTGGCTTATTTGCAATAAATCCTGTCGCTGATTTTTGTGCATGTTTGACAGAAGCTTTGAAGGTGATGATCTGATTGCTTTTTCTCTTTACAGCTCATAATACAACTGTCAAATTTTAGGTTGATGCCAAAAAAATAGAAGATATTTCAAGCTGCAAAAAGATGGGAGAATTGTTTATATTGCAGGTTGATTTTTCTTATATGATTTTTGCAGGTTTGTTTTAAGACCAAAGCTTCGGGATGCAGATTTCTATTGAAGCCACAATGGAAAGCTAGGATTCAAGATAACCATTGATCGTTTTTTCTTCTTCTTCTTCTTCTTTTTTTTTTGAATTAATTGAAACGATGAATTTTATTTTGTCTCCTTTTTTTTTTAATATAACAATTCTTTTCTGATCTTCTAGATCACACAAAGTGTAGGAGGAGAGCATACTCAAGAATTATTAAAGTTTTTTTTACATAACAATCATCTTTCTAATCCTCCAGATCAAACAAAGTGCAGGAGGAGAGCATACTCAAAAATTCTTAATTTTTTTTAAATGTAAGAAATAAGGCCTCCGAATTACACTTTCCCGGTGGCGGCGTCAAAATGTCTAGTCAATTTAATGTCTTAAATTGCTCTACATAAATTATCAATCCGGGTATCGTAAAATGTTGAAGTGTGGTGCACCATATGTGCTTACTTAACCTTTTTCTTACTTCTTTGTTTTATAGTTTTTTGTTTTGTTTTGGGGTTTTGTTTTTGTTGATCTCCTAAAGTGTCTAATGCAAATGGAAATCCTATTCCTAAGTCTCTAGAAGGCAAGTATGGATACAGATTTTAAGGCAATTATGTCCTCTATAATGATTTCCAAAACTTAACACTTCAGAAGGTCTTAGAATGTACTAGTGATGACAGTAATGCTTGAACAAGAATGGAAAATGTGCTACTATTTAAACAAGTAAATAATGAACTACTGATCATGAAACTATTATCTCTACTACTGTCTAAATACAGAAAAGCAATTTAAGCTACTACACTCAAAGAAATAAAAAATTACAAGGAAAGTAAAACTAAAATCAAATTACACATTCATAATTCGATCTCTCGCCAGTGGTCCAGCTATGGCTTTTGGAGGTAATCATCAATGTCATGAGCAATCTGATATCTAATTGTAGAAAAGTAAAACCAAAACCAAATTACACATTCATAATTCGATTCCTCTCCAGTAGTTCAGCTATGGCTTTCAGAGGTAATCGACAATGATATGAGCAATTTAATATCTAATTGCAGAAAAGTAAAACTAAAACCAAATTACACATTCATAATTCAATCCCTCGCCAGTAGTCTAGCTATGGCTTTCGGAGGTAACTGTCAATAATATGAGCAATTTAATATCTAATTGCAGAAAAGTAAAACTAAAATCAAATTACACATTCATAATTTGATCCCTCGCCAGTAGTCTAGCTATGGATTTCAGAGGTAACCATCAATGATATGAGAAAGTTGATTTCCAAATTAATTAACAAAGCAAGTAAAGAAGACTGAAATCAAAACAGAACTTGAATTAAAAAAAACTAAGAAAAACAAAGTCAGCAGAGAGGTTAATCTCATGTCACTAGTTGATGCAAAAACATATAAAGAAAAACTAATCTACAATCAACCGGTTGAACACACTTACATGAATTAAAATTGCATGAATGGAAAATCTAATCTATCAAACTTGAAAGCAATCAAATGACATAATGAAACCAAAGTAAAATTACAAAATGAAATCTACTCTACCTTACATTCTAATATGCTCCATGACATCTACTTCACATCTCCTTCCATGTTGAGAACATCAAAGCTTTATTCAAATTCTTCAAAATTACAAAGTACAACAAAGCTCTCTAAAGCTTTCCAAAGCCATCTCACAAACTAACATGATAAGACTTAAGAACTAACTAATGAAGGAGAGAGATCTCCTATTTATACAAAAAGTTGAGAAGCCATCTCATTAATGAGAGTCCATGAATCTCTCTCTCTACCTCTAAAGTCCTAATCAAAATAGGAACTGATGAGACACATGTCTTCTTAGAGTTACAATATAATTAGGAGATGTGACACATATCCTTATAATCCCATGATTCTTTCCACTCAAATTCGAATTTGGCCTTAGAGTGCCACATAAGGGTCTTCTAGAAGCCTCCTTTCAACCTACACATGTCAAAAATCCCAACCCATTTGTTAAGTATAAGAATATGCACATTATTTTCTAATTTTTAACCATAAATTCACTTAAAAAGCTTAGAATTAATAAAGTTTGGAAAAACATAAATGTGGCCCAATGATAATGAAAGTGGGATGAATGTGGTGACATAGTAGTGACATGGAGGTGATATAATGGACATAATAGTGAAAGTGTAATGGAAATGAATGAAATTTTCAAGACTCAACATACCCTCCAACTGAAGCTATTGCATGTCCTCATGCAATATATATTACATTAACTCTTTTGATCCTTGAGCTTTGGCTTAACTTTGCATGATATCATTTGATAACTTCATATTTTTGCAAAGTTTTTTACTTGAATTGCAACATGGTTGGTTCTTGTGTTACAACCATTTTTCTTTTGTTGCATTCTATTTTGATATTTGAACTTTGCATAATGATATTTTGATTATTGTTGCAAAGTATATCTTTATTGGATTGTATGATGTTTGGTTCCTGTGTGACAACCACGATTTTGTTTGTATCCAATTTATCCTTTAATCACTTTTTCAGAAGCCATTGTATGCTCATAATAACAATGTAATAGTTAATATATGTTGGAAGTATGTGGGCCCCTGAGTATGGTATGGACATGACAAGATATGAATATGAATGTATTCCCCCCCCCAACTGATGGTATTGGCAATTTTATGAAATAAGGAAGAGAAATGTTTTTCCAACAATTATCATTCTAGCTTTTTATGGAATTATATGGTCAAAAGTTAGAAAATGACGTACCTTAACTTACCCTTTGGAATGGATGAGTTGTAAGTGTGGTGGCTGCAAAATTATGATTATATTCTTTTTCAAGTCGCTGAACAAGAGGAGTCATGGATAAAGAGTTAAGATGACTTTTTATTGCTTCGACTAAAACTTGTTCAATCTGCTCCAAAATGCTGAAAATAATAGTCTTCATGTCTTCAAAAATCATTGGCACAATTCCTACTATGTGAAAAGATGTTATGATGTCGAACATAGTAGAAAATTGTTGACTTAGTGGCCATTAATGGATGCCACTAGTCAACACGAGAACTCTCACCATTGATGACAATGAGAGTCAAGATGCCCAAACACATCTTGTTAGGTACGAATGATTTTGCTGATGTCGAATCACCTAGAAGATCTGACGAACAAGGGACATTAATTTATTCCCATTGTTTGTCAGCATGAGGACTTTCCATTAAGGCATGCAAACCTCAAGGTGTTTTTACAAAGAACTTAGACTCAAAGGACTATGGACTCAATAATTTGCATTGAAGTAGGGCTTATTTGCGAAATGAAAATGACAGGGGATGGAAGATGGCAATGGAGAACATAAATGGAAATGGGCAATAAGCATGTGAATGATCCTCTTGCTTTTATTTGTGGGTTATGAATGGACAAAAAGAGATGGAAAGTGTATGTGAATGTAAATGGAAAATATGGAGGAAAATGAGATGAATGGTTTATTATGAGGTATGGATGTGATGGATGGATGTGATGGAAACAATAGTATTTGAAAGCTTTTCAAGTATTTGGATATGATTTTACATCAGCATATTTTCTTTTTGTTGCTGATCATCCTCTTATGAAACAAATTGGTCTCTTAGAGAGACACCATTCTCTTGTAGTCATTTGTCCTTCCTCTTGGAACCTGCAAAAAAAACTAATACTTTTTCTGCAATGGAATGTAAGGTTATCAAAGGAGAGAGGTGATCAATCTCTCTAGTTATTATATTTACACACAAAACTAAGAATTTGTATTAATGAAACAAGTCTTCAAAGAAAAAATCAAAAGAATTTATACCTGCTTTGGAATTGGTGCTTCAAGTTGAATGTTGCTTCTTTTCAGCAATTTATTTCATTATTTGCCATTTCAAACTCTAATGATTGATTTCTCATTGTTTATATCTTGTTGAGGTCTTTCCAACGGTACTTAAATCATCAAAATCTGATTTTGTATGAGAAAGATAGGCTGATTTGAACAATGAGGTTTTTCTTGCTGCGGAATTAGAGAACCGCTGCAGAATTAGACTTTAGCTACGGAATGTGCATAGTTTCTGTAGCTAAAAATCTTTAATAAAAAGTTAGCCATTCATCTTCCATCATCAGTCCAAAATTAATTAATACCTTCAGAAATGTGAGCAAATAACTTTTTTATTTCATTGATTCAAAATTATTATTTTTCTTGACATGCAGCGACTTAGTGTGGCGACTTAGTGATAACACACAACTTGACTTCCCTTTGATCGGGGTCTTTTTCATCAAATTAGATCAAATGAATAGGACATCATCCATATACTGACATTTTCCCAGCTACCCATGTGGCTTGTTTTGCTTGATGACACCTGCAACCTAGAGTTTAACAAAAACAACTGTGGAAAGTTGAATCAACTACGGAAAGTGGTTGCATTCCGCAGCTAAAAGACAGTCAACCATCAATTTTGAAACTCAGCATGCAATCCTCCAATTTTTGTATGATCAGTAACAAGATCAATTGGTACCAGGGCATAGTTCTCAAGGCCACTGATTAAAGGAATTCTAGAAACTAGATTCAGCCATATGCTAATTATTGATTTACTCAAATTACTTAAAACCAGAGCATATAATCCACCCTCGCTGTAAGCGTAGTTTGATAAAGATGAGCTTGATCGATGCTTTTCATGGGATTACAGGTTGACAGAGGTTGTTTTATTAGAGATTTTTTGGCTAAAAGTATGGTCAGACTGCCAAGCATATCACAATAAAGTTAAACATGTACACAGAACTTGTCAATGGAGACAAAATCCATGAGTATCAACACATGTGCCGATATTTTAGCAAGTAAAACACCGAGTCATAGGAATAGTTGTTAGATGGGTGCTAGAGAAGTGTCGTTATACATTAAAGTCAAAATTAAATGCTAAAAAGCTCCATTCCACGTCTATCAATCGGCTGTGAAGAGTCGTATGCAATCGGTTCATGTAATGGAGTTACTCACTAAATAGAGCTGTCTTCAATTGTGATTGATGTCAACAGGCATGTGATGAAGTATGATTTCATTAAGGACGGGAGACATGTAACTAGGAGTTGAATGCCACCGCACAATTGATACCCAAATTGGAATCCCCTACCCCAGACAGCCGAATTAAATCCAACATCAAACTATCAGCTCATCAATTGAAATTCCTCTTTTTTTTTTTCTTTTTTTTTTTACTTGGTAGGCAAAAATGTGCTCCAAAGAACCGAGGATATCCCCCAAACTGACACGAATTTCTAAAAACCGTTTCTAGGTTATCTAGCTGACTCTACTGGCAAAAACACCCATGTTTTAGTTTTTCGAAATTCGCCTTCGTTTGGCCAAATCATGCATCTGAAGTTTGACATTTTTTCTCTGTTTTACGTTTTTTCTGAATTGCTGCATTTGGCTGTGAAATGAATTTCTTCTGCTGCATATGTTTGAATCATTTGTTGTTATTATCAATAGCAGAACCAACATATCATATCACCCATTGTCTAGAGCTTCAGCTAAACTACTATCCAAATCAATTTCTAGCACATCTATCAAGCCCAAAACATTCGGCTGTCGGCTTATTGCAACTAATCCATGTGCATATTGGGCAACATTAGTACGGTCTAAATAGGCAATGCAGTTTCTAAATTTCTTCTTTGATATATCCCTTTTACGTTATTTGCAGTGAAAGCATTTCTTCTGTCGTTGTTTCTTATATTTGGCTTATTTGCAATAAATCTTGCAGTTGATTTTTGTGCATGTTTGACAGAAGCTTTGAAGGTGATGATCTGATTGCCTTTGCTCTTCACAGCTCAGAATACAACTGTCAAATTTGAGGTTGAGGCCAAAAAAATAGAAGATATTTCAAGCTGCAAAAATATGGGAGAATTGTTTATATTGCAGGTTGATTTTTCTTATATGATTTTTGCAATTTTGTTTTAAGACCAAAGCTTCAAACAGGGATGCAGATTTCTATTGAAGCCACAATGGAAAGCTAGGATTCAAGATAGCCACTGATTTTTTTCTTCTTCTTCTTCTTCTTTTTTTGAATTAATTGAAATGATGAAGTTTATTTTGTCTTCCTTTTTTTTTTTCTCTCTTTTTTTTAATATAACAATTCTTTTCTGATCCTCTAGATCACACAAAGTGCAGGAGGAGAGCATACTCAAGAATTATTAATTTTTTTTTTTTACATAACAATCCTTTTTCTGATCCTCCAGATCACACAAAGTGCAGGAGGAGAGCATACTTAAAAATTATTAATTTTTTTTAGATGTAAGAAATAAAGTCTTCGAATTACACTTCCTTGGCAACGACACCAAAATGTCTAGTCAATTTAACGTCTTAAATTGCTCTACATAAATTATCAATCGAGATATCGTAAATTGATGAAGTGTGGTGCACAATATGTGCTTAGTTAACCATTTTCTTACTTCGTTGTTTTATAGTTTTTTGTTTTTTTTTTGGGTTTTTTTCTTGTTGATCTCCTAAAGTGTCTAATGCAAATGGAAATCCTATTCCTAAGTCTCTAGAAGGCAAGTATGGATACAGATTTTAAGGCAATTATGTCCTCTACAACGATTTCCATAACTTAACACTTCAGAAGGTCTTAGAATGTACTAGTGATGACAGTAATGCTTAAACAAGAATGGAAAATGTGCTGCTATTTAAACAAGTAAATAATGAACTACTTATCATGAAACTGTTATCTCTACTGCTGTCTAAATACAGAAAAGCGATTTAAGCTACTGCACTCAAAGAAATAAAAAATTGCAAGGAAAGTAAAATTAAAATCAAATTACACATTCATAATTCGATCCCTCGCTAGTAGTCCAGCTATGGCTTTCAGAGGTAATCATCATTGTCATGAGAAATCTGATATCTAATTGCAAAAAAGTAAAACTAAAACCAAATTACACATTGATAATTCGATCCCTCGCCAGTAGTCTAGCTATGGCTTTCAGAGGTAACCGACAATGATATGAACAATTTAATATCTAATTGCAAAAAAGTAAAACTAAAATCAAATTACACATTCATAATTCGATCCCTCGCGAGTATTCCAGCTATGGCTTTCGAAGGTAACCGTCAATGATATGAGTAATTTAATATCTAATTGCAGAAAAGTAAAACTAAAATCAAATTACATATTCATAATTCGCTCCCTCGCTAGTAGTCTAGCTACGGCTTTCAGAGGTAACCATTAATGATATGAGAAAGTTGATTTCTAAACTAAATAACAAAGCAAGTAAAGAAGACTGAAATCAAAACAGAACTAAAATTAAAAAAAAAAAACTAAGAAAAGCAAAGTCAGCAGAGAGGTTAATCTCATGTCACTAGTTGATGCAAAAACATATAAATAAAAACTAATCTACAATCAACCGGTTGAACACACTTACATGAATTAAAATTGCATGAATGAAAAATCTAATCTATCAAACTTGAAAGCAATCAAATGTCATAATGAAATCAAAGCAAAATTACAAAATGAAATCTACTCTACCTTACATTCTAATACGCTCCATGACATCTACTTCACATCTCCTTCCATGTTGAGAACGTCAAAGCTTTATTCAAATTCTTCAAAATTACAAAGTACAACAAAGCCCTCTAAAGCTTTCCAAAGCCATCTCACAAGCTAACAAGCTAAGACTTAAGAACTAACTAATGAAGGAGAGAAATCTCCTATTTATACAAAAAGTTGAGAAGCCATCTCATTAATGAGAGTCCATAAATCTCTCCCTCTACCTCTAGAGTCCTAATCAAAATAGGAACTGATAAGACACATGTCTTCTTAGAGTTACAATATAATTAGGAGATGTGATACATATCCTCATGATCCCATGATTCTTTCCACTCAAATTCGAATTTGGCCTTAAAGTGCCACATAAGAGTCTTCTAGAAGCCTCCTTTCAACCTACACATTCAACAATCTCAACCCATTTGTTAAGTATAAACATATGCACATTATTTTCTAATTTTTAACCACAAATTCACTTAAAAAGCTTATAATTAATAAAGTTTGGAAAAACATAAATGTGGCCCAATGATAATGAAAGTGGGATGAATGTGGTGACATAGTAGTGAAATGGAGGTGATATAATGGACATAATAGTGAAAGTGTAATGGAAATGAATGACATTTTCAAGACTCAACATACCCCCCAACTGAAGCTATTGCATGTCCTCATGCAATATATATTACATTAACTCTTTTGATCATTGAGCTTTGGCTTAACTTTGCATGATATCATTTGATAACTTCATATTTTTGCAAAGAGTTTTACTTGAATTGCAACATGGTTGGTTCTTGTGTTACAACCAATTTTTTTTTTTGCATTCTATTTTGATCTTTGAACTTTGCATAATGATATTTTGATTATTGTTGCAAAGTATATCTTTATTGGATTGCATGATAGTTGGTTCCTGTGTGACAACCATGATTTTGTTTGTATCCAATTTATTCTTTAAGCACTTTTTTAGAAGCCATTGTATGCTCATAATAACAATGTAATAGTTAATATATGTTGGAATTATGTGGGCTCCTAAGTATGGTATGGACATGACAAGATATGAATATGAATGTATTCCCCCCCCCCAAACTGATGGTATTGGAAATTTTATGAAATAAGGAAGAGAAATGTTTTTCCAACAATTATCATTCTAGCTTTTTATGGAATTATATGGTCAAAAGTTAGAAAATGACGTACCTTAACTTACCGTTTGGAATGGATGAGTTGTATGTGTGGTGGCTGCAAAATTCTGATTATATTCTTTTTCAAGGCGCTGAACAAGAGGAGTCATGGATAAAGAGTTAAGATGACTTTTTATTGCTTCGACTAAAACTTGTTCAATCTGCTCAAAAATGCTGAAAATAATAGTCTTCATGTCTTCAAAACCCATTGGCACAATTCCTACTATGTGAAAAGATGTTCTGATGTCGAACATAGTAGAAAATTGTTGACTTAGTGGCCATTAATGGATGCCACTAGTCAACACGAGAACTCTCACCATTGATGACAATGAGAGTCAAGATGCCCAAACACATCTTGCTAGGTACGAATGATTTTGCCGATGTCGAGTCACCTAGAAGATCTGACGAACAAGGGACATTAATGTATTCCCATTGTTTGTCAGCATAAGGACTTTCCATTAAGGCATGCAAGTCTCAAGGTGTTTTTACAAAGAACTTAGACTCAAAGGACTATGGACTCAATAATTTGCATTGAAGCAGGGCTTATTTGCGAAATGAAAATGACAGGGAATGGAAGATGGCAATGGAGAACAGAAATGGCAATGGGCAATAAGCATGTGAATGAGCCTCTTGCTTTTATTTGTGGGTTATGAATGGACAAAAAGAGATGGAAAGTGTATGTGAATGTAAATGGAAAATATGGAGGAAAATGAGATGAATGGTTTATTATGAGGTATGGATGTGATGGATGGATGTGATGGAAACAATAGTATCTGAAAGTTTTTCAAGTGTTTGAATATGATTTTACATCAACATATTTTCTTTTTGTTGCTAATCATCCTATTATGAAATAAATTGGTCTCTTAGAGAGACACCATTATCTTGCAGTCATTTGCCCTTCCTCTTACAACCTGCAAAAAAAACTAATACTTTTTCTGCAATGGAATGTAAGGTTATCAAAGGAGAGAGGTGATCAATCTCTCTAGTTATTATATTTACACACAAAACTAGGAATTTGTATTAATGAAACAAGTCTTCAAAGAAAAAATCAAAAGAATTTATACCTGTTTTGGAATTGGTGCCCCAAGTTGAATGTTGCTTCTTTTCAGCAATTTATTTCATTATTTTCCATTTCAAACTCTAATTATGGATTTCTCATTGTTTAGATCTTGTTGAGATCTTTCCAACGGTACTTAAATCATCAAAATTTAATTTTGTATGAGAAAGGCTGATTTGAACAATGAGGTTTTTCTGGCTGCGGAATTAGAGAACCGCTGCAGAATTTGACTTTAGCTGCAGAATGTGCACAGTTTCTGTAGCTAAAAATCTTGAATAAAAAGTTAGCCATTCATGTTTCATCATCAGCCCAAAATTAATCAATACCTTCAGAAAAGTGAGCAAATAACTTATTCATTTCATTGATTCAAAATTATTATTTTTTCTTGACATGCAGCGACTTAGTGGTAAGACACAACTTGACTTCCCTTTGATCGGGGTCTTTTTCATCAAATTGGATCAAATGAATAGGACATCATCCATATATTGACATTTTCCCAACTACCCATGTGGCTTTTTTTTCTTGATTACACCTGCAACCTAAAGTTTAACAAAAACAGCTGCGGAAAGTTGAATCAACTGCGGAAAGTGGCTGCATTCCGCAGCTAAAAGACAGTCAACCATCAGTTTTGAAATTCAGCACGCAATCCTCCAATTTTTGTATGATCAGTAACAAGATCAATTGGTACCAGGGCATAGTTCTCAAGGCCACTGATTAAAGGAATTCTAGAAACTGGATTCAGCCATATGCTAATTATTGATTTACTCAAATTACTTAAAACCAGAGCATATAATCCACCCTCGCTGTAAGCGTAGTTTGATAAAGATGAGCTTGATCGATGCTTTTCATGGGATTACAGGTTGACAGAGGTTGTTTTATTGGAGATTTTTTGGCTAAAAGTATGGTCAGACTGCCAAGCACATCACAATAAAGTTAAACATGTACACAAAACTTGTCAATGGAGACAAAATCCATGAGTATCAACACATGTGCCGATATTTTAGCAAGTAAAACGCAGAGTCATAGGAATAGCTTTTAGATGGGTGCTGGAGAAGTGCCGTTATACATTAAAGTCAAAATTAAATGCTAAAAAGCTCCATGCCACGTCTATCAATCGGTTGTGAAGAGCCGTATGAAATCGGTTCATGTAATGGAGTTACTCACTAAATAGAGTTGTCTTCAAATGGGATTGATGTTAACAGGCATGTGATGAAGTATGATTTCATTAAGGACGGGAGACGTGTAACCAGGAGTTGAATGCCGCCGCACAGTTGATACCCAAATTTGAATCCCCTACCCCAGACAGCCGAATTAAATCAAACATCAAACTATCAGTTCATCAATTGAAATTCCGTTATTTATTTATTTCTTTTTTTTTTTCAGGCTGCAGGCAAAAATGTGCTCCAAAGAACCAAGGATATCTCCCAAACTGACACGAATTTCTAAAAACCGTTTTTGGGTTATCTAATTGACCCTACTGGCAAAAACACCCATGTTTTATTTTTCCCAAATTCGCCTTCGTTTGGCCAAATCATGCATCTGAAGTTTGAAATTTTCTATGTTTTACGTTTTTCCTGAATTGCTGCATTTGGCTGTGAAATGAATTTCTTCTGCTGCATATGTTTGAATCATTTGTTGTTATTATGAATATCAGAACCAACATATCGTATCACCCCTTGTCTAGAGCTTCAACTAAACTACTATCCAAATCAATTTCTAGCACATCTATCAAGCCCAAAACATTTGGCTGTCGGCTTATTGCAACTAATCCATATGCATATTGGGCAACATTAGTACGGTCTATGTTGAAAAGTGTACAACAAGAAATGCTTGTTGAGAGTGCAACAAGATGATGGAGCTTAGTGAAAAGAGTCGCCTTCACTAAGTGGGCCCGCAAGCTATTTTTGGCGCAAGTCTATTTTTAGACTATGTCTATTTTTAGACATATGGATCATGTCTATGGATTGCAGGTTGCTGTTTATGGATGATTGATCAAGTTGGGAAAAAAATAGATGGACTTCTATTTTTGATGAAAGTGTGAGTGATCACAGTGTGAGTGATCAAAGTCAAAAATAGAAAAGTCAAATATTATTATCTCACAATAATATTTGGACTATAAACTTAATCTTATTCTCTTAGAGCACTTCAGGATGAGCTACGGATGTGGTACATGCAGATCCCAGAGGGAAATACGTGGTTACCTATGGGATGACTAATATTTGCATGCATGACTTCAGTTAGAACTCAATCAGTTGAGTTTGGTGGAGTTGTTTGGTGGAGTTGATGGAGTTGTGTTCAGTTTAGCTTTGTTAAACTAGTTGTATTTAGTCTAACTGATCAATAGACTAGAGATGAGTTGGGTGAATTAGTTATTAATTAATTCACAAGTTATTAACTCATAATACAACTATAGAATACATCAGTTAACTCAGTTGCATGTCAGTGCATGTTCAGTTCAGCAGGGACAAGTGGTAGAGAATCAGATTGCTATCAGTTGTGACTATAGTTGTGCACTAGATCTTGCACAATAAAGGGATTGAGTATGCCAATGAGTTTGCTCATGTATTTTCCCACATTATAGCTTTTGCTCACGTCCAACAAAGTGTGAGTGACTATTTTGCAGGTGAAATACGAGTTTGGGAAGTCATTCTGATTAGTTCTTGAGCAGGTATTGAGCAGTGGAGGCAAGCAAGCAGTGGAATAGATTTGGAGATCAGATTTGAGCTGTATTGCGTGTAGCAGGTGGAGATACTTGTGAGAAGTATTATGCTGTGTATTGTTACATGATTCAATCAATATAATATACAGATAGTGTGGGGTTTTTAGCGAGATGCTTTCCCCGGGATACATACTGTGTTAATGAGTTTGATTGATGCTTCTATGTGTGCCTGTGAATGTTTCTGCTTTTGTAAATTGATGATCAACGTAGAGGAGATTATGTATTATACATGTTCCGCTTATAATTGTATGATCAGGATAATCTCTATGAATATGTGTTAAATTATTCAAAATTTCTACATGGTATCAGAGCTAGATGATTTGTAGAAAAAGTTTCTACATGGTATCGGAGCTGCTTGATTTGTAGAAGAGATTTTTACAGGATGTCAAGTGAGGATTGATCATCGGATCTATTATTCAGAAAGTGTTTACAATTTATTTCTTCAGGCAGAGTCTGTAATCGGGTCAGGTAGTCTCTGGATTCATCCTTCTTTTGGAAGGTGAGATATCCGGTGAATGCCCATACAGTCGATCTTTGTACAAGAAATACTTTGTTCTCACGAATTCTAGATCGGAAGCAGTTGAGTTTTGAGCTGGTGGAATTTGAATTTTATTCCAAAGCAAGAGATAAAACTCAGAAACATTAAGTGTGAGAATGGAGACAGTATGCCTAGGTAACTCACGAAGTTCACCCAATGCCGGGATGAGCTGGGAAGTGTGGGGGTGACTGTCGGATGAGGATGGTGAGTCTAGGACTCCTTGACCTTCCTAAGAGTTGGCATAGCTACCAGGACTCTGTGAATGGAAGGGAGAAACTGTCAAATTGGGAACGACTATGGTCGGATTTGATGCAAGAGGAGATTAGACGGTGCACCAGAGACAGTTCTTCATCCATGCAGGATGAGGAGAACTGTGTCTTAGCGAGTAAGGCGAAGAAGGGGAAGGGGAAGGTTTCTCTTTCTGAATCCAGTTCTTCCAATGATGGGAAGAAGGTTGACAAGGCGAAGGTGAGATGCTTTCGTTGTCATGAGTTGGGTCATTATGCTACTAATTTCCCAAAGAAGAAGTCCAAGAAGGGATCCGGGGAAGGATCTGAAGGTGAGGCAGCCTCACTTGCTTCACATTTTGAGTTGGACTTCACACTCTCCGCATGCATGGTTTCATCCATGGTGGGAAGTGGTTGGTTTCTTGACAGTGGAGCTTCTTTCCACATGACCGGTGACAAAAGTTTGTTTAGTACTTTGGAGGAGAAAGATCTCCAGATACTCATAGGGATGGGTAATGATGAGAATTATAGTGTCTCAGGTGTAGGCACGGTTATTTTTTAGAGGGAGCATGGAGCTCGCCTTACCTTGACCGATGTCAAGTATGTACCAGGACTGAAGAGAAACTTGGTGTCGATCGCGATGTTGGAAGACAGAGGCTATGATGTGGTCTTTAGTAAGGGAAAGGTTTTCCTTAGACACATCATCACTAGATAGGTGAAGCAGATTGGTTCACGGGTCAAGAACTTGTATGCTCTTGAGGTTCAAGATGCATGCAAAGCCTTGAGCAGCAAGGCAACTGATGGGAACTTGGTGGTTGAGAGGGAGCGTATATTACCTCTCAACATGCAGAGCCAGAAGAAGTCTCAGACGATTGTGGAGGAGCCACGATTGGTGCAGCAGCTTCAGGAGATTGTGGAGTAGCCACAACAGGGGAAGCTAAGAGGAGATCGAGTAGAGACATCTACTCATGTAGAGACCTCCAATAGTGGGAAACTTCAAGCCAAGTGGGCTGAGGGATCGCATGCAGCCATACCTCCAGGTAGGAGGTGGGGTGATGTGGATTGATCATCCCAAGGAGGAGGGGCAGGATCCTTGAGGTACCCAACCTCTTGGATGAGACCTTGCTACGGGAGCCCCAGATGTGTAGTAGCAGGAACTGACTGATTGGGTAGAGACAGATGCAGATGGAGCGGCAGAGAGAGCGACAGTGCAGGGAATCCTAGGACAACGCATAGCTAGCAGGCTGTAGCAATGCGAGAAGCACAAGTGTTTTGCACAGTGCTAGGTGGCACAAAGAGGTGTGCAATGGTGCGAGATGCATGGAGATGTTGCAGTAGCACAGATGTTAGAGAGGGAGCACTTGTCAGCAGCAGGTAGAGCTTCAGCATCAGAGGATGTTTTTATCCCAACAGGGAGGTCAGTTGGGAGGTGTAGTGTGGATGCAATGCTGGGAGATAGAACCAGCAACAGCACGGATGCAGTCAGAGATTAAAGTGACAGAGGCTAGAGCAGTCAGATACTGAAGAGCACAGAGATGCAGAGTTTCAGTCGACAGAGGCAATAGCAGTCAGAGACTTTGATGACAGAGCAAGTGGACCGGCCAGATGTGTTGCATGGAGAACATTCTAGAGTTATAGGATCGGGTTTGAGAGGAAGCCTTTCTTGTTGAGAGGGAGTGTTGAAAAGTGTGCCACAAGAAATGCTTGTTGAGAGTGCAACAAGATGATGGAGCTTAATGAAAAGAGTTACCTTCACTAAGTGGGCCCGCAGGCTATTTTTGGGGCAAGTCTATTTTTAGACTATGTCTATTTTTAGACATATGGATCATGTCTATGGATTGCAGGTTGCTGTTTATGGATGATTGATCAAGTTGGGAAAAAATTAGATGGACTTCTATTTTTGATGAAAGTGTGAGTGATCACAGTGTGAGTGATGAAAGTCAAAAATAGAAAAGTCAAATATTATTATCTCACAATAATATTTGGACTATAAACTTAATCTTATTCTCTTGGAGCACTTCAGGATGAGCTACGGATGTGGTACATGCAGATCCCAGAGGGAAATACGTGGTTACCTATGGGATGACTAATATTTGCATGCATGACTTCAGTTAGAACTCAATTAGTTGAGTTTGGTGGAGTTGATGGAGTTGTGTTCAGTTTAGCTTTGTTAAACTGGTTGTATTTAGTCTAACTGATCAATAGACTAGAGATGAGTTGGGTGAATTAGTTATTAATTAATTCACAAGTTATTAACTCATAATACAACTATAGAATACATCAGTTAACTCAGTTGCATGTCAGTGCATGTTCAGTTCAGCAGGGACAAGTGGTAGAGAATCAGATTGATATCAGCTGTGACTATAGTTGTGCACCAGATCTTGCACAATAAAGGGATTGAGTATGCCAACGAGTTTGCCCACGTATTTGCCCACATTATAGCTTTTGCTCACGTCCAACAAAGTGTGAGTGACTATTTTGCAGGTGAAATACGAGTTTGGGAAGTCATTCTCATTAGTTCTTGAGCAAGTATTGAGCAGTGGAGGCAGGCAAGCAGTGGAATAGATTTGGAGATCAGATCTGAGCTGTATTGTGTGTAACAGGTGGAGACACTTGTGAGAAGTATTATGCTGTGTATTGTTACATGATTCAATCAATATAATATACAGATAGTGTGGGGTTTTTAGCGAGATGCTTTCCTTGGGATACATACTGTGTTAATGAGTTTGATTGATGCTTCTATGTGTGCCTGTGAATGTTTCTGCTTCTGTAAATTGATGATCAACGTAGAGGAGATTATGTATTATACATGTTCCGCTTATAATTGTATGATCAGGATAATCTCTGTGAATATGTGTTAAATTATTCAAAATTTCTACATGGTACCAGAGCTATATGATTTGTAGAAAAAGTTTCTACATGGTATCGGAGCTGCTTGATTTGTAGAAGAGATTTTTACAGGATGTCAAGCAAGGATTGATCATCGGATCTATTATTCAGAAAGTGTTTACAATTTATTTCTTCAGGCAGAGTCTGTAATCAGGCCAGGTAGTCTTTGGATTCATCCTTCTTTTGGAAGGTGAGATATTCGGTGAATGCCCATACAGTCGATCTCTGTACAAGAAATACTTTGTTCTCACAAATTCTAGATCGGAAGCAGTTGAGTTTTGAGCTGGTAGAATTCGAATTTAATTCCAAAGCAAGAGATAAAACTCAGAAACATTAAGTGTGAGAATGGAGACAATATGCCCAGGTAACTCACGAAGTTCACCCAATGCCGGGATGAGCTAGGAAGTGTGGGGGTGACTGTCGGATGAGGATGGTGAGTCTAGGACTCCTTGACCTTCCTAAGAGTTGGCATAGCTACCAGGACTCGGTGAATGGAAGGGAGAAACTGCCAAATTGGGAACGACTATGGTCGGATTTGATGCAAGAGGAGATTAGACGGTGCACCAGAGACAGTTCTTCATCCATGCAGGATGAGGAGAACTGTGCCTTAGCGAGTAAGGCGAAGAAGGGGAAGGGGAAGGTTTCTCTTTCTGAATCCAGTTCTTCCAATGATGGGAAGAAGGTTGACAAGGCGAAGGTGAGATGCTTTCGTTGTCATGAGTTGGGTCATTATGCTACTAATTGCCCAAAGAAGAAGTCCAAGAAGGGATCCGGGGAAGGATCTGAAGGTGAGGCAGGCTCACTTGCTTCACAGTTTGAGTTGGACTTCACACTCTCTGCATGCATGGTTTCATCCATGGTGGGAAGTGGTTGGTTTCTTGACAGTGGAGCTTCTTTCCACATGACCGGTGACAAAAGTTTGTTCAGTACTTTGGAGGAGAAATATCTCCAGATACTCATAGGGATGGGTAATGATGAGAAGTATAGTGTCTCAGGTGTAGGCACGGTTATTTTTCAGAGGGAGCATGGAGATCGCCTTACCTTGACTGATGTCAAGTATGTACCAGGACTGAAGAAAACTTGGTGTCGATCACGATGTTGGAAGACAGAGGCTATGATGTGGTCTTTAGTAAGGGAAAGGTTTTCCTTAGACACATCATCACTAGACAGGTGAAGCAGATTGGTTCACGGGTCAAGAACTTGTATGCTCTTGAGGTTCAAGATGCATGCAAAGCCTTGAGCAGCAAGGCAACTGATGGAGACTTGGTGGTTGAGAGGGAGCGTATATTACCTCTCAACATGCAGAGCCAGAAGAAGTCTCAAACGATTGTGGAGGAGCCACGATTGGTGCAGCAGCTTCAGGAGATTGTGGAAGAGCCACAACAGGGGAAGCTAAGAGGAGATCGAGTAGAGACATCTACTCATGCAGAGACCTCCAGTAGTGGGAAACTTCAAGCCAGGTGCGCTGAGGGATCGCATGCAGCCATACTTCCAGGTAGGAGGTGGGGTGATGTGGATTGATCATCCCAAGGAGGAGGGGCAGGATCCTTGAGGTACCCAACCTCTTGGATGAGACCTTGCTACGGGAGCCCCAGATGTGTAGTAGCAGGAACTGATTGATTGGGTAGAGACAGATGCGGATGGAGCGGCAGAGAGAGCGACAGTGCAGGGAATCCCAGGACAACACATAGCTAGCAAGCTGTAGCAGTGCGAGAAGCACAAGTGTTTTGCACAGTGCTAGGTGGCACAAAGAGGTGTGCAATGGTGCGAGATGCATGGAGATGTTGCAGTAGAGCAGATGTCAAAGAGGGAGCACTTGTCAGCAGCAGGTAGAGCTTCAGCATCAGAGGATGTTTTTATCCCAACAGGGAGGTCAGTTGGGAGGTGTAGTGCGGATGCAATGCTGGGAGATAGAACCAGCAGCAGCATGGATGCAGTCAGAGATCAAAGTGACAGAGGCTAGAGCAGTCAGATACTGAAGAGCACAGAGATTGCAGAGTTTTAGTCGACAGAGGCAATAGCAGTCAGAGACTTTGATGACAGAGCAAGTGGACCGGCCAGATGTGTTGCATGGAGAACATTCTAGAGTTACAGGATCGGGTTTGAGAGGAAGCCTTTCTTGTTGAGAGGGAGTGTTGAAAAGTGTGCAACAAGAAATGCTTGTTGAGAGTGCAACAAGATGATGGAGCTTAGTGAAAAGAGTCGCCTTCACTAAGTGGGCCCGCAGGCTATTTTTGGTGCAAGTCTATTTTTAGACTATGTCTATTTTTAGACATATGGATCATGTCTATGGATTGCAGGTTGTTGTTTATGGATGATTGATCAAGTTGGGAAAAAAATAGATGGACTTCTATTTTTGATGAAAGTGTGAGTGATCACAGTGTGAGTGATGAAAGTCAAAAATAGAAAAGTCAAATATTATTATCTCACAATAATATTTGGACTATAAACTTAATCTTATTCTCTTGGAGCACTTCAGGATGAGCTACGGATGTGGTACATGCAGATCCCAGAGGGAAATACATGGTTACCTATGGGATGACTAATATTTGCATGCATGACTTCAGTTAGAACTCAATCAGTTGAGTTTGGTGGAGTTGTTTGGTGGAGTTGATGGAGTTGTGTTCAGTTTAGCTTTGTTAAACTGGTTGTATTTAGTCTAACTGATCAATAGACTAGAGATGAGTTGGGTGAATTAGTTATTAATTAATTCACAAGTTATTAACTCATAATACAACTATAGAATACATCAGTTAACTCAGTTGCATGTCAGTGCATGTTCAGTTCAGCAGGGACAAGTGGTAGAGAATCAGATTGCTATCAGTTGTGACTATAGTTGTGCACCAGATCTTGCACAATAAAGGGATTGAGTATGCCAATGAGTTTGCTCACGTATTTTCCCACATTATAGCTTTTTCTCACGTCCAAAAAAGTGTGAGTGACTATTTTGCAGGTGAAATACGAGTTTGGGAAGTCATTCTCATCAGTTCTTGAGCAGGTATTGAGCAGTGGAGGCAGGCAAGCAGTGGAATAGATTTGGAGATCAGATCTGAGCTGTATTGTGTGTAACAGGTGGAGATACTTGTGAGAAGTATTATGTTGTGTATTGTTACATGATTCAATCAATATAATATACAGATAGTGTGGGGTTTTTAGCGAGATGCTTTCCTTGGGATACATACTGTGTTAATGAGTTTGATTGATGCTTCTGTGTGTGCCTGTGAATGTTTCTGCTTCTGTAAATTGATGATCAACGTAGAGGAGATTATGTATTATACATGTTCCGCTTATAATTGTATGATCAGGATAATCTCTATGAATATGTGTTAAATTATTCAAAATTTCTACAGTCCAAACAGGCAATGCAGTTTGTAAATTTCTTCTTTGATATAACCCTTTTACGTTATTTGCAGTGAAAGCATTTCTTCTGCCGTTGTTTCTTAGAATTGGCTTATTTTCAATAAATCTTGTAGCTGATTTTTGTGCATGTTTCACAGAAGCTTTGATGGTGATGATCAGATTGCTTTTGCTCTTCACAACTCAGAATACAACTGTCAAATTTGAGGTTGAGGCCAAAAAAATAGAAGATATTTCAAGCTGCAAAAAGATGGGAGAATTTTTTATATTGCAGGTTGATTTTTCTTATATAATTTTTGCAAGTTTGTTTTAAGACCAAAGCTTCAAATAGGGATGCAGATTTCTATTGAAGCCACAATGGAAAGCTAGGATTCAAGATAGCCATTGATTGTTTTTTTTTCTTCTTCTTCTTCCTTTTTTTTTGAATTAATTGAAATGATGAAGTTTATTTTGTCTCCCTTTTTTTCTTTCTTTCTTTTTTTTTTTAAATATAACAATTCTTTTCTAATCCTCTAGATCACACAAAGTGCAGAAGGAGAGCATACTCAAGAATTACTAAATTTTTTTTTACATAACAATCTTTTTTCTGATCCTCCAGATCACACAAAGTGCAGGAGGAGAGCATACTAAAAAATTATTAATTTTTTTTAGATGTAAGAAATAAGGTCCCTGAATTACACTTCCCCGGTAACGGCACCAAAATGTCTAGTCAATTTAACGTCTTAAATTGCTCTACATAAATTATCAATTTGGGTATCGTAAACTGATGAAGTGTGGTGCACAATATGTGCTTAGTTAACCTTTTTCTTACTTCGTTGTTTTATAGTTTTTTGTTTTGTTTTGGGGTTTTGTTCTTGTTGATCTCCTAAAGTGTCTAATGCAAATGGAAATCCTATTCCTAAGTCTTTAGAAGGAAAGTATGGATACATATTTTAAGGCAATTATGTCCTCTATAATGATTTCCAGAACTTAACACTTCAGAAAGTCTTAGAATGTACTAGTGATGATAGTGATGCTTGAACAAGAATGGAAAATGTGCTGCTATTTAAACAAGTAAATAATGAACTACTGATCATGAAACTATTATCTCAGCTACTGTCTAAATACAGAAAAGCGATTTAAGCTACTACACTCAAAGAAATAAAAAATTGCAAGGAAAGTAAAACTAAAATCAAATTACACTTTCATAATTCGATCCCTCGCCAGTGGTCCAGCTATGGCTTTCGGAGGTAATTATCAATGTCATGAGAAATCTGATATCTAATTGCAGAAAATTAAAACTAAAACCAAATTACACATTCATAATTCGATCCCTCGCCAGTAGTCCAGCTATGGCTTTCAGAGGTAACCGACAGTGATATGAGCAATTTAATATCTAATTGCAGAAAAGTAAAACTAAAACCAAATTACACATTCATAATTCGATCCCTTGCCTGTAGTCCAGCTATGGCTTTCGGAGGTAACCGTCAATGATATGAGAAATTTAATATCTAATTGCAGAAAAGTAAAACTAAAATCAAATTGCACATTCATAATTCGATCCCTCGCTAGTAGTCCAGCTACGGCTTTCGGAGGTAACCGTCAATGATATGAGCAAGTTGATTTCTAAACTAACTAACAAAGCAACTAAAGAAGACTGAAATCAAAACAAAACTGGAATTAAAGAAAAAAACTAAGAAAAGAAAAGTCAGCAGAGAGGTTAATCTCATGTCACTAGTTGACGCCAAAACATATAAAGAAAAACTAATCTACAATCAACCAATTGAACACACTTACATGAATTAAAATTGCATGAATGGAAAATCTAATCTATCAAACTTGAAAGCAATCAAATGACATAATGAAATCAAAGAAAAATTACAAAATGAAATCTACTCTACCTTACATTATAATATGCTCCATGACATCTACTTCACATCTCCTTCCATGTTGAGAACATCAAAGTTTTATTCAAATTCTTCAAAATTACAAAGTACAACAAAGCTCTCTAAAGCTTTCCAAAGCCATCTCTCAAGCTAACAAACTTAAGAAATAACAAGCTAAGACTTAAGAACTAACTAATGAATGAGAGAGATCTCCTATTTATACAAAAAGATGAGAAGCCATCTCATTAATGAGAGTCCATGAATCTCTCCCTCTACCTCTAGAGTCCTAATCAAAATAGAGATTGATAAGACACATCTTCTTAGAGTTACAATATAATTAGGAGATGTGACACATATCCTCATGATCCCATGATTCTTTCCACTCAAATTCGAATTTGGCCTTAAAGTGCCACATAAGGGTCTTCTAGAAGCCTCCTTTCAACCTACACATGTCAGTGATCTCAACCCATTTGTTAGGTATAAGCATATGCACATTATTTTCTAATTTTTAACCACAAATTCACTTAAAAAGCTTAGAATTAATAAAGTTTGGAAAAACATAAATGTGGCCCAATGATAATGAAAGTGGGATGAAAGTGGTGACATAGTAGTGAAATGGAGGTGATATAATGGACATAATAGTGAAAGTGTAATGGAAATGAATGACATTTTCAAGACTCAACAACAATCCACTCGTATAGCTCAATAGGGAAAGAGCAGAAAAAGATCTCGTGGATCTCTGTATACAGGTACGGTCCAACCACTATTCCTTTGTTAGTCGCGGGTTTCTATTCTCCTGTGCTATGAATTCATGGATTTTTCTATCCAACCAGTCTCCAATCTCCTTCTTAGTTGGATTCCAGTGATACGACATCACACATCTCTTATTTAGATTCCGGTCCCGACAATGGAACTATTTGTTGGCTTGAGGGGGCCTGACCCAGGTTCAATGTTAATAAGCCAAACAAATCCCTACACTATTGTCCCTTTCGGCATCAGCTCATGGAGCGCGATCAAAAGTCTCACCCGAAGCAGTATGGGGGGGTGCTAGAACCAAGTTTCCGTAGCCTTGAGATGGTTGTGATGTTGTTTGATCTCTTCTATCCCTGCCTTCACGCAGGTCATCTTGCTCTAGGGCTTGTAAGACATACCCTTTATTCCGGCCTTCAATACCTTCACAAAAGTATATGGTCGACCTTTGCGCAACCCTAACCTGTGGCTCGGGTACTTTTGCGCTACTATGGTAGCTTGTAGTGCAGATTGCTCAATTATCCTAAGTGATCTGCTTATCTTGTCAAATACTTAAAGTTATCACTGCGCAAGCAGATATTCATGATTGCGTTCAATTATTCAATGTAATTGCATTCCTTCGTGTACCATATAAACATAATAAAGGAAATTTATACACAAAATATCCAAAACCCATTGATAGAACAAATACATAGAAATTGCAAAATAACTCATTTTATTAATATCTTCCAAGTATTACAGACTTTGTTCACCTTGTGCACACAGCGGCAGGGGTCTGTGCACTCAGCTGTGGACTTCTACCCTAGGCCTCTGTGCACTCAGCTATAGAGCCTCTACCTACGTTACAACCCAAGACTTAGACTTCTTGCTCTAAAGCTATGACTCTCTTACTTCTTCCATTGATCAATCCATCTCTCCCTCTAACTACTTAGAGCTTAGCTCTTTTTATACAATCGACCATGGGTAGATCTCTTACAGCCGACTTTACTTTACAAAACTAAGGACAGGCTACCTTTTGTGACACATAATACCTTCACACTCGGCAACCACAAAATGAAGAGTCTTTACAATAATATTACAAAAACTTGACTTAAACATGGGCTTTTAGCCCCAAAATTGCCCTTGGGGGATCCCGCTCCCAACACTAACCAAGCTAAAAACATGACTACCAAGCAAGAGAAGAAGGTCACAAAAGTTTGGAAAAGAAGGAAAATTGGATCAAAAATCATCTTGAACACTCAAGACATCAACTCATGTTGTTAATCTAATGAGTACATCTTTGGCAGATAAGATATTCCAAATTTTGATGATAAAATTCCGCCAAAAAGGGAACCATGCATACTGTTAGGGGGAGCTTGTTATTATTCTTATAGAAGTTATCTATGAAGATCCCTATGAAACCCTTGATGAGTCACACATGGAAAATCTTGATATATCATCTCCTGGGAGTAACTCCATTGGATAACATAATCCTTTACTCATCTGAAGGAACATTGTTGAAGATGTCTTGCATTTTGATCACAAATCAAACAATCTTTCTTGAGCTAGAGGATTTTATGTACGTGGGGGGAGTTGGTTCATTACATGAAGAAATGAAAATAAATATATCATGGACCACATTTCTAGAAGGAAGAGCACCTTGACAAGGGGAGAAACATATCTATCATAGAGAACTATCATTGAAGAATACAATGGGAGAAACATATCAAGAATCAGATTGATAGCGAGAATATTTGGCACCCCGTTTTCCATTGATGTCAAAGGGGGAGATAATATTGGAAGGGAATGAATATTGCCTCGAATGACAAAGGGGGATATTTTTAGTCAAGGTTGTCATTGATGTCAATATTCCATTATTGGAGATGGAAAATATTCTTGTGATGTCAATGAACCTCATGCAATCCCCGGGTGCTAAGGTTTCTCTTACATTATGAAGATGTCAAGACTCTAATGAATAAGTCTAGTCTAAGATGCCCATGATGATCTAAAACATGAAGATTTATGTTCATAGTGATCTACTCTTCGAGTGTCAATTATGTGTCCAAAATACAAGCCCTAAAACTATCCTTGTTGTGGGAATATGATATCCTCGCTCTTGATGAAGAGGTCCTAAAACCATGATGATGTCCTTGCTCATGTGAAGAAGCCTTACTCTAAACATTTAATAAGTTGATAACTTAGATGACTATACATAATGACATGGTTTGAGACCACATGATGATATGGAGGACCATATGATGACATGGAGATGATATGATGACATAGTTGAAGACATGACAATGGAGATCATTTATAACACAATGCATATAATAAAACCCTATCGGAGAAATATCATATCAGCGCCTTTATTGTGTGTCACCATTCAAAACCTTCGATCTATGATATGCGATATCATATAACCTCTGATTTTCTCCGACTTTCTATATGCAGACCTAACTTGATTTAAGTTAACAATTTAATTGTTAAATCGAATCCGCCACTTTATCAGAACTTTTGAAATAGAACCTTCGATAAGACCTAAGCTTCGATTTATGATATGCAGACCTGACTTGATTTAAGTTAACGGTTTAATTATCAAATCACATTTGCCAATTTATCGTAACCTTTGAAATGGAACCTCTGATAAGACCTAATCTTTGATTGTTGATATGGTTGCGGATCCGATTGGATTTATCATAACATTTTAATATAATATGATGTCCACTGCATAAGAACTTTCCTATATCGCAAGTTTTGCAAGTTGTGTCATGTTAATGCTTCCGATACCCAAACCTATGGTACCCATCCATGTCCGCCACTGATGACACTTGATGGAGGATTTGATGACATTAATGATGTGGATAGTTGAAGCCAACCTACACTCAGTCATACAAGTTGGCCTCACTTCAAATAGACGTGTCCCTTCAATTATAAAAAAAATCACTATAAATACAAGTCTAAACCTTCATTTCAACTCATCAATTCAGTGAAGATCTATTATAGAGATACATTATAGTTCACAACTCATGAACTAGGAACACCGAAAAGGAATTGAAGGATTAAATTATTTGTAGAAGACCTGTGGAAACCATATTTGTGAACAGCTAGCATTATAGAGGTTCGGAAGCTCATTTTTTAGGCTTAGTCAAATTTGTTAGGTGTCACAGACTACCTCTGCACTTCGCATCTGTGGCTAGATAACTCAGAGTTGGACAATGATAAAAACTTAGTTTTGGATGGTGATAAATCTTGGACTAGTGACCTGCGTTATGGAAGTACCCCTCAAATCCGGGTTACAAACTGTAGTCAAGTTTTAAGGGCTCGGTCTTGTGGTTTATAGCCTATGAAAAACTTAGACTTACCTTTGTGGAAATATCACAATGATAACACATCTATGGATACTTGAAGATTCGACCAATACTTCTTTGGAGCTCGGATAAGTGTTTATTTTGATGGTTTGTGGAAGATTAGAGATACAACCGTGGAGGGATCAATGCTAATAATTAACAACCAATAGTAAATCTTGAAGTAATAGCTATAATCTTGTACAAGTCATAATTTGAAGACCTTGGACAGTGAAGAATTTGATGGAAAATGAAGCATTTTCCAAAATAGATCTTGGAGAAAATTTTGAGCATATTGAACCAAAATACTAAACTTGAATTCGACAGATCTTGTTTGTGGGAGAAAAATTTTAAAAGACTATTTTGGAGCCTTGAAGATCGTGAAAATCCTTGGAGCACTTTCAAGAGAAATTTTGGTGCAACGTATTGAATAAACTTTGAAGAAGTATTGGGGCACCTTATTGAAGACCTTGAAGCATAATTCACAAAATTTTGGAAGAGAATTTGAAGCTTTGTGAAGACATACCTTGGAACTAGCATTTTGAAGGCACACTTGGAGACATGGTGCTTTGTTGAAGCCCTCATGAAGTAACCTTGAAGATATTTGTTTGGGCACCATGAAGAACTATGGGGACACCTTCTAAGAAGACAAGGTTGTCATTGATGAAGTGATTTGGAGGCATTGATGATTGGGATCCGTGAATAATTACTAAACTTATCTTGACAAATTGAAGTTGAGGATCGGAGCCCTAGAGGTTGGAGACTCATAGAGACAAGGTTGGTACCTTGGAATATAGGGTTGGAGCCCTAGAGGATTGGAGTCCTGAAGAATACCAGGTTGGATCCTGTACAAGAGATAGGTTTGGAGCCCTAGAGGTTGGTGCCTCAGAATGACAAGTTTGGAGCCTCAGGAAGTCCAAGTCGGTGCTTGGGATAATACAAGTTGGAGCCTGGGAAATTGAAGATTGGACTCTTCATCTAGGGTTGGATCCCTACACATTATTGTAGTGAATTTATTGTAAATAAGATATTAATAAAAGTATTTATTCTTATTGTTTGTTTTGTAATCTAATTATGAGTGATCTAACTGGTAAAAAGAAAAATTGAAAAGAAATACTTATTCACCCCCCTCTGATTATTTCCAACAACCATATCTAGAAAAAACTATTTCTCACTCATGAAAGTGAATGGGTCATCATCATGTGGTGGATTTTCTTGTTGAACAACTTTTACAACTGGTTCCTTCATGGGCACTTTGTCCTTAAGACATTGCTCTGGATGGAGCCTCCAACAAGTGCTCTTTGATGACCACCTCTGTTCCAATGATTTCAAAAAGTCTTCTTCCTCCATACCTACTTAACCTTCTTTCATTGATCTGGAAAGGGCCTTTCATGCCTCATCTTATTTCTTACTTCCATTCTCTTCCAGCATTCAACAACCACATGGTTATGTAAACCACAAAAAATACATGTTTTTCTACGCCATGAATTATTTTAATTTTTAACAACATGCTTGTAATCAAAATGAACTCTAGAATATTGTGGTCGTTTATACCTCTCTTGACTATCTCTGGTGCAATTCTAACGATGAGAGCTTGCCTTAGCTCTTCCTCTTCCATGTGCACTATCATGGGAGGATTGTGATGTGTTCAGATCATCCACTTTCCTCGATGGTTTCAACAATTCCTTGGAATATTATGACACCTTTGAGAACTCTCCATTAGTGTATCCCAAACCTAAAAATCGAGGTCTTTTTACAACCTCCAATGGTTGATTCATTCCTTGGCCATTAACCCCAAGTCCTCCTCCTTTATACCCCATATTGGTAAGGAGTCTCGTGCCAGTTCCTGAAATTGGTATCTCAATATTTTCCATAGAAAAAGCATCATGTGAAGATAAAATTGAATAATGATCAACACTGTTTACCTCATATTCTATTTTGAAATAGGTGATGATGGCTTCACTAAGCCTTCATCGCGCTTTAATTCTTCTAAGGCCTCTTCCATGGCTCATTGCTGAAGTTGCAACCTATAACTGTCCTCTGTCTCTTCTCATAGGAGTCTCCTCAATCCAACATTCTCTGCTTGAAGACTCTAATTGATCTCCTCATATGAATGATGCGAAGCCGATGAAGAAGATGAATGTACGTTTGATGGGATAGATGGAGCATTGTCCTCTGCTCTTTCTTTCTCCCGTTCCTCTCTTTCAATTTTCTTCTCATAAGCTTCCTACATTATGTCTACCATTTTTGACATCCCGAGGAAGGCCTCGTACATTTCTCTGTCATCCTCCATTTTATTCCCTTTTGCACATTCAATCATTCACACTCGAAATTCACATAAGCGAGAAGACCGTTCTAATATCAAACTTGATCTGTATCTCTTCAGCTACCAGAATTAACCAAGATATTTTAGTTGGGTGATGTTAGAAAAATTGTATTTAAAAGAGTATTAAAAGCCACATATGCATACTGTAAACAAGATGAAACATAATGCCAATCATCAAATAAATGTACACAAAACATATTGATAATGGAGTTCACCCAGTATGGGCTACATCTTCGGGCCTGATGTCAAGAGAGTGGAGGCCGCTTCATTAAGTGCTTCAAATGATGATGTTGTACATGGTATGTTCTTTGTCGTTACAAGGACAAATATCCTCAACCTGAGTGGCCTGTCTCTCCCCAAGACATTATCCCTACAGGAGCTCTCACTCAAATGGGTCCTCCTTCAGCATGAAAATCTAAGCAAATATCACATGATTTGGAAACATGTATCCCTCAACATAATGGTAATCTGGCATCTCAACAATAAAGATATCATCTCAGCAAATCAAGAAGAAAGATATGGCATAACTACAACATATACCTCCATTTTCAAGGATGGCCAAAAAATGCAAAGCTTAGCTACTAAAATGGACTGCACCAAAATTGACTGTAAACTTGTCCAATTCTAACACCGTCAAATTTTGGACCCTCGAGAATCTTGAAGATTCCCCCAAAGATTCTTTTCTCAATATGGATGGAAAATTCATTGCTCGGATGAATATTTTGAGCATACCATTGTGCTCCTTACAAAATTCTAAGAAAAATGACTATAAAGTCGGCATCATTTTGACACTGGAAAAAATCGGCCTCCAAAGAATCTTTTAGATTCCATAAGATTCTCCAAAGATTCATAGTTGTTGGACACTTGCATTTCTGTTGCTCAAATGGAGATTTTGACTGCACAGTTGGACTCCTGGCGAGAAAATGTGCAAAAATGACTATAAGCATGTCAAATGTTGTCACTGGTGCCTTTGGCCCTCAAGGGAATCTTTTCAACATCTTAATATTCTCAAGTTCATGGTTCCACACCCTCTGAAAATTGTGGTTCCACTCTGGTTCGAGGTTCTGCCTTCCCTGTTCTGGCCTCCGCTGCCCCGTTCGACTAAATGTTTGTGTTTAAATAAAAATGGGTTTGGCGGAGTTACCAATTGAGCAATTAGATCGTTGGTAACCAACGCTATGTTTCGGTGTGTGTTTAGGAGGTCGCGGGGTCCAATCCCCACGGGACCCCGTTATAGCACACAACATAGTTCTTTTCGTTGGCAGTCTATCTGGTGGTCAATGGTGCAATGACATTCACAAGTCATGACCTCTCGGCGGTTAACATTGTTTTGTGTTGGCGTGTATGTGTGGATAGGGCCGTCACGTTGGGCAGGGCCAACGAACCCGCCAGTCGTGGGTTCGACTCCCACTAGTCTTGGCATATTATATAGTGGTTTTCTTTATGTTGTCTAATGGGTTGGGCGGATCCACCCACCACACTTGTGTTTTTTTAATATATGTTATATATGTTGGCTTCGGTGGTGGTGGGGTTTGACCACCCGTCACCACACTTTTATATGGTATGTGGTTTCAGGGGTTGGAGGGGATGGCGGCCCGCCAACCCTATATATATATATATATATATATATATATATATATTTTGCTAAAACAATAATGGTTATTTTTTATTTTACCGAAAATAAGGGCCATTGGCAAAATTAAGCATCCTAAAAATTCACTCGTTCCAGTGACTGGATTTCGTGCATTGAGTCTCAGCCAATTTGTTGCCTCCTTAAGCCTACCACTTGGCCAAATTTGACCCAAATTTTGACCAAGAATAACTTGGATATACAAGCTTGGATTTGAGTTTTTTTCACACCATTGGAATCAGGGTGACGAGCACTACGATATGGTTCTAGTTTCGCTCAAATTGACAGCTTTGATTTTTGAGTTATTCTAAAGACACCTCTAAATCTAAGGGTGTCTGGAGCCACCCGGATCACCCGAGAAGTTGATGTACCAATTCACCCAAACATGGCCCACAATTTTGGTACTTCATCGCCTATGGTTAGGTTTTTGGATGTTTAGGGTTTTCCATTATTTCTCAATAATAAATAGGCCTTTGAGCCTCATTGTAACACAATTCATAGGCATGCAGCTGCCACATCTCTTCTTAGAGATAAGCTACCATCACCTGAGCTAGTTTGTTTCCATTTATGTATGTAAGCATATTTCAATTCATTGATATTAATGAAATGAAGTTTTATTTCTACTGCATCTCTGTGTTTATGTGTACATCTATATTTTTTGCATTCCTTCATAAGTCCAGATCAATGGTATCAAAGGGGTCTTCTCTTTATCTATTTTTCTTTGCATGTCCCCAATGAGGTCAGGGTAGAAGGAGTTAGGGATTGAACTAGTTGAACCTTTGCAAGACCATTTTCACAAACCCCAACAACCTCCCATGGCGAAAGAAAATAAAGATGAGGGGGTAGGAGATTCTTTTAAAATATTGCTCAAGGAAGCCCTCAAGTGACAAAGGAAAGCGTTGATGGATAACTTTACCCAAATCCTTCAGCGGCTACCCACAGGTGATACATCTTCATCCAGCAGCCACTCTGGAGGTGCCACTCCTTTTAAGGTACAAGTTCACTTTGACATTCCCATATTTGAAGGACAAATAGATGCAGATGCCATAGATAGATGGTTAAATATGTTGGAAGGATATTTTCCAGTTCATGAATTTTCCAATTGGGAAAATATTACTTTTTCATCCTCAAAGCCACCCCACATGTCAAGGACTACTGGGAAACCTACTGTGAACAAAGGATGAGAGGGAATACTCATTGTTTTTAGCAGCATCCACTTGGAATTCTTTTTGAGATGCCATCAAGGAACAATATTACCCTGTCGGGAGCTATGAAGATAAATCCATAAAGTTGACCATGCTATGGCAGGGAAGGGACCAAGATGTGCCATAGTTCACAAATGTTTTCCATACCCTTCTTACGAAGCTAGGTATCAAGGATTCTAAGCGGCATTTGGTACTCAAGTACCATGATTGTCTACACAATTACATCTAGGATGAGATGGATTTCCTTGACATCTCCTGGCTTGGTGTTGCCTATTGATATGTTGTCAAGATCGAACATAAACTTAAATAGAAGAAGCAAGTTTTTGGATCTATGAATCCGAAGTAAGGGAAAGACACCCCCAAAAGGAAACACAAAGGAAAAATCCAAGGTAAGGCGACCAAGGTAGCACAAGTGAGTGTCGAGCCATGCAGTCACTAGTGGTCGAGATGAAGGCTTCCGAAACAGAGGCATTTCGACTCTGAGTCAGAACCCAACGAAGGGAATGATAAAGGAGAGAAAATTATTGATGTAGAGTCTAGTGCCACCGTTGCCACCACCAAGATCCAAAAGGATGAGCCCAAAGATCCATAGGAGAGGGAGAGATTCTTCCACTCACAAATGTGGGTGAAGGATTCTCTGCTAAAATTCATTGTCGACAATGGGAGAAAAAAGAACCTCATTTCAGTAGAGGTTGTGAAGCGGTTGGGCCTATCGACCACACCACACCCACAGTCATATACCATCGGTTGAGATCTCCACGTCAGTGAACAATTTCGCCTTCCCTACAACATCAAGCCATTCATAGATGAGGTATTGTGTGATGTTTCTCCTCTTGAAGTTTGTGATGTTTTATTAGGCCAACCATACTTGTGGAAGTGGCATGTTGTGTATGAGTATATGCCTCTCATTGTTATTATTACTTTGGGCAATAAGTTGTACACAATACTATAGGTAGCACTGCATATCACTATTTCTTTGATCACTACGAAGAAATGTAGTAAGATCATTTCCTAGACTGGGAAATTTATCTTCCTTATGATTTTCCCTCAGGGAAAGAAGAATATTGTGGCCAAAACTTTGCGTAAATTTGTCCATGGGCTAGTAGTCTTTCCAAGAAGGAATTGCTCATTACGCAATCCCAACAGCCAACTGCCCGACTGGACTGTGCATTGTATAGTTCCAACAACCAGTGAGTCTCTCAGCAGCCTGCACTGTGCCTTGTGCAGTCTTGGTAATTGGTCTCCCGACCTCTTGGCCGAATTTGTGCAACCTTCATGATCATTCACCCAGGTATGTTGCAAGTTAGTTCTCATGTTCATTTTGGTTTTCAACTGACAGATTGCTTGCTATGAGTGTTTCCATGTCTCCAGGTATCACAGGTGTTCATCTGCCTCTCAATAGTATAGGTACAATGGTTTCCAGAGAGCAGAGATGAAGACACTGTTCAAAGCACGCTTTTGGATGCAGTCTATCAAGTGTCCATGGGCTTACCTACTCATGAAGACATCAAGTTGTTCGTGGACAAGGACATCAAGCAGCAACATCACAGCGAGCAACATCATGAACAGTAGTTGAAGGCAACATACCAAATGCAGTGAACGCAGCAAATGAAGCAAACACAACGAATGCAAGAGGAAGGTTGTTAACAACATAGAGGCAGAGAAAAGTTGCAAGATCAAGTAGATCCACTGATAATGAAAGCAAATTTGGAGACTCAAGCTATGAAGTGATGACAGGACATGAAGGTCGCATGGAGGTATAATATGGAACAAAGAAGGAGTTGCATGTGTTGAAGCAGCAACTCAAGAAGAACATGAAGTTGCACAGACAATCCAATGAGTTGCAGTAGGAATAGGAACAATAGTGGGCACAACATGCACTCATGGATGAAACTATGCCAGTACAAGTTTAGGATCCATCCCAGAAGCTGACACATAGCAAACATTGTGAGCAATGTTTTTGATTGCATGCAAAGGATCCAGAAACATGCATGTTATTGAGTGCACGCATGCAATCCAACCCATTCAACACACTCACCAAGGCGAAGACAAGAAGCAAGTCCAACTGGGGATGAACATGCACTTAGGCAAGTTGATGCGCATGACCACCAACACACACTTGAAGATCAGCACGGACACTATGCATCAGTGTGTTGCTGGTTCAACCGTACCCAAGAAGACCATGCACATGTTACCGGATGAGTTGGATGAAGAGGCCGAACCAATGCACTGGTTGCAATGAAGGCAAGATTTTTCTTCAACAAGATGTCACCATGAGGTGAATTCACACCATCATGAATGACAAAGCTTGGCATCAGCTCACCAGCTTCACCATCACAAGCATGTCAAAGAGTTGGTCTCACCACAGTGGACTGAGTGTCAGTGATGTTTTGTAAGGCTTGCTCAAGCCATGTTGTATCACATGAGTACATGTGCATTGTAATGTTGTGTCATGTCAAGTGTAAGTCGAGTGTCAACAGTTGGATGTAACAGTCATAGAGTAGGTGAAGAGTCATGAGGGTAGTTGAACTGTCACAAAGGGGAATGTCAAGGGTCACCCCACCCTTTGCTATAAATAGCCCCTCATAACTCATTGTATAGGCTTTTGGTCAGCCAAGCTTCTACTAAGACTATCTTGAAGAAGGCTTGGACAATATTGTAATGCACCTTGGCTTCTCCACTGCACGGAGCTAGTACATCTCTTTGGAGGAGCAGGCAAATGTGGCTGTAACATTCTACTGATAGGGCTAACAGGTTTACATGGTGTATTGTATGATTGTGACTTACACTTATTTATATAATAAAAGCCAACACATTTTCACACATATGTTGTTATTTTAGTTGGACTGCTTCAGTTGCCTTGATGATATATGTTGTTTAACTTACGTACTTGTATATGAACTGATTTGTATGCAATTATATGAATCTTGTTGTTAATGTGTTGGATATGTTGTTAATGCTATCACCGTTTGTGTTGACTGCTCTGCCAGAAATAAGACAGACCTTTCTCGAAAGCTTGTTATATCAACCATCACACTCATCTCGGACTGATCCGTGAGTGTTGTTCATGTTATCTTTCCTTGTATGTTGGGACTGCCACATCCGTGTCGACTGCTCTGTTGGAAGCTATGCATGTCCTTTGTGCTATGTGTTCCTAGCCAAGTTAGGACTGATCCCTTTCAACCTGGAACTCACCTTCACCTTCCCTCCCTTTGAAGTGTTGGAACCTCTCATACTCATTCCTTGGCTCACTGCTTCAGTCACACCCTTGCTACTGACAAAGTTATCTTACTTGCCTTGTGTGACATCGCGGTCAAGGCATTACCTTACGACCCACTATTGGGACTCCTACACCAAATAGTCTGAGGTATAATTGGGACTTCTTACTGGGCAGATTCCCTTGACATGTTGGTGGGTCCAGCACCGTCAACAGTTATGGCACTAGAAGAGAGCCTGATGACAAGCAGTGTCCTCTCATACAATTTTGAACCTTTGCATATCTTTCATGGAATCTTCCATTCTTCTTCCCCTGAGGTGTTTTTCAAATCGTGAAGATGTCTCCATCTCGGGGAAGCTTTTCAATCTCTTGTCCACTCACACGTACGATGGTGAAGGTGAAATGGCCTATCCTGAGCACTTACATAACTTCCTTTCCATGATTTATGAGGAAGATGAGTTTACTGACGAATAGGTCGGTTTGCTGCTTGCATTCACACTTCGTGAATCCCCATTTCATTGGGTGGTTAACCTATTGGTTGACATTGTGCACTCATGTGAGCGCTTCTGTGATATTATCGAAAACACATTCCATCATTTTTATCCAGACCATCTTGACCGAAAACTGTTACAACGACAGAGGGCTCTGCATGAATCTGTTATTGATTTTTGGCAAAGCTTCCGTGACTTACAGTTTCAAGCTCTGAAGAGCCATATGAAGTTCACTTATCTCTAGGACTACTTCGAATACTGTCTTAAGAAATTTGCCCGTCCCAAGAGAAAACTTGATGTCAAGCCTCGCTCAACCTTCTTCGTTGATGGAACTATGCAATCCCATGTGGGAGTAGGCACTGTCTCAATGGACTTTCCTCCTCCCTTTCATTCAATAGTTCCACCATCACCCAGTGATGCTAAGAATCATGTTCACACATCTGTTCATCGTTCACACCCTCCCAACATCACTTCACTTAATTTTCAAGTAGAGTTAGTTGTTAGTCCTTCGAGTTACCATATGCATTCTTTTCTTCGACCTCCGTCTTCACACCCATGTGTTCCTCCGGATGATGTTTTATTGTGTTCATCCATTCCAGACTCTTCACTTGTTGTGAACGAGGAACAATCCACTGACGGAGTTGTTGTTGCACAACCAACATGCGCTGTCATTCATGAAGAGTATGAGTGGGATCTTGAACATCTACACTCGGCGAAGGATGACTCCCTTCCGTCTGAGCCCCCTCCATTCCTTCCTAACTTCTTTGGTGAACCTACCATCCATGATTTTGTATGTGTGTCTTCATCTACGGATGCACCCATTGTTGATCACTTGTAGGACTCAAGGGATGCTAGTCCATTATTCGACAACGGAGAGGATAAGTTATTCATTGAATATCCACTTGATCCTTCATCTGTGTTTTCCAGAAATATAGAGGCTGAGTTCATTCACTTTTCATCGACCCCTCTGTTTGATTCATCTGATCATGAGGATGCCAAACAATTCATTGATTTTTCTGATTGTGGCGGTCGTGATCCATTTTCTTCCATTTTTTATCGCAATCATGAATCTATCGTAGTTGATCTCTTGAAGTCACCAATTCATGATGATCTACCTGATGACAAAGTTGAGACACCCAAGACTGTTGAGGCACTTCAGCCCGAGCTGATGGTTATGTTAGGTCCTTGCTCTCTTGGGGTGAGTCTCATTTCCGATCATGAAATTGTTCAATCACCCAAGGCTCCTCATAACTCATCTGTATGCATTGAAGATCCATCTCACACACAGATACCACTTCCTCCACTCGAACTGCACGATCCCATTACTCATGCATTGGAGGAGTCTTACATTGCAAGAAATCGTGCGCGACACAAGTTATCTTTGTTTCTTTCATTTGCTTGCATGTCTCAATTAAGAGTGTGCTTTTTCTTCAAAGTTGCATGTAGTGTCACACAACACCATGATAATTCCACAGACTGTCCATCATGCACATGCACTCACTTATGTCCCGTGGGCACTTTGAAGCACGAATTGTGGTTGTCTTCACTATTATATATTTCTTTTATGCTAGTCCGCACAACTGGGTTACTTGCGGACGAAGCCTTCACTTGCATGGGTTTACCAATGTTATGCTCTTAACCTGCAAAGTGATACCCAAACAGAGAATTTGCGAAGAAAAGATACCGAGAACACAAAATATGCGAAGAAAAGATACCCAGAGCACAGAATAGCAATGATTTTATTATCCAGAGAGAAATGTTCACAGGCCTCTTCGAGGGGGCAACCTCCAATAGAGCAGAGCTCGATTACAAAACAAGACACAATACTCCTCGCAGGGAGTCTCTATCCTTTATATATGACTCATACATGCAATACCACGAGCCAATATCGTGGATTTTATTAATACCATCTATCTAATACTACCGCCCATTTACCATCTAACTAATACTTCCGCCCATTTGCAACTAACTGTGGTCCCGTCATTAATTGCGGGTTAACCACTTACAATTATTAATATGGGCTTTATTGACTCTTGACTATGACGTGATCCCATGACATAAATAAGGGGGTTAGGGTGGGACCCTAACATGCCCTCCCCCTTAAGACTAGCCTTGTCCTCAAGGCTGAAGCTGCGGAAACTGCTGAAGAATAGCAGCTGGTTCCCAAGTTGCATCTTCCGGCGAGGTGTCTTTCCATTTGACTAGGACCTCCTTAATCACGCGACCACGCAGGTGCTTGTCTCGTGTGTCTAGAACCTGTTCAGGTTGAAGCCAGATTGATCCTTCTTCATCCAATTCAGGTAGACTGGTTTGAACTCGGCAATTGTTCCCAATCACTTTCTTGAGGCACGATACATGGAAAACTGGGTGGATTTTTGCTGTAGGTGGCAAAGCCAGCTTGTAAGCCACTTCTCCAATGCGCTGAAGTACTTGATATGGTCCGTAGAATTTTGGAGAGAGCTTTTGACAGCCCTTGTCTTTGAGTGATGTTTGCTTATATGGTTGTAGCTTCAAAAAGACCTGATCCCCTTCTTGAAATTGGCGCTCTGAGCAATGTTGGTTAGCCTGTTGCTTCATACGGTTCTGAGCTTGATGAAGATTCTCGCGCAAGTGGGCCAGCATGGTTGCACGGTGTTGTAAGAGTTGATCCACTGCTTGTACTTTGGAGCACCCTGTGAGATAAGAAGTAGGGGACGGCGGAAGTTGTCCATAGACTGCTTCATAGGGAGTCATTTTGGTGGGGGCATGACAGTTGGTGTTATACCACCATTCCGCCAGAGGTAACCACTGTGCCCAAAGGTGTTGTTTTTCTGAAGTGAAACACCTCAGGTAGGTTTCTAGGCATTTGTTGACGGCTTCGGTTTGACCATCTGTTTGCGGATGATATGAAGTACTGAGTTTGAGTTGAGTGCCTTGTAGTCTGAAGAGCTCCTGCCAAAAATTACTGGTGAAGATTGGGTCGCGGTCGGACACAATCGAAGTGGGCATGCCATGCAATTTGAAGATTTGATCCATGAAAGTTTGAGCAACCAAAGTAGGTGTGAATGGTTGGGGTAGAGCGCAGAAATGAGCATACTTCGATAGTCGGTCCACAACCACCATGATGACTGATTTGTTCCCAGACTTTGGAAGACCTGTAATGAAATCCATGGAGACCTCCATCCAAATTGACGCCGGAATGGGCAATGGTTGTAATGTGCCTGGTGTGTTGACGGTTTCCCCCTTGTGGCGTTGACAGACGTCACATTCTGCTACAAATGTAAGGATGTCCTGTTTCATGCCGGTCCAAAAAAATGATCTTCTGGTGCGAGCGTATGTCTTCTGAAAGCCCGAATGTCCTGCAATGGGAGAGGAGTGCAATTCTGCCAAAATGCGACTTTTGAGGGTGGATTTTGGTGATATGACGACTCTGTCCTTGTAGCGAAGAATATCATTCTGCCACGAGTAGCCCTTGCTGGAATTAGGATCTGCCTGTAATTGAGAAATGAGTTGGGAGAGCTCAGGATGTGAAAACCATTCCCCGCGAGCCTCTTCAATCCAGTCTGGAATGGGGAGGGATATTGCGAGCAGAGTACTTTCCTCCTCAAATTGGCGTGACAATGCATCTGCTACCCTGTTGTCTTTCCCTTTCTTGTAAATGATCTCATAATCATAACCCAGCATTTTGGCTAACCATTTATTTTGTTGGGGGGAAGATAGGCGTTGCTCCAAAAAATATTTAAGACTGTGATGATCTGTGCGGATTTGGAAACGTCGCCCCAACAAGTAAGGTCGCCAGGTCTCAACTGCATGTAAGATGGCCATCATTTCCTTCTCATAGGTAGATTGGCCCAAGTTCTTCCCACTTAGTTGTTGGCTGGTGAAGGCCAATGGTCACCCTTCCTACATTAAGACTGCTCCAATACCTGTTCCCGAAGCATCAGATTCAATGACAAATGTTTTGGTGAAGTCCGGTAGTGCTAAGACCGGAGTGGAACACATGGCGGTTTTGAGAGCGGTAAATGCCTATTGTGCTTCTTCGTTCCAGAAGAAGGAATTTTTCTTGAGAAGTTGCGTCAGGGGCTTCGCTATGCGGCCATAGTTGCGGACAAATTTACGATAATAGCCTGTGAGACCCAAAAATCCTCTCAAGCTTTTCAAGGTCTTAGGTTGAGGCCATTCTTGCATTGCCTGGATCTTTTTGGGATCAACCTTGACACCTTCACGGCCCACAATGTGGCCTAAATACTCAACTTCTTCCATGCCAAACGCACACTTAGACATTTTGACAAATAGTTTATGCTTGCTGAGCAGTTGCAAGAGGATATCTACATGCTTAAGATGTGCCGCCCAAGTGCCACTATAGATGAGGATGTCATCGAAGAAGACCAGGACAAATTTTCTGAGATATGGTCTGAGGAGGTGATTCATAAGGCTCTGAAAAGTAGAGGGGGCATTACAGAGACCAAATGGCATGACCAAGAACTCATAATGGCCTTCATGAGTTCTGAAAGCTGTCTTGGGAATGTCAACTTCCTTCATGCGAATTTGGTGGTAGCCTGAGCGAAGATCCAATTTAGTGAAGAATTGAGCCCCATTGAGTTCGTCCAGCAAATTGTCAACCACTGGGATGGGAAATTTATCTTTGACTGTTAACTTATTGAGGGCCCTGAAGTCTGGACACATCCACCACTCCCCATCTTTCTTGAGGACCATGACGACTGGAGATGAGTAAGGACTAATACTAGGACGAATGACACCTGCTTCCAACAATTCCTTGATGATTTTTTCTATTTCATTCTTTTGGGTGAACGGATGTCTGTATGGCCACACATTTGGGGGTTGGGCCCCTGGGACCAATGTGATGCTATGATCATGTTCCCCTCGTGAGGGTGGAAGTTCATGAGGTTTGTCAAAGACCGTCCGATGTTTATTCAAAATCTGTTGCATCTCAGGATGAATTGGCGAAGACATGGTATCTACTACCTGGATGGCATTAAATTGAGCTACTACTCCATGATGGCCCTTTTTTAACAATTTTTCCATACGATGCGAGCTTATGATAGAAGGGGCTCCCGCTTGTAGCCCACGGAGGGTATGTGTGTAGTCGTTCTGCTTAAAACTCATATATAACTCCTGGAAATCCATTGTGATTGGCCCAAGAGTGCGGAGCCATTCCGCACCTAGGACAATGTCGCAACCCCCCATGTGTATTGCAAACATGTGGGTTTTCAATTGATAATCCCCCATTTGAATTTTGACATTTTCACAGCGACCTTCACATTTCATTGTGCCTCCATCTGCAATCTGGACTTGGAAGTTAGAAACTGCTCAGACATAACAATGTGCTGCTTCAGTGATCTTTTGGTGGATGAAATTATGGGTACTTCCACTATCAATCAAAACTATTACTGGCCGATGTTTAAGAAAACCCCTGATTTTGAGAGTTTGAGGTGAAGAAATTCCTGCCAATGCATGTAGCGAAATCATTGGTTCATCAGATACCATCTCCTGTTGGTTATCTTCTTCGGTCGCCTCTGGTTCCTCAAGTGGTGGATCTTCCTCGGTGGAGCTGTAGTCAGTGGCATCTATTTGAAAAAACTTGTGCTCTTTGCATTTATGACCCGGGGAATATTTTTCATCACAGTAGTAACATAGTCCTTGCTTCCTTCTTTCGGCCATTTCTGCAGGTGACACCTTTTGAATCTTAAGTGTTTGGGTCATATTGGGAGCCTGTGAGGGACGACCTTTAGCGGGAAAGTTGGGGCGGCTGGACTGAGCTGCTAATGCCTGTTCCACCTTACGGGCTACCTGGCAAGCCTCGTTCCATGTGGGGGGATGGTGGAGTAGAACCTGAGCTTTGATGGCTTCTTTAAGACCGCTGATAAAGCATTCCATGTAGAATTCATCTGTGAGACCCTTAGTGCGGAAGGCTAAGGCTTCAAAAGCGGTAATATATTCATCCACTGTACCCGTCTGTCGGAGCTTAGTGAGACGCCCCAAAAAAGAGTCTTCCTGTTCAAAGCGATTTCGAAGAGCTTTGGTAAATTGGCCCCAATTCTTAAATTGTCCATTGCAACGCTGATACCATTCCTTCCATTGCCATCGTTCACTGTCCAAGTACATGGTGCCCACCATAAGCTTAGTCCCCTCATCTATGATATGATTCAATTGAAAATACTGCTCCATTTGTGCTAGCCATGCGGACGTGTGAGAACCGTCAAATTTATGCATATCCAACTTGGGAGGTCTCTGATTGGGTGGTGGATGGGTGTGCCAGACATGAGGAGAGTGGCTAGACTCCCCCTCATGGTATTCATGACCCTTATACGCCTCCTCGTGGGCTGGCTCCTTGCCCTTGTCCTGTAGTAGGCAATCTAATCCTTTAAGATGATTTTCGATCCTTTCCACCACAGAGTGGAGGGAGTGCACCTCTTCTTCTAGTTTTTCTACCCTTTCATTGGCCATTGCTTGAGCGCGAGTTTCTACCATACACCCGTCTGACGAAAATTTGGGACCGCCGAATTTTTTTTTACTAAGAATTGAATGGTACCACCTTCCTCAGCTCGTCGTCCTGATTCTGATGGGCTAGGTCACCAATAAGCGCCCTGGAAGATCTCAGACTCAAAATGTCAATGCCACCAAAAGTCCTGCGAAAATTATATCCAGGTACAGGAACCCTTTCCCACTACTCCGATCTGGCGAATCTGGGAGATCTGAATGGTGGAACAACTGCTGCTGCTGATCTGGAATGTCCGATCTGGCGAATCTGGGAGATCTGAATGGTGGAACAACTGCTGTTGCTGATCTGGAATGTCCGATCTGGTGGATCTGAGAGATCTGAATGGTGGAACAACTGCTGCCGCTGATCTGGAGATGATGTGTGATCCCTCGAGAGAAAGGGAACTATGGTCTTGGGGAGTGTCAGGTGCTACAGATCGCAATATACATAAGGGTCTGACA
The DNA here is from genome assembly GCA_031772625.1 of Pinus tabuliformis. Lineage (NCBI taxonomy): Eukaryota > Viridiplantae > Streptophyta > Pinopsida > Pinales > Pinaceae > Pinus > Pinus tabuliformis. The sequence continues at coordinate 1,604,183,578 of CM062817.1, read as the reverse complement.
GTAGTACTCGGCCCAATGTTTCAGGGCTCTAACTAAGGAGGATCGACCGTACCCTTAGCCATACAACCCGACTACCCTATCATACGGGCGAGTAATCTCTCCGAGTGCTGTTCTCGGTGTACTGTAGCCACAAGACGGCCGAAGTTTTTATCTATGGCGAGGTTTCAAGGGAGCTAGGGGGCTTCCTATATACCCAGAGGGTACGTGGAAGACAGTCCGTGCGCGGTTCTGTCTAATGCACTACTACTCGAAGGGGTACCCACAGGGGTTACAAGGGAGTCCAACAGACGTGACCACCTCTTGTAATTCCTGCGTGCATGCCTCCCCAAATCCGCAGGTTTATGTGCTTAACGACAGATCCCGTGGTTTAAAGACGCCGGAACACGTCTCTAGCCTAAAAAATTTTTGCTAAAATTTGGAGATCCCACCGAGCCCTGGAAAGTGCTCTGATACCACTTGTTATGCTCTTAACCTGCAAAGCGATACCCAAACAGAGAATTTGTGAAGAAAAGATATCGAGAACACAAAATATGCGAAGAAAAGATACCCAGAGCACAGAATAGCAATGATTTTATTATCTAGAGAGAAATGTTCACAGGCCTCTTCGAGGGGGCAACCTCCAATAGAGCAGAGCTCGATTACAAAACAAGACACAATACTCCTCGCAGGGAGTCTCTATCCTTTATATATGACTCATACATGCAATACCATGAGCCAATATCGTGGATTTTATTAATACCATCTATCTAATACTACCGCCCATTTACCATCTAACTAATACTTCCACCCATTTGCAACTAACTGTGGTCCCGTCATTAATTGCGGGTTAACCACTTACAATTATTAATATGGGCTTTATTGACTCTTGACTATGACGTGATCCCATGACATAAATAAGGGGGTTAGGGTGGGACCCTAACATAATGTTATATACCTAGGGGGGATAATATGGGGTACCAAGGGTGGTACCCAAGGTAATAATATAATAATGGGATGGGCCATAGTAATAAATAAGGTGGTTAACCCATGTCATGTAAGGGACCAAAAGTAGTTAATAATAATGTAATGGGCCCATGGTATTAGTTGATGGTATGAGGGAACCATGGTAATGATGCATGGTATTGTATGTATGAGGCCTATATAAAGGCTAGAGACTCCACATGGAGAGATATGAAGATGAAGAGAAGTATTCTTGTATGAACAGGCATATGGCTTGTGGAGTGTTCTCCTTCCTTAAGGAGTGAATGTATGGTGTTGCCCTACCTTAAGGGTTTGATCAATAAAGAAGAATTTCTATCTATTTCTATCTTGTTATTCTTGGGTTATTTTCATTATCTTATATTTTTGGTATCAGATCTACAACAAGTGGACTAGCATAAAAGAAATATATAATAGTGAAGACAACCACAATTCGTGCTTCAAAGTGCCCACGGGACATAAGTGAGTGCATGTGCATGATGGACAGTCTGTGGAATTATCATGGTGTTGTGTGACTAGTCCATTATTCGACAACGGAGAGGATAAGTTATTCATTGAATATCCACTTGATCCTTCATCTGTGTTTTCCAGAAATATAGAGGCTGAGTTCATTCACTTTTCATCGACCCCTCTGTTTGATTCATCTGATCATGAGGATGCCAAACAATTCATTGATTTTTCTGATTGTGGCAGTCGTGATCCATTTTCTTCCATTTTTTATCGAAATCATGAATCTATCGCAGTTGATCTCTTGAAGTCACCAATTCATGATGATCTACCTGATGACAAAGTTGAGACACCCAAGACTGTTGAGGCACTTCAGCCCGAGCTGATGGTTATGTTAGGTCCTTGCTCTCTTGGGGTGAGTCTCATTTCCGATCATGAAATTGTTCAATCACCCAAGGCTCCTCATAACTCATCTGTATGCATTGAAGATCCATCTCACACACAGATACCACTTCCTCCACTCGAACTGCATGATCCCATTACTCATGCATTGGAGGAGTCTTACATTGCAAGAAATCGTGCGTGACACAAGTTATCTTTGTTTCTTTCATTTGCTTGCATGTCTCAATTAAGAGTGTGCTTTTTCTTCAAAGTTGCACGTAGTGTCACACAACACCATGATAATTCCACAGACTGTCCATCATGCACATGCACTCACTTATGTCCCGTGGGCACTTTGAAGCACGAATTGTGGTTGTCTTCACTATTATATATTTCTTTTATGCTAGTCCGCACAACTGGGTTACTTGCGGACGAAGCCTTCACCTGCATGGGTTTACCAATGCGCTGGTGGCTACATTGGAAGTATCACTTCACGTGATTAGGCTTATGCACCGTTAGTGTAGGAGTAGGAGTATTGTTTTCTTTCAGTTGTTTGCTTGCATGCTTGTTTACTTTCATGCTTTTCTTGCTTGTTTGTGTGCTTTCTTGATTTCTTACTTGTTTTGCTTTCACTTTTACCTCTGCTCTTTCTTTTCTTTGTTGTTTGTTTCATTTGTTTGTAGGTTAGTTTGCATGAAACCATGTGTGAGTCATGAAATAAGTTGGTAAAGTACGGGAGGGTTTGTACAACTATTGCTACTTGGTTATGTGTCATTTTACCTCGGTATGATGAAGTTGTTACTTTTATTCCATCATATGTCGAAGGAAAATATGTACTCTTCAAAGTGAACCTTGGCGTAAACACAACGCTTGCATGCTAACTAGTGTCACCTTCTCTAGTCGATTTTTTTGGGTTAACCCTTGTCAGCTCATTCAAGTAGAGTAATATGAGAGGGAAAAAATTATCAGGCACGTCAGAGATATTTAATAAACTACTTCTCTGCTGGAACAACCTCCTCTACTCTCAATAAGTCAGGATCCCTCTTCCGCCTCATCAACATAGTAGCATCCGACTTGGGTTATTTGGATACATGCAAAGCCAACGAAGAGAACCTCCAATCCTTTTAAAGATGTCTCTTCCTTAGTCAAGAATTTAGATGAAAACCAAGTTAACAAAGCCCCTATGTTGAATGGAAAAAAAATTGAAGTATGGAAGGGTAGAATCAAATTATTTTTGATGGCTCAAGATTTTGAAGTCTAGAAATCAGTTATTGAAAGTAAGATGGAAGAATAATCCAAAGAATATAATTCAAGAGCAATGAATGCGATCTTGAGTAGGATACCATATCCTATAAAGGCAAAAATGGAGAAATGTTCATTGGCAAACGATATGTGGGGAAAAACCTAATGATCTTCACTGAAAAGGAGCATTGACCGTGACTACTAGTTAAGAAGATGATGGAAACCAAGAAGGAAATCCAGAACCCATTAAGGAATTTGAAGACAAGAGTGAAGATATCAAGGCCAAAGAAGACCTAGAAGATGAAGAAAATAAAGAAAATCTCATGCGAAAACTTATATGTGCCCTAGAAGAGATTAACAGTTTGAAAAAGGAAAATCAGAAGCTTAAGAAGCAATTACAAGATGGTGACCATAACCTTGACAAGACAAGGAAGGAAGTTGACCTATTCAAGCTTCAGATTCAAGAAAGAAATAAGGATCTCACCAAGGTAAAGGAGGATTGTCTTCAAAACAAGAAAATACATCATGAAGAAGTCATATACATGAAAAATCAATTGGATAAAGAAAAGAAAAGGGAAGACACTTTATCAAGCCATATTGAACAAAGTCAAAAGGACTTGAACAAACTTGAAGTAAAAATTTGTCAATACAGGGAAGATGTCTCCTCCCTTAAATATCAACTAGAAGAAGCAAAGAAACAAGCACAAGGATCTGAAAAGGTGATGGAAGTTTTGACACTCATAAAAGGAAAAATCGATGAAGTAGAAAAAGAAAGAAATTACATGACATGCCAACTAGAAGAAAAGGATCAAGACATCACCAAATAAAAATTAGTAATCACCTCACTTGAGGCCCAATCATGTGAAGAAACCAAGATGAAGGAAGAAATAGAGAACCATCTAGCAAAGAAGGTGAAGAATACAAGATGATGAAAGATGAAATTGATCTCCTAAAGAAAGAATTTAGTCATCTGAACAAGAGTCCAAAGAGATCTCAAACCCTAGATGGGATCCTATGTCATCAAAGATATCCTCTTGGTAAATGAGGTCTTGGTTATGCATGTGAACCCTCAAACAAGAATGATGAAAACCCTAATGCTTCAAACAACAAGGATGTGGATAAGCTTGAAAGAGATATTGATGGCCCCAGTTCCAGCAAAAGCAAGGAGAAGAGTCAAGATAACATTGGAAGAAACCCTACTCCAAGAATATATGCAGATGGTGTCAAGGATGCAAGAGGAAATGGATATCATCGAAGGATCCCAAGGAAAAATGACTTTAGAAGTACATTAAGGCAATCTCCATCCTCCAGGTACCAATTTTTTTTATTTTTATTTTTGTCATTGCTATTCTTGTACAAATTTTGGGCACATGGAAGAAGATTGTAGGGCATACCACAAGGAAAAATATAATGGTTCCTATCATCTCCCTAGAACAAAATTTGCAAGAATAAGTCATGATTCCTCATTCATGAACAATATGGAGTGCTTCAAATGTCATAACATTGGACATATGGCTCATGACTGTAACTTGACTTGGGTTCCAAACCAAGCTAAAATCATGACTACCAAGCAAGAAAAGAAGGTCACAAAAGTCTGGAAAAGAAAGAAAATTGGATCAGAAATCCCCTTGAACACTCAAGGCATCAACTAATGTTGTTGATCTAATGAGTACATCTTTGGAAGATATGATATTCCAACTTTGATGATAAAATTTTGCCAAAAGGAGACCATGCATACTGTTAGGGGGATCTTGTGATTATTCTTGCAAAAGTTATCCATGAAGAGCCCTATGAAACCCTTGATGAGTCACACATGGAAAATATTGATAGATCATCTCTTGGGCATAACTCCATTGAAGAACATAATCCTTTACTCATATGATGGACCATTATTGAAGATGTCTTGCATTTGATCACAGAGCAAACAATCTTTCTTGAGCTAGAGGAGTTTATGTAGGCAGGGGGAGTTGGTTTATTACATGAAGAAAGGAAAACAGATCTATCATGGACCACATTTCTAGAAGGAAGAGCACTTTGTCAGGGGGAGCAACATATCTATCACTGAGAACTATCATTGAAGAAAATACAATGGCAGCAACATATCAAGAAGCAGATTGATAGGGGGAGTACTTGGGCACCCCGTTTTCCATTGATGTTGAAGGGGGAGAGAATGATGTTTGGTCAATTTAATTTTCTTAAATTGGAAGCATAAATTATCGACCGGAGTTGGTAAACTTGTGAAGTGCAGGTGCACACTATATATGCTAGAAGCCTATTCTTTCATTTAGTAAGATGATGGTTATGTTTTTTTTGAGATTTTCGTTGTTTATCTAGATTTTCATTAGAGATAGATTCCTACAATATTTTAAAGTTAATATATTTTTAGACTGAATGAGAGTTAATATATTGTTGGATTGAATGAGAGTTAAGCTATTGTTAGAGTGAATGAGAGTTAAGCTATTGTGAGAGTGAATGATAGTTAATCTATTGTGAGAGTTAAGTTATTGTTAGATCAATTTAGCAAATTGTATCTAATTGATTATTATCTAAAAATGCCTTATGTTATACATGCTAAATTTATGAATCTATATAAACACTTTACTGCTATGAAAACAAAGTATTAAAATCCAAAAGCTTGTTTCTATGAAATATATACAATTCTAAGTTTAAAAAGCATGAAGTTCCTTATTACAAATCACAGAATGATCTAAATTCTAACTCTGAAAAGTATGAAGACATTGAATGTAATGAAGAGAAAAAGCATTGAAGGACTAGATTATGTGAAAGATTGTAACTATAAACGAAGTGCGGAATTAATAATGAGATAATTGAGTTTATGCGAGATAACGAAAAACAATGAAGTAATTTAAGCTATAATGAAATGATAACAGAAAACAATTGAATGAAAGTGATTATAAAGCAATGAAATAAACATAAACTAAAACCTTAATTGTCTGCAGGGGCCCTCCGCATTCAGTAGGTATGATTCACAATCACATACGCATCAGATCAGAAAAGTAACTTCAAATTAATGCAAAAGTGAAAGTCTGGTTCACAATTTATTTAGCAATTAACTTAATACTTCCTCTCCTCTCCCTTATCGTTTAGAGAGAATACATATTTATATAGAATGTGTGCTCAATCTATTGAGACTTTTATGCCTATGGATTTGATGTTTTAATCCTAATTCAAATATGAAACTTTAAACATGAAAATCGTTATTCGTTGGTTTGCTATTTGTAAAGAAAATTGAGAAAAGATGTTGTATTTGGACTCCTTGCTGCTACGTGTTGACCTGTATCTTTGATCATGCTGCTGTGTGACCCTTTTAATGAACTGGCTCGAGCAAATAGGAGGAGATCCATGAGGGGATCAATCCTCAACTACCCATATGCTTAGTTGTTTCATTAGCACACCAGAACCCTACAAACCATGGAGGTAGCTGCATATTTACAAAATGGCGGAAGAATCATGTTAATTCTGTAGCTAGTGCACTCTTTAATATAAAAATAAGGAAAATTAATGCATATGAGAAAATAAGACATGTAAGAGTTATTACCTTGTCAAAATATATGATGTATTTCCTTTATTGAGTTGATAGTGATGATGAAGAAGAGGAAAATGGTGGAAAAAGGGTGTCAAAACAAAACAGTTATGGAACTCTACATTCCCCCACACTGAAGATTTTGTATGTCCTCATACAAACTGCAAAATTGATATCTTGAACTACTGCATTTGCTTGGATACTTCTGCCAGTACATCTAATTTCATCTTTTTCACTTTCTTTCCAGTAATTGCCATCCTTGGTTTCCTCATGAGGATCTTGTATTTCAAGTTTATGACCTGTTTCTGTAAAGCCTTGTTTTTCTTCTTCAGTTTCTTGTTCTTGTTAAACCACAGGCTTAGATGTAAGAGGAGATTATCACTCTTAGCTATTTGAATTTCATTCTGTTCTTTCAAGGCTTGATTTTCATTTTTGATATACTTGTTTAATGTCTCCAGTTCGAAAATTTCTTGTTTCAATATATTAACTACTGGAGGTTCTTGTGGCTCATTAAACTGATTTTCGGCTTCCTCTTGAATTGGATTTGATATTCTTGTTGCGTCCCTTTTCTCCAAGGACTCTATATAATCATAAATCTCCTGCTACACCAGATCAATCTCTGGTGTTCTTCATCTTGGACTCTGAGGAGGCAATGTAACAGCTGGTGATGAAGTCCTTGGTGGTGAAACCCTTGGTGACGAAACCCTTGAATTCTCTTCTTCGACTTCTGAGTTTTCTTCTATTTCTATACTGACATGCTCTATGCTTTTTGAGGGTAGTCCTTTTGCTGAGTTGAGTCTGGTACTTCTTCTCAAGGCTATGACAGGAGTCTTTTGAATTTTCTTCTTTTCTATTTTAGGCTTCTCTACTTGTGATGGAGTCTCTATTTCTTCTCTGGCTTTCTTTCTTCTAACATTTCTTTTGTTCATTTTCTCTAAGACTTCTGCAAGTGGTATGTCATCTTCTGATAAATTCTGTGGTTGTTATGGCTATTGTGGCTATTGTAGGCTCAATTTTCCTTTTCCTTCCCCTTTTAGGTCTACTACTATTTGGCTGCCCATGAGTTTCTTCCTGAAAGTGATTTCTAACTAAAAATCTCTCCCAATTATCACCTATGTTTTGGAGATGAAATTCAACAAGTATTTTGACTAGACCATGGTGATACATTGTATTATCTATAAACTGAATTCTCTTTTGTACATTTCTTGACATCTTCCTAAGACTATTCAACAAGAAATATGGAAGGTTTATTTCATTTTCTTCAAGGAAATTCATTAGCAGCCAAATATGATAGAAGAATATACACCCAAACCTTCCTTCACAGGTAACAAATTTTTGAATTATTAGAAGCATGTTTCTCCACTTACTTTTTAGTACCGTGCTTGGGATGCCCTTCTTGAAAATGGTGGTGTCCATGCTTGGATTTTTTAGGAAAACCTTGCAATCCTCTGTTTCTATTCCTCTATTCTTGAACCATTTCTTCCAATTGCAGTGAAGGGAGTCAATCGTTCTTTAATTGCATGATCAGAGGTGTTTGTCACATAAGCTGTAGAAAGTCATTAGAGCTGCAGAAAACCAATGATTTTGTAGCTATTTATTTTTGAAAAAGAGAGGGATAGAAGAAAATGGGATTCTAGAAAATGGAATACAAAGAAAATTTAAGATGCCAAGAATTCTTGGTTTTCTTCTTGAATTTTTTGCATAAACATACCAACAATTGTTGGTTTTCATATATATATATATATATATATATATATATCTGACCACTCCATTATCAAAAACATTTTCAATCTCATAAGGCCAAAGCCAGTGAGTTTGAAATTTTCATTGGAAATTTTTGAACTTTGAATCAAAGAGTAATGCCCAGTATCCTAGCTGAAATTTTATTTCTTTGATGTACTTATCATGCCATCTAGATCTATTTTGTTGGACTAAATTAGTCTTCTGGATAGCATCTTGTCTTATTTCGTTAAGCTCATTAAGTTGTCCCATTCTTTGTTTTTGTGCTTCTCATAAGTCAAGTCCCAACTTGACTGCTATCTTATAGGTCTGGAGCTGGAACTCAATTGGAAATAGGACCTGCTTCCCATAAACAAGTTCATAGGGAGTATGTCCTGTAGTGTTTCTCCATGTGGTACGTTAGGCCCATAAATCTTTTGGAATCTTTTCGGCCCAATCCTTTCTGTGCAAGTGAACTGTTTTGGTAAGGATTACTTCAATCATTTTGTTGGTAGACTCTACTTGCCCATTTTCTTATGGATGGTATGGAGTAGACTTCTGATGCTTGATTTTATATTCTTCTACTATATTTTGCACTACTCTAGATGTGAATTTCATTCCTTGATCTGTTACAATTTATCTTGGGACACCAAAACGAGTTAAAATATCCTCAAAAAGAAATGAAACTACAACATTTTCAGTAGCAAAAGAAAGTGATTTAGCCTCTACCCACTTAGTAACATAATAAGTGTATACAAGAATATATATATTTTTTTTGTTTTAAAGATGGATTAACTGGTCCAACAAAATCCAAAGCCCATTTTCCAAAAGGTTTGATGAGTACCAGAGGCTGTAGTGGCATTTTGTCTGAAGGAACAGGTTTCCCCATTCTTTGACAACTATCACACCTCTTAACATATTCCTTGGCATACCTAAAAAGGGAAGGCCAATAATATCCTAAGAGAAGGACTTTATAAGCAGTTCTTTTGTCAGTAAAATGACCCCCACATGGTTCATCATGGCATGCTTTAAGTATTTCAAGTATTTCATCTTCTCTTACACATCGACGAATGATGAGATCTGGTCTTGTCTTGTATAATTATTCATTTATCCATGAATAAGATGCACTTGATTGGATTATTCTTCTCTTTTATCTAGGAAACAAATAGGAGGGTAATTTTCCTGAAACTAAATAATTGGCAATATCTACAAACCAAGGTGATTTAGTAGACACTGCAAAAAGATATTCATCAGGAAACTTATCCTCTACAGGTATATCATTGTTATCATTTTGAATTCTAGATAAAAAGTCAGCAATTGTGTTTTGTTTTCCAGGTCGGTCCAGAATGGTGATATTGAATTCTTGTAACAGTAATAGCCATCTTGTTACTCTGCCATTAGTAACTGGTTTTTTCATTAAATATCTAATGGCAGAATGATCTGTATGAATGAAAGTTTCATAGCTAGTAATGTAATGTCTAAATTTATTAATAGCATGTATGACTGCTAGAAACTCTTTTTTGGTTACAATATAATTTAGCTCTACAGGAGTTAAATTTTTACTGGTATAATAAATGACATAAGGAGTAAGGTCTTTTTCTCCTAATACAACTCCTAGAGTTGTATCTGAAGCATCAATTGATATATGAAAAGATAATTTCCAATTAGGTCCTTTTAAGATAGGTGCTTCAAATATATTTTTCAAAGTTTCAAAAGCCTTATGACAATAAGAATTCCAACTAAATTCACAATCCTTGGTGAGTAGTTTGAAGAGTGGGGATGCAATCTTTGTGAAGTTTTCTATGAATCTTCTATAATATCCAGTAAAACCAAGAAAACTCCTAACATCTCGTTGACAACTAGGGATTGATAATTTGTAAATAACTTCTACCTTAGATGAGTCTACCTTAATTCCATTTCCTGAAATATGGTGACCTAAAACAATTCCTTCATTAAACATCATAAACCACTTTTCATGACTTAATGAAAGGTTTTCTTCTTTACATCTTAGGATAACTTTTTTCTAAATTTTCAAGTGTTTCTTCAAAAGAATTTCCATAAACTATGAAGTCATCCATGTATACTTCCACACAATCATGAATAAGATTAGAGAAAATTCCTAGTATTTCCCTTTGGAATGTTGTTGGAGCATTGCATAATCCAAAAGGAATTACTTGGTAAGCATAAGTCCCCAATGGACAGGTGAATGTGGTTTTGTCTTGATCTTCAGGTGCTACCTGAATCTGATTATACCCACTAAAACCATCCAAAAATGAGAATTATTTCTTTTGTGCTAATGTATCTAAAACTTGTTCTATAAAAGGAAGTGGAAAGTGATATTTCAAAGTTGCTTTATTCCATTCCCTATAATCAATGCATACTCTCCATTTTCCATTTTTCTTAGGAATGATTACTAGGGGTGAAACCCATTGACTATCTGATATTGGATAGATGAAATTTACATTTAACAATTTCTGCAATTCTTATTTAACAATTTCTTTTAAGTTTGGATTCATTCTTCTTTGTGGTTTTCGAACTGGTCTAGCATTCTCTTTAATATAGATATGATGTATGCAGGTTTTAGGATCAACTCCTTTCATATCAATATATTCCCATGCATATGCAAAAGTGTGTTTTTGTAATATTTCTGCCAGTTTCTTTTTCTGTAATTCTTCCAGGTTTTCATTGATATTCAAGGTTTTTCCTGGAAAAATTTCTATTGAAGAATTTCCAAAATTTTCCATAAAATGTAAAGACATTTGTCTAGATGATAGATATTTGATATTACATCGTTGAAAATTTTGACTATCATGACAATATAGATAGGGTTCATGATTTTCTATTGAATTTAAAATTTGATCCTCCTCATTTATTTGTGCAATAGTGAAAACTGGTTGTATATCATTATCTTCATCCATCCATTCTTCATTTTTTACATCTATCATTGTTTTTGTAGGTGGGTACAATGTAAATTTATTGTTGAGCTTCCATCTGAGATAAACATGTCTCCTAATCTACAATTGATAAAGGCATCGACTGTAGCTAGCCATGGTATTCCTAAAATTAATGGATGTCCTCCTAAATTATTCTTGGGGGTTAAAACCATGAAATCAACAGGATATTCCCAAGAATATATATATATATATATATATATATATATATATATATATATATATATATATATATATATATATATATATATATATATATATATATATATATATATATATATATATATATATATATATATATATATATATATATATATATACTAACACACCATCGGGTTTAATTACAGATCCGTTTACTAATTGTAACAATGTTGGTGTGTATTGAAGATTAGGAAGTTTTAATCTATCCATAGTTTGTTTGCTCATTATATTTATGGTTGCTCCTAGATCAATCAGAGTGTTTGGTATTTTAGTTCCATTGATGTGTGTTTTTACAATGGGGCTTCCTGGATCTAAATATTTCTGGATTGTTGTCTTCCCCATCATAATATCTGCAATTTTCCTGATCAACTGAATTCTTTTTATTTCTTTTCTTTTTCTTCCTGATCCTTTAGTACTTAATTCCTTAATTATTTTTGTAAAAATCAATATTTCTTTTATTTCTTGTAATAAAGGAATTTCTATACAAACATTTTTCAACACATATAACATATCATAATCAGGCAATATGATTTGCTTTTCTACTCCTTTATCAATTTTCAACCTTTCAGGAAAAGGTGGTCTTGAGATAGATACTAAAGGTTGTTCTATAATAGGAGTATTATTAGAATGTGTGGGACTCTTCTCTGTTTCAATATTTTCTTTCTGAGGAAGAGAAATTTCTTCTTCAAAGTTATTATTATCTTTTTGAGAATTCTTTTCTGTTTCCTGAATAACAACATATGGTTTTTTACTTTCTAATACTCTACCTGACCTTAAGTGAACATTTTTCAGATCTAATGGAGTTATCCTATAAGTTTGAGGATTCTGTCCTACTAAGTTGTAAACAGGTTGTGAAGTTTTATTGTTTGGATTTGGAAGTGGTTGAACAGGTAATTTATTTGGTCTTGGTGTAAATGGCAAATAAAGTTGTGGATTTGAATTTTGAGCTTGAGCTTGAGGTAACGGGTTGGTTTGAGGGAAGTATTGTGGTGGAAAATTTGGATAATATGGCGGATATTGTCGATATTGAGAATATCTTCCATAAGGATTTTTACATCCTTGATTCCAAGATTGTGGTGGTTGAGTCCAAGGCTGCCATGGCATAGGTGGATTCCAAGTATTTTGTGAAGATTGTGCAAATTGTTGAGTATTAAAACCTTGAGTTTGATTTGTTTAATGATTTTGCCATGGTCTTTGGCAATAAAGTAAAGGGGGTCTACCTGATTTGACATTCCTTCTTCACTAAATACAGCCTTAAGACTTGGTATAGAGAGACATTCTTTTCTATCATGATTTTCTGCACATATAACACATGTTTCTATACTTTTTAAATCTAAATGACATTCTTTTAGAACATGTTTCTTTCTACACCTAGGACAAAAGATCGATAATGCAACATTTTCGGCTTTCTTCTTGTTTTGTATTTTAAGGGTGTCAATTTTCTCATTGATTCTCCCTAAAATATTTGTTTTAAAGTTATCAAGCAAACTACCTAATTCTGCCCTACTTACTGTCCCGACTGCAGATTATTTACTCTTGATAAGAGAGGATCCATTCAACTTTTTTCCTATTCTTGCTTTACCTCTTGAAATATGTACACATAGATAACAAATATCTGCAAAGGGTAACTGAGAAATATATATGTTTCCCATTAGATTGAGTTTATCTATCCATTCATCTTTAATGGGTTTGAGTAAAAGAGCTTTCAAAGTTTCCTCATCCAGATTGTTCATTTTTTCCCTTTTGATATTATAAACAAATCTCTCAATAAAGTCTTCAAGATTATCATCTTCTTTTTGTACCATTTTGAAGACTACATCTTTGATACTATGAGGCATACAATAATCCTTATATTTCTCTAAGAATGCATCTTTCATTTGTGCCCATGTCCTTATAGAATTTGTTTCTAGACTCATAAACCATTTTAATGTTGCATCCTTTAAGGTGGCAGGGAACAATTTTAGTTTTTGAGCATCATGCAAATAGTCATATGACCTACATAATACTTCAAATTCAAAGAAAAAAATCTCTGGATCTTCACTTCTTATTCCATGAGAATTAGGGAGAATAGAGGGTGAGATATTTTTCATTGTTAATGTTGTATCCTCATCAAGGATAGGGAATCCAAAAGGTTCTGGATCTCCTCTATTTCCTCTACCTCTACCACCCCCTCTTCCACCTCCTCTATTTCCTCCTCCTCCTCCTCCAATCCTATGTTGTTCACCATTGACATTGTGTACTTCTCCTTCTCCTTCTTCAACCATGATGGATTCTTTAGAAGAGATATATGGTTCTTCAACAGGGTTATCTAGTTTATCTTCTAGTTCTTTTGGTTCCTCTATCAATGGTTTGAAGTAAATTTCTTCTTCTTCTTCTTCAAAAGGAACTTCTAACTCTTGAGCTAGAAGTTGTTCTCCTGTTGAAGATAGAAAAATTATTCCAGTTGTTGGAGATGTAGGATTTTCTTCTATTACAGCCTCTGTTGATGAGGTTGGTGATTCTTGAGATTGGATTTCAGATCTTAAGACTTCAGGAAGTCTATATTGGCCTGCTATGGATGGAATTCGAGTTTGTGTGGGTGGTGTGGCATTACGAGGTCGTGGTGAAGTGAGTGATGATGTAGGAATTCAACTTCTTCCTTGACCTACAAACCTAACTCTAGAATCTCTTTCCCTATGCATGTCATGTTTTTATTCAATTTTTTTTCTTCAGGCTTCTATTTACACATCCCCAGCAATGGCACCAAAGTGTTTGGTCAATTTAATGTTCTTAAATTGCAAGCATAAATTATCGATTGGAGTTGGTAAACTTGTGAAGTGCAGGTGCACTATATATGCTAGAATCCTATTCTTTCATTTAGTAATATGATGGTGTTGGGTGTGGAGCCTGATTATCTTTTGTATTCAAAGGTATCGCCACATTGGACCTAATTCATAATGGGGCGGTAACGCCACCCGTAAAATATTCATTGCAGGGCGGGTCCAGGGGAGGCGGCTGCGACCTTTGGGAGTGTTATGAAACCAGCTCACAAAAAGATAGAAAAGATAGATCAATGCCTTAGAATTTAGCCTCTTCGAGGGGGAAACATCCTTTACATTACACAAATGAACAATTCTTGGATGATACAAATGAAAATACCTCCTTTCTATATATAGGAGTCTAAGGGGTCATAATATAATCAAAGCTGACATAACAATAATAATGTAAGGGCACAATAATAACAATATGGGGACTACATGGGCACAACAATATAATAAGGGGGTTGTACTAATAACAATAAGGGGTTACACTAGTAGTATAGGGACCTAACATGCCCCTCTCCTTCAAAAAGTGTTGTCCTCAACACTTGAGTAGTTCTTGATGCTTTTGTATAAATTCTTGTCCTCCCATGTGGAATCTTCAACGGGTAAGTTCTTCCACTTGATGAGATACTCTGAAATTGATCTATTTCGTAGCTTTCGATTTCTCAATTCTGTGATTGCTTCACGTTCCAATATGATTTTTCCTTCCTTGTCCAGTTCTCGCAATACTATTTTAACTAGGATCTTCTGCAACTTTTGAATGAGTTCCCACTCCTTTGGGCATATGGATATATGTAAGGCCTGATGTTTGGAGGAACACTTCATGGAATCAAATGAATAGCATGATCATGATCACGAATAGGTGGGAGGCCTTTGGGAGTCTCAAATACCTTGGAATGATTGTCCAAAACGTTTTGGAGATATGGAGAAATACATGATTTCCATGTGGGATCCTCTAGTGAACATAATTATGAAATTACACCCCGTTGTTCTTTATTTAGAAGCTTTGTCATGCTGTTAGAGTTGATTATCTTTCCAGGTTTTCCTTCGATACCCCTCAATTCAAATTCCTTTCCTTCCCAAAAAAATTTCAAGAAAAGTTCTTGAAAACTAAAAGCTATCGTACCCAAATATTGTAGCCATTGGACTCCTAGTAAAACATCAGCACCACCCATTGGAATGGAAAGCATTGGGATTTTCAATACATATTCTCCCATGGATAGCTTGATATTATGGCACTCTCTAGAGCAATTAATGGTTCCTCCACTTGGAACCATCACTTGACACTCTGGTGTTCGATATAGGAAGCAATTCAATTCCTTGGCTATCTTACAATCAATAAAATTATGGGTACTACCCGAATCAATCAAGACTCTTACCTTTTCCTTCTTGATATGTCCTTCTATCTTGATATTTTGAGGAGTGGTAATTTCTTCCAATGCATTACAAGATATGGTTGGATTGATTTCTTGAGACTCAATGTGATCTTTCAATTCTTGAACATTTTTCTTCTTGATATGTCCTTCTATATTGATAGTTTGAGGAGTGGTAATTCCGTCCAATGCATTACAAGATATGGTCGGATTCATTTCTTCTTTCTCGATGTGATCTTTCACTTCTTGAACCTTTTTCTTCTTAATATGTCCTTCTATCTTGAGAGTTTTAGGGGTGGTAATTCTTTCCAATGCTTTACAAGATATGGTCAGATTCATTTCTTCTTTTTCTGGGGTTGGTTCCTGGTGTATATACTCTTCTTTTGACGTTTCTTGGTCCTTTTCTTCCTCCTCTCCACAATCAATGTAAAATAATTTCTTCTCAGCACACTTATGACCTTTAATGTATTTGTTATCAAGTCCTTTTGCTCTTTTTTCTTCCAATTGTTGTGGTGTCACCCGTGTGAGTGTCAGTATTTGAAGCCTTCCACCAGTGATCAAATATGCTCTTACAAAGTTGTTTTAGGATGTTGCAATGAAATTTTGTCATTTCAAAGAATCTTCAAGGAAAATTTGGTCACTAGGTATTAGGTCTAGGGTTTGTTTTCACTCCATTCAAAGTTGTCCAAATGTTGGTACATGTCACCATTCAGCTGATTCTACCATCATTTAGAGGGTTTTCATCATCATGTCAGGTTCCATTGGGTCGTTTTACACCTTTTTCATGCTTCAGTGGTGCCCAGGTAAGGTTCATTTCCCTCTCCTAAGGTTTTGAAGGTAATTTCTCTTGGATGGTCAAATCATCAAAAAAATTGTATCCTGATGTTCATAAACCTTCCCCTATCCTTAGTGTACCTTATTAAACACTTCCCATTATTGATATCCCTCAAATTCCTCATTTTCACACCAACCCTAGTTTCTTGCTACAATTTGACAATTTTCTAGGCTAGGCCTGTGTTTTGCCCTTTTGGACCCCTTCCCCTCACTCAATCTTTGAAATTCCACTTTCCCCTATTTCCTAACATCCCTCCCTACTTCCCAAAGTTTTCTCAATAATTTAGAAGCCCCTTATCCCCTTCATTTCACTTCATTTCGACAAATCCCCTGTTCCACACATCGGGATAGGTTTTACTCAAATGATGTTTATGAGCAAGAAAAGATGAATTTGGAAAACATGAGAGAGGTTTTTGTCAAAAATAGGACAAGGAATAAAAACCTCCTTCACTTTTTACACAGGTGTCACGTTTGTAGAGAAATGTCAAAAATAAAGTTGCCTCAGGAGGGTTGTTGCACCTCTGGAGTGACCTTGGTCAAACCAATATTTTGCCTAGCTTGGTTGGCCAATTGACTTGCTTGATGCGTCAAATGATAACTAGACACAAATATATTTCCAATGAGCTATCATGAGCTCAATTTGGAGTTGAGGAAGACCTTCAAAAGTTAACTGCAACAGCACTCTGCCTTTAGGCAACTTCATTTTGCACATTTTGACCAGTCTTTGGAGATTTGACTTTTGACAGGGCAAATTAACTCCAAATTGAAAAATTCAAGTTGTGTTGGAAAGTATACTCAATAATATTTCCAACGAGCTATCGTGCACCCAATTTTGACACTAGGAAGGCCCTCAAAACTGGTCTGAAAAAAGGAGCTACGCACTTGGGAGGTGCTACCCACCTGGGAGGCGCTACACACCTGGCAAGGTTTTCCTTTGTTAATTTGCAGTGGCGCTACGCACCTGGCAGGCACTATGCACTTGGCATCCAAGCCCCAAAACGCTCCAAAATCACTAAATTTGCCTCAGAACTCCCAAGTTACCTCTTTGCAAGTAAGTACATTTATCTTTCTTGTTGAAAAGGGTTTTCATTAAGTCTTGGTGACTCTTTCACTCATAAAATTAAAACCCTAGTTTTTATCATCCTCTCCATTATTTTACTTACCTCATATTTGCCATTCATCCCTAGAACAAATCCAATTCCCTCTCCCTACATCATCAACACTATCCCTAAACCCTACCCCCATATAAACCCTATCCTACATATACCCTCTTCCCACGCATAAAGCTCCCAAACCCTACCTCACATACACAAACTTTACACTATCCCGGAAATCCTATTCCCTAAATTCCCAAAACCATAGTCATCCCCATCATACCCTATTCCCTCAAACCCTACATCACATCAAATCTCGCTCATATCCCTGTCTCATCCCACTCATTCCCTTTCTTTTGAAAATCTCTTCATACTCATCATTCACCCACACTACCTTTCTTTCCTCACTAGCATTTATAGTCAATCAAGCCAATGGACAGTGATTATGGAGATTTTTTCCTTGTGGACCATGAGGTGACACAAGAGGTGAGTGTCATGGACTTGGATGCTCAAAATACAAGGAGGGTCAAAGATTTGATCATCAAGGAAGAAGATTTGTAATGCAAGGACAAAGAGGCTAAAGGCCAAGCTAAGAAAAGTTTTGAGGAGCAAGAAAGAGCAAGAAAAACTCAAGATCTTGGCTGAAGCTTCATTGGCCCAGAATAGCACCTGAAATAGATCACTCATGCCAAATTTCAAGAAATTTGGTAAACTTTTTGACATTTTTGAATTTTTCATGGAAAAAACAAGTTTTTCTGGCAGGTGCGTAGCACCACCTGGCGCTCGCTTTTGATGGGGACCTCCATTTGAAGAAAACTTGGCATTTTTGGATTCCTTATGAAAATTTATGCATGCTCAGAAATTACTAGGAAATTTTGACAAGTTTTGGACCTCCAAAAGGGCCAAAAACACCCAAAAAAATCCCTCCCTGCCACTTTTTGGCCACACAGGAAGAAATCTTGGGAGATTGCAATTTTGGAGGGTAAAATGGACTCCAAATAAAAAAATTCAAGTTGTTCCAGAAAGTAGACTCACAGATATTTCCAACTATCCTGCACCTGATTTGGACCTCGGGAAGCCTTCCAAAAGTAGCTTGGAAAAATCACTATGCATAGGAAAAATGGCGCTACGCACATGATGAAAAAGTGCTAATTTTGCTCAAAAACTCTGTTTTTCGCCTAGTTTTCTTCTAGTTTGACTGTTTCTCTCTTATGGTCAAATTCATGATGTGACATGATGTAAATTGACATACTATGATGTAAAAATGATAAAAAATTGACTTGATAAGGTAGATACATTAGTTGAAGGTGGTTTTGAGTTGAATGAATCAGTTTCCTAGGTTTTAGAGGCAAGCTGTTCCACTGCCTATTTTTGTGTTCCTGGTTTATATATGGTTGAAAGCACCCATCTTCTCATGGATTTGACCCCTGATGGATAGCACAGGTGGTTTGGAGGTCTATATCATGTGTTTTTTCAGTCATTTGTAAAGGTTGAAATCTTGTGAATGCTTTGAGCATTATTGTACATTCATTTTGCAGTTTGGCAAGGAAATAGACCAGGGTTTACAACATTTTGTGGGATTCTTATGGAAAGGTGATTTAGTATTGTTTTTCCTTCTGTGAATCAAGTTATCATGTGTTTATGTGTGCCATTATCTCTCTATTTTCATCTTAACTAAATGAATCAAGTATAAAGGTGGAAATCATTGATATTGCAGTGTTCTACCTTAGGGTTTGTTTAGCTTTACATGTTTTCTATTGTTTGAAGAGGACTCATGACACTTCCATGCCCTCTCCAACTCCTCACCAGTCTTAAAGCTCTCCATTTCACTTAATTCAAGGTACTAAAGCACTTGCCTACCTCGCCCCACAGAACCCTCTGCAAAACTGAGCTCATTCCCCGAACCCAAAACTGCCTTTCACATCTGATCCAGCAAACCTCCATTAAATTCAATCAAACTCCTCTGAGCATATACCTAGCCTAAAATTAGTCTTTATATCAGTCATCTCAAGCTTTACTTGCCATATTTTCCTGAGATTGACAAGGAGAGAGCCCTCTCCCAACCTGGTAGGGCTAGCTACCAGGTTAAGCGTGGTTTGATGTTACCCTAGACCTACCTTTCTCAGCCTGCGGTAGATTTAGGCCATAACAACCCATGTATGTTGTGGAAGGCTAGAAGAAACAACACTTCCATCTTTATAGTTGTGAGGGGTATAATTCCTTGTTTCCATAATTTCTCTTTCAATTTTTCTTTCCAACCTGAATGCCTTCACCAATGAATCAGGTTCCCAAAGACGAACCTCATGTTGAATGTTATCCTTTAAAGTCCCTATGAAGACATCAATCCTTTGCTTCTCTAGAATATCATTTACCCTTATGTTCAATTTTTGAAAGTCCTCAATGTGCTTTGCCATTGAACCCTTTTGTTTGAGATTTATCAATTGGTTAAAGAAGGTGTTCTCTTTGTATCCTCATAATGTGCTATCATTTCCTCTGTGAAAATTGACCACATGACAAGTGGTTTACGAGCACAAAGTCCCTTATACCATAAAAATTGATTCGGTTGTAAATATGAAGATGCAATACATACTTTTTGTAATAGTGGTACACCATGTAGATAAAATATTTCTCCATCTGTAGTATGCAATTTACTGGATCCTTTCCATCAAACTTCCTCATATTGCCTTTTCTTGATTTTAGGAGCTCTGATACCAAATGTTATGAAACCAACTCACAAAAAGATAGAAAAGATAGATGAACGCCTTATAAATAAGTTTCGTCGAGGGGGCAACCTCCTTTACATTACACAAATGAATAATTCTTGGATTTCAGGAGCTCTATCTTGAAATGAATGTAACTTTGTAATTTCAGATCTCAAAGTTTTGAAATTATCTCCTGCAGTAGCCCTCTGAGTCCTCTTTCTAACCCCACAAGTCTGATCAGAATTTGATTCTCCAAGAAAGAGTTATGCCCAATCTCCTATGATGACCTGAGTATATAATGTTTCAATAGACCGAACTTGTACGACGTGCCACGTGTCACTATTTTGACCTTCGAATATGAAAACTGTGCACAGAAACCTATAGTCCGTCCTCTTTCTATAACTTCTTACAAAATTTCAATTTGTTGCTCAGAGAAAAAGTTATGACGATTTTCCCAAGGTCACATGTTTAGGATGTAATCCAGGAGTTTGCAAAAACCATAACTTCCTCAGATCATATATCCGAAAATATAGCAAGACAATATCTAAAATTTGGAACCAAGGTTCAGACCGATTTCTTCTCAAATGGGATTTTGTTTTAGCTTTTGAAACTTTGTAGCGAAAGAGTTATAGCGAAAATCCCATGATGACTTGTTCTAGCTTAAATTCTAGAGCTTGCAAAAGTCCTAACTTCCTCAAATCATATATCCAAAAATATAGCACAGCAAGCTCTGAAATGTGGACCCGAGGTTTAGCATAATTTTATCTCAAATGGGTTTTTTTTTGCGCTTTTGAAACATCGCAGAAAAAAATTTATAGCGAAAATTCCACGATGACCTATTTGGAGCAGCGAAACCCTAGAATCCAAAGATCTGATACCAAATGTTACGAAACCAGCTCACAAAAAGATAGAAAGATAGATCAACGACTTAGAATTCAGCCTCTTCGAGGGGGCAACCTCCTTTACATTACACAAATGAACAATTCTTGGATGATACAAATGACAAGACCTCTTTTCTATATATAAGATTCTAAGGGGTCATAACATAATTAGAGCTGACATAACAATAATAATGTAAGGGCACAATAATAACAATAAGGGGTTACACTAGTAGTATAGGGACCTAACAAGGATCCCCCCTCTGGCGTGGGGATCGGGGGCAGCGCCCTTGAAGCTAAAAATAATGTAAAATTGTCTTGTAAAATGTTGTAATTTCGTAGTCAATCTGGGTCATTCATTAGGCGGAGATATGACAGTAGAAGTTATGTTTAATTTAGGGTATTTTCCCTAGAAGGTAACCCCTCACTATATATGAGGAAATTGTATTGCATCTATGTTGATATGTATTTTGAGTGAAGAAGAGAGAGGAGATTGAGAGAGAAGAGGGAATTACATCAGATCTGTTGTAGGTTGTATGTCTTTAGTTTGTTGGATAATATAAAAGGAAGGACTGGCTGTTTCTCCATGGACATAGCCCAAACTGGGTGAACCACGTATATCTGTGTCTCTCTTGTTTTATGCATTTTCTGTGTTTATATTTCTGCAATATTTTATGTGTTCCATTTCTCTGTAATATATAATTTTCTAACAGATGGTTATGTTTGTTTTGAGATTTTCGTTGTTTATCTAGATTTTCATTAGAGTTGGATTCCTACAATATTTGAAATTTAATATATTGTTAGACTAAATGAGAGTTAAGCTATTGTTGGATTGAATGAGAGTTAAGCTATTGTTAGAGTGAATGAGAGTTAATCTATTGTGAGAGTTAAGTTATTTTTAGATAAATTTATCAAATTGTATCTAATTGATTATTATCTAAAAATGACATATGTTATCCATCCTAAATTTGTGAATCTATATAAACACTTTACTGCTATGAAAACAGAGTATTAAAATCCAAAAGCTTGTTCTATGAAATATATACAATTCTAAGTTTAAAAAGCATGAAGGAAGTTCCTAATTACAAATCGCAAAATGATCTAAATTCTAACTCTTAAAAGTATGAAGAGACTGAATGTAATGAAGCAAAAAAGCATTGAAGGACTAGACTATGTGAAAGACTGTAACTATAAATGAAATGCAGAATAATAACGAGATAACTGAGTTTATGCGAGATAACGAAAAACAGTGAAGTAATTTAAGCTATAATGAAATGATAACAGAAAACAATTGAACGAAAGCGATTACAAAGTAATGAAATAAACATAAACTAAAACCTTAACTGTCTACAGGGGCCCTCCACATCCAGTAGGTATGATTCACAATCACATATGCATCAAATCAGCAAAGTAAGTTCAAATTAATGCAAAAGAGAAAGTTTGGTTCTCAATTTCTTCAACAGTTAACTTAATACTTCCTCTCCTCCCCCTTATCATTTATAGAGAATACATATTTATATGGAATGCATTCTCAATCTGTTGAGACTTTCATGCCTACGGATCTGATGTTTTAATCCTAATTCAAATATGAATCTTTAAACAAGAAAATTTTTATTTGTCGATTTGCTATTTGGAAAGAAAATCGAGAAAACATGTTATATCTGGACTCCTTGCTGTTATGTGTTGACATGTATCTTTGACCATGCTATTGTGCATCCTTTTGATGAATTGGCTTGAGCGAATAGGAGGAGATCCATGAGGCGATCAATCCTCAACTACCCATATGCTTAGTTGTTTCATTAGCGCACTAGAACCCCATGAACCATGACGATAGCTGCAGATTTACAAAATGGTTGCAAAATCATGTTAATTTTGTAGCTAATGCACTCTTTAATATAACAATAAGGAACATTAACACATATGAGAAATAAGACATGCAAGCGTTATTACCTTATCAAAATCTATGATTTATTGCCTTTATTAAGTTGATAGTGATGATGAAGAAGAGGAAAATGGTGGAAAAAGGGTGTCAAAACAAAACAGTTATGGAACTCTACAGAAGGGAAAGAATATTTCCATCAAGGACAAAGGGGGAAATTGTTAGTCAAGGTTTTCATTAATGTCAATATAGAATTATTGGAGATGGAAAATATTCTTGTGATGTCAATGAACCTCATGCAATCCCCAGGTGCTAAGGTTTCTCTTACATTATGAAGATGTCAAGACACTAATGAAGAAGTCTAGTCTAAGATTCCCATGATTCTCTAAAACATGATGATTGATGTTCATAGTGATCTAGTCTTCGAATCTCAATTATGTGTCCAACATACAAGCCCTAGAACTATCCTTGTTGTGGGAGTATGATATCCTTGCTCTTGATGAAGAGGCCCTAAAACCATGATGATGTCCTTTCTCATGTGAGGAAGCCTTAACTTAAACATTTAATAAGTTGATGACTTAGATGACTATACATAATGACATGGTTGGAGACCACATGATGATATGGAGGACCATATGATGACTTGGAGATGATATGATGACATAGTTGAAGACATGACAATGGAGATCATATATAACACAACGCATATAATATAACCATATTGGAGAAATATCATATTAGCGTCTTTATTGTGTGTCACCACTCAAAACCTTCGATCTCCGATATGCGATATCGTATAACCTCTTATTTGCTCCTACTTTCGATATGAAAACCCGACTTGATTTAAGTTAACAATTTAATTATTAAATCGCATCTGCCACTTTATCATAACTTTTGAAATGGCACCTCCGATAAGACCTAAGCTCTGATTTCTGATATGCGGACCCGAATTGATTTAAGTTAATGATTTAATTATCATATTGCATCTTCCACTTTATCAGAACTTTTGAAATGGCACCTCTGATAAGACCTAATATCCAATTGTTGATATGGTTGCAGATCTGATTGGCTTTATCATAACAATTTAATATAATATTGTGTCTGCTGCATAGGTCTAGTTTTGTAAGTTGTGTCATGTTAAAGCTTCTGATACCCAAACCTCTGGCACTCATCCACATCCGCCACTAATGACACTTGATGAATGATTTGATGACATAGATGATGTTGATAGTTGAAGTCGACCTACACTCAGTCATACAAGTCGGCCTCACTTCAAATAGATGTGTCCCTTCAGTTATAAACAAAATCAATATAAATACAAGTCTAAACATTCATTTCAACTCATCGATTTAGTGATTACCTACTATAGAGATAAATTATGGTTCACAACTCGTGAACTAGGAATATTTGGAAGGAATTGAGGGATTAAATTGTTTGGGGATCTGTTCTAGACCTCAGAAGTCAGATCTATAGAAGAACTGTGGAAACCAAATCTGTGAACAACTAACATTGTAGAGGTTCAGAAGCTCATTTTTTAGGCTCAGTCAGATCTGTTGGGTTCCTCAAACTACCTCTGCACTTCACATCTATGAATATATAACTCGATGTTGGACAGTGATAAATAGTCAGTGTTGGACAGTGATAAAAAATTGATGTTGGACAGTGATAAATCTTGGACTAGTGACCTGTGTTATGAAAGTAGCCCTCAAATTTGGGTTATGAATTGTAGTCAAGTTTTAAGGTCTCGGTTTTGTGGTTTATAGCCTATGAACAACTCAAGCATACCTCAATGGAAATATCACAGTGATAACACATTTGTGGATACTTTAGGAGATGATGAGTACTTCTTTGGAGCTCGGTTAAGTGTTTCTTTGGAGGGTTTGTGGAAGATAAGAGATACAACTATGGAGGGATCAATGTTAATAATGAATAGTCAACAATAAAGCTTGAAGTAATAGCTAGAATCTTGTACAAGTCATAATTTGAGGACCTTGGACTGTGAAGAATTTGAAGAAGAATTTTCCAAAATAAATATTGGAGAAAATTGTGAGCATCTTGAAGCAACATACTAGACTTTAAGTGGACAGATATTGCGTGTGGGAGAAAAATATTAAAAGGCTATTTTGGAGCGTTGAAGATCGTGAAAATCCTTGGAGCAGTTTTTGGAGCAGGTTTGGTGCAGCATATTAAAGAAACTTTGAAGAAGTCTTGAGGTACCTTATTGAAGACCTTGAAGCATCCTTGAAGAAATTTTGGAATACCATTTGAATCTTTGTGAAGACGTACTGTGGAACTAACTTTTTGAAGGCACACTTGGAGACATGATACTTTGGTGAAGCCCTCATGAAGTAACCTTGAAGATATTTGTTTGGGAACCATTAAGAACTATGGAGAAGCCTTCTAAGAAGACAATGTTGTCATGATGAAGTGAATTGGAGGAGGCATTGTTGAAGTTAGTCAGGGCTCATTGAAGAAGACATTGGAAGATGTGAATAATTACTATTATTATCTTGACAAATTGAAGCTGATGGTTGCAACCCTAGAGTTTGGAGTCTCATAGAGACAAGGTTGGTGCCTTGGATGATAGGGTTGAAGACCTAGAGGATTAGAGACCTCAAGAAGACCAGGTTGGAGCCCTAGAGGTTTGTGCCTCAAAGTGAAAAGGTTGGAGCCTTGGGAAGACCAAGTCAGTACTTGGCATAATACAAGTTGGATGCTGGGAAATTGAAGATTGGTGCTTCATCTAGGGTTAGAACCCTACACATTATTGTATTGAATTTATTGTAAAGAATAGATCAATAAAAGTATTATTCTTATTATTCAATTTGTGTTCTAATTATAAGTGATCTAATTGGTAAAAATAAAAATTGAAAAGAAATACTAATTCACCCCCCTCTCAGTATTTCCAACAATTGGTATCAGATCCAATACCTTCACTCAAGGCCTAATAGCTTGAAGGTAGATCCTTAGAACACAAATGGAAAATCCAAGGAAGAAAGGCTCCAATCCTTCTAAAGATGTATCTTCCTCAGTCAAGAATTCAGATGAAAATGAGATTGACAAAGCTCCTATGTTGAATGGAACAAATTTTGAAGTATGGAAGGGTAGATTGAAAATATTTTTTATGGCTCAAGGTTTTGAAGTCTGGGAATCAGTGATTAATGAAAGCATGATGGAACAAGAATACAAAGAATATAATGCAAGATCAATGAAGGCGATCTTGATTGGGCTACCATATCCTATAAAGGAAAAAATGGAGAAATGTTCATAGACAAAATATATGTGGGACACACTTCATGAAATTCACTCAAAAGGAGCATTGACCATGACTACTAGTCAAGAAGACGATGGAAACCAAGAAAGAAATACAGAACCCATAAATGAAGATGAAAAAAAGAGTGAAGATATCAAGGCCAAACAAGACCTAGAAGATGAAGAAAATAAATAAAATCTCATGGAAAAGCTTATAGCTGCCCTAGAAGAGATTAACAGTTTGAAAAAGGATAATGAGAAGCTTAAGAAGAAATTACAATATGGTGACCATGGCCTTGACAAGACAAGGAAGGAAGTTGACCTATTCAAGCTTCAGATTCAAGAAATAGATAAGGAGCTCACCAAGGTAAAGGAGGATTGTCATCAAAACAAGAAAAGACATTATGAAGAAGTCATATCCATGACAAATCAATTGGATAAAGAAAATAAAAGGGAAGACACTTTATCAAGTCATCTTGAACAAAGTCACAAGGAATTGAACAAACTTGAAGTAAAAATTGGTCAATACAAAGAAGAGGTCTCCTCCCTTAAATATCAACTAGAAGAAGCAAAGAAACAAGCATAAGGAGCTAAAAAGGTGATGGAATTTTTGACTCTCCTAGAAGGACAAATCAATGAAGCATAAAAGGAAAGAAATGCCATGACATGCCAACTAGAAGAAAAGGATGAAGACATCACCAAATTAAAAATAAGAAATCACCTCACTTGAGGTCCAATCATGTGAAGCAACCAAGATGAAGGAAGAAATGGAGAACAATCTAGCAAAGAAGGACGAAGAATGCATGATGATGAAAGAAGAAATTGATCTCCTAAAGAAAGAAGTTGATCATCTGAAAAAGAGTCTAAAGAGTTGTCAAGCCCTAGATGATATCCTAAGTCATCAAAGATATCCTCTTGATAAATCAGGTCTTGTTTATGCAAGTGAACCCTCAAACAAGAATGATGCAAACCATAAAGCTTCAAACAACGAGGATATGGAGAAGCTTGGAAGAATATTGATTCCCCCAGTTCTAGCAAAAGCAAGGAGAAGAGTCAGGTTAACATTGGAAGAAACCCTACTCCAAGAAGATATGCAGATGGTGTCAAGGATGCAAGAGGAAATGGATATAATCAAAGTATCCCAAGGCAAAATGACTTTAGAAGTACACCAAGGAAATCTCCATCCTCTAGGTACCAAAATATATTTTGTGGTTATTTCTATTATTGTACAAATTTTGGGCACATGACAAAATATTGTAGGGCATACCACAAGGACAAATATAATGGTCCCTATTAGCTCCTTAGAAACAAATTTTCAAGAAGAAGTCATGATTCCTCATTCATGCACAAGTAGGAGTGCTTCAAATGTCATAACATTGGAAATATGGCTCGTTCTTGTAGGTTGACTTTGGTTCCTAACCAAGCTAAAAACATGACTACCAAGCAAGAGAAGAAGGTCAAAAATTTGGAAAAGAAATAAAATTAGATCATAAATCATCTTGAACACTCAATACATCAAATCATGTTGTTAATCTAATGAGTACATCTTTGGAAAATACGATATTCCAAATTTTGATGATAAAATTCCACCAAAAAGGGGACCATGCATACTGTTAGGGGGAGAATGTGATTATTCTTATAGAATTTATCTGTGAAGATCCCTATGAAACCCTTGATGAGTCACACATGGACAATCTTGATAGATCATCTCTTGGGAGTAACTCCATTGGATAACATAATACTTTACTCATCCGATGGAACATTGTTGAAGATGTATTGCATTTGATCACAAAGCAAATAATCTTTCTTGAGCTAGAGGAGTTTATGCAGGCAGGGGGAGTTGGTTCATTACATGAAGAAATGAAAACACATCTATCATGGACCACATTTCCAGAAGGAAGAGCACCTTGATAGGGGGAGAAGCATATCTATCGCAGAGAACTATCATTGAAGAAAATACAATCAGAGTAGCATATCAAGAAGAAGATTGATAGGGGGAGTACTTGGGCACCCCGTTTTCCATTGATGTCAAAGGGGGAGATAATGTCAGAAGGGAAAGAATATTGCCATGAATGACAAAGTGGGGTATTGTTAATCAAGGTTGTCATTGATGTCAATATAGCATTATTGGAGATGGAAAATATTCTTGTGATGTCAATGAACCTCATGCAATCCCTAGGTGCTAAGGGTTCTCTTACATTATGAAGATGTCAAGACATTAATGAATAAGTCTAGTCTAAGATGCCCATGATTCTCTAAAACACGAAGATTGATGTTCATAGTGATCTACTCTTCGAGTGTCAATTATGTGTCCAAAATACAAGCCCTAGAACTATCCTTCTTGTAGGAATATGATATCCTCGCTCTTGTTGAAGAGGCCCTAAAACCATGATGATGTCCTTGCTCATGTGAGGAATCCTTACTCTAAACATTTAATAAGTTGATGACTTAGATGACTATACATAATGACATGGTTGGATACCACATGATGATATGGAGGACCATATGATGACATGGAGATGATATGATGACATAGTTGAAGACATGACAATGGGGATCATTTATAACACAACACATATAATAAAAACCTATCAGATAAATATCATATTAGCACCTTTATTGTGTGTCACCACTCAAAACCTCCGATTTGTGATATGCGATATCATATAACTTCTAATTTTCTCTAACTTCCTATATGTGAACCTAACTTGATTTAAGTTAACAATTTAATTATTTAATCGCATCTACCACTTTATAAAAACTTTTGAAATAGAACCTTCGATAAGACCTAAGCTTCAATTTCCGATATGCAGACCTGAATTGATTTAAGTTAACAATTTAATTATCAAATTGCATTTTCCAATTTATCGAAACTTTTGAAATGGAACCTCTGATAAGACCTAATCTTTGATTGTTGATATGGTTATGGATCCGATTGGATTTATCATAATGTTTTAATATAATATCATGTCCATTGCATTGGAACTTTCCTATATCGCAAGTTTTGCAAGTTGTGTCATGTTAATGCTTCTGATACCCAAACCTCTGGTACCCATCCACGTCCACCAATGATGACACGTGATGAAGGATTTGATGACATAAATGACGTGGATAGTTGAAGCTAACCTATACTCAGTCATACAAGTTGGCCTCACTTCAAATAGATGTGTCCCTTCAATTATAAACAAAATCACTATAAATACAAGTCTAAACCTTCATTTCAACTCATTCATTTAGTAAATATCTATTATAGAGATATATTACAGTTCATAGCTCATGAACTAGAAACACTGAAAATGAATTGAAGGATTAAATTATCTGTAGAAGACCTGTGGAAACTAGATTTGTGAACAACTAGCATTGCATAGGTTCAAAAGCTCACTTTTTAGGCTTAGTCAAATCTGTTGGGTGTCGCAGACTACCTTTGCAATTTGCATCTATGGCTAGATAACTCAATGTTGAACAGTGATAAATACTCGGTGCTAGACAATGATAAAAAATTGGTTTTGGATGGTGATAAAGCTTGGACTAGTGACCTGTGTTATAAAAGTAGCCCTCAAATCTAGGTTACAATTTGCAGTCAAGTTTTAAGGGCTCAGTCTTGTGGTTTATAGCCTATGAACAACTCGGACTTACCTTTGTGGAAATATCACAGTGATAACACATCTATGGATACTTGAAGAGTTGACCAATACTTCTTTGGAGCTCGGATAAGTGTTTATTTGGAGAGTTTGTGGAAGATTAGAGATACAACCATGGAGGGCTCAATGCTAATAATGAACAACCAACAGTAAAGCTTGAAGTAATAGATGGAAGCGTGTACAAGTCATAATTTTAAGACCTTGGAAAGTGAAGCATTTGATGGAAAATGAAGCATTTGAAGAAGCATTTTCCAAAATAGATATTGGAGCAAATTGTGAGCATCTTGAAGCAACATACTAAACTTGAAGTCGACAGATCTTGTGTGTGGGAGAAAAATTGTAAAAGACTATTTTGGAGCCTTGAAGATCGTGAAAATCCTTGGAGTAGTTTCTAGAGAAATTTTGGTGCAATGTATTGAAGAAACTTTGAAGAAGTATTGTGGCATCTCATTAAAGACCTTGAAGCATCCTTCACAAAATTTCAGAAGAGAATTTGAAGCTTTGTGAAGACATACCTTGGAACTAACATTTTGAAGGCACACTTGGAGACATGATGCTTTGTTGAAGCCCTCATGAAGTAACCTTGAAGACATTTGTTTGGGCGCCATGAAGAAATATGGGGACACCTTCTAAACAGAAAAGGTTGTCATTGATGAAGTGATTTGGAGGAATTTCTGAAGTTAGACAGGGCTCATTGAAGAAGACATTGGGAGCCATGAATAATTACTAAACTTATCTTGACAAATTGAAGTTGAGGATTGGAGCCCTAGGGGTTGGAGCCTCATTGAGACAAGGTTGGTGCCTTGGAAGATAGGGTTGGAGCCCTAGAGGATTGGAGTCCTTAAAAAGACCAGGTTGGATCCTGTACCAGAGATAGGGTTGGAGCCCTAGAGGTTGGTGCCTTAAAATGACAAGGTTGGAGCCTCGGGAAGTCCAAGTCAGTGCTTGGGATAATACAAGTTGGAGCTTGGGAAATTGAAGATTGGACTCTTGATCTAGGGTTGGATCCCTACACATTATTGTGTTGAATTTATTGTAATGAAGATATTAATAAAAGTATTTATTCTTATTGTTCATTTTGTAATCTAATTATAAGTGATCTAATTGGTAAAAAAAAAAATGAAAAGAAATACTTATTCACCCCCCTCTGAGTATTTCCAACAACCATATCTAGAAAAACCATTTCTCACTCATGAAAGTGAATGGGTCATCATCTTGTGGTGGATTTTCTTTTTGAACAACTTTTACAACTAGTTCCTTCACGAGCGCTTTGTCATTAAGATATTGCTCTGATGGAGCCTCCAACAAGTGGCTCTTTGATGACCACCTCTGTTGCAATGACTGCAAAAATTCTTCTTCCTCTAGACCTACTTAAACTTCTTTCCTTGATGTGGAAAGGGCCTTTCATGCCTCATCTTATTTCTTACTTCCATTCTCTTCCAGCATTCAACAACCACTTGGTTATTTAAACCACAAAAACTACATGTTTTCCTATGCCATGAATTATGTTAATTATTAACAACATGCTTGTAATCAAAATGAACTCTAAAATACTAAGGCTGTTTATACCTCTCTTGACTACCTCTAGTGGCGATGAGAAATTTCCTTAGCTCTTCCTCTTCCATGTGCACTGTCATGGGAGGATTGTGATGTGTTCACATCATCCTCTTTCCTTGATGGTTTCAACAATGTCTTGGAATCTTCTGACACCTTTGAGCACTCTCCATTAGTGTATCCCAAACCTAAAAATCGAGGTCTTTTTACAACCTCCAATGGTTGAGTCATTCCTTGTCCATTAACCCCAAGTCCTCCTCCTTTATACCCCATCTTGGTAAGGAGTCTCGTGCCAGTTCCTGAATTGGTATCTCAACATTTCCCATAGAAAAAACATCATGTGAAGATTAAACTAAATAATGATCAACACTGTTTACCTCAGCTTTCAATTCTGAAATAGGTGATGATGGCTTCACTAAGCCTTTGTTGCACTTCAATTCTTCCAAGGCCTCTTCCATGGCTCATAAATGAAGTTGCAATCTCTACCTATCCTCTTTCTCTTCTCGTAGGAGTCTCCTCAATCCATCATTCTCTGCTTGAAGGCTCTGATTGATCTCCTCATATTAATGATGCGAATACAATGAAGAAGATGAATGTACATTTGAGGGGGTAGATGGAGCATTGTTCTCTGCTCTTTCTTTCTCCCATTCCTCTATTGCAATTTTCTCCTCATAAGCTTCCTACATTATGTCCACCATTTTTGACATCCCAAGGAAGGCCTCGTACATATCTCTGTTATCCTCCATTTTATTTCCTTTTGCATGTTCAATCATTCACACTCAAAATTCACATAAGCGAGAAGACCGCTATAATACCAAACTTGATCCGGATCTCTTCAGCTATCAAAATTAACAAAGATATTTTCCTTGGGTGATGTTAGAAAATTTTCATTTAAAAGAGTATGAAAAGCCACATGTGCATACTGTAAAGAAGATGAAATATAACGACAATCATCAAATCAAAGTACACAAAACACATTGATAATGGAGTTCACCCAGTGTGGGTTACATCTTCGGGCCCATTGTCAAGAGAGTGGAGGCCACTTCATTAAATGCTTCAAATGATGATGTTGAACATGGTATATTCTTTGTCGTTACAAGGACAAATACCCTCAACTTGAGTGGCGTGTCTCTCCATAAGACGTTCTCCCTACAAGAGCTCTCACTCAAATGGGTCCTCCTTCAACATGAAAAGCTAAGCAAATATCACATGATGTGGCAACAAGCATCCCTCAACATGATGGTAATCAGGGATGTCAACAATAAAGACATCATCTCAACAAATCAAGAAGAAATACATGGAATAACTACAACATATACCTCCATTTTCAAAGATGGCCAAAAAATGCAAAGCTTATCTACTGAAATGGACTGCACCAATAAATTCCTAACAATGAGTGGTGTAAAATCGACTGTAAACTTGTCCAATTTTGACACAGTCAAATTTTGGACCCTTGAGAATCTTGAAGATTCCCCCAAATATTATTTCCTGAAGATGGCTTGAAAATTCATTGTTCAAATGAATATTTTGAGCACATCGCTATGCTCCTTGCAAAATTCTGAGAAAAATGACTATAAATTTGTCATCATTCTGACACTGGAAAAATCATCCTCCAAGGAATCTTTTAGATTCCACAAAATTCTCCAAAGATTCGTAGTTGTTGGACACTTTCATTTCTGTTTCTCAAATTGAGATTTTGAATGCATAGTTGGACTCCTGGTGAGAAAATGTGAAAAAATGACTATAAGCATGTCAAATGTTGTCACTGGTGCCTTTGGCCCTCAAGGGAATCTTTTCAACATCTTAATATTCTCATGTTCATGGTTCCACACCCTCTGAAAATCGTGGTTCCACTCTAGTTCGAGGTTCCGCCTTCCTGATTCCGGCCTCCGCTGCCTTGTCCGACTTAATGTTTGTGTTTAAATAAAACCAGGTTGGGCAGAGTTACCAATTGAGCGATTAGCTTGTTGGTAGCCAACACTATGTTTGGGTGTTGGTTCTGGAGGTCCCAGGGTCCAAGCCCCGCGGGACCTCGTTATAGCACGTGGCACAGTTCTTTTTGTTGGCGGTCTATCTAGGGGTCAACGGTGTGATGACATTCACAAGTTGTGACCTCTCAGTAGTTAACATTGTTTTGTGTTGGTGTGTATCTGTGGATAGGGCCGTCGCATTGGGTGGGGCCGATGAACCTGTCGGTCATGGGTTCGACCCCCACCGGTCTTGGCATATTATATAGTGGTTTTATTTGTGTTGTCTAATGGGTTGGGCGGGTCCGCCCACCACACTTGTGATTTTTTAATTTATGTTATATATGTTGGCTTCAGTGGTGGCGGGGTTTAACCACCCATCACCACATTTTTATATGGTATGTGGTGTCAAGCATTGGAGGGGGTGGTAGCCCGCTAACCCAACCTTTATATATATATATATATATATATATATATATATATATATATATATATATATATATATATATATATATATATATATATATATATATATATATATATATATATATATATATATATATATATATATATATATATATATATATATATAGATATTATTTTTGTTAAAACAATAATGGTTATTTTGTATTTTACTGAAAATAAGGGCCATTGGGAAAATTAAGCATCCTAAAAATTCACCTGTTCTGGTGGCTAGATTTCGTGCGTCAGGTCTTGGTCAATTTTTTGCCTCCTTAAGCCTACCACTTGGCCAAATTTGACCCAAATTTTGACCGTGAATAACTTGACTATACAAGCTCGGATTTGAGTTTCGTTCGCACTATTGGAATCAGGGCGACGAGCACTATGATCTAGTTCTGGTTTTGCTTCGACCTAAAAGCTTTGATTTTTGAGTTATTCTGAAGACACCTCTAAATATGAGTGTGTTTGGAGCCACCCAGACCACTCGGGAAGTTGATGTACCAATTTACGAAACAGGGCCCACAATTTTGGCACTTCATCGCTGATGGTTAGGTTTTTGGATGTTTAGTGTTTTCCATTATTTCTCAATAATAAATAGGCCTTTGAGCTTCATTGTAACACAATTCAATGGCATGTAGCCACCACATCTATTCTCATAGAAAGCTACCATCGCTCGAGCTAGTTTGTTTCCATTTACGTATGTAAGCATATTTCAATTCATTGATATTAATGAAATGAAGTTTTATTTCTACTGCATCTCTGTGTTTATGTGTACATCTGTATATTTTTGCGTTCCTTCATAAGTCTAGATCAGTGGTATCAGAGCGGTCTACTCTTTCTATATTTTTCTTTGCATGTTCCCAACGAGGTCAGGGTATAAGGAGTTAGGGCTCGAGCTGGTTGAACCTTTGCAAGACCAGTTGCAAAAACCCCGATAGCCTCCCATGGCGAAAGAAAATAAAGATGAGGGGGCAGAAGATCCTTTTAAAATATTGTTCGAGGAAGCCCTCGAGTGAAAAAGGAAAGCATTGATGGGTAACTTTGCCCAGATCCTTCAGCGGCTACCCATAGGTGACGCATATTCATCTAGCAGCCACTCTGGAGGTGCCACTCCTTTTAAGGTACAAGTTGACTTTGACATTCCCATATTTGAAGGAAAAATAGATGCAGATGCCATAGATAGATGGTTAAATATGTTGGAAGGACATTTTTCAATTCATGGCTTTTCCAATTGGGAAAAGATTACTTTTGCATCCTCAAAGCTGCCCCACATGTCAGGGATTGGTGTGAACCCTATTGTGAACAAAATGATGAGAGGGAATCCTCATTGTTTTCAACCGCATCCACTTGGAATTCTTTCTGAGACACCATCAAGGAGCAATATTACCCTATCGGGAGCTATGAAGATAAATCCATAAAGTTGACCATGCTGCTGTAGGGAAGGGACTAAGATGTGCCACTATTCACAAAATTTGTCCATACCCTTCGCACGAAGCTGGGTATCAAGGATTCTAAGCGGCATTTGGTACTCAAGTACCACGGTTTTATACGCAAGTACATCTAGGACGAGATGGATTTCCTAGACATCTCCTAACTTGGTGTCGCTTATCGATATGTTGTCAATATTGAACATAAAATTAAATAGAAGAAGCAATTTTTTGGATCTATGAAACCGAAGTAAGGGAAAGATGCCCCCAAAAGGCAACACAAAGGAAAAATCTTATGTAGGGTGATTCGGGATAACCTGTCAAAGCCACAAGCAAAGAACAACACCATGAAGACAAAGAAGGACACATGGAAATGGTGTGAGTTCCATAAGAGCCCCACTCACAACAAAAGTGAGTGTCGAGCCAAGAAGTCACTGGTGGTCGAGATGAAGGCTTCTGAAACAGATGCATGTTTTGACTTTGAGTCAGAAACCAACAATGGGAATGACAAAGGGGAGAAAATTATCAATGCGGAGTCTAGTGCCATTGTTGCCACCACCAAGATCCAAAAGGATGAGCCCGAAGATCTTCCACTCACACATGTGGGTGAAGGGTTCTCTGCTACAGTTCATTGTCGACAACATGATCCAAAAGAACCTCATTTCAGCAGAGGCTATGAAGCAGTTGGGCCTACCGACCACACCACACCCACAATCATACACCATCAAGTGGCTTAACCAAGGGCAAGATCTCCACATCAACCAACAGTGTCACGTTCCCTACAACATCAAGCCATTCATAGATGAGGTATTATGTGATGTTTCTCCTCTTGAAGTTTGTAATGTTTTATTAGGCCAACCATACTTGTAGAAGTGGCATGTTGTGTATGAGTCTAGGCCTCTCATTGTTATTATTACTTTGGGCAATAAGTTGTACAGGATACCAGAGGTAGCATCGTTTATCGATGTTTCTTTGATCACTGCAAAGAAATGTAGTAAGATCATTTCCTAGACCGGGAAATTTGTCTTCCTTATTATTTGCCCTCAGGGAAAGAAGAATATTGTGGCCATGACCTCCAGACAGGGATCATCCACACAACAGCAATAGATGGACAAGTTTGTAGAGGAGTATAGGGACATCTTCACCTCACCCAAAAGGGCACCTCTACACTGTCAAGTCAAGCACTCCATCGGTCTGACCCCGAGCATGCAACTACTCAATGGACCAATTTATTAACACTCTGTTATGAAGAATGATGAAATCAAGAGGCAGATTCAAGAGTTGTTGTAGACAGGGCACATCAGGCCAAGTTCATTACCCTGTGGGAGCCCAATCATGTTGGTACAAAAGAAGGATAGGACCTGGAGACTCTTTATTGACTATCGAGCGATGAACAAGATCACTGTCCAGGATAAGTATCCAATCCCACGGATTGATGAACTTCTAGACCAGCTCAAGGGAGCTAAATATTTCAGCGAGATTGACTTGAAGTTCGGTTATCACCAGGTATTGATCGAACCCTCTGATGTGTGGAAGAATGCCTTCAAATCCAAGGAGAGCCTTTTCGAATGGCTAGTCATTCCTTGTGGGTTGAAAAATTTCCCCACAACCTTCATGAGGTTGATGGATGACATCTTGCGACCTTTCATGAACTCATTCATGGTGGTGTATTTGGATGGCATTTTGATCTTCAACTAGAGTTGGGAAGAAAACCTCCACCATATTCAACAGGTCCTCCAAACCCTGCAAATACACAAGTTGTTTGCCAATTTGGAGAAATGGACTTTTGGTATGACCCAAGTTCAATATCTGGGGTAAATCATTGATGATAGGGATGTGCATGTGGACCCAGCCAAGATACAAGTCATTCAAGATTGGCCAACTGCACCCACTCTAACAGAGTTCCATAGCTTTCTGGGTCTTGCCAACTTCTACCACAGGTTCTTGTTGGGGTTCTCTCGTATAACTTGGCCTTTGAGTCAAGTCACCAAGGGAGTAGCAAAGCAAAGTTATTTTGGTACGAATAACAACAAAAGGTGTTTTTCGAGTTGAAGCATCACCTCTGCTCTGCACCAGTTCACACATTACCATACCTGCAACAACAATTTGAGATCGAGACAGATGCCTCCGACTATGCTATTGGTGTAGTTCTTACTCAATAGGGGCATCCAATGGCATATCAAAGTGAGACACTTTTAGACACAGTATGAAAGTATCACAGCTATGAAAAAGAGATGTATTCCATTGTGTAGGCCTACTGACAATGGAATCATTACATTATGGGGAAGGAAACGATCATCCACATAAACAACCAACCCCTGTAGTTCATACAGACACAAGGGAAGTTGCAGAACGACCGCCATGAGAAATGGTCTACATACATGCAACAGTTCCATTTGAACATTAAGTACAAGAAGGGAAGCACCAAAAATGTTGCATACTTCCTTAGTCGAACACTAGTCATGGAGCTCATCACTGTGTTCAACTATTGTGGGCATGAGACTGTCGGGTGGCCACATCTTTACAAGAGTGATCTAGAATTCGACAACATATACCAGATGCTCTTGGAAGGTAAGAAAGTACCAAATTTTCACCTCCAGGATGCAATGGTTTTCCACCTGACACACCTTTGTGTTCCTTCAAGTGAGCATGCCAAGATGATTTGGGAGGCACACTACAGTTGGGTCGCTGGACACTTCGGGGTAGGGAAAACAGTGGCAATACTATAGAAGTATTTTTATTAGCTAAACCTTCAACATGATGTTGGGAAGTACATTAGGTCCTGCACTGCCTACACCATTGCCAAACCGACCAATAAGAAGTAAGGCCTATATACTCCTCTGCCTATTCCTAGTCAACCTTGGGAATCCATCTCCATGGATTACATGACAGGCCTTCCTTCTACTAAGCATGGCAATGACTGCGTTTTCGTGGTCATCAAAAGATTCTCTAATATGGCCATTCTAGTAGCCTGTAAGAAGAGTATCACAGTAGAAGCCACTACTAAGCTCTTCTTTGAATGAGTGTGGGTACATTTTGGGATCCCATAGTTCATTATCTCAAATTGGGACAACAAGTTCCTAAATACATTTTTTTCAAGTCTTTAGTCAATGTTGGATACCAAGTTCATTAAGTCCACGACTTTCCACTCCCAAACTAGTGGCCAAACAGAGGCTGTCAACAAGATGATCGTACACATTCTACACATGTACAACTTGAAGCATCCACGCAAATGAGATGAAAGCCTCACCTATGTCCAACACAGCTACAATAGAGCTCTCCATAGCTCAATTGGCCACAACCCATTTTAGGTGGGGTTGGGATTCCAACCACTATGTCCCATTCATGTGGTCATGCCATTTGCATCTACTCAGGGAAATTTGACTCATGTCCATTCTGAAGCTGACAGGGCTAACAAATTCATTGAGCGCATTCATCACATTCGCCAACTGGTCCATGACATATTGGACATAGCCAATGCTAAGTACAAGTAGCATCATGATCAACATCGGGTGCCACACAAGTTCTAGGTGGATGACAAAGTTTGGTTACATCTGTAGAAGGAGCACCTCATTGGGTCCCATCACAAGCTTCACCCACTACGATATGGGCCTTACACCATCACTAAGGTTGTAGGGGACAATGATTTCGATCTCAAAATTCCACCATTCCTTGGAGTGCACCCAGTGTTCAATGTGGGTTGCCCTCGACCATACTTTCCACCATTACTGGACAACCAGAGATTGTAGAACAACACATGCCAATGTATTTAAACCCAGACTACATGGAACGAGCCACAATTGATCATATTATGGACACATAGATCAAGAACACTCACCAGTAGAAGATCCAACTGTATCAAGTTTTCAAGGCTAGCCAACTCTTGCACCAAGGCAAGTGGAAAGTTATTCAAATTATTCAAGTGGCTCACCAAGGCAAGTTATTCAAATTATCAGTCCCTTTTCCGAACTTTTGATTGAAGCTCAGTTGTGTTTTAGCCTTCTCCAACTCCTTCTTTAGCACCATGATTTGACTTTACATCCTTTCACACACTTGATTCTTTTCATTCAGTTATTCGTTCAAGGTTTCTTGAATCTTTTTACCTTCTTCTACTTGCAAGAGAAATGGCTCAACAACATCTTCTTTTTCTTTTATCAAAGACTCCTTCTCGACTTTATTTTTCTTCCTCAACCGTTCTATTTCTTCAAGTGCACTTACCATTTTTCTTTCAATATCTACTTTGGCCTCTTCATCATCAGAATTAATGGCTTCAACTTGCATATTTTCTATGGTCATCAACATGAATTCTTTTGGGCTTTCAACATCTTTGTCCTCATCAAAATATTGGCTAGGTTCGCTTTCTGAGGAGATCTCTTCTTGAACATAAAAACCTATAAGGTCCCACCTTACCAACCATCAATATTATAGAGAAATATTGTACACTAAGACTCAAAATGCAATATATATTTTTTTTGTTTCCAAATCCTAAGACAACCCCAAAGCCAACGTCTCACTCAAACCCAAAGCCAATGTCTCACTCAAACCCAAAGCCAAACTACCAAACAGAAACCATCACTTGATCTTCAGGCTCAAAAATCATATTTAAAAGAAAGAGTTGTTAGTGGGATGAATAAATATCAAACTTTACGAGCCACAATTTCCAACAAGCTAATTGTTACTTTTGTTGAAATTAAATTTGTTCAAGAGTGACTAATTTGATTTTATTTTAAATAACATGCTTATGAATTCTTTACTTAAAAGGAGAATTCAAGTTCTATATGAGTGGTATCCAATAATTATGAATTCATATGTAATCTGACATTACAACAATTCACCTACCCAAATTTGACTTTATCAACATGAATTTATCCTAATGTGATTATCACGCATATTCATTAAGATTGATTCCAGAAACACCTTGTTTCAAATCCTAACTTCACTTGGGCATTTTTTTACAGAAAATTCATAAATGTAAGTAGCTACATCCATTTAAGCATTATGACAAACAATTTTCAAGCATACAATAGGTACAACCATTGAGGCATTTTGTCAAACACTTGACGCCCATCATCTCTTAAGACAATTTTGACAACAGTTAGCAACATGAATATAATATTCTTACTAAACCTATTTAACTCATAAAATTCATAAATTAAAATTGCAAATATTGGAAAATTAAAACATAAAATAAATCATATTAATCCTTCACCAAAAAATCGAGAACAGACACACACAATTGGTAGCAGTGACTTGCAAAATCTCCCAGATTTACAATCGAGGTTTTGAAAAGTGGGTTTTTGGAATCAAATGGGGCTTTATATGTCCATAAGTTATGGATACGCCCTGATGTTGGGCTGAACCATATCAAAAATTCCCAGGGATGCAATTATTTAAAACAACAGAAATTTAGATCATTAATGTCTCATTTACCACTCTTGTCAAACACATGGAATACAAACTTTCATCTACAACTCTACATGAGGAAAGACCACCCAAAGTTATGCTACTAAGATATATTAATTGAATTCATACATTTCTAAATACACCATATGAGTTCTTGAAACATTTTACAACCTGCAAGCTAATTCCCTTGACATAATTTGACAAGCTTATTGCAATGATTGCTACAATTTGATAAACACATGGCAACCCTAAATGCTACAACCATTAAGGTTTTCTATCAAAATTTTAATAGTACTATACCAAAAAATTGAATCACAAAACAGTGAGTTATTGATAAGAATATCAAACATAAGAAATAACTAAAATTTACCTCAACCTTACCTCTAGCCTTTGATATTCCAAACCATATTTTAGCTACCATTATTTTTGCATTTTCTTTTAAGGGTTGATTATGTAATTCCTCCAGGTATATTTTGGGTACATGTCCATTTTCTTACTTCTCTTGCAAGCTGTAAGTTAGCACTTATTCATGCATAAATAAATTGATAGCATTACTCATTCAGGGATTTTTTCAAACACTTTGCAAACATACCCTGAAATCCTTTCTAAAATGCATCTAATTACCTATTTCAATTAAAACAACACAAAACCATAAGTCATGAAACTCTTACCCAACCTCTTTCACAATTCTTCATTATAATTACATTTAGAAATATTTGGATTTCCTTTCTCAAATTCTACAATACCAAGGTTAGTACCATAAACTACACCAATAATAATTCCAATCTTGAGATCTAAGCATCCATACATATAGACTGCTCTTAGCCTTCATTTTCAACTAGTCAATAAGATTTCAGATAACATAATATTAAACCAAAATTAGATGCTTACAATAATTTAAATTTATACTTTTTATTTTATGTTAATGCTATACTAAAATTTTAGAACAATTAAAATTATACCGGATAAGATATTCAACTCAAATCGTTGAGAATATGATCCATCTCCGATTCTTTAACCAACTCATATGAACCATCCGAATTTCCTCCCAACGATATCCAAGAAGAAATTCTCCCCTTGGAACCCTCGAGCTATATAAGCTCACAAACATTACCAAAATATAGTAGTAGAGAGATATACAAGGCAAGCCGAGGAAGAGAAGTTTCACTTCCTCCCACTACTACTCCTAGTCAGCTCCACCAGGTAGAGATACTTAGTAATTTAGTTTTGTAATTTCGTATTCATTTTGAAAGAAATTGGCTACTCTCCAAGTCTCTCTTGGTATCACAATGCACCTCCTTCTCAAGTGAGAATACATGATACACATACATAGGAGGAGCAAACAATTCTTGTCATAAATGAGGAGTAATATGCATGCCTTTTATTCCATTTAGAGGAGTGTAACTCACGCCATTAAGGAAAGGTATGCATGTTGTAGTTAAGGAGAGTGTCAGAGGAATATTTTATGACATCTTTAATGAGTGTAAGAGGAATATGCCAATCTTTGATGAGTCCATAAAAGAGAGTGTAATGTATTATTAAAAGAGAGAGAGCTACATAGATCCATGAGAATCATCAAGGAGAGAGGTGTGAATTGATTGAGTAGATGAAGGTGACTTACAATTCCCTTTTTAATAATAATATCATAGCCTCATAAAAGATAATAATAATATTAATAATATTGAGGATTAAGTCGATATTGAACTATTAAGGTTGATTAATGATAAGTTAAGTGATTTTCCTTCGTGACCTACACTTGATTACCAATTTATGCAAGGTGATTTATTATTTCTGGAAAGTCATACTTGAGATGCTAGACATGAATTTCTATTTTTAGAAAGTCACTCCAAAATTGTCAAAAATGATATTTTATTAAGGAAATTCTTCCCTGAGCTACCCATGAGTCGTATTTTTCTTCCGAAGAATAGGGATTCCACATCCCTATCACATGCATCTTTGTGCCTTAGTAGATTGAGGACTTTGCGCCTTGATCTACTCCAAGAATCAAAGATTCCACATCTTTATCATTTAAATATTCAGGACTCCACACCCTAATCCTTTTATTATAGATCCAATACTCCACATCTTTATATTTCATGTATTTAGGACTCCACACCCTAATACTTTTATTATAGATACAAGACTCCACGTCTTTATCTTTCATGGCTTTAGGACTTCGCGCCCTAATTTCAATGGCTTCTCATCTACTATGCTTTGAAACTCTACGCTTCACCTTAAGGTACTAATTGTGATCTCATACCCATATGATGGTTCGTTAGTAAGGTCATGTTCCAAGACCAAGAATTATGCATGACTTCCACAATCATTTTGGTTTTGAAGAAATGACTTCCAAAATCATTTATAATTTGAACATCCTTGTTTGAAAATAGCCACGTCCCCTGCCACATCCTTCTTAGTACAATATTTAGTATATATAATCATACAAACAATGTACCATTACTTCCACAATCATTTATAATTTGATCATCCTTGCTTGCAAATAACCAGCCCCCTACCACATCTTGCTGAGTACAAGATTAAGCATATATAATCATACAAATCATGTATCATCCATAAATCATAATTAACCATATGTTCCACTTAACCATGATCATCCATGGATCTATTTGTCTTAATCCTGGATCACTATCCATGTCATACACCTATGTCCAAACTAGGATACCAAAAGAGAAAACATCGATAATGTTCACTTAACAAAAATAAGTCTTACCAAAATCAGTCTGTATCATAAGCATGTAGCAACCGTCTGACCTAAACTAGGTCTATAGCATAAAAGCATATACATAATTCTAACATGCATAATATTTATACCACTACATCAAAATCACCCTCTCCAAGTGTCATCAAAGTTATCTCATCAAGAAGGGACACCACATACTCTCCCTCTTGGGCTAAACCTGGCCCAAATTTTTTCCTACAATCATAAGATACTTAGTTATTTTCGATTCTCCTATCAATAAGGTGTTAACCTTATGTATATTTATTTGATTTCTTTTTCTTCATGCCAATCCATATTTTAATGTTTGCTAAATTGGAAGCAACTCTATGAAAACCAAAACATACCATTCTTAATCACGTAGAAAATATATCCATGCCATATTAGGCATGTTTTGATATAAAAGGCCAAAGATTTCTATATCAAAACCAAACATACAATTTATAGTCCCATTTCAGAATACTATTTCATGTAATTGATATGACATCTACTTAAGTTATCTATAATAATTTGATATTCTATGTTTTTCTTTCTCATAGTCTGCATGAATCCTACATGTGTCATCTTCTTGGCTCTACAGTATGTTGAGCTTACCAAGATATAAATAGCTCATACATTGGTTGTATAAACAACAACGATGGTCCATCCCATCTCACAATCAAGTTTGCATACAAGAAGCATAAAATAATCCACATACAATTGCCAGTGAAACTACACAACAAATCATGATGTCATATATAAAATCCACTCTTACATCCCACTTTATTTATGTCTTCTCAATCCAAGTTTCCCCTTTTCATTCCATAATACATCCTTGCAATCAAAATCTTTAGGATCTACCTATAGTTTTTACTAAATGTTTACTCTTCAGGAGAAATCACAATTTCAGGTTCGACCCACCATTTTTCTTCTTTTTTTTAAACTAACAAGCTAAGGTTCCATACAGTCCTCATTGACCCACTTACATATTATAGACCATTCCTTTAGTTCCCATAATCTTCATTATTATTTACTTCTCTTACTTGAGAATCAATTATG
Source organism: Pinus tabuliformis (assembly GCA_031772625.1). NCBI lineage: Eukaryota > Viridiplantae > Streptophyta > Pinopsida > Pinales > Pinaceae > Pinus > Pinus tabuliformis. Next base: position 1,604,139,073 of record CM062817.1, on the reverse strand, counting down.
ATTGAATTTCTTAGAAGATCTTCATTTTGAAATCAAATTAATGATATATTTTTGAAAGCAGCTTGTAATCAAGGACAACTCTCATAATTATGCAAATACAATATCTATATTATTGAATCTACCTTGATAATTGTAACTCAATTTGTTTTCCAACTATAAAATCACTCATGATTTCTATTCAGTAATTAATCAATTCATTTGGTTTCAGGTCTTATTCCTTACTATTAATACATACGCAAAAAAAAAGATATGAAAACCATACATTTCTCAAAATGTGAAGAATCTTGTTGAATTTAAATAAGATTTGGCCTATCACAAGGGAATTTCTAGCCTAAAGCTAAGCCTTTTTTTAAAAGGAGAATTAGCACCCTCTCAAAAGATTGCAACCTTTTGTAGGACTAATAAATACATATACAACTATACATCCAAGCACAAATTACTAATTCCGGAAATCTCTTCCATTCCACATACAATACAATCATCTTAGGTTTTTAAATCATGCAACAATTCCAATGCATCAAAATGTGATCTCACTCTCCTTTAATTTATCCCTCAAAAATGTCACGAGCACATATTCTTGTAAAATAAGAACTCAAATAAGATTTTCATTAATCACATACCTTTTTCCTTTAAGTTCAAATAAAACAAAATTCTCACCACAAAACATGTTTATCTTATAAACATGTTAGTCTCTTAACAATTTACAGGTTAATCAAATTTCAAGAAAAAAGTTCATCAAGTTTATAAACAATATGAATTTTGACTCGATCACCTAACTAACAATGGTTTAGATTAGTTCATGAGTTCAATCCTCATAATTTCTCTAATTAATTTAGTTTAAATAGAATTCAACCAGTATGAAATTGATAAAATTATTAAGGAGACTATTATGGATTTCCTAAATCTAATTTGTCTTCAGCCAATAGAAAAGATATTTCAGCAACTTATCACAATAATTTTTTTCTACATTTCAAGAATTTGAAAATAAATTTAATTCTACTTAAATCCAACACATACAAAAGAATTACAATACTAGAGGATAAATACCTAGTTCACACTTGACTCCATATATCAAAATTAGTTATTCCAAACATCCTAAACCACCTAATGGTGTTTACTATACCAACCTTAGAATCTTCAGTTGTAATAAAAAGAAAATAATCGATTTAAATCTCAAGCAAATTCATGTTACGAACCTCTATCCATTTAACTTTAATTACACATAATTAATTCTCCTTAATAATGTATATGGGATTTCATCAAAATAATTTGTTAATTCTAACCAGAAGAATTACTTAGCTCATAGATATATGTTAGTATGGATTCCACACATAGACCTTACCTAATAGATATATGCTAGGATAGATTCCATACCCATACATTAGCTCATAGATATATGCTAGTATGGATTCCACACTATACATAACTTAAGGAAAACATAACCTTCAAGTGTTCCTTAAAATGGCTTCCACAACCCTCCATGCACCAGTCATTTAAGCCTTTTTTTTATTAGGAAGGTCATATCACAACCTAGTATTTGAGTAATTTCAAGTTATTTTATGCATAATGTCAACCCAAACTACAAAAAATCATCTCAAGGAAATCATAGGAATTCCATTATCAATAGTTAAGAATATATTCCCAAATCATGTTTTAACACATCAAATTAATGCACATACATTACTGTGAATGTACATTCACAGTTAAAAGTGGCATCCTTCAAGGTAGTTTTTGTTAAGTTTCCATTAGTGTAGATAAGAAAAGAGTCAAAATTAACATGATTAACTCCATCATCATGTTAATTGAATCTCATCCTTATACTTGTTACACCTTCCAAAATCATACACACCAAGGTCGTCATACTATAGTTTAGATTAGTCCAATATTTTCTTGGTAGATACAATTTCAGCTAGTAAATATGGCTAGTAGGCCCATATCACATTGATAATGATGCATTAAACATATATGCAAATGTGCATGCACTCAAAATATCTCACTCACCCATTGAATGTTGAAATATGGCAACAAGAATATTCCAATTTAATTTGTCCTTGAATTAAATTGTGAATTAAAATCGAATTTAGTCTTAATAGCTACTTGGAAATAATTAATTTATTTATTTTAAATTAATTAGTTGGAGAAATTCAAGTTAGAAGTCTTTCTGAAGTCATGCAAGAGTTATCCCTTAGATTAAGGAGATAAGATTGAGTTATAAAGTCCAGTAAAATTAGTTCCAAATTGTTTAAGGAACTAATAGTGAGTTAATAGTCAGTTGATGCATTAATGCACTCAACTAGTGCTACTCAAGATGTGATTACTATAAGAGATCAACAAAGATTGAGAGCTATCATTAAGAAGAATATAGATCTATTCCAGAGGGATAAATTGCCAAATCATTTGACTTTTCATTCCTTACAATATAAAGGATTCATCAATCAAATAATAGATAGTAAATGGATCAATTTAAAGATTAATGAATTACTGGTCGTAGAGTATTATTCCCGTCAAGCTTGAATCGAGAATGAAATGAAAGAGAGGGGTGGGTTGGTTGCTGGGCATCTGGAAATTATGTTCTTCTCCCTTATTTTTCCCATCCCGGAAGGAGACATTTTATAATCCTTCCGTACGTTACTTGTTATCTGCGATACTTTTTTTTATTGCTTCTTAAAATAGCCTTGACTTTCCCATACCACGAACCAATGTTCGTTCTATTTTCTCTATTACAAATAGAGGTAGATTGATCCTGGAATTAGGAAATAGTCCTATTGGGATTCAATAGATTGGAAAAACAATGGATGAGAAGAAAATAGATAGTAGGGTGAAGATATGGAAAGAGAGGGATTCGAACCCTCGGTAAGAAGAAGCCTACATAGCAATTCCAATGCTCCGCCTTGAACCGCTCGACCATCTTTCCTATGAGATCTCTTGGTTCTAATTAATAAAATGAGTCAATAACAACTTCCTTATGAAACGAATTCTTTTTTTTTCGGGTACGAACAGTTCAATCTTTCGGAAATAAATAGATAATAAATAAGGTAATGATTCAATCCCCCCCCCCGGAAAGATGAAAGGACTTTTTTTCCAACTTCCTCTTATTTTAGGAAATCCTCAATCATCCCGGTTAATCTAACATATTCGGATCACCTAATAAATAATTACAATGACAATACCCCACAGAGAAATTGATGAAGAAGAATTAACCAAATTTACCTGATGTAGAGGCAATTAAAAAAGCTGCATAAGTGAATATATAACCTACGGAAAAGTGAGATAATCCAACTAATCATGCTTGAACAATGGAAAGGGCTACTGGCTTGTCTCTCCATCGAACTAAATTAGCTAAAGGCATGCGTTCATGGACCCATGCAAGAGTTTCGATCAGTTCCTGCCAATATCCACGCTAGGAAATAAGGAACGTAAATCCAGTAGCCCAAACAAGATGCCCAAATAAGAACATCCACCAGTTAATTGAAGATTCCCTCATCAGAAACTCATGCATTTCTATTCTGAGAAAGAACCAGTTGAGATTAATGTTCAAGGATAGTGTACTATCAGTTGCATGTGTTTTCTCATGGAGAAAACTCATGTATGCAGTCAAGGATTTATCCTTGAGGATTGCGCAGTTTTGAAGGCTTGGTTTTCCACTTGGTAATAGTCTAATCATCCATAAGGAACAACGCAAGGAAATAGGAGCTTGGAGGGTAGAGAGGAAGGCTGGAGAGAAGCCAAGATTTCCTATGAGCATCTGTGAGGATTGTACTGAGAGCTGGCTAGTTGTGAGAGCTAAGGCTTTGTATAATTCCTATGTATTTCCACCATGTATGATAATACAATAGTGTGAGATTTTTAGCTGAGGCTTTCCCCAAAGTATTTTCATGTGTATTGTGCCATTGATTCTTCTTCTTCTGGTTATATTGTTCCGATCTTTAAGCTTCCACAAAATTGATAGTAGAAGTAGGCTATAGTATTCTGCTTTGATTTATATTGCATTCTTGGGTTAACCTATCACATATTTTCTACATGGTATCAGAGCTGTGAACAATATACTGAGAAGAGAATTCGAATTTTGAAGTTTGGGGTTGCAGGTGCAAATCGAATTCATATCATACTTCAAGGTTTGCCAATGGTGTTCTATGGCTTGAGACTCGAGTATGCCTTGGAAGGTACCTCAAATTACATAACATGGAAGGATAGAATGGAGGCTATATTAGAAGACAATGGCTTGAAGGAATAAACTGATCAAGAAATCCCAAAGCCAGCTTCAACTAATGCAGAAGAGTTGGCCGAGTGGAAGAAGTGTGTGGCAAAGGCGAGACAGATCATCCTTGAGGGAGTTCGAGAACATATTGTCTTGAGTCTCCATGGGAAGGATACTCCATTTTCAATGTGGAAGACATTGAAGGACCTCTACCAGAACAATAGCAACCAGAGGAAATTGGCGATCAAGGATAAGCTTCGAAGAATCAAGATGGAGAAGGGCAATACTATTTCCACATATCTGAACAAGCTCACCACCTGCAAAGATGAGCTTGGTAGTGTGGGAATAACTACTGCCGATGATGATATGGTGAGCCTCACCCTCCTTGGCCTTCCAAAGAGTTGGAATAGCTACTAGGACTATGTGAATGGAAGGGAGAAATTGCCGGATTGGGAACAACTGCGGTCGGATCTTATGCAGGAGGAGCACATGAGATGGTTCTTCATCCAAGAATGATGATGAAGAAAATTAGGCCTTAGAAAGTAAGGCAAGGAAAGGGAAGGGGAAGGCTTCCCATTTAAAATCAAATTCTTCTCATGGAGGGAAGAAGGGTGACATGTCGAAAGTAAGATGCTTTAATTGTCACAAGATGGGACATTATGCGACTAATTGCCCATCAATGAAGTCCAAGAAGGGATCCTCGGAAGGATCGTAAGGTGACGCATTAGCCTCTAAGTTCAAAATGGACTTTACCCTCATCACATGCATGGTGTCATTGATGATGGGTTGTGTCTGGTATCTTGACAGTGGAGCCTCATTCCACATGACCGGTGACAAAAATTTATTCAGTGCCTTGGAGGAGAAAGACCTCAAGATGTGCATAGAGATGGGTGACGACAGAAGGTATAATGTTTCAAGAGTGGGCACGGTTGCTTTTAGAGGGAGCATGGAGCTCCTCTCACCTTGATAGATGTGATGTATGTGTCTGTACTAAAGAAGAACTTGGTATTGATCGCAATGTTGGAGGACAAAGGCTACGATGTTGTCTTTAGTAAAGGAAAGGCATTCCTAAGACACATAGCCACTGGTCAGACCAAGAGGATAGGGATTCGGGTGAAGAATCTCTATAAACTAGAGGTAGATGATTGTACAACATTGAGTACGAAAGCAGAATTAGTGCAAAGCCAAGACATTGGCGAGTTGTGGCACAGGCGGTTGGGCCATTTGCATGATGGGGCTTTGAAGATAATGCAGTAGATATCTACAGGACTTCTCAAAGGTAAACTTGAGCAAGTTGACACATGAAAAGGTTGTGCCTTGGGAAAGTACACCAAGTCTTCCTTTCATGTTCAAGACAGTTGATCAGAGGCTATCTTAGAGCAAGTTCACACTAATTTGTGTGGACCATTCTCGACGACATCCACAGTGAAGCAAAGGTGTTATGTGATTTTCATTAATGACTATTCTCGTAAATGCTGGATTTATTTCATGCAGAAGAAGGACCAAACTTTCACAAAGTTTTGTGAGTTCAAAGCTTTGGTCGAGAAAGAGTCAAGGAAGAAGATCAAGGCCTTGAGAAGCGACAATAGTGGAGAATATGTCTCTCAAGAGTTTAAGGACTTCTATGCAGTGGAAGGAATTAAATGAGAGTTGACGACACCTCATAACCCACAGCATAATGGGGTGGCCAAGAGGAAGAACAGAACTATTGTAGGGGCAGCACGGCAATGTTGCATGACCAAGGCCTACCACTTCACTTGTGGGCTAAGGCATGCAACACAACAGTCTATTTGCATAATAGAAGCCCGCATCGCATACTTGGGATGAAGACACCAGAGGAAGCTTTCTCTGGTAAGAGACCAGATGTGGGTCACTTCAGGATCTTTGGCTCATTGGTATATTGCCATGTGACAAAGGATGCACAGAAGAAGCTTGAGACGACAACATAGTTGGGGATATTTGTGGGGTACATTGATACACCTCACAACTATCAGGTGTACTTGCCTACCAATCGGAGGACAGTGGTTCGTAGAGATCTCAAGTTTGATGAGCAGAAGGCCATGTGAGTTTCCCTTGAGATGGAGCTCCAACTATAGGCTGTGGAGGAACTGTTGGTTCCTAAGGAGGAGGAGCTTCAAACTGATGTGAAGCAGCCACATGCAGAGGTTCCAAGAGTGGAGACATCCGCTCAAGCAGAGTCTTCCAGAGATGGACGGAAGCACACAAGAGAAGCTGACAAATTGTTGGAGGATGCGAGAGAGAATGTGGGAGCACCATCTTCTCAGTGCAAACAGAGGAGGTCACCTGAGAGGTACACTGGATACATGGCCCTTGCTGGGGAATGTGTTGAGACTGAGCCATCTTCCTTTGAGGAAGTAGTGCAGCAACCAATTTGGGTTGATGCTATGGTGGAGGAGTATGACTCCATAGTTTGTAATAGTGTTTCGGACATGGTTTAGAGACTGGATAACAAGTCAATTGTGAGTTCCCGTTGGCTTTACAAGGTAAAGCAAGCTGCTGATGGTAGTGTGGAGAAGCATAAGGCAAGATTTGTTGCCCATGGTTTTTCACAGGTCAAGGGTATTGACTATGATGAGAATTTTTCTCTTGTCGCAAGGTACTCATCTATCAGATCTATGTTGGCACTATCAACATAGATGGGTTGGAAGATCCATCAGATGGATGTGAAGACTGCATTCCTCAATGGCCAGATTGAGGAAGAGGTGTACATAGAGCAGCCGAAAGGTTTTGAGACCTTCGATCATGAGTCGCATGTGTGCCAACTCAAGAGAGCATTGTACAGGCTGAAGCAAGCACCTCATGCTTGGTACACCAAGATAGACAACTACTTCACCGGGTTGGGCTTCACAAAGAGTGAAGTGGATGCGAACCTGTACCACATCGTGGTGAAAGGTAAGCTGTTGATCATCGTACTTTATGTTGATGATCTCATATTGACTGGTGATGATCAGTTGATCATGTCTTGCAAGGAGGACCTTGCAAGAGAATTCGAGATGAAAGACATGGGTCTCATGCATTACTTCCTTGGCATGGAAGTTTGGCCAAAGGATGGGGAGTTGTTTGTGTCTCAGGGCAAGTATTCCAACGAGATACTCAGGAGATTCCATATGGAGAAGTGCAATCCCATGCAGAATCCTCTAGTAGGTAACTAGAGGAAGGAGGTTGCTACTTCAAGAGAAATGGTAGAGGCTACTGTGTACAGGCAGCTTGTGGGTTCACTGATGTACTTAATGAACACATGAACAGATTTGTGCTATGCGGTCAACCAACTGAGTCAAGCGATGGTTCAACCTACCAAGATGTTTTGGAAGGCGACAAAGCATGTATTGAGATACCTCAGAGGCACATCTCAGTATGGATTATGGTACAGACGGACAGAGGGAGTGAAGCTATAGGGCTTCACTGATGCAGATTGGGTAGGGAGTCCATCAGATTGGAAGAGCACATCAGGAGGGATTTTCAACCTTGGGTCAACGACCATTTCTTGGTACAACAGGAAACAGAGGTCGGTCACACTCAACTCGGCAAAGGCAGAATACATGGCTGCAAGTCAAGTAGCATGTGAGGCCATCTGGATGCAGAAAATCCTAGTTGGTTTGTTTGATTAGAGGATGGATCCAACTGTGATCAATTGTGATAATCAGAGTTGTATCAAACTCTCCGAGAATCCAGTATTTCATGATAGGTCCAAGCACATCGACATCCGGTATCATCATCTCAGAGAGAGACTATGTAGTGAGGAGGATCATGTTGCTACAATATATTTCGACAGAGGAGCAAGATGCTGACATTTTGACAAAGGCATTGTTAAAGTGTAAATTCGAGTTCCATAGAGACAGGATCAACGTGGTAGATAATCCCTTTCTTGTTGAGAGGGAGTGTTGAAATATGGCAACAAAAATATTCCAATTTAATTTTTCCTTGAATTAAATTGTGAATTAAAATCGAATTTAGTCTTAACAACGACTTGGAAATAATTAATTAATTTATTTTAAATTAATTAGTTGGAGAAATTCAAGTTATAAGTCTTTCTGAAGTCATGCAAGAGTTATCCCTTAAATTAAGGAGATAAGATTGAGTCATATTTGAGTTGTAATTAGTTAACTCAGTGTACTGGGTTAAGTCCAGTCAAATTAGTTCCAAACTGTTTGAGGAACTAATAGTGAGTTAACAGTCAGTTGATGCATTAATGCACTCAACTAGTGCTACTCCAGTTAACTAAAGATTCCCTCATCATAAACTCATGCATGTCTATTATGAGAAATACCCAGTTGAGATTAATGTTCAAGGACAGTGTACTATCAGTTGCATGTGTTTTCTCATGGAGAAAACGCATGCATGTAGTCAAGGATTTATCCTTGAGGATTGTGCAATTTTGAAGGCTTGGTTTTCCACTTGGTAATAGGCTAATCATCCACAAGGAACAGCACAAGGAAATAGGAGCTTGGAGGGCAGAGAGGAAGGTTGGAGAGAAGCCAAGATTTCCTATGAGCATCTATGAGGATTGTACTGAGAGATGGCTAGCTGTGAGAGCTAAGGCTTTGTATAATTCCTATGTATTTCCACCATGTATGATAATACAATAGTGTGGGGTTTTTAGCTGAGGCTTTCCCCAATGTATTTTCATGTGTATTGTGCCACTGATTCTTCTTCTTATGGTTATATTGTTCAGCTCGATCTTTAAGCTTCCGGAAAATTGATAGTAGAAGTAGGTTATAGTATTCTGATTTGATTTATATTGCATTATCGGGTTAACCTATCACAAATTTTCTACATTGATAATCAAGTAATTCACATTCTTGGGTTTAACCCCAACTTCTCAAGCACTTCCTTTCCCAACATGTCTTTAAGTCCATTAACATATTTCCAATAATTTGTCTTAACAAAAATATAAAGGAATATAAGAAAGCAAATTTTTTTTCGTGAGTTTCTAAATGACATAATAATTATTATATCCCTTATGCAACCAATATGCTTCCAAGTCAAAATACACAATAATTCAAAATGCATGAAAAATCAACATTCATACATCATCAACCTACAAGCAATCATGTTGGCCCATTCGGCCCTAGTTTTGTAGTGGGCTCCAATACCATATGTAAGGTCCCACCTTACCAACCATCAATATTATAGAGAAATATTGAACACTAAGACTCAAAATGCGATATGTTTTTTATTTTTTTTGTTTCCAAATCCCAATACAAGTCCAAGGCCAAAGTACCAAACGGAAACCATCACTTGATCCTCAAACTCAAAAATAAGATTTAAAAGAAAGAGTTGTTACTGGGATGAATAAATATCAAACTTTATGAGCGACAATTTCCAACAAGCTAATTGTTACTTCTATTGCAATTAAATGTGTTCAAGAGTAACTAATTTGATTTTATTTTAAATAGCATGCTTATGAATTCTTTACTTGAAGAATTCAACTTCTATAGGATTGGTATCCAATAATTATGAATTCATATGTAATCTGACATTACAACAATTCACTTACCCAAATTTGACTTTATCTGCATGAATTTTAACTCAATGGGATTATCACGCATATTCATTAAGACATTTCGAAACATTTTGGTTACAAATCCTAATTTCAGTTAAGCATTTTTTTACAAACAAATCATAAATTTAAATAGTTATAGTCATTGAAGCAATATGACATGTTGGAAAAAGTGACTATGTTCGGTCTTCAATAATGTACTTGAGTCATTATATAATGTACATGTCAAAAGAATAAAGAAAATATTTTTTATTATTATTTTTGTGACTTATTAAAGCATGGGTTTCATATTTGGGTCACCATGTTTTAGGTCAAAGTCCTCATTGAGGACTTCTAGGATTTATTCTGAGTTTATAGAATTATTGTACATTTAAAGAGACCCTTCTTGGGCCTTTGAATCATGTAAAAAGTTAAAGTATTGAGTCAAATATGAATTATGTAACCTCCACACCATGTTGGCCTAAGAGAAGATCAAGTCGGCTTAAGCACCCATTCGAACCCACAAGAAGCCTATAAAAGGAAGGACTTCAAATTCATTTGTAGCATCTCTTCTCATTCTCTCTCTACTGGGCATAAGTGAAAAAATATGTTTGTTGGGTAGAAGTACGAAGTAGGAAGCTGGGAAAGTATGTTTCTAGGAAGCCGAAGTGAATGTGAGTCTAGGGGAGTCTAAGGAGTCAAGGAAAATCGAAAATTTGGTGGTGGTAAATCTATATTTCATGTTATGGATTGTGAGAATGAAGTCTTCCAAGTTGGTCTGTTGTCGAAGGTTGTTAGCTGTTACATGTTGCTGCATAGTCAAAGTTGATGGGAAGAGGTCAATCTTCTGGATGCTGACTTGGTGTGGAGGGCAGTTATGGTCTTGGTCTAGGGTGAAGAGTCTCAAAGAATACTATTGAAAGGAAGAATTACACTTTGACTGGGTTTTCCCCTCGATGGGGGATTTTCCCTGGCATGTGCCTACATCTTGCGTCCATTGTTTTATGTACTGTTGCTTTTGGTAATTGCTTGATGAACTAAAGAAAAAAATATAAAGAATCATAATAATAAGAAACATCACAAGTAATTATCAATATCATGAAAATATTTATTGCCTTTCTGATTTTCCAACATGGTATCAAAGCTTTGGTGAAGAAAGAAGAAAAAGACAAATCCATTCATAGGCGTTATCTCAGGGAAGGAGACTATCATATTCAAGGAAGGTGTCTAACTCTATCAAGGGGGAGATCAATCTTGAAGGAGCATCTAACTTTAGATCTTGGAAGAAGAGGATTGAAAAAATCCTCGAGAAGAACAAGGTGTTGGACTTGGTTAAAGGAAATATAAAGAAGGCTACAAAAGAAGCCAATAATGCTGACAAAGTGAAATTCAGGATATAGAATTGGTGGCCATGACTTTGATGGTAGAAGGGATAAAATAAAATCTTGTCCCATTCATAGATAACATCGATCATTCTCAGGAGATGTACGAATCCTTTTCGAAGTTGTTCACTATTAAGAACATTGGTCAAGTATCAAGTTTGAAGAATGAGACGAGGACTACGAAGATGACTAAAGAAGATATTGTGGAAGCCTTCTTTGTGAAGATATCTAGACTCAAGGATGATCTCTTTGTCATTAATGAGATTGTTCTAGAAAAACATAAGTATCTCATGTCTTTTCAGTTTTAGGTTCATGAATTCATTTAGTTTTGATTATGTTAAATACTAATCACCATTCTCCCTCTATTATCTTGATTAGGGAAATCAACCGCAAGAAGGAGGATCTCTCAAGACAAGCATTGAATCCTAGTGATTCTTGTTTGGGTAATTCATCTCTTGATAAATCTACCCACCCCACTCTTAACTGATTTGGTAGAACGATAGATAGGTTCTGGAAAACCCTAACCGAAGGGTATGTTGTTGTGAATGTCTGAAACCCTAAGCTAATTAGGGATTTTGTGAAATTCTAGTTGAAGTCTTTATTGATGATTTCATAATTGGGATTTTTGTGTGATCGGGAAATCCCAACTTGTTAGGATGGAATGATAAGATCTAAAATCTCGGAACCTTTGAAGTTTTGGTAATATATGGTTTTCTATGTTTCCACATTGGAACACTAGCTCATTGGGGTTTGATGGAATGTGTGTTCTACATTAGAACCCTAGCTCATTGGGGTTTGGTGGAATGTGTGTTCTACATTGGAACCATAGCTCATTGGGGTTTGTTGGAATGTGTATTCTACATTGGAACCCTATCTCACTAGGGTTTGGTGGAATGTGTGAGAAAGACGCTTATATTGTCTTAGAATTGATTTACTTGGTATGTGTGTGTTGTATGATCAAACCCTAGTATAATAAATATGTTTGCATGTCTAACTCTTATTGATATTTGTGAAGTTGGGTTTGACTATCTCATGATATGAAATTTATTTGAATGGTGATGAAATCCAGGCATATAGATATATGTCCTTTTGCTTGATTCCCTAGCTTGGTATAGGTCAGATGTATTAATGTTATTGGACATATGATATGCTTATGTATGGTTATGAATTCCTAGATATGTGTGTTGACCTAGTCATTGATGGTCATGAGTCTTAGGATTTAATGAAGTCCTTGTCTAAGATTCTAGGATGTTGATGTTTGGAAATCTAGGGTGTTATAGCTAAACCCTAGTGAAGTTAAAAGTTGTTTAGTATGTGTGATATAAAAATATGAAATCTATTAGATGATTGTTGAAAAATAAAAATCTAGGGTTTCACAGTTAAACCCTAGTAGTGACATTGTCTAGTGTGAAATATAACAATATGAGATTTATGCATGTAATGATTGTTGAAATTGGAAATCTAAGGTTTTGGAATTAAACCTTAGTCAAAGTAAAATATCTAGAATATGGTGATTTTAGATTTGTATGAGATTGTTGAATTTGTGAAAATGGAATTCTAGGGTTTTGGATTCAAACCTTAGTCGAAGTAGAAATCTATGATGAATGTTGACTATATGATAATTTGATATTTGTGAAGAAATTGTTGAAATTTGAATTTTTGGTTGAGTATGTTGATTGCTCGGAAATCTAGGGTTTGCAACTAACCTTAGTAGTAGTTGGTCATGTTAGTGACTGATTGATGGTTGATTGAAAATATAGGGATTTGGAAATAACCCTAGTGGAAGTTGGTTAGGTTAATGACTAAGTTGTGATTGACGTTGATTGATTATTTTGTATAAAATCTAGGATTTGTATGAATCCCTAGTTAGAAATCTAACATGTGTATTTTGGAAGGTTGTTAGATAATTTATTTTGAATTGTTTCTAGGGTTTGCTATATGTTGTAATAAGCTATGTCATACCTTTGGAAGACACATTGAAACCCTAGATGGAATGAATGTTGTTATGAAGTAGTATACTAGGGTGTATAAAGTCCCTAGAAAAATGTTGAAGAGTATATGTCTCTTGTTTGTTATTGAGTTTGGGTATCTGATATGTATAAAGATGAAATGCTTCCGTGATTTTGATATAACATCATGCTTCTATATATTTGGTTGTACTTGCTATATAAAGTGTGCAGGTACACAATCTTCAACTTCATGAAGATGCTCGATGTGACAAGTAATTTGTGCAGGTACACAATATTCAACTTGGTGAAGATGTGATGAGCATGATGGGGATAATGATAACTCTGATGAAATGGTTGGAAGCCATGAAATATTCTCCGATGTCGAAAATAATAAGTTGATCTCCCAGAGGAAGAATGAATAGAAGAGATCTCCTTAATATTAAGAGGGAGTTCGGATAAAGAGGTGCTTCCTGATTGAGAAGTAGTGACACATATGGTTCTTTACTTCATGTGTCATGCATTAGCCTAGGACTAAGAGTCATAAGTTTGAGTTAAGGCCATGAAAGGGAAAAGGGAAATAAGAGAATGCATTTTGAAATGTTGTTGAAAGAAGGAAAGCAAGATACGTTTAAAGAATATGTTGTTGAATATGGAGTAGGAAGAAAATATATGATTGAGGAATCTTTTGTCAAAGATTCAGTTGATAGTTTTACTATGGAAATTTGAGAAGCAACATTTGTTGCCCGGAAAACTCAGAGGTTTGGATTTGGTTATGTACATGTGAAAGTATATTATTGATTAGGTTTTTGTTTGTACAGGTGAATCTCTCTGAGGAAAGCATGTTCTTTACCAATCAATTTGATTGGGAGAGATGGGTCATTCTTGATCTGCTAGATCAAGGGGTGTTGAGGCTTTGTGAGTGAAGCATTGCTTCAGAGGACATCTAGCCATCACATTGTGTTGATTTCTAGAAGTTGGAAAGGTGGTGTTGATCATTGAGCTATGTTATGGATACACATCTAGATTTTTGGGTTAATTGTTAGCAAGTAAGCATGATGGTACCTAGAGAGGTTGAAAGCTTGATTCCATCTTAGTCCCACCTGGATAGATTGCCCTGGTTAGGAATCTAGTCCATGGAATTGCGATGCCTAAACTATTGAGTGACTTGTTGGATATATTTACTTGGTCAGGAATCTAGTCCACAGAATTTTGGTGCCTAAATTGATTGATTAGTTGGATAGATTTCCCTAGTCAAGAATCTAGTCCATGGCATTGCGGTGTCTAAAGTTCTTCATGGTTCATATAGTTTGGTATCTTCCATTGTATATGTACATTATGAATACCTCCCTAGTTAAGAGGGATTTTTGGAAAAAGTAACTATGTTCGGTCTTCAATAATGTACTTGAGTCATTATATAATGTACTTGTCAAGAGAGTAAAGAAAATATTTATTATTATTGTTGTGACTTATTAAAGCATGGGTTTCATGCTTGGGTCACCATGTTTTAGGTCAAAGTCCCCATTGAGGACTTCTAGGATTTATTCTGAGTCTATAGAGTTATTGTACATTTAAAGAGACCCTTTTTGGGCTTTTGAATCATGTAAAAAGGTTAAGTACTGAGTAAAGTATGAATTATGTAACGTCCACACCATGTCGGCCTAAGAGAAGATCAAGTCGGCTTAAGGACATATTCGACCCCACATGAATCCTATAAAAGGAAGGACATTGAATTAATTTGAAGCATGACTTCTCATTCTCTCTCTACTGGGCAGAAGTGTGAAAATTTGTTTGTTGGGCAGAAGTGCAGGAAGCTGGGAAAGTATGTTGTAGGGAAGTTGAAGTGAATGTGAGTTTGGGGGAGTCTAAGGAGTCAAGGAAAATCGAAATTTTGGTGGTGGTCTCTCTCAATTTCGTGTTTTGGATTGGGAGAACAAAGTATTCCAATTTGGATTGCTACCGGAAGCTGTTAGCTGATGCATGTTGCTAGATAGTCGAAGTTTTTAGGAAGAGGTCAATCTTCTGGAGGTTGATTTGGTGTGGAGGGAAGGTATGGACTTGGTCTAGAGTGAAGAGTCTCAAAGAATACTATTGAAAGGAAGAATTAATTTTACTAGTTTTTCCCCTCGAGGGGGTTTTTTTCCTTGGCATGTGCCTACATCTTGTGTCCATTGTTTTATGTACTGCTACTTTTGGTAATTGCTTGATGAACTAAAGAAAGAAGATATAAAGAATCGTAATAATAAGAAACATCACAAGTAATTATCAAGATCAAGAAAATATTTACTGCCTTTCGGATTTTCCAACGCGACAAACAATTTTCAAGCATACAATAGACAACCATTGAGGCATTTTGTCAAACACTTGACGACCATCATCTCTTAAGAAAATTTTGACAACAATTATCAACATGAATATAAGGTCCTTACTCAACCTATTTAACTCATAAAATTCGTAAATTAAAACTTCAAATATTGGCATCTTAAAATAGAAACTAAATCATATTAATCCTTCACCAAAAACTCGAGAACAAACACACACAGTTGGTAGCAGTAATCTGCAAAATTATCCAGATTTACGATCTGGGTTTTGAAAAGTGGGTTTTTGGAATCAAATGGGAGGTTACAAGTTCATAAGGCATGGATACCCCCTGATGTTGGGCTGAATAATATCCAAAACGCCCAGGGCTACAATTCTTTAAAAAAAAAAAAATTTAGATCGTTAATGTCTCATTTACCACTTTTGTCAAACACATGAAATACAAATTTTCATCTACAGCTCTACATGAGGAAAGACAACCTAGAGTTATGCTACTAATATATTTTAATTGAGTTCACACATTTCTAAATCCACCATATGAGTTCTTGAAACATTTTACAACTCGCAAGCTAATTCCTTTGACATAATTTGACAAGCTTATTGCAACCATTGCTACAATTTGACAAACACATGGAAACCCTGAATGCTACAACCATTAAGGATTTCTGTCAAAATTCTAATAGTAATATACCAAAAACTTGAATCACAAAACATTGAATTATTGATAAGAATATCAAACATAAGCCATAACTGAAATTTACCTCAAACTTACCTCAATCATCAAAACCATATTTTAGCTGCCATTATTTTTGCATTTTCTTTTAAGGGTTGATCCTATAATTCCTCCAGGTATATTTTGGGTACATGTCCATTTTCTTACTTCTCTTGCAAGCTACAAGGTACCACTTTTTCATGCATAAATACATTGATATCCTTACTCATTCAAGGATTTTTTCAAACACTTTGCAAATATACCCTGAAATCCTTTCAAAAATGCATCTAATTATGTATTTCAATTAAAACAACACAAAACCATAAGTCATGAAACTGTTACCCAACCTCTTTCGCAATTCTTCATTATAATTACATTTAGAAATATTTGGCTTTCCTTTCTCAAATGCTACAATACCAAGGTTAGTACCATAAACTACACCAATAATAATTCCAATCTTGAGATCTAAACATCCATACATATAGACTTCTCTTAGTCTTCATTT
This sequence comes from Pinus tabuliformis, assembly GCA_031772625.1. Lineage (NCBI taxonomy): Eukaryota > Viridiplantae > Streptophyta > Pinopsida > Pinales > Pinaceae > Pinus > Pinus tabuliformis. The sequence goes on along the minus strand of CM062817.1, from coordinate 1,604,122,511 downwards.
TCAACTAGCCCATAAGATTTCAGATAACATAAGCTTAAACCAAAATTAGATGCTTAAAACAATTTAAATTTCTACTTTTTCTTTTATGCTAATGCTATACTACTATTTTAAAACAATTAAAATTATACTTGATAATATATTCAACTCGAATCGTTGAGAATATGATCCATCTCTAATTATTTAACCAACTCATTTGAACCATTTCTCCCAACCATATCTAGGAAGAAATTCTCCCCCTTGAACCCCCGAGTTGTACAAGCTCACAAGTATAACCAAAATATAGTAGTAAACAAACAAGGCGAGCCGAGGAAGAGAAGTTTCACTTCTCCCCAATACAACTCATGGTCGCTCCACTAGGTAAAGCTACTTAGTAATTTAGTTTAGGAATTTCAAATTCATTTCGAAAGCAATTGGCTACTCTCCAAGTCTCTCCCTCTCCTAATATATATATATATATATATATATTCTCTCCAACTCTTGTTATCGCAATGCACCTCCTTCTCAAGTGAGACTATATGAGACACATATATAGGAGGAGCAAAAAATTCTTGTCATAAAAGAGTAATATGCATGCCTTGTATTCCATTTAGAGGAGTGTAACTCATGCCATTAAGGAGAGGTATGCATGCCTTTGTTAAGGAGAGTGTAACATATGCATTAAAGAGAGCATAAGATGAATCTTTTATGACTTGTCTTTGATGTGTGTAAGAGGAATATGCCATTATTTGATGAGTGCATAAAAGAGAGTGTAATGTATTAGTAAAAGAGAGAGAGAGAGTTGCATAGAGCCATGAGAATAATCAAAGAGAGAGATGTGAAGTGATTAAGGAGATGAAGGTGACTTATAATTCCCTTTTTAATAATAATATGATAGTCTCATAAAATATAATAATAATAATATTAATATTAATAATATTGAGGATTAAGTCAAGATTGAACTATTAGGATTGATTAATGATAAGTTAAGTGATTTTCCTTCAACTACACTTGATTTCCAATTTATGCAAGTTGATTTACTATTTTTGGAAATTCATACTTTGTAGAAATTCCCACTATAGATCAAGAGATTATGCAATATACTAAAACACAATACAAGATCTGCTTCTACAACACTTTGCAGAAGCTTAATCAAATTGAGCAAGATCAAGAGAACACATATAACTGAGAATGAGAAATCAATCACACATAACACAAAAGAAATATCACGGGGAAAGCCTCAACCTAAAATCCCAACTCTGTATTATCATACAAGTGGAAATCTTGTTCAAGTTACAAAAAGAATAAGCTCTCAAGCTATCACGATCTCTCTGCAATCAAACAATATAGCTCATAGACTGAATAGACATAGTATATGTCCTCCTCAAGCCATCCAAGCCTCCTATTTCCTTGAGCAATTTTTCTTGGGGTCTAATGATGTCACATGTGTGAATTGGCGTCATCACAGTCACTAAACCTGAAGAAGTAACTACGCAATCCTCAAGGAAAGAATTCCTTCTGCATGCAAGGAATATTCAGAATGGAATATTCTAGCAATTGATAATACGCTGCCCCTCCATCTGATCTCAACTGGGTCTCTGTCTGAACTGACATGCATGAGTTATTTATGAGAGAATACTCAGTTATCTAAAGTGTAGTTACATGCATGCATGCATTAACTAATTGAACTTACATTAATTCAACAAAATGTTTGAATTAATCTAACTGGACTTGACTTAGTTAACTAAGTCAACTAATTACAATTCAATATTACAACTCATCCTTATCTCTTTAACTGATGGATAAATTCCTCAATTAATGGAGAAATTGTTGCATGTCCCCACATAGACTTCATGTTTGATTTTCCTTAACTAATTAGCTCAAGATGAATTAATTAGTTATTTTACAAACTGTTGCTAAGATCAAATTCGAATTTTACTTCACTATTTTAGTTTAGGGACTGACTAAAATAGGAAGGTATCCTGAAATGATATTTATAGAATGCTATTTTTAGCACTTCCATTTTTCCATCCATTGTTGCTAAGATCAACACTGGTTGAACTGCTATTTATAGCAATGCAATTTTTAGCAATTCTATTTTAGCATTTCTTGTTGCTATTTTCAACACTCCCTCTCAACAAGAAAGGGATTATCAATAACCCCAATCCTGTCTCTGTGGAACGCGAACTTGCATTTTGACAATGCCTTAGTCAAAATATTTGCATCCTGTTCCTCAGTCGAAACATACAGCAACGACATGATCCTCTTGACCACACAGTATCTAATATGGTGATACCAGATATCAATGTGCTTGGACCTGTCATGAAAAAGTGGATTCTCAAAGAGTTTGATACAAATCTGGTTATCGCAGTAGATCACTGTAGGATCCATCAACTGACCAAACAATCCCACTAGAATCTTCCGCATCCAAATGGCCTCACATGTATCCTGACTAGCAACCATGTATTCAGCCTCTGCTGAGCTAAGTGCAACTGATCTCTGTTTCCTGTTGTACCAGGAAACTACAGCCAAACCAAGGTTGAAGCTTCCTCCAGAAGTGCTCTTCCAGTCTGATGGACTCCTTGCCCAATCCACATTTGTGAAGCCCTGAAGCTTCACTCCCTCTGTCCGTCTCTACCACAATTTGAACTGAGATGTGCCTCTGAGGTATCTCAGCACATGCTTCGCTGCCTTCCAAAACGTCTTGGTAGGTTGAACCATAGCTTGACTCAGCTGGTTCACCGCAAAGCATAAGTCGGGTCGTGTGTTCACCAGATACATAAGTGAACCCACCAGCTACCGATAAATAGTAACAACTACTACCTCACCTAAAGTAGCATCCTCCTTCCTCTAATTCCCAGCTAGAGGAGTCTGCATGGGCTTGCACTTCTCCATGTGAAAGTGCCTGAGTATCTCATTGGCATACTTGCCTTGAGACACAAATACTTCCCCATCTTTCTGCCACACCTCCATGCCTAGGAAGTAGTGCATAAGGCCCATGTCCTTCATCTCGAACTCTCTTGCAAGGTCCTCCTTGCAAGATTGTATTAGTTGATCATCACCTGTCAAAATCAGATCATCGACATAAAGAACAATGTTCAATGGTTTACCTTCTACCATTGTTGTTGGGAAAAGTATCCAATTCGGAATGCCCCTATCCCACTCTAAGGTGTGATAGTGCCTTAGCAACAAACAAGGAAAACTATCTGAGTATTCTTCTTTATGAGATGTAAATAGAGAAAGAAGGATGTAACTAACCGGTGTCTTCCGCTAGTTTGTCGATCCAATCACTCTCTCTTTTGTTCGCTTCCCGCTGCCTGCTCTTTCACTGGTCCAGCTTCACCTAGTTCTTGCAAGATCACAAGAGAGGAAAACTACACAAAAGACATAGATTCACATTCATAACTAGTTTAGGATCAGATATAAACTAAATATGCAAATATAACAAAACATCATTGATATACAAGCATATAGGAGAAACTCAAATAGCTTTATTGATATGATAACAAAGTTCAAGAGGAGATACAACCAAGTGAGTCCCGATCCAGCATCTACCTCCCAGCAAAGGAATCCCTTCCTCTCCTCCAACAAAGCATAAATCACCCAATGTACTAATCTCAATCTCAAACCAACAACAATTCTCTGCAAAGTACAAAATTCCAGCCTCCTGAACCTCTGGGTGAGAGATCCATATATAGATGTAAGCAGAGAGGATGAGTCAGCTTATGTTTTGACTTGTGGCTTCTCTCTGTCAGTTCTTGCTTCCACTTGGAGGTTGAGAGCCTCTTACTCATCACTAGTCGAATTCATTGAGGCAAGTGTCATTGGAGAAGATTCTGGAAGCTTCCATGGTCTTTCCACCTCGTTGAATGAGCTTGCCATTTGTCATTTCCCGCTCAGCGCACCCTGGTAGTGCTTCCACCTACATTGTTGTGCACCTAGCCAGTGTAGCCTCTGCATTTCAACGCAGGCAGCTAGTGGAGCCTCTAAATTGATCCTGAATTGATTGTTTCTGAGTTGTTTTTGGTGGAAAACTTCTGGGAGAAGTTGTCATTTGTTGACCTTGTTCCTTTAGGGGTAGGAACAACTCTTTTAGGGACTTTGGATCCCTTGGATTATGGACATTTCATGCTCAATGCTGTAAGGCACAAAAATGTCTATAACAGTTGCCCCCTAAAGTATGAGGCCGTTTATTGGGTGAAATGCTTTATTAGGAGGATCCGAAGTTCTTCTAATGCTAGGAGGAGACCTGTAATAAGATACAATACAATACATTATTTTTCATAGTGCTTTCATGATCTAGCTGAGGCGGGCATTCCCATGCTCAACTTTATAAATTCATTTTTCTGTACATAGAACAGACAATCGTCTGATGGTAGACTGATGATTTTGATGAAATCATCATCCTTTTGGTAGGATGATTATCTGTGCTGTAATGCTGTACATGTCAATGTCTTTATTTTTCCTGAATATATATCACAGCCTGGATGGATGAAACTAGATCTGGGGTCTTCAATCTCATCCGATCTTCACTCTAAGTACAAGTCGATCCATGTGAGAAATGTTCTGAAGTCGAACATGGAAAGACATCGCTTGATTACCAGTCAATGATGTAAACTGTTAACAAGCGCGAGAGGAATCACCGATAATGATAATGACCCTCAAGGTACTGCAGTACAATTCACGTGGTGTGAATAAAGGACTTGGTGTCAAACACCACGCAAAATCTTTCGGTCGAAGGTCATTGATGTATACCTGTCGCCGGAAGTGAGAAACTTGCCATTGAGGCATGCAAGCTTCAAAGTACTGAAGGGGGTGTTCCTAGATCAACTTCTTGGATAATGAGCTGATGTCGACAAGAAGCAATCCGTCAAAGGAGGGCCTTAATGTATCCCACATCAGTGACATGGAACGGAGCAAATGATTTTTATGGAGGTGAAAACGATCTGATGATATATGGTTCAGGGTGGCGGTCATGAAAGGATGAAGGATAATGTATGGTAGTGGATGGGACACGGTTGAATTCTCTGGATGACTTCTCTTGAACATATCGGCGACACTTGTGTGATGGATCGGTAGCATTTATCCCAAATGTGGATGGTATGGCGAGACCATGGTGATGTGACCGATGAATGAAACAACCCAACCCGACTCAGGCACGAAGTGGAAGTGTCATGTTCAAGAGCGACTTGCTACCAATAAAAGTTCTTTGAGTTTATTCCCAATTTTCCCCAGTCATTTCTGACCAGTACCTCTTTATTTTTGTCAAGCTTGAGGAGGATAACATATGCTTGTTCTATAATTTTCCCTTCGGGCAAACCCATCGCTATGTTTTAACGAGCCTAGCGATAGTGAAACTCGTTCTCGTCTAAAGACAAGTTTGTCGCTATTAATGCTTTTAACGAGTCTAACGACAAAGATAACTCGGTCCTTTTCAATTTTAGAGAGTCTGAAAAGGTACTTAAAGATAACTCCAAAGTTCCTTTTTCGTCATCTAATCCCTTAAGTCCGAAAAAGTATAAAACAATACAGAAGGGATGAGTTTTCGATAGTTTTAACGAGCCGAACAAAACAAGCGCTCGATCTTTTTGTGCAATAATCCCTCAGGTCCAAAAAGATTAAAATTTAGAGGAGGGATAGCACTTCCGGTCGCTTTAACGAGCTGGAAGGCCAAAACTCGGCAATCTTTTCATATTTTACGAGTCAGATGAAAAGAGCTTAAAGAAGACTCGTCTTTTGAGGAACGAGTGATAAACGGGTAGCAGCTGATTCCAGGTAAGGGTTGGAATTTTCCAATCACGGCAGTGTCACAAGGATGGGTAGTGAAATCACTCTTCGCAGCTGTTCCTCAAAATGGGTAAACAATCAAATGGAGGTGAATGATCGGCCAATGGAAAAGTGGAGGTGACGGTGCAAACATGACCAAGGCTTTAATGGCTGATAAATTTACATTCACGGTGGTTATTTACCGGAGGATAGTTCATTTTTTAACGAGCTTAAACGCGGATTGAAACACTTGCTCGATCTTATGTTTATTTTTTAACGAGCATGAACTATGTGCTAAAACTGCTCGATAACATGGTCTAATTTTGATTTTTTACCATAACTATGGCGACCATATCACTGTTTACTGTTTTAATTCATAATGTCCTTGTGCTTTATTCTATCAAGACTTTAATCAAACTCATGTGTGGATGCAGATGTTGGTCCTGTTCGTCCAGTAGTTCGCCCGAGGGTGCCAGCCGCTGCCCCAGCAGGAGAGGCTGCCGGGAGGGTTATCCTTCGTGACCTTGATGTGGCCGAGACCCTCACAGCTGTGCAGTAGCAGGTTGAGAGCCTTACTCTTGGTATTCCACATGTGAGGATCGACGAGTTACCTTTACAGTTGCAGCGGCATACTACTGGTGTGCCTAGACGATGGACTCATCTCTTACGCATGATCGCACAGGCTGTGATGTGCTATCATGAGCATCACTAGACTAGGGTGCCCCCTAGCATTTTGAGTTTTTGGGTCATGTGACCGATTTTGTCTTGGTTACAGAACATTATATGTAAACCATAAACAGCTTATATATATATATATATTTTGATTTTCGGGGTTTTATTCTGGTTGAGTTATATGATCCACACGTACAACATTGATGATGTGTTTCTTTTTATAAATGTCGCAAATGTCTATCTAACACATAGTTTGCTAATGAGTCGGTTAATGTGTTTAAGTTTCTGGAAATATGTTGGTATTGAATCAAATCAAATTGTCTTTCCAAAATCTTAACCCTTAAGAACATGCGATAAATAGCTGGGTTGCGGACGGAATATATACCATTGAGTTGTAGTATTACGAGTTGTGAGTCTAGCCTGACGATTAGTCGGCGTATACCATGGGTGATGGCATCAGAGGGCAGTTCTATCAACGCGCTATACTCAACGATGTTATTTGTTGATTGACCAATACATACACCTCTGAAACTTACTAACTCGCCGCTTGGATCAAAAATGGCCCAGGCTGCGGAGGATAGGTTCCGCGAACTACGACTCGCTCCGTCGGCATATCCAACACATGTCTCCAAAAGGTTCGACATCTGCAATAAATGTAAAAAGGTGGATTACTCGACCGAAACGACCACTTTAGCGAAAACAAAATACAACAAAAGCATATTGGTTACTATTTAAGCATAGTAACGCTTGAGGTACAACCCATTACGAGGTTGCGCTAGTGGAATTCCGTCATAATCCATTAACTCGTAGGCTCCTTTTGCTAACACTCGTTTAACAATATAGGGCCCATCCATAAAGAATTAAATTTACCTGCTCCCAATTTATCGGATTCTTGGTCGTAAAGCAAGACCAAGTCACCTTCTGAGAAGACACGGGGTTTGACATTTTTGTCGAACTGCGCCTTGACTCGTTTCTTATGGGCTTCGTTAGCCAAAGCGGCATCACGACGGGTTTCATCCAATTGGATTAATTCCAAGAAACGGGCCTCTTCTTCTGAAGTTCCAGGGAGGAGATCGATTGCAAGTTTAAGAGACGAGATTTCGCACTGGACTGGTAAGACTGCTTCCAGGCCATATACCAGTTGGAAAGGTGTGAACCCGGTCGCATTCCTTACCGATGTTCGGTAAGCCCACAAGGCTGAGTACAGGATTAGGTGCCACCTTCTTTTGTGAACTCTGATCATCCTTTGCAACATACGCTTCAGGACCTTGTTGATCAATTCAACTTGTCCGTTGGCTTGCGGATAATACGGGGTAGAGCTGTCGTGAGATAGCCCTAGCTTGGCAGCTAATTCAACCATCATGTGATTGCGAAAATGCGATCCATGATCCGTAACTATAGCCTGTGGTACGCCGAATCTGGCGACTACATGATTGAAAAAGAAAAGGGCAGTTGTTTCACCAGTGTTATCTAATGTAGGCATCGCCTCGGCCCATTTGGTAAAATAGTCAACGGCGACTATAATGTACCCATGCCCCCCGGTCGAGGTGGGGTTACATGTCATGAAATCGATGCCCCATTTGGCGAAAGGCCCAACAGCAACTATTGGCTGTAAAGGTGCGGGTGGTCTTCTGGTTTTGCTATCAAAAATTTGACAAGCATGGCAACTTCTGACTGCGGTTATGCAATCTTTGAACATGGTTGGCCAGAAGTATCCTGCTCGTAAGATTTTTTGTGCTGTAGCATATCCAGATTGATCCCCCCCACACACGCCTGAATGACACTCATTCAGGGCTTTTTCGGCCTCCTCATGGGTGAGGCACCTCCTCAGAACTGTATCGATACCACGACGGTAAAGTGTATCACCGACGATCATGTAGTCTTTTGCTTGGTATCGTATACATTTTTGTTCAGAGTGAGAGGTGTTTGGCCTGAATTTTTGGGTCTGGAGATAAATTATTATATCTCCATACCATTCATTGCTTGTAGATATCAGAAACAAATTCTCGTCCACGATTGATTCTTTGGATGTTTCATCGTTGGACGACGATGGGAGATCGCACAATAATTCTGCGAAAACTAGAGCTTTCTTTGATTTGGATTTTACAAATTCCAGATCAAACTCTTGAAGGATTGCTATCCATTTTGAATATTTGCCCCCCAGCAACTGTCGCGACAACATATAAGTCATGGGGTTGCAATCTGACAGAATGGTAGTTTTCTGAAAGAGGACATAGTGTCGAAATCTTTGTATCGCTTGAACAGCTGCAAGCGCTAGTTTTTCAACATAAGAATATTTTCTTTCTGTATCATTTAAGTTTCTACTTAAATAATATATAGGGTGTTCAATTCCATCGAATTCTTGAACTAAAACTATTGCGATGGTTGTATCTGCTGCAGCCAGATACAGGTTAAAGTCTCTTTGATAATCGGGTGCGTACATTAATGATGCTTTTATTAAGGAATCTTTTAAAGCATCAAAGGAAGCTTGCGCAACTTGATCCCAGATGAAGGGTACCTCCTTTTTCAAAAGACGTGTATAACCTTTAGCAAGTTCGGCGTAATTTGGAATGAACCTCCTCAGAAAGTTTGCTTTCCCTTGGAGTTTCTAAATCTGAAGCAAATTCGAAGGTGGAGGCAAATTGATGATTGCCTAGACCTTGCAAGGGTCGAGACGAATCCCATCCTTGGAGACTACAAAGCCAAGTAAACGATCAGAACTGACGCAAAATACACATTTGTGCGAATTGAGTCGTATCTTGTAGTATCGGCAACGTAGAAATATCGCTCTTAAATGCTGCGGATGATCAGTCCGCTTTCGCGAATGAGCCGGAAGGTCGTCAAGGTATGGTTGAACGATGTTTTTGATGTCATGGAAGGCATAATTCATTGCCCTCTGAAACGTCGCCCCTGCGTTCTTTAAACCAAAGGGTAATTTTCGATATGCGAATGTGCCCCACGGACAAATGAATGCAGTCTTTGACTGGTCCTATGGGCGGATATTTATTTGATTATACCTGGAAAATCCATCCATGAATGAAAAGATTTCACATCCGGCGCATTCATCAATTATCTGGTCGATGAAGGGTGTAGGGTAGTTGTCTTTTGGACAAGCTTGGTTTACATCCCTATAATCGACACACACTCTAATTGTCCCTTGTTTCTTCATAACAGGGACAATATTCGATACCCAATCGGTTAGAGGAACCGGGTAGATGAAACCAGCATGGAGAAGTTTTTCAACTTCTGCCTTAATGGCAGCGGCTTTCTTGGGGTGCACCTGCCTGAGCCGTTGTCGTACCGGTTTGACATCTGGATACATCTTAATTTCGTGTTCAACGATACTCGAGTCAATGCCTGGCATTTCATCATATGACCAAGCAAAGACATCTCTAAACTCGCGAAAAAGAGCGTTATATATTTCCAGTTCTGAAGGAGAACAACCTTTGCCAACATAAATATTCACTACAACATTTGTTTTAGTCGAGATATTTATGGCTATAGTCTCCTCAATATTGGATAAGTTTCGCTCAGAATCCACCGTATTTACCATATTTGATAGGAATTCAAAGACTGAAGGGTGATAAAGGTCATCTTGAGTATCTTCTTCATATTCTGGAAGAAGGGAACGATGGTGGCAATCATTCCATGGTGCCCCTTCAATCAACATTGATTGTAGAATTCCTTCGTCAGTTCCATGCACTCTCGACCAAGGATCTAAATGGGTACCATATTCTCTAGACCTATCTACCCAAACGCTTGATGAGCATTGATTTGGGTTCGCCTCCCATGCTAGAAACATTGATTGCTACAATATTTCTATTGGGCTTGGGGGCAAAACCATTGCATGATCCATGTTGATATCGTCTTCTGAGATCTTCGTGGAAGATATCATATTGCAGGTACCTATCGACGCTACTTCCCCCAAATCAATTGGAGGTGGAAGAGCGAAAGTTCCCATTAAGATAGGATCTTTCAGTAGGCCTACTCCAATATTCTGAAGCGAATGGGGGCTTCCATGGATCATGGGAATGCTTCCTGTAACTTGTGAACCATTGGGGAGGAAGTTTTGTTGGTCGACGATCGTAATCCCTCCTTGAAAGGGGAATGTGATCTTTCTAAAATAGGTCGACACCACAGCTGCCATGGCATATATCCACGGTCTTCCTAGCAGGATATTGTAATCAAGATTCCCATCGATGACTTCAACATCTATTTCTACTGTTTTTCCCCCTAGTTCAACTTTCAAGTTATTTAGGATACCATATGGGGTATATGTCCTTCCGTCGAATGCTTTTAATGTCGTCGAAGATCGCGACAAGGTTGGAGATCCTAAAGTTTTCCAGCAACTCATCGACATAATGCATGTAGATGCCCCCTCATCAATAATTGTTCGATGAACAGTTTTGTTGAGGGCTTTCACTTGAATAAGGAAAGCTAGTTGAGCTGGTAACTGAGGATCGTATCCTTTGTGGTCGAAGGATACAAGATTGGAATCCTTAGGATCAACCCCACCAATGGCTGATAACAAAGCCTGCCTTTGGGATGGACAATTTTGTAGTACTTCAAGAGTCGACATAGCAGATGGCGATTGGGCCAAATCTTCCACTATGTTATAATGCTGCACTAATCTGGCGCGAGGATTAAATGTTGACTTGTGTACTACTCCCTTTGGCGGTTTTATTGTTAATTCAGGAATGATGGGTGGTACAACTTCTGTCGAAGTTGTTGTCGAACTACTTGGTTGATCTTTACCTTTGTCGTTCGACAGCTGCGGATTCCCGTAATCTTTGTTCCTTGTCGAAATCAAAGCATCATTTTGTTGCTTGGAAATCGACAACATTAACACTTGCGACAGGGAAGCATTTCCACTATCAACCAGATTTGTGCCTGGATTTGGAAACGAGTCAGTTAACACAGCTGAGGTTTGCGAACTCTTAAAGAATCTTTTAAGCTCAGCTTTGTATGGACATTCTCTCGTCCAGTGATTCTCATCACATATCTGACACCCGAAGGGGGGTGGTTTCCTATCTCCAGGAGGGTTTGAAGAAGTTTTTTCAGGAGATGATTCACCCTGTTTCTTCTTCTTCCCTTTGCTTTGTTTCTTCTTGCTTCCTGGTTGTTTGGTTTCTTTGCCTTTATCTGCTGATACGGCATTTACTTCCGAAGCAAGAATTTCGTCTTTTGCATTTTGATCTGAAATCTTATGGGCTTTCTTGGAGGCAGCCTTTGTCGATTTCGCGTTTGTCGTGCCAATCACGCCATCGCCGGCGTGAGAATCATTGTTTGATTTAGAAGGAGGAGGAATTGAGAATTCTGGTCTAGGGGCGTCAGGTATTTTGTCGTAGAGCGTGCCAGACTGAGTATAGACCAAGTCTAGATATTGTGCACGAGCGATAACTTGCTCTTCCGTTACGACTCCCCCTTTCGCCACATCTTCCGTTATGGCAGGAAGTAACGACTTGATAAACCATTCAGCTAATAGCTAATCGGGAACGTACATTTTTACCATCCTACGACGACGTCGCCACTCATGTATATGATCAGATATGTGAGTGGCTGTTGTCTGTTTGAAGTTGGTTAAGATTTCTGTTCCCGTCTCATACCTTATCGGTAATTGAAAATGGGTTAAGAAAGTCGTGGCTAAGGTGCTGAAATTGTCGAACGAAGCTCTAGGCAATTCAATATACCATTTCGCCACTGGACCCGTTAACGTCCTCTGAAAAAGGCGAAGCCTTATCGAATCATCGTTTAGGGTGTTTGATGAACACCATAGATGAAATGTCATCACGTGATTCGATGGGTCCTCACCTGGATTTCCATTAAATTTAGGAATATCTGAAGGAAGTTTGTGAGGAATCGTCGGCCACCAAGGGGCGTAAGCAATTGGATCATTTGTTAACCGGTGTAAATCGGGTAACTCTAAAGTTGCCACGAATGGTAACTGTTGATTCAGGTTAGGTGAAGCATACCTAGGGTACGATGGAATTGCTTGAGTAGTTGGCCTTTGCATACCAGCATAATGTAGTTGATGCTGGTATGACTGATACGGTTGGTGGACTTGACCATTGTAAAGCGGTTGATTTTGACCGTTTTGAATGTACGGCTGTCCACTGTTCGCAAAGATCTGCTACTTAGAACCTTGGTACACTTGTTGGAATTGTGGTTGTTGGTATTGCACCAGCCACGGTTGTGAAGCCATGCTCTGTTGCGCTATACTAACCGTTGGACCAAGATGTGGGGTAATTGTACCCGTTTGGACCTGTGTTGCCCCACCAGTTGGCGATTGTGGTTGAGTCACAGGGTCAAGGGGCTGTTGCATTACAACCTGAGAAATCTGAGGTTGACATACGACAGGCAGCGTTTGAACTTGTGACACTGTTATAATAGCTGGTGTTGTCGGGATGTTCGACATAGGTACACATTGTTGCATAGAATACACAACTCTTAGTTGTTGAGGTAGTATAGGTACCCAACCACTTTTCGTGAGTCCAGTATAACCTGAATACTGTTGAGAACTCCTATATGGATATCCTCCCGGAGGGGGTAATGAAAGGGCATACTGCCCCCCATACGGTGGTAACCCGGAACTCAAGGGGATTGTTTGCCCTTGGGGACTGGATTGCCCAAATTGACCTCCAAATGGATCAATTTGTCGAGTCTCAACATAAGAGTTGCCGGATATTATTCTGGAGGAACAAACAGGAACGGACCACACTGTCGAAATAGTCCCTGGATGGACTCCTTCTAGCGGTTGTGAGCTAGTCGGGACAGATGGTACGCCGGAAAACATTGTCGGAGTGACGGCAGGGAGTTATGTTGTCGCTGTGTCATTCGACACAGTCCTAGATGTTGACGGTTGTTCAGACATTTTGAGTCTATTCAAAAGATTACCTAGCGATTCTACAGGAACTTCCACTGGTGGTAGACTAACTTCTGATGTCGAAGGAAATAGAGTGACCCCGACCCCAAAATGTGTTGGAGTACTTGCTTGCAGATCTTCTACAATTTCCTCTATTGCAATCAAACCAGGTGGAAGGGGAAGATCGTCAGGTCCGTAAAATATTTCTGGTGCCGAAGAAGGGGTTGAATCGACAGCGACAGATGTTTGAGGAGTGAGACTCTCCGAACCGGTTGCTGATGGAATTGGTTCAGTCACACAAGTGTTTGCTCTCAGACTAGGATCAGTATCACTGTCCCTCTGTGGCTGTTGAACTTCTTCTGTAGGGGCAGGGTTTCCAGAAATGTTTGGAGTATCCGGAATCTCGGATGTTGTTGGAACACTTGTTCTAACTTTAATTGGAGATTTCAAACCGGTTAAACGAGTTCGCTTTGTCCGTACTGTTTTCGATTCCGGAGACAAAGACGGTTGACTCGTAAGCCTCCGTGAACGATGGGGTTTCAATTGGCTTTCTTCCACGATTGCGGATTACTCGATCAACCAAAATACAAAAAGGGGAAAGTGTGTTTCCGAATTAAATGAATTTTTAGACGCTTTAGACACAACCTGCTTTTTCAATTTTAAAGAGTCAAGAAAAAGCTAAAGATGACTCTAGTCTCCTTCGATTTTTAATGAGCCTAAGGTGACAAGTTCTCAGATGGATCTTTTCCGTTAAGGAGTCTGAAAAGGAACGAAAGGGACTACTCTGGAGTTCTAGGTAGAGGGTGTGCCAAACTTTTCGCAAAACCGCAGAATACTTTTTAGGGTATGGGCGGTCAATCTTCCCGAATGCTGTGTTCAGTGCATTGCGATCAGTAGGGCGGCCGACACGACTTCCTGTGGATAAAGGTTTTATGCCTATAGGGGTCTCCCAATATATACTTGACGGTATGTGGGAGCACAATCCATACTGGCACTTATCGTCTCTCAGGAGGAATCACCCAACCATCAGTGAGGCGACCAGTGACCAGGTTTTAAGATGCTGGAACACATCTCTAGCCTAGACCTCTATGTTGTGCGTTAAGTTACAAAGCGTTGTTCAGTTCATTCAATTTATTTTAGGTTGATCTTCCTTAGAAGTTTTCCTTTTTGGATCACCACGAGATGTATGATACAAATTCCTAAATGCAGTCTAAAGATGATAAGCAAGCTTTTATATCTTTTCAACAATGAAAATCCTAGCTACAAGGGGAAAATAAAGACACCATCTTTTCTCAAAGAGCATAGAGCACACAGTAATTCACTTTTCCCTAAATCAACATACAAACTGTCAAAATGCAAATGCACATATGCATGTATTTGTTTTCACTTTCTTAATATTGATGCCTAAAAAGAAAGTTGTTGTACAAATTTGAATTCGATTTCAAGTGAAAAACTTAAACAAGCTCCTTTTTCGAAATCAAAAAGACAATTACGACACTTTATGATTTACTTGTTTCGACACTAGAAATGCATAAATTCAAACCAAACGACAAAAGTAAAAGCTAAATCAACTGTGAACAGCAAACAAACTCACTCCTAAGATCAAAACGACACTTACGACAGGTCTAGATCTAAGGGCGACAGTATGACTAGTTTACTTTTGTAATTGGAAACTGGAAATGATGTAACAAATACACAAAGAACAAATACAGTTTCTTTATACAACCGAGGCGGAATTGAGGCAAAGAAAAGGGGTTTCAGATAGGTACACTGACTGATAACAGGCTGCAAAAAACAGAGAGAAAACTGAGTCAAAAGAAACAGAGAACCACAGCTGCACAAGGCAAAGACTGATCAGCGCACCCTTAGCACAGAGAAACTAAACTTCAGCGCAGATAGCCTTCACGGGACCTGTGTTGAAATGCAGAACCTCTTCACAGAGTCTGCGCTGAAGCAGAAACGAGAATTGTTTCTGGGTTCTGGGTCACGGTTTGCAGTTTAATCTACGGTTTTTGGCCGGATAAAAGCTATCAATTAGGTACAATTAGAGGGGTGATTTAAAGGAGGACTAAGATCTATCACAAATGGCTGTTAGAGCACTTGTGGATCAGCTATTCAGATCATAAACAGGCCCAGCAAATGGACTAGAGTAGCAGATCTCTACTTTGCATTTGTAAATGGCAAATGTAGTTCGATTCGGCACTCTTGAGTTTATGAAATGAATAGCAACAGAAACACAAATAAACTAACAAGATACTTTCCCCAGCGGAGTCGCCAATTTGTTGTTGGGAAAAGTATCCAATTCAGAATGCCCCTATCCCACTCTAAGGTGTGATAGTGCCTTAGCAACAAACAAGGAAAACTATCTGAGTATTCTTCTTTACGAGATGTAAATAGAGAAAGAAGGATGTAACTAACCGGTGTCTTCCGCTAGTTTGTCGATCCAATCACTCTCTCTTTTGTTCGCTTCCCGCTACCTGCTCTTTCACTGGTCCAGCTTCACCCAGTTCCTGCAAGATCACAAGAGAGGAAAACTACACAAAAGACATAGATTCACATTCATAACTAGTTTAGGATCAGATATAAACTAAATATGCAAATATAACAAAACATCATTGATATACAAGCATATAGGAGAAACTCAAATAGCTTTATTGATATGATAATAAAGTTCAAGAGGAGATACAACCAAGTGAGTCCCGATCCAGCATCTACCTCCCAGCAAAGGAATCCCTTCCTCTCCTCCAACAAAGCATAAGTCACCCAATGTACTAATCTCAATCTCAAACCAACAACAATTCTCTGCAAAGTACAAAATTCCAGCCTCCTGAACCTCTGGGTGAGAGATCCATATATAGATGTAAGCAGAGAGGATGAGTCAGCTTATGTTTTGACTTGTGGCTTCTCTCTGTCAGTTCTTGCTTCCACTTGGAGGTTGAGAGCCTCTTACTCATCACTAGTCAAATTCATTGAGGCAAGTGTCATTGGAGAAGATTCTGGAAGCTTCCATGGTCTTTCCACCTCGTTGAATGAGCTTTCCATTTGTCATTTCCTGCTCAGTGCACCCTGGTAGTGCTTCCACCTGCGTTGCAGTGCACCTAGCCAGTGTAGCCTCTGCATTTCAACGCAGGCAGCTAGTGGAGCCTCTGAATTGATCCTAAATTGACTGTTTCTGAGTTGTTTTTGGTGAAGAACTTCTGGGAGAAGTTGTCATTTGTTGACCTTGTTCCTTTAGGGGTAGGAACAACTCTTTTAGGGACTTTGGATCCCTTGGATTATGGACATTTCATGCTCAATGCTGTAAGGCACAAAAATGTCTATAACAACCATGATGTGGTAAACGTTTGCATCTGCTTCACTCTTGGTGAAGCCCAAACTAGTGAAATAGTTGTCGATCCTGTGTACCAAGCATGGGGTGCTTGCTTCAGCCCATACAGAACCTCTTGAGTCTGCACATATGCAACTCACGATCGAAGGTTTCGAAACCTTCTAGCTGCTCAATGTACACCTCCTCCTCAATATTCCCATTGAGCAATGTTGTCTTCACGTCCATATGGTGGATCTTCCACCCCATCTGAGATGATAGTGCCAACATCAATCTAATCGATGAGTACATTGCTACGGGAGCAAAAGTCTCATCGTAGTCAATCCCCTCGACCTGTGAGAAACCCTGGGCAACAAACCTTGCCTTATGTTTCTCAACACTGCCATTAGCTACCTGCTTTACCTTGTAAATCCATTTGGAACTCACCATTGACTTGCCCTGAGGCCTTGGGACAACATCCCACACACTGTTCCAAATGATAGAGTCGTACTCCTCTACCATTGCATCAACCCAGACTAGTTGTTGCACTACCTCCTCAAATGAAGAAGGTTGGGTATCTACACACTTCCCAACTAAGGCCATGTACCCAGTGTACCGCTCGGGTGACCTCCTCTATCTGCACTGAGAAGATGGTTGTCCCACATTCTCCCGCACATCCAGCATCAACCTGTCAGCTTCCCTTGAGCATTTCTACCCATCTCTGGAAATCTCAGCATGAGTGGATGTGTCCACTCCTGGATCCTCTACATGCGTCTGCTCTGCACAATCTGAGGCTCCTCCTCCTTAGGAATTGAAGGTTCCTCATTTGCATGCAACTCGAGTTCCCTCTCAAGTGATAAATGCATGGCTTTCTACTCGCCAAACTTCAAATCCCTTCGTACCACTGTCCTCTGAGTGGAAGGCAAGTACACTCGATAGTTGTGGGGTGTATCCATGTACCCACAAGTATTCCCAACTCAGCTATTGGGTCTAGCTTCTTCCTAGCATCTTTGGTCACATGACATTCAATGATGATCCAAAGATTCGGAAGTGACTTACATCAGGTCGCTTCTTGGAATAGGCCTCCATAGTTGTCTTCATCCCCAGTATACGGTGCGGGCTTCTGTTCTGCAAGTATACTGTTGTATTGCATGCCTCAGCCCACAAATGCAGTGGTAGGCTTTGGTCATGCAACATCGCTCGAGTTGCTCCCACAATCGATCTATTCTTCCTTTCAGCCACCCCATTCTGCTGTGGGTTATGGGGTGCTGTCAATTCCTGTTTAATTCCTTCTGCAGCGCAGAAGTCTTTAAACTGTTGGGATAAATACTCTCCACCATTGCTACTACGCAATGCTTTTATTTTCTTTCTAGATTCTTTCTCTGCCAAGGCTTTAAACTCACAAAACCTCAAGAAGGTCTGGTCCTTCTTTTGCATAAAGTAGATCCAGCTTCTACAAGAAAAATCATCAATAAAAATAACATAGTACCTTTGTTTAGTGGTGGAGGCTGTAGAGAATGATCCACAAACATCTGAGTGAACTCGCTCTAGGATTGCTCCAGCTCTACTGTCTTGATTCGGAAAGGAATATTTCGCATACTTACCCAAGGTATAACCTTTGCATGTAGTCGTCTGCTCAATTTTTCCCTTGGGTAATCCGGTAGAAATCTACTGCATGATCTTCAGGGCTCCATGGTGCAAGTGGCCCAGTTTTCTATGCCATAGCTCGCCAACATCTTGGCTCTACACCATCTCAGCTTTGGAACTCAAAGAAGCATAGTGGTCTACCTCTAGCATGTAGAGATTCTTGACTCGAATCCCTATTCGCTTTGTCTATCCAATACCGATATGCCTCAGGAATACCTTTCCTTTACTAAAGACTACATCATAGCCTTTGTCTTCTAGCATAGCGACATACACAAGATTATTCTTCAAGCCTGGTACATACTTTACATCAATCAGGGTGAGGGGAGCTCCATGCTCCCTCTGAAACACAACCGTACCGTCACCTAAAACACGGTACTTTCCATAATTTCCCATCTCGATCCACATTTGGAGATCCTTCTCCTCCAAGGTACTGAAAATATTCTTGTCGCCTGACATGTGGAATGAAGCTCCACTATCCAGGTACCCCACACATCCCACCATGGATGAAGCCATGCATGCGATAAGTGAGAAATCTAGCTCAAACTGTGAGGCCAGTGCCTCACCATCAGAACCCTTGGAGGAACCTTGGATTTATTTTGTGGATAATTCGTAGCATAATGGCCCACTTCATGACAATGAAAGCATCGCACTTTCGATTTGTCGATCTTCTTCCCACCATGGGAAGAACTGGATTTGGAATGGGATGCCTTCCCTTTACCTTTCCTCGCCTTACTCACTAAGGCTAGATTTTCCTCATCATCTTGCTTCGATGAGGATCCATCTCTGGTTCTTCTTCCTATTTCCTCCTGCATCAGATCCGACCAAAGTTGTTCCCAATCTGGTAGTTTTTCTCTTCCATTAACCGAGTCTTGGTAGTTATGCCAGCTCTTAGAAAGATCGAGGAGTGCAATACTCACCATGTCATCATCAGCGGTAGTGATCCCTACACTTCCAAGCTCATCTCTGTAGGTGGTGAGCTTGTTTAGATCTGTAGAGATCTTGTTGCCCTTTTCACACTTGATCTTACGAAGCTTGTCTTTCAGTGCCAACTTCCTATGATCACTGTTGTTGTGATATAAATATTTCAATGTTTTCCACATCGAAAATAGTGTCTCCTTCCCATGGAGGCTCGAGACAATGTGGTCTCAAACTCCCTCTAGGAGGATTCTCCTTACTCTAGCCACACATTTCTTCCATTCCGCCAGTTGAGTAGCATCAGTCGGCTTGGGGATTTCTTGATCAATGAAGTCCTTTAGACCGTTATCGTCTAACACTACCTCCATGCGATCCTTCCAGGCTATATAATTTGAGCTGCCATCAAGGTCATACTCGAGTCTTAAACCACTGAACGCCATAGGTGAAATAGAGATGTGATAAGAACTCGATTTCTATATTCAGGAACCAAAATTCGAACTTCTCCTTCTTGTATACTATTCTTCGCCTTGATCACCTTTGCCCTGATACCATGTAGAAATTCCCACTGTAGATCAACAAATTATGCAATATACTAAAACAAAATACAATATCTACTTCTATAACACTTTGCGGAAGCTTAATCGAATTGAGCAAGATCAAGAGAACACATATAACTGATAATGAGAAATCAATCACACATAACACAGAAGAAATATCGTGGGGAAAGCCTCAGCCTAAAACCCCAACTCTGTATTATCATACGAGTGGAAATCTTGTTCAATTTACAAAAAGAATTAGCTCTCAAGCTATCTTTCTCTCTCTGCAATCAAACAATACAGCTCACAGAATGAATAGACATAGTATATGTCCTCCTCAAGCCCTCCAAGCCTCCTATTTCCTTGCGCAATTTTTATTGGGGTCCAATGATGTCACATGTGTGAATTGGCCTCATCAAACTCACTAAACCTGAAGAAGTAACTGCGTAATCCTCAAGGAAAGAATTCCTTCTGCATGCAAGGAATATTGACAATGGAATATTCTAGCAACTAATAGTACACTACCCCTCCATCAGATCTCAGTTGGGTCTCTGTCTGAACTAACATGCATGAGTTATTTATGAGAGAATAGTCAGTTATCTGAAGTGCAGTAGTTACATGCATGCAAGCATTAACTAACTGAACTTACATTAATTCAACAAATTGTTTGAATTAATCTAACTGAACTTGACTCAGTTAACTAAGTCAACTAATTACAACTCAATATTACAACTCATCCTTATCTTTTTAATTGATGGATAAATTCCTCAATTAATGGAGAAACTGTTGCATGTCCCCACATAGACTTCATGTTTGATTTTCTTTAACTAATTAACTCAAGATGAATTAATTAATTATTTTACAAACTACTGCTAAGATCAAATTCGAATTCTACCTCACTATTTTAGTTTAGGGACTGACTAAAAATATGAAGGTATCCCAAAATGCTATTTATAGAATTCTATTTTTAGCACTTCCATTTTTCCATCCATTGTTGCTAAGATCAACACTAGCTAAACTGCTATTTATATTAGTGCTATTTTTAGCAATTCTATTTTTAGCATTTCTTGTTGCTATTTTCAACATACTTGAGATGCTAGACATGACTTTGTATTTTGAGAAAGTCACTCCAAAATTGTCAGAAATGATATTTTATTAAGGAAATTCATCCCTGAGCTGCCCATGAGTGGTATTTTTCATTTGGATAATAGGGATTCCACATCCCTATCGCATGCATCTTCGTGCCTTAATAGATTGAGGACTATGCACCCTGATCTACTCCAAGGATCCAAGATTCCACATCTTGATCATTTAAATATTTAGGACTCTGCATCCTAATCCTTTTATTATAGATCCAAGACTTCACGTATTTAACTTTCATGGATTTAGGGCTCCAAGCCCTAATCCTTTTATTATAGATCCAAGATTCCACGTCTTTATCTTTCATGGATTTAGGACTCCGTGCCCTAATCCTTTTATTATAGATCCAAGACTTCACATCTTTATCTTTCATGGCTTTAGGACTCTGCGCCCTAATTTCCATTACTTCTCATTTACTTAGCTTTGAAACTTTGTGCTTCATCTTAAGGTATTGATTGTGAGCTCATACCCATCTGATGGTTTGTTGGTAAGGTCTTGTTCCAAGACCAAGAATTGTGCATGACTTCTGCAGTCATTTTGGTTTTGAAGAAATGACTTCCACAGTCATTTATAATTTGAACATCCTTGTTTGCAAATAACCACGTCCTCTACCACATCCTTTTAAGTACAATATTAAGCATATATAATCATACAAATCATGTATTATTACTTCCACATGACTTCCACAATCATTTATAATTTGAGCATCCTTGTTTGAAAATAACCGGGCCCTATGCCACATCTTGCTCAGTACAAGATTAAGCATATATATTCATACAAATCATGTATCATCCATAAATCATAATTAACCATATGTTCCACATAACCATGATCGTCTATGGATCTGTGTCTCAATCTTGGATCACCGTCCGTGTCATACACCTATGTCCAAACTAGGATACCAAAAAAGAAAACATTGATAATATGCACTTAACCAAAATCAATCTTACCAAAAGTAGTCTTTATCATAAGCACATAGCAACTATGTGACCTAAACCAAGTCTATAGCATACAAGCATATACATAAGTCTAACATGCATAATTGTTATATTACTACATCAAAATCACCATCTACAAGTGTCATCAAAGCTATCTCTCCAATAAGAGACACTACAAAACCCCTCTTCTTAGCCTTCTTTTTCGATTTTTTTATTTTTTTGAATATTTCTTTAGGATCATAATATTTCTTCTTCTTTTCAAGACACTTTGATTCATAATGACCAACTTTTCCACATGTAAAACACTTGAAAGGAAACTTATTTATATTTATGTAAGCCTCTCTTGAGCTTTCTCAGAAAGTTGACTTCTTTTTCATCTAATTCACAACAAGAGTCACCATGCTCTTATTTGCACTTCTTTTCTTCTTTAAAGTCTGATTCTTTTTCTACAGACTTTCCATTAGAAATTATCATCTCATAGGCAGTAAGTATACCAAGTAGATGATCTAGAGTGAGAGTGTTCAGATTAGACATCTCTTCAATAGCTGACACCGTGGGATTAAACCTTCCAGGAAGAGATCTCAACACTTTTTGAACGACTACAACTTCATCAAGCTTCTCATCAAACCCTCTTATGGTGTTCACAACTTCATCAACTCTTAAAAAGTAATATGCAATATCTTCATCATCGTGCATACTTAAAGACTTAAATTTCATCCTATAACTTTGAAGTTTAGATTTCTTTACCTTGTTATGACCTTCATAGAAGCTACTCGCTTTGTCCCAAATGACTTTGGAAGATGTGCAATCCATTACTTTGAAAAAATTTGATTCAAGTAGGCCAACAAGCAGTGCATTCATTAATTTATCATTGCATGTGAAATCCATATTTGGATCTTTGGTAATCACTTCTGGAGGCTTTTGATATTCTTCTTCCACAACATCCCACACATCAGCTCCAAGTGATTGAATGTACGTCTTCATCCTCCCTTTCAAAAACAAATAGTTTTTTCCATTGAGCATTGTTTCCCTATTGGTAAATCGTCCTTCCTGGTTTATCATGGTCCTTGATCTTTCTTCCAGTTGTTAAACTGATATGAAGTAATTGGCTCTGATACCAATTGTTGGAAACCAGGACAATACTGAAAGGGGGGGGTGAATCAGTATTATAGAAATTTTACCAATTTAAAAACTTTCTTTCACTTGTGCAAGAACACTAGGAAACCATTAAGTGCTTCAAGAATTAATTTAGATAAGCATGACATAAAACAATTTAAGTAACCCTCAAGGAACAACCAAATTCTTCAAAGACTTCTCTCCAATTCATTCACAAGGCAAGCTACAACTTGTTACATTTTTCTGGCTACAACCAACAGGAAGCTACAACTCCTTGATTTATCAGCTACAATTGAATGGAGCTACAACCCCAAATATGTACTAGCACCCACTGCAAGGATCCCCAACCCGTGATTTTCAAGCTACAACTTGCTTGACACTCATATATTTATTTTTCATCCATTTTCATACTAGAACCATGAATGCCAACTCTTCCTTCAAAACAAAATAATTTCTTCTCAATCAAAAACACCTTCAGCAATCTCTTATTACTGAGAACACCAACAAATTCACTCCAACTTATTCATCAAAAGTCTCTCTTTAATTTTCTTGCTCAAAAATATAAAGAACTAATTTTTGTAATTTTAGCCTCTTTGCTTTTCTTGTATTCTTTCATGAATCCTTATTTTTTTCCTTTGTCATGTTTATTTCAATCTTCTGGATCTGTTTACCAAGTTCTAAGACCTTAACCATCCTTTTCTACAATTTAAATTGAGTTATTTTGGTTATTTTAAAAATTTTGGCACTCTTACATGTTTTAGCAGGGCTTTTCTAATCTTAGCAGCAATTAACTTTGGTTTAACTGCCAAATTGTGCCACTAAATTGTCACCCTTTTAAAATTTGTCGACTCATTCATCCAAGTGGCATGCATATGTCACTGCCAAATTAAATTCCACAACCTTTTTTATTTTATTGAAAAAAACATTGTCTAAACCGCCAAATTTGACTTTAGCCCCTTTCGCGTTGGCACTTGTCTACTTTCCTGCCATAGAACTGGGTGTAGTGACCTCTGGGTCAAACCTTCAGTCGCTTTTCCTTGTTAGGCCTGCAAGGGATTAATTTCTTGTGTAAATTTATTCACTCCCTTGGTTCCTTGCCTTCATAGCACTTGTTTTGGTACTAAGCCCGTAGCTCCCAAGCCCGATGATTCCATTTCAAATTATTTTAAAAAACCTTGAGATCTTGTCAGTGGGTTTAGCTATCTTGTGGGGTTTTCGTACCTCAAATTTTATTTGTTGCCACTCTACCATAATACCACGTGATCGTGATGTCTGTTTCCCAACCCTTTCTCTTTTGAGATTGATGCATGCGAGCTGAGTTGTACCGTGGGGTCCACCATCACAACTAGCAGCCAATCACCATGAAGCAGGGCCTAGCTGATTCTGACACTGCTCATGTCATCCTGCGCTAGTCATCCTGTCAATTTCTTCAAGTGCAACATTAATTTCTTCTAGGCACAAACCAGCAGAATGATGTCACCTATTCCATGTGTCACCCTATCATTGGTCCACATGTCACTCAGAACTGGTCCATTCGAGTGCCCAAAAACACCAAAGTTTAGTGTCATGTGTCATGCTTCCATCGGTTGGTGTTGACGTCATCATCCTCCATCATCTAGACCAATAATACACTACTCTTTGCCTTGTATTCTTTTAGGGCTAGCCTTAGCGGGCTTTGCTGTTAATGTGGGGGCCTCCCGCTTGATTCTCCACCAATCAACTGCACTGTGTCAGACCATCTTTTCCCACTCAACTCCTTCGTTCTCCTTAACGTTTTCACCAGGGTACACCTCATCGAGGTAAGTGTGTCAGGTTTATGTGTTCATGTGGGCTCCACCTATGGCCAATAGCACACCTCTTCGCCGCTACATCTTCCCTCTCAAATCTCATTACGCGCCTTAAGATTGCGCTAGGGTTATACCACTAAGATACCTCCGTTGGTTTATGTTGTAGCATGGGGTCCACCTGTCAGCCAATAAAAAAACTCTCCTTTTATTTATTTGTTCATCCATGTGTGCCCGGTGGACTTTTGGCCACTCTGTTATGCTTGTCGTTGTGTTTGGATGCTCCGCTAACCTTGGATATGCGCCAAATTGTTTCCATCCTCATTAGCTCTACTAAATTTGACTTGGGGTCCTACACCTTTGACTGGATCTATATTTCAAACCAGGAGGCGATTTTCTGATGTTTTCATACTATTGGAAAGATTTGTTTGAGCTCTTTCCATCTAGTTGGGTTTCATCTACATTTGAGATCATTTGCTACTCTAGAACTGGCTCAAAAGTATCTGCACCATTCTTATCCATGTTGCTCCTTGATTTTCCTTCATGTACCTAGAACCTGATCTTTTGTGTCCTTCTTTTCCTTGTGTTGACACCATTACCATGTGTTGCCATCAGTGACAACATATTTCCAACATAATCTAGAAAAACAAACACTTTATGAAATTATGCTCTTCTTGTGTGCATGTGAAGTCTAACATATGTTTTTATTAGTTGTGTTTTTAAATTATTCTTCCATATCCAAGTATGAAATACTACACTAATATATATGTACACCTTTCTTATTATGATCTTACCATGTACTCCAGTATTCTCTATTAGAATGCATTGTTTAAGTCCCTTTTTTGGGTTTCTCTTTAACTTTGAACAATTTATGTTTTATATAAAATAAACTCATTTTCTAATTTTTTAATAAGCATAGAAACATATATGGAACTAAATATAAACTGGAATGACATAGCATTGTAGCAGTGTTGCAAATATCATGATTTCATTGCAAAAAAAATTATGAAATCGCAATTTTTTTGTCCTAACCAATGTTTACCAATTTTTCCCAATATTTTCTCGATTTTTACGATTTTTTGGCCTTCTAGACCCTTTCCAATTTTATCCCGATGTCAATGTTTGCAACATTGCATTGTATAACCTCTCTACGTCCTATTAACATAATTTACCATATTAATATCATTTACCATTATAAGAAATGTGACATATGACGCCAGGATGGTGAATTAATAGTACAACTAAATAGCCTACCCCTAGTAATGTTTAGTGAATTCACTTGGCCAAAGATGCATATAAAACATTACCTTGATAAGCACACTTTGTCACAATTATTTGAGTATTAACACACACTGATTGTTGGTCCCTACTATGCATTAAATTTGAATAAATATACCTAGTATGCTTATTGGATTTGGTCTAATTTCAATAAAATTTACAACCTTATTTGGTTAAGGTAGGCAGTGATCTACCTTAATCCTTAAAAGGAATTTTATTATCAGTATAAAATTTCTTCAAATAAATTTCTTGGACATACATCCACTAAAAAACGTTTTTGGAGATACATCTTGCCCAACTAATCTCAAACAAAGATACAAAACAAAACAAGTTATACATAGAAGTTCAAAATGTATGAGATCCTCCTTACTCTATTCCAATTATAATATAACTTTATGAATTTACCCCATATTGTGAAACAACACAATATCCCCAAAGAAATTCTTAAATAAAAAAAAAATGTAACCATGAAAAGAACCAATACATCACATTTTAAGTGTGAAACATTATATGTTCAAGTTCCCTGAAATGTTACTCTCTAGATGCTAAATTTTGGCAAAATAAATGGTAACAACTTTTTGAAATGTTAAAAATTATGAAGGAAGAAAAAATGGAACTTCTAAATGTGGTTATCTACATTATTCATTAGAGGTTACTACTAACTAAATTAAAACCCCATTTAATTCTTAGTGGTCAAAACAATTTGTTAGAAAATTAGAAAGGCGAAAATATTTTCTAATATAGATAATTAATTGTGATTCTTTTATCTTTATGTTCTTACTTTTATCTTTTAGTTCATCAAGCAATTACCAAAAGAATAACACAAGGACAACAGATGTAGGTAGACAACCAAGGAAAAATCCCTATCTAGGGGAAAACCCAGTAAACAATTCTTCCTTCAATAGTTTTTCAAGATAATCCTAGACTCTTTGACCTAGACAAAGACTTCCTCCACACCAATTCAACCCTCAATCCTTCTTGCAGATGATAACCATTCAAAAGCAACTTCGACCTAGCAGCATCAACATGCAGTAGCAACTTTGACCCAGTAGCAGCAATAGCAGCAGCTTCGACTAGACTAGGAAAACTTCGATCTCCCTTGATACACCTCAGAAGTGAGAGAGATTTGGCCTAAAATTTTGATCTTGGTGTCTTCTATATTCCTCAAAAAAATCGTACTTCTTTCCAGCTCTCCTTCCAACCCTTTTCTAACTTCCCATTTCCCATCTTCCAGCTTCAGATATCGAACTATGTGTGCGAGAGTGAATTTCTCCAAATGAATCCAAACTACCTTGTATATGAGGTCGAATTACCCTTCTTGAAGCTGACTTAATCTTCTTGAGGCCAACTTGGTGTGGAGCAGTGTTGGCTTGAGGGGGCTTGACCCATGTTCAATGTTATTTAGCCAAAAAAATCCCTACACTACTGGCCATTTCGGCATCAACCCGTGGAGTGCGGACCGAAGTCTCACCCGAAGCAGTACGGGGGGATGTTGGAACCAAGTTTCCACACCCTTGAGATGGTTGTGATGTCGTTTGATCTCTTCTATCCCTGCCTTCGTGCAGGTGATATCACTCTAGAGTTTGTAAGACAAACCCTCTATTCCAACCTTCAATACCTTTGCGAAAGTATACGATCAACCTTCACGCAGCTCTAACCTGGGGCTTAGGTACTTTCACGTTTCTTTGGAAGCATGTCGCGCTATTATGGCAGTGTGTCATGCCGATTCCTTAATTATCCTAAGTGTTTTGCTTATCTTATCAAATACTTAAAGTTATCACCGAACAAGAAGATATTCGTGATTGCGTTCAATTATTCATTGTAATTGCATTCATTCGTGCACCATATAAGCATAGTAAAAGAACTTCATACACAAAAATATCCAACCCCATCAACAGAAAAAAATACACAGAAATTGCAGAATAACTCCTTTTATTAATATCTTTCAAGTATTACATACTTTGTTCACCCTACGCACACAGCTGCAAGGGTCCGCGCACTCAGCCACAGACTTCTACCCTAGGCCTCTGCGCACTCAGCTGTAGAGCCTCTACCTATGCTACAACCCAAGACTTAGACTTCTTGCTCTAAGTTATGATTCTCTTCCTCGTGTTATTCTCTTAACTACTTAGAGCTTAGCTCCTTTTATAAAATCCCATGGTCCGTGGACCATGGGTATATCTCTTATAGCCAACTTTACTTTACAAAACTAATGGCAATCTACCCTTTGTGACACATAATATCTTCGTGCTCCGCAACCACAAAATGCGGCTTCTTTACGATAATATTACAAAAACTTGACTATAGGCCCATCCTCCTTCAATGACTATAGGCCCATTTCATTATGCAATAGTTTGTACAAAATCATCTCCAAGATCATTGCAAACCGACTCTGCCCTATTCTATCTCGTTATATTGCCCCCTAGCAATTTTCCTTTCTTGAACATCACCAGATTCA
Source organism: Pinus tabuliformis (assembly GCA_031772625.1). NCBI lineage: Eukaryota > Viridiplantae > Streptophyta > Pinopsida > Pinales > Pinaceae > Pinus > Pinus tabuliformis. The sequence continues at coordinate 1,604,094,119 of CM062817.1, read as the reverse complement.
TGAAGCCATTGGCTCGGTCCAGGAGGCAATTCATTCAATCTGGACTAAACATCATAAGGGCATTATTCTTAAGATTGATCTGGCAAAAGATTTTGACCGTGTCAGCTGGCTTTACATTAAGATGCTTCTTATTCATCTAGGCTTTCCCCATGATTTCATCACCTAGATTATGGCTTGTATTACCTCCCCTACTTTCAGTGTTCTCATAAATGGTTCTGCCTCCCATTTCTTCCATTCTGAGAGGGGGCTTAGACAAGGCTACCCTCTCTCCCCCCCTTTTCTTGATCATCATGGATGGGCTTAGCCACTTGCTTGCATCGGCTAAGCATGATGGAAGTCTTTGTGGTCTCAAGATATCTGATGCATGTTTCCTCACCCATCTGCTTTTTGTGGATGATGTCCTCATCTTGCTGGATAGGAGTATTCGGGACTCTCTTACTTTTTACAAGATTCTCTCTTTTCTCGGTGGTTACTGGGATGTTAGCAAATCACAAAAAATCTACCATAACTTTAGCTCGATCTTCCATCCAGGAGTCTCAACTTTCCCTCCAGCATTTCCCTTATTGTATCATACCCCTGGACAGGGGTTTCAAATACGTGGGGTTCTGGATAAAGCCTCTTAGTCAGAAAATTGCAGATTGGGTTTGGCTTGTCACCAAACTGGAGAAAAGGCTTTCAATATGGAATCTCATATATTTATCTAGAGCTGGCAGGCTTATTCTCATCAAATTTGTTCTTGAGGCCACACCGGTTTTTTGGATGGCATTTGCATGGATCCCCAGGAACATTTTGGCTCGTCTAAAACAACTCTGTAACAGATATCTTTGGAATTGAAATCAAGACAGAAATATTTTTGCATGGGTGAGCTAGAACAAGATTGCTCTACCAAAGAAATGGGGAGGTTGGGGTCTAAAAGATCTTCCTCTATTTGCACAAGCCCTTGTTGCAAAAATGGGCTGGACTCTGCTAACAAGACAGAATGTATGGACTACTATCACATATCATAAATACATATGGCCTCAGCAAATCATGGACTGGGTTCGATTGCCGAGTTGGCCCAAATCTGGCATTTCATTTGTCTCGAAGGCACTTTTACATTCCTTGCCTCACATTAGGGACAATCTCATCTGGAGAATCAATGATGGCTCATTGGCCCGGATTGGTTTGGATCCATGGTCTAGAGGTGGTGGTAGGTATCAGCTGTCTAGAGACCTCATACAGCGTCTTCATTCCCATGTGATCAAGCTGATTGCAAATATCGTGGACCCATAGAACACCAACATCTTCTCCCAAGGATGGAAATCTGCCTTGTAGCTTGACTTACAACCACATTGGCACCAGGAATGGCATGAATACATTTCTGCATTATGTGAATCACATATCAGGATAAAATAGGGACCATAAAAACTCATCTGGTGTCTTGTGGAGAATGGTACATACTCTCCAAAGACTGGATATCTAACCTTGATCTCCCACAAGCAACCGGAGTAGACCACTTTCTGGTGGAAGAGTATATGGAAATTAACATCACCTCCTTGGACCAGATTGTTCTTTTGGTGTATACTCAGAAACATAGTCCTGATAGGAGAGTCCCTCACCCATCGATCCTTTCATGGACCGAGCTGGTGTATTTTGTGCAAAAACTCATCTGAATTGACCCACCATCTATTTCTAAAATGCACATCTCTGATTAACCTCTGGAAAAATATCTCCACTTCCATCCACTTTCCTGGGCATTGGGAAGGCGAAGATATCAACAGTGCATGGAAAGTTTGGTACAATCAACATCGGGGTTCAAAGTTACAGAGTCTTCCTCTGATCATTAGCTGGCATATTTGGCTGCCGCGGAACCATTCTATTTTTTACAACAAACCTTTGTGCTGGCCTCACATCATTGCTTGTATTATATCAGCTTATAATGAGATGCCTGAACCTCATCAACCTCGACCCCAGAGGCCACATGCCCCAGCACCCATTGATAAAAACATACCTTGGGCATTCTTCGATGGAACGACACAACAACATGGATGTGGTGGTGGTTTCATCTTTTACTTAAATGATCAACATTATTTTAAAGTAAAGATGGGACTAGGAGTTAGAACCAACAATTATGCAGAACTCATTACCCTACATCACCTCCTGCATTTCTCTTTGGGACATAATTGCATGAGTTTAAATATTTTTGGGGACTCAAAGATCATTGTGAATTGGTTCAATAATATTACTGTCTGTCACACACACACACTCAGTAATATATTGGATGAAGTAAATATATTAAAGCACAATTTAAAACCATCTAATGCAATAACATGTACAGGGAACATAACAGTTGTGCTGACGGGCTATCCAAGGAGGCCACGACACTTCCCAGAGGAGAGTGGATGATCCAGGAACAACGAGGTACAAATGAATACTGCTACTATCATCGGCCATACATAGATCAAAACTACCACAGGGCCGAGAGCCCTTGATCACTGATTTTTTTGTAATTTTTGAGCAATATATTTTGACAAACTCTGTATATATTATTTCAGGTTATATTTATGTATTTTTTAATGCCCTGGGTGGCATATGTACAGTCATATATCAGTCTTCCTATATTTGAAATGAACACCATGCGTGGTGAAGAAAGCTCAGAGTAGCATAAAGATTTTGATGAACTCATATTTTTGACCGAACTCTCAGTGGCTAGAAGGACACAACATATGAAAATAGCATCTACAACATGTAATTTTTCAAAGTTAATGAAAGATTACAATTTTTCCAGTGGAAAAAAAAAAATATTACAAAAACTTGACTTAAACATGTGATTTTAGCCCCAAAACTACCCTTGGGGAATCCCTCTCCCAACAGGCCCCCAACACAAACATCATGACTCGCCCTCGAGTCACTTGGCAGGCGCAGAGATCTTTGCATGAAGCTTTTCCAGATTGACCCTGATGACCACAACTTTGGCTGTGCAATGAGCTGTTGCCTGCTTCGCTTCTTCGACTGTCTTCTTAGTTACTTCCCCTGCGCTGTCGGCCTAAAGTTGTTGTTGTGTTAGTTGCAGAGTCGCAAGCTTGCCTTCAATGTTTCTTGTAACAACATAATATTCCTCCAGCTATGGCTTGAGTCGTGCCCTCTGCAATGCTTCCTTGTGCAGCATTGCGTCCACCTATTCCTTCAGCTGCTTGGCTAACCTATGAGTTAGCGCAATGATTCACATTGTGCCCTTAACTTCATCATAGCATTGTTGGAGTTCACGCGCTTCCGTCTCGAGCCTCTGGATGTTTGGGTCCTCCTACAAGCTAGTCAGGACCTCAAACGACTATTCAAACAACTGTGTGCAGTCTGCTACTGCACTCTCCACTGCCACGACTGCTTCTGTGACAACAGCCACCCGTTTTTCCTTGACCTTTGGTGTTGTTGAAGGTCGAGCCCTCAACTAGAGCTTTGTAATATGCAAGTTCAGCTCCAACTATACCTGTTCCATCTCCGTCCTAGTGTCGCGCACCCCTGTGGCCAATTTACGGATGCAGACCTCGACTGGCTCCTCCTCCAGAATGGCTGTTAAAATTGGCAACTAGGGAAAAACTTCATGTGGGTCATATTATTCATGGCTAATAATATTTTTATTAGATTCCTCTCGTCGAGAGGTGTAGGATTGATATAAATATCATCTGATTTCGATAAGTATTCATGGAGATATGAATTTATTTTGATTATGGAATTATTATCAAGCCGACCTACAACTCATGTAGGCTCAGAAGCCCAACAGTCGCATCTATTGAAACACCAACATTATGTATAAATACAGGAGGAATTTTTCTCATTTTCCCTCACTCATCACATCACATCTCTATCTCTCTACTACGTAGAAAAGAGTCTCTTCTCTATTGTGCAGAAAAGGGTCTCTCCCTCACACATGTGAAGCCATAAGCTCCTGAAACTGAAGTTACAACTGCAGAAGCAAAGATTGACCTATGTGGACTAGAAGATCTCCTCATACGAACCACATTGTAGGTTTATCTAAACCTCCTCTAAAAGCCACAACTTTTGGTGGTGTAATCAAGTCAATCCAACGGACGGTTTGCAAGATATCGACTGCCCTAGTTTGAAATCGGAAGGTGCCGAAACTGAAGCTGCAACTGCAGAAGTAAATTTTGACCTGCGTGGACTAGAAGATCTCCTCATCTGAACTGCATTGTAGGTTCATCTGAACCTCCTTTGGAAGCCACAACTTTTGGTGGTGGAATCAAGTCGATCCGACAGTCGGTTTGTGAGATATCGTCTGCCCTAGTTTGATGATGAAGCTGCTAATGCTGATGTTGCTGATCTAGGGTTTGCTATTGCTGATATAAATCAGATCTATTGTACTATTTCGCTCTGATGAATTATTGAAGATAAAAGAAGATTTGATCAAAAGGTTTCCCCACACATTGTGGGGTTTTTCCCTGGCTAGCCTCCACATCTTGTGTCTCTTGTATTGGCTTGTTTTCTGTCAATCGTTTAATGTTCTATCTGCACTTTACTTTATGTACATGTGATTGCTAATCTGTGGAATATAATAAGGAAAAGAAGTAAACTATTATAAGAATAGAACATACCATAACTTAACATGGTATCAGAGCTGAGGTGAATACAAAGCCTGAGCAAGAGCAAGAGCAATCACCGAAGAGAAGATTGGCAAGGCTATCCTAAAAGAACGATGGGGTCCTCAACACTCTTTCCTGCCAAAGACAAGATCCGTGAGAAAGCTGACTATCATGGATGGAAGATGTCTATCGATCTAACCCTTGATGATCAAGGAGTGTTGGATCATGTGAGAGGCAATATTGTTGAGCCTCCATCGAATTCACCTCCTACTGCCAGGAACAAATGGAAGAACGGAGAAATTAAAGTGAAGAAGATCATCCAGGACTCTATCGAAAAGCGCTTGGTAGCCTACATCTTTGAACTAGACACCTCCAAGGAAATCTACGATAGACTAGTGAGTTTATTTAAAGTTAATGATGCAAATCAAGTTTTGTTTCTTAGAAATAAGCTGAGGGAAATCAAGAAGGGTAAAGATGAGAGTATGCAAGCATACTTCTTAAGAATCACTGGGATCAAGAACGATCTCCTATCTATTGGGGAGACTATTACTGATAGAGAAATGGCACTCACAACTCTTGGAGGATTACCATCCGAATGGTATGTGTTCAGGACTACTCTTCTGAATAATAATATAATTCCTAGTTTCAAGGAATTAATGGCTAGATGCATTCAAGAAGAAACAAGGATAGAAGAGAAAGAAATGCCCATGCCTAAAGGTCCTCCTACTGCCTTTTCTTCTCATGATAAGAAAAGAAATAATTCTGGGACTAAATCAAAAGGAAAGGCTGGACCTAAGGGTGGAAGAAAAGGATGATGTTACATCTACGATAAAGAAGGTCACTATGCTAGGGAGTGCTCTGATAGAAAGGACTCATACCAGGATGATGATCAAAATCCCTCTGATGGCAATCAAAGGAATGACAAATTCAATAGAAAAGGTAAGAGGAGAGCTGGGAATCAAGGAAGAGGACAACCATTTAAGAAGGCTAGAAATTCCAGGATGTATTAAATGCACATGACCTCAAAAAGAACCTGGTGTCCATCTCGGAAATGGAAGACAAAGGCCACAAGGTAACCTTCAACGATGGCAAGGTACTTACATGGAAAAATAATTTTAAAGATGCCTTTACTCTTGGGTTTTGTGTTGATTCATTATATCAGTTCGATGGAAGTCCGCTAGGTGTCATGTCTTATGACACATCTCTTCAGTCCGAACTTTGGCATCGGAGGTTTGCCCCCCTTCTTTATAAAGTTTTACTTGATGTAAGACAAATGGTGACAACGATGCCCGAATTCCGAGTAGAGAAAGAAGGTGTATGTCCAGGATGTGCCGAAGGAAAGCTCAAAAGGGGACCATTCCCCTCAAGCCAAAGCAAGACCTCCAATATATTACAGTTGGTTCACTCAGGCATATATGAGGCTGGCATTAAGAGGGAGATGACTACACCACATACTCCTGAGCAGAATGGTGTGGTGGAAAGGAAGAATTGTACGATTGTGGAAGCTGTCTCTATGGGTAGATGATGTAACAATGTCTGATGTGGAGGAACCCATGGATCCTATTTATCCACCTGAGCCTTCCTCTTCTAGGAAGAGGCCTTCATGGCTTATGGGGATAATTGATGATGCTGAAGGACATACTACACCCCGAGGAACCTTTCGTGAAATTAAGAAACCTAATAGGTATCAAGGATACCTGACCATCATGAGCATGATCATACAAAATGAGCCTTCATCATTCTTAGATGCCATCAAGCATCAAGTATGGAAGGATGCTATGATCGAAGAATATGAGTCTATCATGAAGAATGATGTCTGGGAAGTATTTCCCAGACCCCAGGATAAGACAATTGTTACTTCAAAATGGCTTTACAAGATAAAGCTGCAACAGATGGAAGTTCAGAATAGTATAAGGCTCGTTTTGTTGCTCGTGGTTTCTCCCAGAAGGAAGGTATAGACTGTGATATTTGCACCTGTTTCCAGATATATGACCATCCGCTTGATCGTAGCCCTTGTGGCTTCACAAGGATGGAGCCTACATCATATGGATGTCAAGACCGTGTTCTTGCATGGTTCGATCAAAGAAGAGGTCTATGTGGAGCAACCCGAAGGATTTGAGATTTATGATTGAAAATCTCATGTATGCAGGTTGAAGAAGGCTCTCTATGGGCTGAAGCAAGCACCATGAGCATGGTATGAGAGGATCAATAGCTACTTGATGAAGCTGGGATTCACTAGGAGTGAAGCCGATCCTAACCTTTACCTTAAGGTTGAAGATGATAAACCTCTCATACTGGTGTTGTATGTGGATGACCTCTTTCTAACAGGTGCAGACCCTCTCATTCTCAAATGTAAGAGGGAGTTGGCTTCTGAATTTGAAATGAAGAACCAAGGACTTGAAGTGTGGTAGAAGCCAAGGGAAATTTTCCTATCTCAAGGAAAATATGTGGTGAAGATTCTGAAAAGATTTGGTATGATGGACTGCAAGCCTGTGACTACCTCGAGGATCTTAACTTTCAGAAGTTATATGGTAGTGATGTCGGACCAGATTTGGGAAATGCCTCTGAGTTTCAAAAACTCATTCACATTGATGTTCTTGGTGAACCTCCGTCCGAACATATGTTTTGCAGTTAGCATTGTGAGCTCATATCTGGTTGAGCCTCACTAGATTGGTGCCAAGAATCTTCTAATATGTCTTCAGGACACAATCTCTCATGGATTGAGATACACTGCTGGAAATATGAAACTGCATGATTATTCGAATGTTGATTAGGCAGGTAGTGTGGAGGATCACTGGAGCAATTTTAGTGTTGTTTCTCCTTAGATTCCGCTTCGATATAATGGATGAGTAGGAAGCAGAAGTCGGTGGCCTTGAGCACCATTGAAGCAGAGTATATTGCTACCAACATGGCCTCCTATGAGGCAGTTTGGTTGTGAAATCTCTTCAGTGAGCTGTTTGGATTTACATTGGATACCACCATGATCCTTTGTGACAACCAGAGTGGGATTCATTTTTTAGATAATCCCGTATTTCATGATCGCTCCAGCAGATAGACATCATCTGGGATATGGTAAGTCGATGAGCAAGGAGGCTCCATTGCATTAAGATGATGTACAAGTCGATACACCTTGTCAAAGCCCCGAGGAAAGATCTAATATGTGATTTTCCCAAATGACTTGGAGTTGTCAAGAAACCCTTGTACAAGGGTCCTACATGTTGCATACATTGAGCTCTGGGAGCTCTGAGGGCTTGTGGTTCCTACTGGAGCAACATGCAACCATAGGGTGACTCACCCTCCCCTGGTGGTGTGCACTGGAACAAGATGATTCGCTCTCTTATGGGACAAGATGATTCGCTCTCTTGTGGAACAGGATGACTTGTTCTCCTGTGTAGCAGGATGATTAGTTATCCTGTGAAGCCTGGATTGATGTGTTCTCCATGGCGATTGTAGCAGGATTGATGTGTTCTCCTGTGAGGCTTGGATTGATGTGTTCTCCATGGTAGCCTGGATTGATGTGTTCTCCATGGCAATTGTAGTAGGATTGATGTGTTCTCCTGTGAGTACAGGATTGATTAGTTCTCCTATCGAGGCATCCTACCCATTTAGTTTGGGACTCATGGGAAGTACCTCTCATCTGATCAATGAGTAGGGAAATGAAGTTAGGGACCATAGTAGTACTGATGGACGCATCGTTGTATCTACCATACTTCCTATGCTAGGATGACCTCCATTGATCTAGGATCAATGATACTAGTCTAGGACCAGTGGTAGGAGTTGTACCATACTATGACACTAACTTCAGGGCAGTTGAGACTGGTCTGGGACCAGTGGTACATGCTCTGAGACTGACTTCGTGTCAGTGCAGTACTAGTCTGAGACCAGTGAGAGTGGTACATACTATGACGCTGACTTCGGGTCAGTTGAGACTGGTCTGGGACCAGTGGTACACTCTCTGAGACTGCAATACTGGTCTGGGACCAGTGGTAGGAGTGGTACTTACTATGAAGCTGACTTCGGGTTGATTGAGACTGGTCTGGGACCAGTGGTATGCACTCTGAGACTGACTTTGAGTCAATGGAGGATGATACTGGTCTGGGACCAGTGGAGTTGTACTCACTATGACGCTGACTTCGAGTTGGTTGAGACTGGTCTAGGACCAGTGGTACACACTCTGAGACTGATTTTGAGTCAGTATGATACATCTTCGATCATTTCTTCTTCTTCATAATTCAAACAAAAGCAGAGCAGAACATAACAATGCAAGAGCAGAGCAAAACAGAGCAGTACAATACAGATCAGTACAGGGCAGAACAAGATAAAGCAGAACATGTAGAATAGATTAGAGCAGGGCAAGGGATAGGCTATATAGGGCAGTGCATTTGATGGATGAATAGTAACAACCGATAGACAGATTGCAGATGAAGTTCTCCCTAGTTGAGAGGGAGTGTTAAAATTGGAAACTAGGGAAAAACTTCATGTGGGCCATCTTATTCATGGTTTATAATATTTTTATTAGATTCCTCTTGTCGAGAGGTGTAGGATTGATGTAAAGATCATCCGATTCTGATAAGTATTCATGGAGATATGAATTTATTTTGAGTATGGAATTATTATCAAGCCGACCTACAACTCATGTAGGCTCAGAAGCCCAACAATCGCATCTATTCAAACACAAAAATTGTGTATAAATACAGGATGAATTTTCCTCATTTTCCCTCACTCATCACATCACATCTCTTTCTTTCTACTGCACAGAAAAGAGTCTCTTCTCTCTTGCGCAGAAAAGGGTCTCTCCCTCACACATGTGAAGCCAGAAGTTGCTGAAACTGAAGCTGCAACTGCAGAAGCAAAGATTGACCTACGTGGACTAGAGGATCTCCTCATCTGAACTACATTGTAGGTTCATCTGAACCTCCTATCAAAGCCACAACTTTTGGTGGTGGAATCAAGTCAATTCGACGGACGGTTTGCAAGATATCACCTGCCCTAGTTTGAAGCCAGAAGCTGCCGAAACTAAAGCTGCAACTGCAGAAGTAAAGTTTGACCTGCATGGACTAGAAGATATCCTCATCTGAATTTCATTTTAGGTTCATCTGAACCTCCTCTGGAAACCGCAACTTTTGGTGGTGGAATCAAGCTGATCTGACGGTCGGTTTGTGAGATATCGTCTGCCCTAGTTTGATGATGAAGCCACTAATGTTGATGCTATTGATATAGGGTTTGCTACTGCTGATATGAATCATATTTATTGTAATATTTCTCTCTGTTGAATTATTGAAGATAAAAGAATATTTTATCAAAGGGTTTCCCCACACATTGTGGGGTTTGTCCCTGGCTAGCCGCCACATCTTGTGTCTCTTGTCTTGGGTTGTTTTCTATCGATCGTTTAATGTTCTATCTACACTTTACTTTATGTTCATGTGATTTCTAATCTGTGGAATATAATAAGGAAAAGAAGTAAACTATTATTAGCATAGAAAATACCATAACTTAACAATGGCCAATTTCGGGACCATTCTACAGGCCTCCTCTATGACCTGTATGATCTTCTATCTTTGGCTGGTCGGCTCGGCCTCGGCGGCGATGACAACATTCCTTTGTAAGGCCATATGCTCATTATTTATTCTCTACTCACTGATCACTTGAAGGGCACGGTGCTCGCGGGCCCTTAACTCTGCAATTACTCCATCCTGCAAGGAGTGGAGTGCTTCGCGCGAGAGCGCTGCCAGGTTCAATCCTACTCCCTTCAAGACACTGATAGTGGGTGTGTCAGCCTCATTCTCTGTTTCCAATGCTCCATCCAGTAGCACTAGCGCACTAGAAGCCTTCGTGCACAGCATATCGGCAGCCTCTAATGTGCCGATAACAAAGCTGGTAGTTGCCATACCAATTGGCAACGCGCGGGCCTGCAACTCCTGCAGCCCGATCTAGATGGCCTCTAGGATGATTTGCTACTGTTTTTAAAATTGTTGCAGGGCCTTCGCGGTGACATCTCTAACTGTGTCACTGATGTCACATAAGTCTCCCTTCGTTTGTGTGATGGGGTCCAACAAGGTCTTGGTCGCCTTGGACTTCTTTCTGGACCCTCCCTTTTCCGGCTCTCCCGGGCGCTTAACACAGTCGGATGTCTCCTGGGGGTCTATGCCGTGCTATTTTGTGTCCTATTCTTTAGCTGCAGGTGAAGGTGACTGCACACCTTTATCAGAGCCCCGCTCTGTGCCTCTTATTTATTTTCCCACCTCCTTTCTTGTCTGCTCTGCCTTGGCCTTCTCAGCGACCTCTTTCTTCCTCTTCTCAACCAGCTGCACCATCTTCAGCTTGGCCTCATCCTTCTTATTTTGTGTGGTGGACTTGTTTCCACCCACCGCCAAGTCCATGGAGGTGTGCCACTCCGCCAGCCATTTATCCAATACTGCATCTATGGCATCATTTGTGGCTAGGTACGACAAATCGTACCACTTCTTCACAGGGTCCTTCCATGCCCTGATTGAGATTCGATGGAAACTGGCTATGAATTCAGCATAGCTCTACAGGTTAGTGTATACTGTGGACGACAAGCATGACTTTCCAGGTTATTGTATATTAGGATCCATAAGATTTTACTTTCCCTCACGTGCTCCACTTCCTTGGCCACCCACAACGAAGCGTACCTCGCTGCCTCAAGAAGGTTCGGTGCGACCGAGGGGAATTGGATCTCTTCTAGTAGCTCCCACACTACAAGCACAATCAAGAGCAAGAGCCATGCGTAGTGGAACATCTTGATCTTCTCTTGCGCTTTGTGGCAGTTTCCCAAGAACTCGCCGCGATGGTAGTCTTACTAGTTAAACTGGACTCCTTCCGCACACTATTATGTGAGCACGACGACAGGCGTCGACACCTCATCGGTGCATCACTTCCGCATGACCTTCCTTGCAAGGATCTGAATTGCCACCTTTACAGCGGGGTCGTAGATGCTAGAGATTGCGTACCCGCGCGACTTCTTCACCAATTTGAACTTCTCTTTCAATGACTCTGCGAGCGCTAGCTCACTACCCTTACCACCAAAAATCATCGCTAGATTTTTGCCTGTATATGATAGGTGTGTGATGCAATGAATCAACATATCCATGATGGGTATTGGCTCCTCCAGCCACAGACACCCATCATGCACCAAGCACAGCAGTTTCTTGATGACTAAAACCATCACGGGGGTGTGGTTATAGTGCGGCACCTAGAGTAGGTTGAGTAATCCTGCCTTCTCTACTCCTCTAAGCCACTTTCGTGGCTCCAGCGTAGTCATTCCCATGGTTGTGTCTCTGATGTGACACATCAACTGTTCGGTCGCCAGGTGTGGGAACTTATCATGGTCCACCAAGTCCTAGTCTTCAACCTTCAAAATTGACACCCGTGCCAAACGCGGACCGTCAAAAGTGATCTCATCTGGTAGCAATGGGGTTTGCAGGGGAGTCTTGCTTTCATCAATGTCCTTGGGGACCTTGGACTTAGGCTTGCACAGAGGGACATAATCCATAAACTATGTAATAGGGTCCACACCCTAGGCTTCAACCTCCTCTATTTCCATTCCCACATCTTCATCGTCCATGGGGATGTCTTCGATATCCTCCTCTTCGGCCTCTAGGTTTATAGCCTTACCTTTCTCCTAGGTAGTGGGCTTTGTTAGGTTTCGTCTCGGCAACGCACACACCAGGATGGCAGGCTGCTTGCCCTTCTTATCTTTCATGGTCTCCTTGGTTGGGGTTGGCTTTGGTCTCAGCGTTCTCAGAGATTTAGGGACCTCTGCCAGAACTTCGACTACTTCAGGGGCAGCTTCTTCAGCCTGTTTCTCCATCTCTTGTGCCGACTCTTCTACCACTTTCTGTGTATTGATAACTTACGGGGGTGATGACATAACACTCTCTATCAGTACTCACGATGTCTCAGGCAAGTTTGAAAATGCAGGAGTCTATTTGAGGGCTTCGAAAAACTCTGGGTCCATAGGCAGCTTGAGAGTTCAATAGCTGAATACTAAAAATGCCAAATGTTTCTTGCTGGATAACCACTTTTAATTTATAGGGAAATTTGAATTCAAATTCGACCATTCCCCCCCAAATCAGTTCATTAATGCTGGATTGGCGGCAGATTTTTAAGGACCTATGCCATAAATTTCATCTTAACTGTCGTTCGCCCGCTCTATTTGGCCTCACTTCTGCCGTCTTTTCATGAACAGTGACCTTAACGATCACTTTCCAGCCAACCTGCACGATTTCTTCCTGGGTAGTATGGCTCCCTCCATGTTGTCGCGGACCCAGTGACACATCCTTGCTTCACACCATCTTCGAATCACGCAGCTCCCCAACTTGGGCAGTATAGTTTATAGTCTCGCGCCTCCTTTCAGCTGCCTGGGGTGCTAAGACTGTGGTACTTTCATTTAGTCACATGGCCGGACCGCCAGTGTATGGCTTCAAGCAACTGCCATTCACCTTTCCTAGGAAGGGTTCTCCATTTAACTTGACCAGTTGTACCACTCCTCCATTGGTAATCTCCTTAATAACATAAGGCCCTAACCAGTGCATCCTAAATTTTCCAGGGAATTTATCAAACTTACTATCATACAAAAAAACCAGATAATTTATCTTAAATGTGTGCAGCTTTATGTGTTGATTATGCCACGCCTTTTCACACTGCTTTTGGACCTGTTGGTGAAACCCAGCCAAAAATCTTTCTTCTTCAAGCTCATCCAGCTGCACAAGCCTCTCTTCCAGGGCTCTGCGATCTGTCATACCTGTGAGCGCTGCTATGTGTAGACTAGGCACAAGGTATTCCATAGGCATTATGGCTTCCACACCATAGACAAGCCTAAAAGGGGTTTGTCACATCAGCTTCTTTCATGTCATTCGATAAGCCCAGAAAACTGCAGGTATGTGTACATCCCAATCACTTCGTTGAGCATTGCAAAACTTGGTCAGCATGTTTTCAAGCACTTTGTTGAATGCCTCCACTGTCCCGTTAGCCTGTGGGTGACTTACCCAATCGAATTCTCCCACAGGCTCAATGATTCCTGCTGCTAGCATCTTGTCTAGCTCTAAGTGAACCTTCTCCTTGTATTTTGGATTGAGGCAGTAAGGCCTTTGCTTAACTGGCTTTGGGTCGGGCTTTAATGCGATATTCATCACTCATAGATCTTTGATTATTCATTTCAAATCCGTAAACTTGGTAGGGAATAAGTCCTGGTATTCGTAAAGCAATTCAGTGACCTTATCCATCGTTGTGTTGTCTCAGTAGTCTCCAATCTTTGCGAATTTGGGTTCTACCTTCGCACCAATGTTCACTTGTTTTGTTTTCACTAGCACGGTTATATCAAGGTTCTCAATCTACGGTCCTTGGACCTTGCGGTGGCCTTTTGTTTCCGAAATTTTAATCTTCCACGGATCCTCATCCTCATCTTCAGCAGTTACATTATAACATTCGAGCGTGTGACTTAGCTTAGTAGCCCATTCGAGCTGAATTAGGTCTGAAGAATCTTGCGGTATCCCAAAGATGGCTGCTTTCACCTCTTGTAGTGCTTCATCAATACTATCAAACCCGTCCTCAAAATTGAATGTCATCATGAATCCTTTGTGTAGGATATCCTAGTCATCTGTCCCATGGCGAAGCTCTGTTTCTATATACCAATTCATTGGGATAACATCCAGGGTATGACAAAACAGGTGTACCCACTTAGGTTGGGGCTTTTCTCCATAAGCCTGCATCCAATTGGCTAGATGTGTGCGTGGGTCATTCTACCCATCGTACTTATCTTCCAGTTGCATCTTAGGCTTCCCAAATCATGTTATCATCATCCTCCTACATTCATGCCAATCATCAAATCTTCCCTTGTGCGTACCCCACCATCTTGTAGGCGTAGCATGCAGTGCCCAGTCTAAGGCCTGGAAGCATTTCTTTTCTAGTACCTCCCTTTCGAATGCATCCAAAAAGATATCTACCTCATTTAGATCATCATAAATAGGCAGATTTCTTGCCTCTGACCACACACAGCGTAGCGACCAGGTCGTCATGTTGCAATTCAACATAGTTTCTTCATGTAACTGATTTTGCCAGCGTTCTATTTCTTCATCAGAGTCTGAAATGCAGGAACTCTCATGATCTCATGTAATCCGTCCATCCATGGTGGGATTCACCCATTCTTGGTCTCGCATTGTTATCTTATAAATGCAGTCTAGATCATCATCACTCCCATAATCGTGGACTGGTTCTGTATAGCGCGATCCTTCAACAAGATCCAGGGGTATTATTACACGCAGTGATTTCTTCTCAAAGATCATCTTTCGCTTCTTCATATTGATTACCTCGTTCATATCAGTGGCCTAGTCAATTCCTAGGAGTGTAGGGTAGGGATTGCTATCATCCACTATCTCTATTACTTGAAAATCCGCCAGCGTGCTTGCTCCCTTAATGTCCACGGTCACCCCCTGCAATGACCCCATGGGGATGATTTTCTGCTGATTTGCCATCCTTAGCTGAATTGGAGATCCTTGTAGCTCAGGTCTCCCCATTCACTCCCAAGTTTGCTTCAACAGGACATTCGCATCTGACTCCAGGTCCAAAATGACTTGATCCATTTCATACTCTCCTATTTGTGCGGTCAGTCTCATCTCCCGTCCCGTCCTTGTTTTATGCTTGCCAATCTTTCGTACTATATGCAACTCACCTGACATAGTTCCAACGCATCTATTGATGAAACAATGTAAACTTTGAAATGGGAACTATAAACTCAAAACGGGAACTCTGGCCAAAAAACCCAAAAAAAACATCAAAAACAATGCTCAAAACGAAAAGTGTGTATACTGGAACGATGTTTTTATTTTTTAGGCGTCAATTTTGAACATGTTTTAAAATTGGCAGTGACTAAAAAATTTAATATGAAATTTTCATGCAAAATATAGCTTCAAAATGAAAGTGATGACACTGGAATAATGATTTTTTTTTAGGGTCAATTTTCAAAACTTTAAAAAAATGCTAATAAAACCAAATTTTTATGTGTCAAACAAAGTTGTTTATGCGGGAAAAAACACACTAATGTTTTTGGTAGAATATCATTTTTCTTTCCTAAGTATAAATTTAACATGTTTTCAACCATAACATGCTAGATACAAAAAAAAATTGAAATTTTTTAAACTATAAAATTAAAAAACCATGACATTATGAACAAATTACATCACTAAATGCATTCAAAAGTCATTATTTGTATATTGAATAAAACATATTTTATATTTCTAATTTAATATTGCATTGTAGATATTTTAAACAATAAAATTTATCATAATTAAGACATATAATCCAACAATTACATCCATCGTGAGCATGGTGGGCCCGGTCAACCTCATTTGCTTAATACCCATGGGTGCGCCCCAACCCCCTCACCCACCCGCCCGCTCGCTTGGCCCCTCTGGGCGCCCTACCAGCTGCCCACCCTCACCCGCCCGCGTGGCCCCTCCGGGTGCCCTACCTATGCCCCCTCACCCGGCCGCCTGGCCCGGCGCCCTCACCCGCCCAACCCACCCACCCACCCCCGGGCGCCCTCACTCGCCCTCGCCTACCCACCCCACCCCTTCGGCGCCCTCACCCACCGCTCTACCAGGCGCCCTCACCTACCCGCCCGCCTCACCCGAACCCCACTCTGCCCGGGCGCCCACCCATCCTCCGCCCTCAACGTCACCCACCCTCCCTCGGCCCCACGAGCGGGGCTCGTGCAGGGGCCACCCGCCGCCCCGCCCCCGCCCAGCAGGAAGGGCGGGGCGCCCTCGTGTAGGCGCCACTCGGGCTACCCGCGCCCCCACCCAGCAGGCAGGGCGGGGCGCCCTCGTGCAGGTGCCACCTAGGCCGCCCGCGCCCCCACCCGACAGGCAGGCAGGGCGATTCCCGGGCGGGGGCGCGGGCAGCCTGGGTGGCGCCTGCACGAGGGTGCCCTCCCTCGTGCAGGTGCCACCCGGGCCACTTACGCCCCCGCCCGGCCAGCAGGGCGGTTCCCGGAATCGCCCTGCCTGCTAGGCGGGGGCGCGGGCGGCCTGGGTGGCGCCTACACGAGGGTGCCCTCCCTCATGCAGGCGCCACCCAGGCCGCCCGCGCCTCCGCTCGTCAGGCAGGGCGATTCTCAGAATCGTCCTGCCTGCCGAGTGGGGGCGTGGGCGGCCTAGGTGGCGCCTGCACGAGGGAGCCCTCCCTCGTGTAGGCGCCACCCAGGCCGCGCACACCCCTACCCGACAGGCAGGGCGATTCCTGGAATTGCCCTGCCTGCCGGGCGGGCGCGCGGGCGGCCCGGGGGGCACCTGCATGAGGGAACCCTCCCTCGTGCAAGCGCCACCCGGGCTGCCCGTGCCCCCGCCCAGCAAGTAGGGCGATTCCGGGGCGCCCTCGTGCAGGCACCACCTGGGCCTCCTGCGCCCCCGCCCGGCAGGCAAGGTGATTCCTGGAATTGCCCTGCCTACCGGGCGGGGGCGGGGGAAGCTCGGGTGGCGCCTGCATGAGGGAGGGCGCCCTCGTGCAAGCGCCACCCAGGCCGCCCGTGCCCCTACTCGACAGGCAGGGCGATTCCCGGAATTGCCCTGCCTGCCGGGCGGGGGCGCGGGCGGCCCGGGTGGCACCTACATGAGGACACCCTCCCTCGTGCAGGCGCCACCCCGGCCGCCCGTGCCCCCGCCCGGTAGGTAGGGCGATTCCGGGGCGCCCTCGTGCAGGCACCACCCGGGCGCCCGCGCCCCCGCCCGGCAAGGAGGGCGATTCACGGAATCACCCTGCCTGCTGGGCGGGGGCGCGGGCGGCGCCTGCACGAGGGAGGGCGCCCTCGTACAGGCGCCACCTGAGCCACCCGTGCCCCCACCTGGCAGGGAGGGCGATTCCATCCCCGCCCGGCAGGTAGGGCGATTCTCGGAATCGCCCTGCCTGCCAGGCGGGGGCACGGGCGGCCCGGGTGGTGCCTGCACGAGGGAGGGCACCCTCGTACAGGCGCCACCCGGGCCGCCCGCGCTAGCGCCCGGCAGGCAGGGCAATTCCCGGAATCGCCTTGCCTACCGTGCGGGGGCGCGGGCGGTCCGGGTGTCGCCTGCACGAGGGAGGGCGCCCTCGTGTAGGCGCCACCCAGGCCACCCGCGCCCCTGCCCGGCAGGCAGGGCGATTCCGGGAATCACCCTGCCTGCCGTGAGGGGGCACGGGTGGCCCAGGTGGCGCCTGCACGAGGGAGGACGCCCTCGTGTAGGCGCCACCCGGGCCGCCCGCGCGCCCGCCCGGCAGGTAGGGCGATTCCAGGAATCGCCCTGCCTGTCGGGGGGGCGCGGGCGGCCCGGGTGGCGCTTGCACGAGGGAAGCTGTAAGGTCCTTGGAGCTGCGGTGCGGTTGGGCGTTGGGGGACCATGCACGGGCACGTGACGGGTGTGCGACGGTGCGACGGGCGGGTGAGACGAACCGGGCGTGCGGAGAAAATGCGACGTTTCTGCGAGCTCCTTGCGACGAAACCTGCGACACTTGGGAAATAATGCGATGGATGAACAGTGGTTTATACCATGATTTGAAGGGCTGTGCAAGGGGTTGGCCGACCTATGGGAGAGCCCAAGGCCGACTTGAGTATGGCGTGCAAGAGGGGTGTGTGGGCAGTCGGCTGGGCAGCCCACCCACACACTAAAACATGTATATATTGGCATGCATTGGAACATCAAAGGCATCAACACAGATCACTCTATCTTCGCTCTTGGAGGGGAGTTCTAGTGCACAATTTCAAGAGGAGGATGAGCGCATACCTCATGCACTCCTCTTGGTGAGTTGCACTTGGTGAGTGCGCTCTTGGTGAGAGGTCGATGCGGTGGGCAAGACGTGCCCAGGTGTATTGTGCGGAGGCGTTCGTGCGGCGACTTGGTGTGGGTGTCTTGACGACTCGGGTGAGCGCCCGCCCACCGTGAAAGTGTGCACGAAGGTGAAACAGAGGTTGGAACTGGAGGTCATTGAGTTGGGCAGGTGGTACTACGTGTTGTGCACACGATTTGGGCGTTTGTCAAGAGTTGGCAAGCGGGACTGCGTGTGGGCAGGGATACACAGTTTGGGCATTTGCGACCGAATGAAGAGCGAACCGGTGAAGACGTGCGATGAGGTGAACGACGGGTTGGTGAGTCGTGCGGAGGTGCCGACGAGCTGGGCAACCGAGTTTGCCGAAGTTGTGCAAATTTGGCTAAATGTAAATTTGGGGTTTCCCAAGGACTTAGTCTGTACATTGTAAAAATGATGATTATATAATATATTGATTCGGGCAGACTCACATTACGGGGAGTTGCCCCTCCCCTTTATACTGTTGCAATTATTGTGTTGTTGTTATAATTTCTATGGATAATGAATGAGTATGGGCTTCATTGGTATAAAGGATAAATGTATGTTTACTTGGTTGCGAAACACAAGCTAAGTAATGTTAAAGTGAAAGTAGGCGTAGTCCACGAACATAAGTATTGGTGAAAAGAAAGTGTTCGGTGGTGTCGCACCTCGCTATAAGCGGTTGGAAGACTACCGCAAGTGTAGGGTCGTGATAGTTGGTATCAGAGCAAGGTTTTCTCGTGAAGGTTTGAAGCTAATACACAACTTGACAGTTGGTATGAGAGCAAGGTTTGCTTGTGAAGATTTGAAGTTGATGACAGATATAGAGGCTTGAACAAGGTTCAGGTGTTGAAGCATTTGAAGGTAGTTTCAAGACTCGGTTTGAGCAGGGTTACTCGTGACAGTGGAAGCAGGTTTAGCAGAGGTGAAGCCTAGTTCTTGGACCAAGCTGAATGACAAGGCATGGCAAGTTTGGGAGAAGGTGAAGGGAAGCCCTTGCTTACCTTATACAGGTTGAAGAGGTTGAAGGAAGAAAAGCCCCGGATCCGAAAGGAACTTGAAGTCTTGGAAAATAATGTTGAAGACGAGCTTCTTCAACTTGGATGGACAATGGAGCAAGTTGAAGTTGCAGATTGTGCTATCAAGGAAGAGGAAGCCATGATGATTGAAGATGTTGCAGACATGACCATGATGGAGGATGAACTTGAGGATGATCAAGTTGGACCAGGATCGTGCGGTTTGCAGACATGGATGAATGAGGAAGAGCCTCATGATGATGAAGATGAGAAGCAAGGATTATTGATTGTTCCTGAACTTGTTGGGGTTGTTTGTGACCTTATGGTAGAAGGTACAAAGGCCATTGACAAGGGAGGAACATGATGATCATTGTGGAGGAATGGGTCATGCTTTAGCCACATGGCTAAGTGCCCGGCATGACTCATGGACATATTAGAGGGCACACTCTTGAGGTATGATGATGCTTGAGTGGACTT
This sequence comes from Pinus tabuliformis, assembly GCA_031772625.1. Classification (NCBI taxonomy): domain Eukaryota; kingdom Viridiplantae; phylum Streptophyta; class Pinopsida; order Pinales; family Pinaceae; genus Pinus; species Pinus tabuliformis. The sequence goes on along the minus strand of CM062817.1, from coordinate 1,604,074,216 downwards.
CTCATGGCCGAGACCAAGAGATAGTCTTGGTGGAACCTTTAGTGGGTGAGCTATGATGGAAGGGACTCGTGATGATGATGATATGGTTGGGTGACCGAGTTCACTAAACCGAAGATTGTAGACTTGGATGAGGATGACCAATTGTTGTGATGAGTCTACTTGGTTGGACTACATGGGAAACTTAGTCATGGACATCAGGTTGGAGGCATGGAGCATGGCAGTCTTATGCAGGGACATTGTGTGGGAGCACTTGTAGAGGTGTCATGGACATCCAAGGAAGAGTGCCAAGGCAGGGATGTTGTGCGGATGGATTTGCTAGTGTGACATGGAGACTTATTACTTATGAGTTGATGGAGAGGTTGTGCACTCTTGTACAACAAGGCCATGGACTTGGTTGGATTTGTGAGCTGATTATGGAGCTCATGATGACATGAGATTGTTGTGACTTTTAGGGACTTCATATATGGTGGACTTAGAGGATCTGATGCATCGAGGAGCTGAGGTCAGAGACTTTGATGCAGTATGGGATGCATAATTTCAAAGTACATGTATGGGCATGGCTTGAAAGAGTGACTTGATGTAGAGGATCAATATGAGACACTTTGGGGTGATGGAGTTACGATGATGAGGATGCTTTGGTGACTACACTTGAGCATGGGTTGAGCCGAGACTCAACTACTTTGGACAACATGTTGCAAATGAGATGAGGACTACTTCATGGACCTGAGCATGGCTTACACTTATATGGAGATGGATTCTTGATTGAGTTTAGGATGTGGCGGGATGTTTTGAGAAACAACCGATGGTGGCATGAGGATGTGCATTCTCATGATTGAGCATGACAGTTGGACTGGCCATCCGACTAGTTCAAACATGAGGGAGCTCAATGTGTAGAGATGTGTTAGCATTGTGTTGGAGTATCATGGCAGCAGTTCACACGATGACACATGATGAGGTCGACATGGGATGTTGTAGTGGGCATGTAGCTTGGATGGAGGGACCAACCTTCCATGGTGGAGCAGCATGTGGAGATTGTGACAGGGTGGTCGATGATCATGGATTGAGATGATCTCTGATGTATGGCATACCAATAAGGTGTATACCTTGGTATGGTGTTCTTGGTGACAAATGGTTGCTGAGGCGAGACATGGTGGAGACAGTGGTTCTACATGCGATGCAGTGATAGTTGCAGTATGTGGAGGAGTTGACATCATGGATGATCTTGGTGGATGGCTACCAAGATGGTATGTTGTCAAGGACGACAACGATTTCAGGTGGAGGAGGATGTAAGGTCCTCGGAGCTGCGGTGCGGTTGGGCACCAGGCGACTGTGCACGGGCCCGCGACAGGCGTGTGACAATGCGACAGGCGGGTGCGATGAACCGGACGTGCAGAGAAAATGTGACATTTCTGCAAGCTCCTTGCCACGAAACCTGCGACACTTGGGAAATAATGCGATGGGTGAACAATGGTTTATACCATGGTTTGAAGGGTTGTGCAAGGGGTTGGCTGACCTATGGGATAGCCCAAGGCTGACTTTAGTATGGCGTGCAAGAGGGGTGTGTGGGCAGTTGGCTGGGCAGCCCACCCACACACTAAAACATGTATATATTGGCATGCGTTGGAGCATCAAAGGCATCAACGCAGATCACTCTATCTTCACTCTTGGAGGGAAGTTCTAGTGCAAAGTTTCAAGAGGAGGATGAGTGCATACCTCATGCGCTCCTCTTGGTGAGTCGCACTTGGTGAGAGCGCTCTTGATGAGAGGTCGATGCAGTGGGCAAGACGTGCCCAGGTGTATTGTGCGGAGGCGTTCGTGCGACGACTTGGCGTGGGTGTCTTGGCAACTCGGGTGAGCGTCTGCCCACTGTGCAAGTGTGCACGAAGTTGAAACGGAGGTTGGAACCGGAGGTCGTTGAGTTGGGCAGGCAGTACTACGTGTTGTGCACACGATTTGGGCATTTGTCAAGAGTTTGCAAGCGGGACTGCGTGTGGGCAGGGATACACGGTTTGGGCGTTTGCGACCGAACGAAGAGCGAACCAGCGAAGATGTGCGACGAGGTGAATGACGGGTTGGTGAGTCGTGTGGCGACTGTGCGGAGGTGCCGAGGAGCTGGGCAACCGAGTTTGCTGAAGTTGTGTAAATTTGGATAAGTGTAAATTTGGGGTTTCCCAAGGACTTAGTCTGTACATTGTAAAACTGATGATTATATAATATATTGATTCGGGCAGACTCACATTACGGGGAGTTGCCCCTCCCCTTTATACTGTTGCAATTATTGTGTTGTTGTTATAATTTCTATGGATAATGAATGAGTATGGGCTTCATTGGTATAAAGGATAAATGTATGTTTACTTAGTTGCGAAACACAAGCTAAGTAATGTTAAAGTGAAAGTAGGCGTAGTCCACGAACATAAGTATTGGTGAAAAGAAAGTGTTCGGTGGTGCCGCACCTCGCTATAAGCGGTTGGAAGACTACCGCAGGTGTAGGGACGTGACAGGCACCCTCCTGCAGGTGCCACCCGGGCCGCCTGTGCCCCCACCCGGCAGGCAGGGAGATTCCTGGAATTGCCCTGCCTGCCGGGCGGGGGCGCGGGCGACCCGGGAAGCGCCTGCACGAGGGAGGGCACCCTCGTGCAGGTGCCACCCAGGCCACCCGCGCCCCTGCCGGGCAGGCAGGGCGATTCCGAGAATTGTCCTGCTTGCCGAGCGGGGGCGCCGGCGGCCCGGGTGGTGCCTGCACGAGGGAGGGCACCCTCCCTCATGCAGGCACCACCCGGGCCGCCCGCGCCCCCGCCCGGCAAGAAGGGCGATTCTAGGAATCGCCCTACCTACCGGGCGAGGGCATGGGCGGCCTGGGTGGTGCCTACACCAGGTGCCACCCGCGCCTGCACGAGGGAGGGCGCCCTCGTGCAGGCGCCACCCGGGCCCCCAGCGCCCCCACCCGGCAGGGAGGGCAATTCCCGGAATTGCCCTGCCTGCCGGGCTGGGGCGCGGGCGGCCCGAGTGGCACCTGCATGAGGGAGGGCGCCCTCATGTAGGTGCCACCTGGGCCGCCCGCACCCCCACCTGGAAGGGAGGGCGATTCCCTGAATCGCCTTGCCTGCCAGGCAGGGGCGCGGGCGGCGGGTGGCGGCTTGCCTGCCGGGCGGGGGTGCGGGCGGCCCGAGTTGTGCCTGCACGAGGGAGGGCACCCTCGTGCAGGTGCCACTCGGGCCGCCCGCGCCCCCGCCGGGCAGGAAGGGTGATTCCGGGAATCGCCCTGCTTGTCGGGCGGGGGGACGCGGGCGGCCCGGGTGGTGCCTACAAGAGGGAGGGCGCCCTACCTCGTGCAGGCACCACCCGGGCCACCCACGCCCTCGCCTGGTAGGAAGCGCGATTCCGGAATCTCCCTACCTGCCGGGCGGGGGCGCGAGCGGCCTGGGTGGCGCCTGCACGAGGGAGGGCACCCTCGTGTAACCGCCACCCGCGCCTGCACGAGGGAGGGCACCCTCGTGCAGGGGACACCCGGGCCGCCCGCACCCCCATCAAGTAGGCAGGGTGATTCCGAGAATCGCCCTGCTTGCCGGGGTGGGGGACGTGGGTGGCCCCTACACGAGGGAGGGCGCCCTCCCTTGGGCAGGTGCCACACGGGCCGCCCGTGCCCCTGCCCGGCAGGAATGGAAATTCCTAGAATCACCCTGCCTACCGGGAGGGGCGCGGGCGGCCTGGGTGGTGCCTGCACGAGGGAGGGCGCCCTCGTGCAGGTGCCACCCGGGCCGCCGGCGCCCCCGCCCGGCAGGGAGGGCGATTCCCGGAATCGCCCTGCCTGTTGGGCGGGGGGAAGGGCGGCCCGGGTGGCACCTGGACGAGGGAGGGCGCCACCCGGGCCACCCGCGCCCCCGCCCGGCAGGGAGGGTGATTTCGCCCCCGCTCGGCTGGGAGGGCGATTCCGGGAATCACCCTGCTTGCCGGGCCGGGGCGCAGGCGGCCCGGGTGGCGCCTGCACTAGGGAGGGCGCCCTCCCTCGTGCAAGCACCACCTGGGCCGCCCGCACCTGGCAGGCAGGGCGATTCCCGCTCGTGCAGGCGCCACCCGAGCCGCCTGCGCTCTCGCCCGACAGGGAGGGCAATTCTGCCCCCGCCCGGCAGGCAGGCGATTCTCGGAATCGCCCGATAGGCAGGGCGATTCCGGGAATCTCCCTGCCTACCAGGCGAGGGCTCAGGCGGCCCAGTTGGCGCCTGCACGAGGGAGCCCTCCCTCGTGCAGGTGCCACCCGGGCCATGTAAGGCCTTCGGGAGATAATTGCTGTGGGCACCGGTGTGTCATGCACGAGAGCGGGCGCGCAAGCGGGCGCACGGGTGCGTGGAGGAAATGTGCGATGGGTGCGACACTTTGTGCAAAGGAATGCGACGATATATGCGACGTTAGAAAAGGCACTTATGCGACTAAGTGTTGGACTAACACACACACACACACAGATATATATATATATATATATATATATATATATATATATATATATATATATATATATATATATATATATATATGCAATGTTGAAAAGGAGTGCAAGCCGACTTGTGAACGTTAACATGTGGGCGTGCGTTGACAACTTTTGGGGTCGGCCATGGGCTGCACACCCCTTTAAACGTACGCAAGGTTTGGTATATATGTGAGGAGCTTTAAGCTCATTTGAACATTAAACAAACTCTCATCACTTCTACGCATAAAGAAGAGGGGTAAAATCTGCGCAAGGAGAGATAGGAGATGCACATATCTCATGTGCTTATCTAAGTGTAGATTTTGTATATTCTTGTGCCGGTTGAGGTGTAGGCAAGTGTACCGGGATTCGGTTTGTATGCAGATTTGTGCAGGACTTGGTAGAGAGGAATAAGTGGCTCGGGTGAGCACTTCTCTTTGTGCAAGGGTGCACATGATTGTAAAAGTAGGTTTCTTATCTTTGTAAATTTGTCTAAGTGTGAGACTTGGTTCAGCCAAGACACACTTGTGTTGTAAATCTGATATTCTTAATAAAATTGTCGGGCAGACTCACATTATGGGGAGTTGCCCCTCCCTTTTATACTTGTTGCAATTGTTATTGTTCTCAGTATAATTGCATGATGATAATGAATGAGTATGGGCTTCATTAAGTATAAAGGATAATTGCTTTTACTTAGTTGCGAAACACAAGCTAAGTATGTTAATGTGAAAGTAGACGTAGTCCACGAATGTTAGTATTGGTGAAAAGAACGCGTTGGGTGGTGCCGCACCTTGCTACAAGCGGTTGGAAGACTACCGCAAGTGTAGGGGCGTGACAGTTGGTATCAGAGCAGGTCTGAAGACTTGGAGAAGTCTTGTAGGAAGCTGGTGTTGAAGCTATTGAGCAAAGGTTGCTCGTGACAGGTACTTGCAGATGAAGGAAACCGTTTCACATGAAGTGGAACAAGGGTCGGTTCAGGTTGCAGGTGACTTGGTAAAGATGTCTATCTAGCAGAGATTGGGTTTTGCAACCTTCGAAGAATTTGAAGGAAGTCTACTTGAAGAGTCAGAGGAATTAAGACAAGGATTTGTGGAATATGGCAAAAGGTTGTTTGAAACAAGGAGTGCTCTTCATGCTTTGGCTAAGAAAGGGGGTTCTGACCAGAATGAGGAGGAAGCCTCTCAACTTGCAAAGGAAATGGACTTGCTTGAAGCAGAATTCAAGGAACTAGAGATAAGACATGAATTGAATCAGAAGAAGTGGGATTGCCTAGCTCTTGAGGTAAGGCATCTCAAGGCCTTGAATAAGAAGGTTGAGTCTGATGGAAAGAATGAAGATGCTTCTGTGGGGATGATGCAGATACTTGGTGCTTCTGCTACTACGGAAGTGGTCTCTAGGAGAGATCCTAAAAGGAAAAAATTGGAGTATGTTCGAATGAAGGTTGGAGGTGTTGATGTGCTCACTATGGTGGATAGTGGGGCTTCTCACAACTTCATGGGCGAAGATACTGCGAGAAGAATTGGGCTGAAGTTTGTACCGGCAAAGGCACAAATGAAGACAATGAATTCTCCTCCTATTGAGATTCTTGGTATAGCTTAAAGGGTGGACACTACACTTGGTGAATGGACCGGGAAGGTGGACTTCACAATAGTGCGGATTGATGACTATGAAGCTGTATTGGGGATGGAGTTCATGAAACAATTTGATGCTATGATCGTTCCACATTTGAAGAAGCTCTACATTTATGATGGAAGGGAAGATGTACCCATTGGTGTGCCAACCATTGGTGTGACTAGGCCTGATTGTAAATTGGGAGTGATGCAAATGGAGGATAAGGATAAGATGAACAAGCGGTTGTCTAGTGTTGAGACAAAGCTTGTGGAGCAGTCATTGGTCATCAAGACACTTTCAGATAGCATCTTGGATTTGACAAGAAGGCTAGAATTGGTGGAGGATGATGATGAGGTATATGTGAGGCCAGATGTCCAGAAGGAAGACCGGGTTACTTATCTACAAAGGATGGAGATTGAGGATCCTGTTAGGTGGATCGAGTTGATTAGTGAGGGAGAGCCTTTAGGCTCTACTCCCTCTACATATTCTTAGATGAATGAAGAAGACGGGGCTCATTGTTAGCTGCTCATGGCAGTGAGTCCTTAAACATGTTTGAGTAGGTATGATTGATGGTGCAGGGATGGCTTGGCATCAAGCATCATGACATGTTGCAGATGGGATGGATGGAGTTTCCATGGACCTGAGCATGGATTATGGAGATGGATTCTTGAGGAGTCAAGGATGTGGCAGATGTTTGAGGAACAGCTGATGATGGCATGAGGATGTTCACTCTCATGGAATGAGCGTGATGGTTGGATTAGCTACCCAACTAGTTCAGACATGAGGTCCGGAAGTGTGCAGAGATATGTTGGCATCATGCTGGAGTATCATGGCAGAGGTTCACATGGAGACACATGATGAGGTCGACACGAGATGTTGCAGTGGAGATTGTGGCAGAGAGGTCGATGATCATGGATCGAGATGATATCTGATGGAGAGCATACCATTGAGGTGCATACCTTGGTATGGTGAGCTTGGTGGCAGTTGGTCACTAAGGCGAGGCATGATGGAGATGAGGCTCTACATATGTTGCAAGGATGTTTTCTTTGTGTGGAGGAGTCAACATCATGGATGATGATGATCTTGGTGGATGGCTACCAGGATGGAATGTTGTCAAGGACGACAACGATTTTAGGTGGAGGAGGATGTAAGGCCTTCGGGAGATAAGTGCGACGGGAATCGGCGAGTCGTGCACGAGAGCAGGCACGCGGGCGGGCGCACGGGCGCGCGGAAGAAATGTGCGACAGGTGCGACACTTTGTGCAAAGGAATGCGACGATATATGCGACGTTAGAAAAAGCACTTATGCGACTAAGTGTTGGACTAACGCATATATATATGCGATGTTGAAAAGGAGTGCAAGCCGACTTGTGAACGTTAACATGTGGGCGTGCGTTGACAACTTTGGGGGTCGGCCATGGGCTGCACACCCCTTTAAACCTACGCAAGGTTTGGTATATATGTGAGGAGATTTAAGCTCATTTGAACATTAAACAAACTCTCATCACTTCTACGCGTAAAGAAGAGGGGTAAAATCTGCGCAAGGAGAGATAGGAGATGCGCATATCTCATGCGCTTATCTAAGTGCAGATTTTGTATATTCTTGTGTTGGTTGAGGTGTAGGCAAGTGTGCCGGGGTTCGGTTTGTATGCAGATTTGTGCAGGACTTGGTAGAGAGGAATAAGTGGCTCGGGTGAGCACTTCTCTTTGTGCAAGGGTTCACATGATTGTAAAAGCAGGTTGCTTATCTTTTTAAATTTGTCTAAGTGTGAGACTTGGTTCAGCTAAGACACACTTGTGTTGTAAATCTGATATTCTTAATAAAATTGTCGAGCAGACTCACATTACGGGGAGTTGCCCCTCCCCTTTATACTTGTTTCAATTGTTATTGTTCTCAATATAATTGCATGATGATAACGAATGAGTATGGGCTTCATTAAGTATAAAGGATAATTGCTTTTACTTAGTTGCGAAACACAAGCTAAGTATGTTAATGTGAAAGTAGGCGTAGTCCACGAATGTTAGTATTAGTGAAAAGAACGCATTCGGTGGTGCCGCACCTTGCTACAAGCGGTTGGAAGACTACCGCAGGTGTAGGGGTGTGACAGGCCGCCTTGTGCAGGCGCCACCCGAGCAGCCCGCGCCCCCACCCAGTAGGTAGGGCGATTCCGGGAATTTCCCTGCCTGCCGGGTGCGAGCGCGGGTGGCCCGGGTGGCGCCTGCATGAGGGAAGACGCCCTCGTGCAGGCGCCACCCGGGCCGCCCACGCCCCCACCCTTCAGGCAGGGCGATTCCTGGAATCGCCCTGCCTGCCGGGCAGGGGTGCGGGCAGCCCGGGTGGCGCCTGCACGAGGGGCAGCTCCTGTGAGTGTCGCTTCATTCACAACATCAATGGGATTTGAATTCCACCATTGTCCTGTCAAAGCACAAACGAATTACAATACATATTATGATCAAGTTACCACTCTATTTCGTTATTTAATTAGATATTACTGCTTCAAAACAGCACACCGGTATCGTTAAAGCTGCATACCCAGAACGATGGGAAACTGTTTATCCGGGACAGTATAGGGATAAGTAGTTCCCCTCTTGGGATAGATAATTAAGGCTCCATAGACTGTAGCTCTAAGCCATGAACTATGAGCATGCCACCAGAGAGTCCCTTCTTGACCAGTGATTTTGAATTTGTAAATGTAACTTCCACCAGGGCGAATGGGGCATTGGGTTACAAACTCAGGTCCATCAGCCCACCCTGTGCGGAACTGCCGTATTCCATGCCTGCAAATATATAAATATGGAGTGTTATGCATAAGAAACGAATTCATCATTATTTAATACGGAGACAAGAACAATAGACCATTACAGATTACAGACCAGTGAATGGTGGCGTTATACTGGGCCTTGTTGCGGACTTCCACTATAAGAGTGTCTCCACTGTGAACATGGAGTGTTGGACCGGGAAACTGTCCATTCACTGTAATTATGTTGTGTGTCCGGCACAGCCTTGTTACGGACATGGATTCAATCTTCACACAACCAGATATCATCAGTTTCCTAACTCTAGGACACAATATTGGAAATGGAATGAAACCAATCATGCAAAAACGGTTGGAGGTCAAAAACTGAGACACTTACATCAAACGTGTATCGATGTATGCTTCCCATGGCTGTAGCAGCGAAAAGGTTCAGGCACACCACCAACAGAAAAATTAGCTTCGCTGAAAATGGCGGCATTTTGTTGACATGAGGTCGATTCAACCCTAATTCTGCCATTGTATAGCCAATCTTTGAGAGCTATTAGCTAACAAAACCGATTTGTATTTCCTTCGCTTCGTAATTAAAACTGTTTGAACTCGACTCAACTTCTCCAGGTATCACAAACTTTCTTAAACAGCAAGCGGCCTCTGTCCAAATGAATTTTCGTGACAGATAAAGAAGAAGACCAATGCAATGTACTGGAGAGGAACTGAGCCCCGCGAGGATTTATATAAGTAAATTGCCAATGGCAACGGAGACTTCTTCTACAATCAGTATAGGTTTCTGGGGTTGGTGAGAGTTAGTGAAGGATTGTTAATATGGATTGAAATCAGTGACTGAGCATAGGAGAATTAGGACTGGAACTGTTCAACGAAAAGGCAATAACAAGAGTTGTAATAGTTAATAAGAACGCGGTAGTAGTACGAATATATTGATTTTGTTGCGTTTACTTTTAATTCCACGTGGATAAAACGTCAGATGCTTGCATCACTAATAGCGTGTATGCCTGTTTTCCACAGATTCTTCCCCTTCCGCATGTTTTCCTATGGTTGAAAAATAAAAATAAAAAACTAAAAACTGTGATCAGTTCTCCATCTCACGGTTGAGAGACATACGGAACCTTCCAGTATGAAAAGTTGAAACGTTTCATTAATAAGAGTTGTAATAGTTACGTAAACGACAGTATTGACGAAGATCAGCCTAGTAGTGTACATTCTGATTTTGGTTTTGTCGGGTTTACTTTTATTTACCGCATGTATAAATCGTCTTGCTTTATTAATTATATAGCGCGTCAGATGCTTGCTTTATTAATTATATAGCGCGTATCCCTGTTTTCCACATACTCTTGCCCTTCCCCATGTTTTATTATAGCCGGAAAAAATGAACTGTGACCAGTTCTCGATCTCACGGTTGAGAGAAATATGGAGCACACTTAAATCGTTTCACTTTAGAATCTGATGGTTAGATCTCCTCTTTGCGAGCCTGACGTTATTAATTTACGCATGAACGCGTCAAGAACATTTATAATTTGTCATAGACTAGTCATACCTTCTATCGATCACGTGTGTTTTGAGAGGATAATATCATGAGTTTTTTTTCGGGGAGGGAGGAAGGATCATAATTTGTAAAATTAAAATAAATTTTATAAATAGTTATTTCATAATTTGAAAATAGTTACTTTATAATGTGATATGTATCAATGGTTATGTCCCATAATAACATTTTTCAAAGGTTATGTTCATCTTTTATTGTTCACGGAGACTATCTTATGTTATATGTTTATCAAAGGTTATGATGTATTATGGCATTTTTAAATGTTTATGTTTCATTAGAACATCTATGGATTATGTGTTTTTTTAATAATTATTAGTGTTTTTGTTGCATATATGAATTCACACATAAAACACGAGCCTCTACTCTTTTATTTTTCACATAAAATATGATGTTGACAATGAGCCCGGTGAAGGGTATTTATCTTTTTCTAACTAGCTACTTGCCTAAAATATCTTAACATGCAACCACACACTAAAAGTCGTCTATCACTTGACTTGAATCAACACTCAAACACACAATCACTCAGTTAACTGACTCTCTATGTTCTAGCTAACTTCACATGTGGGAGTTTAGATTACGTGACATTGTTGGTTAAATTTAAGTTATGCTTGTAAATCAAGCTTTGCAATGTTTTGACTTTGACATTTTATGAGAAGAATAAACACTCAATTAGGGTTGTTATACGTTTAATATTGGTAATATGTGATTTTTGCATTGATTTTTAAGTCAATCATTATTATTTGAAAAAAAAGTGATTTTTATTATTTTGTTGACATGAAATTCATAGAAAAAGCTATTATTTAACCATTTTTAGTTAAAATTATCCTATAAAAATTGTGATTTTGACCTGTCAATTCTAGCAAAAAATTATCAAAATGTGTAGTTTTTTAGTTATATTTATGTTAAAAATGGTTATTTTTATGTCCATTGTTAAAAAATATTGTTTTTTAGAAACAATTATTTCATGTGGATTGAAAAATTAATTAAAGATGTATAAATATGTAGAATATCGAAAAGTTTAAATATCGACCTTCTAATTTAAAAATGCAAAACAATAAAAACCTCACGAAAAAAATTTTAAAATTAAAATAAAAAACAAGAAAATGTGAAGAAAACGACCACTTCAAAAATGATCAAATTTACTAAACAATTATTTACATTTTATACATTAAAAAATTTAAAGCCAAAAAACAAGGCTTTTAAAAAAGGAGTGTGATGCAGAATGCTCACTTTTTTAAATCAGCATGAAAATCACTACCATTCTAAAACGTGATGTACATAAAAAAAATTAAAGTGCCAAAAACTATGCTCTAAAAAAAACATGTGTGTTCTGCATCACCCCTTTTCAAAATCAAGTCACTTTTTTGCTATCTCTACGAAATGGGTAACAGTATCAGTTCCCATTTCAAAGTTTACATTGTTATGAGTTCATGTAGCCCTTTCATAGCCTTACTTTCACGTAGTAACTTCATACAGGTTTCCAAGAAAGTTGTGAGCATAAAGGGGTCCACCTCTGGCTTAGGCTTATCCTTGCTTCCTAAGGTGGAGGCCTCGGCGAAGAGTTTCTTAGCTTCCATGAAGGCTTCACGAGCGCACTCCAAATCGAGCTCAGCCTCTTTTGCCAAGGCTTTGTGAACCCATGTATTGTCTTCTGGATATTTCCCCTTGTCATCTCCCGTCACAATTCCACTTTTGAGTACTATATTTATGTTTGGATCTTCCTTGCATGGCTTAGAGCTCATCATCTGCAGGTTCTGAGTCGGTGGAGGCAGTAGCACCCCTTTGTCACATATCCTATCTATCAGCATAGGACAATCTTTCCTTTCATGATCAAACAATGTGCAATACTTGCATGACGGGCACATTCGATTAGTGAAATCGCGGGCATAGTGTCCTGGTCCTCCACAATTGTAGCAAATCAACTAACCTCAACCTCTACCAAGTCCTCCTCTGCCTTAGCCTCGTCCACGCCCCTGAAATCCTATCCATGCCATCCCTGCATTCTGGTCAAGGGCCCACGTTTCAGCCTGAACCCTGTAGGAAGGAGTTTTGTCCATCATCAATTCATAGCTCCTGCAAGTATGCTCATCATGTCCTACCGACCTACAAAATTTGCAGAACAGCTGTTGCAGTGCTTGTACATACTTTTGTAGCAGGTGACAGTTATCTGTGGCATGTTTTCTGGCTACTTAATAGATAGCGCACCATAATGCAGGCCCCGCGCTAGGTCCTGCTTGAGCTTCCAGCCTTAAAGGCATCGGTCCTCCTCTTGCAATTTAATTTGCAAAGACCAGGCAATGGTCTTTGTCATGACCCTAACTCTTGCATTTCAAGCACCATACCTCCTCACGTACCTCTGGTCGAACCGTCTTGTCCTGCTTTAGACTTTGCATCTCAAGGCACAAATTCTGCAGCCGCGCATGGATCTGCTAAACTCCTAGATTAGGATCTTGCATCAAAGTCTCATGTAGTCTCATGGAAATCTCTAAAGCCTCTGCCTGAGTTGTTATCTTCTGCTGTAACAACACAGTCCTTAGGTGTGGTAGTAGCGAAGCCAAAAACCACTCACGATGTTGTCCATCTATCAAATTCATGTTGGCTTCACGAATTGTACATTTCAACCTCTGATCTAGTTCCCAAGGTGTCTTGTCTGGTTGCATCATGATCTCTTTGAATCCCACAACCGACTACGCCTTAGATTTAGGCCTGCTAAATTCCCTATTTAGTGTTGCCTGGATGTCTACTACTCCAGCATTCAGGTTATCGTTAGAGTACTTAATATACCAGGTTAGCACACGATCTTGCAGAGCACTAACCAATGTCGCCTTCTTTATGCGATCGTCTGCAACACCTTGAGCTTCCCATACAGCCCTCACAACAAACCAAAATTGGTCCGAGTCCTCATTTCCCAAGCCTTTGAACAAAGGAAACTTCACTGTATTTTCCATACTAAACCGCGATGGAGGTGGAGGTGGTATGGGTGAAGTTGGAGGTGATGGCAGTGAAGTCAGAGGTGGTGTGGGCGGAGGCGGTATTTGCGGGAATCCTTATCTTATTAACTGAATAGTGATTCGTGAAGAAACCTTTGCTATCCATTCTTCGTCCCTTCACGAGGGTGAGATCAAGGGGTTATACTCTGGACCCTTATTTCCTTCATTTCTATAAATCTTTCCACTTCACGTAGTCCTGAACATCAAGGTAGTTACATAACCTGTTTTTCGCGCAAAATCATTTTAATCCAAGTATTCAAATATTTTACGTACTTACCTCACGGTCCTTTAAAAAGTGTCTCTCCGCCTCGCTATACCTAACTGAGGTGTCGACTGCAAATTCAGTCACAAATCCTCCTATGACACGATCGAGCCAATGATCGATAGCACAGGAGATCTTATCCTCCGATGCTTCCAACCTTCGCACTAGCTCTGGGGTCCACACAATAGGGCCTCCAATTTTCCACCTTCCTTAACTATTTGCTAGCTTCGTGATCCACTCGTATAGACGAATAGGGAAAGAGCAGAAAAAGATTTCGTGGATCTCTATATACAGGTATCGCTCCAACCACTGTTCTTTTGACAATCACGAATTTATGTTCTCCTGTGCCACGAATTCATGGATCTTTCTATCCAACTAGTCTCCAATCTCCTTCTTAGTTGTATTCCAATGATACAACATCACACATCTCTTATGCAGATTCTAGTCCTGACAACAAAACCATTTGTTGGCTTGAGGGGGCCTGACCCAGGTTTAGCATTATTTAGCCAAACAAATCCCTACACTACTGGCCCTTTCAGCATCAGCCCACGGAGCACGGATCGAAGTCTCACCCGAAGTAGTATGGGGGGATGCTAGAACCAAGTTTCCACACCCTTGAGATGGTTGTGATGTCGTTTGATCTCTTCTATCCATGCCTTTGAGTAGGTGATCTTGCTCTAGGGATTGTAATACAAACCCTCTGTTCTGGCCTTCAATACCTTCGCGAAATTATACGATCAACCTTCGCACAGCCCTAACTTGGGGCTTATGTACTTTCACGCTGCTATGGCAGCGTGTCGCGTTGATTCCTTAATTATCCTAAGTGTTTGCTTATCTTGTGAAATACTTAAAGTTATCACCACGTAAGCAGATGTTCGTGATTGTGTTCAATTATTCAATGTAATTGCATTCATTCATGCACCATATAAGCATAATAAAAGAACTTCATACACAAAAATATCCAACCCCATCAACAGAACAAATACACAAAAATTGCAGAATAAATCCTTTTATTAATATCTTTCAAGTATTACAGAATCTGTTCACCCTGCGCACACAGCTGCAGGGGTCCGCGCACTCAGTTATGGACTTATACCCTAGGCCTATGCGCACTCAGCTGTAGATCCTCTAACTACGCTACAACCCAAGACTTAGACTTCTTTCTCTAAGCTATGACTCTCTTCCTCGTGTTATTCTCTTAACTACTTAGAGCTTAGCTCTTTTTATACAATCCCATGGTTCGCAGACCATGAGTAGATCTCTTACAGTCGACTTTACTTTACAAAACTAAGGGTAGACTACCCTTTGTGACACATAATATCTTCACACTCTATGACCACAAAATGCGGAGTCTTTACAATAATATTACAAAAACTTGACTTAAAAATGGGCTTTTAGCCCCAAAACTGCCCTTGGGGGATCCCACTCCCAACAAGCAGACTAAATTCATTTTTGTCTCAAAATTTATTTTTTTTACATGATTAGAAAGCCCAAGAAGGGTCTCTTTTAATGTACAATGAATTTAATCAATTAGAATAAATCCTAGAAGTCTTGAATGGGGACTTTGACCTAAAAAAAGATGAGACAAGCATGAAACCCATCCTTTAGTAATTCATAATAATAAAAGTAAAATTATTTTCTTCATTCTTTTAATAAGTACACTTCATTGTGACTCAAATACTTTTATGAAGACCGAACCTAGTTACATTTTTCAACACTCCCTCTTAATTAGGGAGGTATTCATAATGAAAACATCTTAGAACACATGAACAATGAACAATTTAGGTACCGCAATGCCATGGACTAGATTCCTAACCAGGGAAATCTATCCAAGGTCCTCCAACAGTTTAGGCACTCACAATGCCGTGGACTAGATTCCTTACTAGGTTAATCTATCTAGGTGGGACTAAGATGGACTGAAACTTTCCACCTCTCTAGGTACCATCAGGCTTACTTACTAACCATCCACCCAAGGATCTAGGTGCATATCCAAGGTCGGAGCACCATGACTAACACCACCCTCCCTACTTCAGGAACAAGACATCAACAAAAGTGTCGGCCATATGTCCTCCCAGGAAATGTGTCTTACACATAAAGCCTCAACTTTCCTAATTATTACAATCGGTAACAAATCCTCTCTGATCAAACAAATCGGTAACAACAAATCTCTCCCAATCAAACTGATTGATAACACTAAGCATGTAAAACAAGCTAACAAACCTTCGAGAGATTTACATGTACAAACAAAACCCCAATTAGTAACATACTTTCAAATGTACATAAATAAACACAAACCTTCAAGGATTTACAAAAAATTGATGTTTCTTCTAATTTTATCACGGTAGGACTTTCAAACGAATCTTGACAGAAGATTCCTCAATCATACATTTTATTTTTCTACTTTACATGCAGCAACATAGATATGGATTTTCTTATTTCAGCAACCCCTCAAAATCCATTCTCCATTTTTCTTCTTTCAAGGTGTCCATCATGACTGTGATATGACCTCCCTCTCAACTAGGGAGATTCCTTTCATCCAAGCTCCCTCTCAAATTAGGGAGATTTATTTTATCCAAGCTCCCTCTCAACTTAAGGAGATTTTCTTTCATCAAGCTCCCTCTAAACTTAGGGATTTACACTTCTTTTCTACGACATTGGAGAATCCTTCTTGGCTTCCATCCTTCTTATTGGAGTTATCATGACCATCAAACAATGTAAAATTTGAAACAGGAACTAATATTGTTACCCGTTTCATAGAGATAGCAAAAAAATGACCTGATTTTGAAAAGGGGTGATGCAGAACACACATGTTTTTTTTAGAGCATAGTTTTTGGCACTTTAAATTTTTTTTATGTACATTGCATTTTAGAATAGTAGTGATTTTCATGTTGATTTTAAAAAGTGGTAATTCTGCATCAGGCCCTTTTTTTAAAAGACCTATTTTTTAACTTTAAATTTTCTAATGTATGAAATGTAAATAATTATTTTCTAAATTTAATAATTTTTGAAGTGGTCTTCTTCTTCATATTTTCTTGTTGGTTTTTTTTTTAGTTTGTAATGAGGTTTTTGCATATTTAAAGAAGAAGGTCGATATTTTGAATTTTCGATATTCTACATATTTATACATCATTAATTAATTTTTCAATCCACATGAAATAATTATCTCTAAGAAACAATAATTTTTAACAATTGACATAAAATAACCATTTTAACATAAATATAACTAAAAAACTACACATTTTGATATTCTTTTGTAATTTTTTGCTAGAAATGACATGTCAAAATCACAATTTTTATAGGAAAATTTTAACTAAAAATGGTTAGATAATAGTTTTTTTTTATGAATTTCATGTCAAAAAAATAATAATAATCACTGTTTTTTTCAAAAAATATTGATTAACATAAAAATTAAAGCGAAAATCACATAATACAAATATTAAATGCATAACAACCTTAATTGAGTGCTTATTCTTCTCATAAAATGTCAAAGTCAAAACATTGCAAGTATAACTAATTAATAGTTACAAAAATGAGCTTGATTTCCAAGCATAACTTAAATTTAATCAACAATGTCACGTAATCCAAACTCTTCATCCTCTAAGTTTCATCATTGTCTTCTTCCACAATATTTTATGCTTCATTTTGCTCATTTTCCTCTTCTAATGGATCTTTGATGTTTGTGAATCTCCCAATGTATGCCTTTCCAATCATTCCATGTAATGGTGGTTGGGGTTCCTTTGCCCTTTTTGCCACACGTGATTCACTAAAGTCCCATTTCTTCAACCCAATTTCTTTCATTTCATTTGGAAGAAATTGAAGAGCATTAATTCTTTGTTGAATAAAATTGCACTCTATTGGATCTTTTTCAATGGCAATGCAATTTCTTCCTTTTTGAAGGCAACATGCTAGTGTTGTACCTAATTATCAAGCACAAAAGAAATAATGAAGTAAATTAGTACAGTGACATATAAATTAAGAAATAACATATTGAAATTCAATTCCATATAATAAAGCTTACCTTAGCTAGAAAATAAATCCAGAACTCAATCATTCCAGTATACACACTTTTCATTTTTAGCACTATTTTTGATGTTTTTTTGGGGTTTTTTGCTAGAGTTCCCATTTCAAAGTTTACATTGTTATCATTATTCACATAACTTTCTTCATCATGTTTATCATATTAGTTTTACTTTACAGGCATCTTCACCATCTTAAAGATTATGTACATTCACAACTTAGAGAGAAAGTACAACCAAATCTATAGAAGCATGGAGTTAACCATATCAAAATCATGGAAGCATTCAACTTTATACATCAAATACCAAAATTTGGTTGTAAACAAGAGACACATACTCTTCAATTTCTTCTTAGGGTTTTTGTCATAAACCCCAAACTATATTATCAAGATTTTGAGCATTATGTAACAACCCTGAATACATCTAGGGTTTCAATGTTTCTTCCAGAGGTATGACTTACCCTACTACAAACTATCACAAACCCTATAAACAGTTCAAATATAGATCCGCAATGCATCCAACAACTTTAGAATTCATATGTTAGACTTCCTACTAGGATTTAGTGCAAAAACCCTATATTTCACACATGATCTCAATCAAAATCAATCACAACTCAATTCAAAGTAACAACATGATTAGTTTCCACTAGGGTTTGTTGTAAACCCTAGATTTTACTAGTTCTCAACAACCACAATAGAATTTCAGATTTTATCAATTTTTCATAAATCCCAGATTATCACATTATCATCATATATCAAAGATTTTAACTTCTACTAAGGTTTAATTAGAAAACCCTAGAATTCATAAATATTATCATCCTAGAGAATCAAGCTTCCACTAGGGCTTAGTTCCAGACCGTAGGACTCATGACCATCAACAATTAGGTCAACTCATACATCTAGGATTCCATCATCATGCACAAGCATAGCATAACACATGTTAGTCAAACCCATTGACACAAACATCATTATATTAAAGTTAGACATATTAGAAACTTGACTAGACTAGGGTTTGATCGAAAAAACACACATATACCAAGGATTACTTTCCTGGGACATTATAAGAGTCTTTCTTACTACCAAACCCTAATGCTTTAGGGTTTCAACACAACAAACCCTAAATTACCTATACATCAAATGTTCGAGATTTCAGACATTACAATACAACCCTAACAAGATAGGATTTCCATACCCATACCAAACACCAAACATGACATTATCAAAGCATCAGACAATTTTTTTTGACTTCAACAATAACCCTAACTAGGCTAGGGTTCCACACATAATCATCAACATACCCTTAAGTTATGGTTTTTCAGAAATAACCTTTCTAGGGTTCCACAAGATTAATCAAATATATAAAGAGGGTATATTTATCTAGTGATGAATCACCCAATCAAGAATATTTAATATTCAAGAAAGATAGACATAATGTGTTAGTAATAGTTTATCAAAAATGAATATCATGAAGAGAGAAAAAACTTGTAAAACATACCTCTTGTTTCTTAACAAACCTTGTAATTTCATTGCCTTTCCTTGTGAGGCCTTCTTCTTTAAGTCTTCAATTTTTTTTTTCCTAAATAAGGAAAATATGAGTAGAAATGTGATTAGTATTTAATGCAAATAAAACTAGATAAATAAGGAAGACTAAAAATGAAAAAAAGTAATAAGATACTTATATTTGGAGGTTGGTCAAGGATCCCTCCAAGCTTGAGGGATACTGATAACCTTAAGAACAAATAAAAAACGTTTTTCCAAAATAGCTTAAACCTACAAATACTAAAAATCAAAAATAAAATAACTAAATCCTAGATCAAAGGACTTAGTCATGTAAGTCCTTTATATCCAATTCTTCGGGCTTATTTTTCTTTGGAGATCCTTCTTTAGCAACATTGGCTCGGTCTTTGATTCTTTTCTTGTTCTTTGGATTGTCATGACAGCCACTTCTATAGTGACCCATTTTGTGGCATTGGTATTATTGTAGCTCCTAGAGACAACCCTCGGTTGAGGAAAGGATCAGTGCCTAGGACATCTTAGAGGAGTGCTTTGAGGATTTGTTGATATTTGTGTTGCACTTTGTATTAAATATAATTGGAAATAGATTGATTCAAAATTTGGTTCAATCACCCTTCACCAAGGTAGACTTAAACATATACATATGTATATGCAGGCATATATGCTCATCCCAAGGATAAATGTTTTGATATGGTGGCCGACACACAAAAAAATGCAACTTAACGTTTGTCGTTGCAGTAAAAAATGGAGAGAGGGAAGATAACGAAAGGAAATCAATGTAGAGGGTTGGATAACACAAAATCCTAAGCAATGAATCCCAGTAGAACTATGGGAGAATAAAGTGATGAAAGTGAAAAAAGTGTGGAGGACATTTAAGGTTTCTAGCTCTATATTTTCATGGGTACATGTAGCATCCCATTTTGCCTAGTACAGTTTTGCGACCCCTATTGAGGGTGATTTTTTGACAGATTATATATGACAGACTTATACATTATGGACTTGGATTGTTCACTTGATTGGGGAACACTATTATATATATTACATGCATAGTTATATTTCCTCTTATGTGTGGCTATGTAATTGATTATATGTATCATATCTACATTGATTTATGTCTCCTTTTGTTTTATATCTAGCTTATGGCATATCATTATGACATATGAATGGAATATACTATGTGGAGTAGTTAACATACCATAATCTTGCTGATGATTTATGATGTATGTTATTATACATGATTGACCTTGTATTTAGCAGGATTTGGTAGGGAACTTAGTTACTACCGAGAAGGATGCTTAGATGACTATGGAGGTCATGTATAGATTTGGGTGATAATCTATGAGGTTATGATGTGTAGGTCTGGGGAAACAAGGCCTTGCCAACAGATCATCAGATCCATATGAGCTCACAAACAGTGCTTTGAGGAAAACCATGTAGCTTCAAGAAGAAAAGATGGGAATCTATGGGAAATATTAGGGCTTGGAGTCCTAACTTTCAAAAGATCAAGGCATGGAGTCTTGGATATTTTGAATAGATCAAGACATGGAGCCTTGATTCTACTAGGACGTGGAGTCCTAAGTACAGGGCAAGGACAGGGATTCTTAGCAAGTCAAGAGAAGTGCACAATAGGGGTGTGGAATCCCTATTATCTGACTGAAAAATACCACTTAAGGGCTTACATCAACTAGGTGAATTAATATAAGTTAAACTTTAAGTTTAGTTAAATCCAATTTACCCACTTTAGAGGATTGTTCAAAATAAATATTATTTTAATGCAAAATTTTATTTATCTGCTTTTTAAAAACAAAAAATAAGAAAAATCCTCAAGTAGACACATGGGTGGTGAATATAACATAATTTAGGTACCTAAATAAAATAATATAAAAGGAGAAAATTTGGAGAGGTGCCACCTTAAGGGGGGTGGTGAATAATAAATATTTTAATATATAAAAAATTAGTTAATTTTTGCATGAAGGGGGTGAGGTGTCACTCCACTCCATGCTTATAAATATTGAAGGATTTTTCCCCATGGAGGGGGAGACCAGAAAGAGTAGGGAAATGCTGCCAAAATGACTACCCAATTCCTAAATTAAAATCCCAGTAATTTATCTCAATTCCTAAATTAAAATCTCAGTAATTTATCCTGGTTGATTGAGACTAAGTGGTGTGAGAGGAAGATAGGATATCTTCCTTAGTTGCCTGAAATTTCTCACTATTGTTGAAGTTGGTATTGTTTGTGAGCTCATAGAGCTTGGGGGTTCCAAGGAAAATAGGTTTTCTTTGGATATGGTTGGGTGGTAAATTGGACTGGTTTGTTGGAGTTGGCGAGCATAGCTGTTTGACAAAGTAGAACACTGTTGGAGTTGGCGAGCAGAGTTGTTGAAAAAAGTAGAACATTGTTGGAGTTGGCGAGCAGAGCTGTTGAACAAAGTAGAACGACTCAGTATCAGGTAAGATTTAAATTTTGTTATATTTTTCTTTAATTAACCTTTCTTGGCTGAAGATGTAGTTAGTTTACCTTCAAAATAGTTCTTGTTGTTATAAAAGATCTGCTTATACATATGTTGAAATTACATAACTGTAATTAATTGTGTCTCTATATCTTATATCCATTATAAGTTTACTGTTTTTATTTTCAATTTGCAGATCTTGTTTTATTACACAATTATGTTTATGAAATCATATGTTGAAGAAGAGTTACTATTATGTTAATATGTTTTTATTTATGAAAGCCTATATTGAAGTAGAGTTAATATTCTGTTAATTTTTGTTGGGGAAGAAAAAAAAAGAGGATTACAATTCAAGCTTGTAATTCACCCGAGTAAAAAAACAAACCATGTCATGTAACTATAATGGGAAGAGATTATGTTCATATTCCTATTCTCTCACATCCTCCTTCGCTTAGTTGGTTTCCTTTAAGGTTATATATATTCATCTTTCATCTATTAATAGTTTTCTGCAAAAGTCTTGTTTCAAAGTTAACAGTCATTGTTTTGAAGGCACTCGGCACATTGTTCCTGCTCTTATTCTTTTGCAGGAAATAAAGTTCTCTTGATATATAACATTTACTCTTTTTGTAGAAAATAAAGTATTCTTTGAAATGTAATGCTTATTCATTTTGCAGAAAAGAAAAATATATATCTCTACTTAATTTTTGTTTACTAATGTTAGTGTGCTAATTTAGAGCGTCATATCATTAAATGCAAAGGTGGATAATGCTTTTAGCTTGATGGGTGTATATATTGGTGTGTTACATTTACTTTGGTTAATGCATGAGATAAATTAAATGCAAAGCTGGATAATGTTTTTAGCTTGACGAGTGTATATATTGCTGTGTTACATTTACTTTGGTTAATGCATGAGATAAATTAGTGTGGTAATGTTTTGTAACTTTTACTATAAAACCTTATAAGATAAATTAGTGTGGTAATCCTATGTAACTTTTAATATATATACATTCTTGGAAAATACGATTTTATGATTCCTCTCTTTTCAATATTTAGTTTGAAGTTTTCATTATTGCCAAAAGTATTGGTGTCTAATAGATTATAAAAGAGGTTAACCTTGGTAATATTTTATAATGTTGGTAATCTTTTATAACCTTGGTAATATTTATTTGCATTCTTGAAAAATGAGATTTTATGATTTATCCATTTGCATTATGTAGTTTAAAGTTTTTACTTTTGTAAAAATATTAGGCTAGAATCATTTTTGAGGGAAGATACTATTAAATGTTTTATACACTGGTATCTTTGGTCATTTTACCAATAGTTGATTTTGAAATGAGTTTAAATCATTTATAATAATTTTAATGTTGCACTCTACATAAAACCAAATCATTTTTTAGGGAAGATACTATTAAATGTTTTATACATTGGTATCTTTGGTCATTTTACCAATAGTTGATTTTGAAATGAGTTTAAATCATTTATTATAATTTTAATGTTGCACTCTACATAAAACTAAATATCAGTACGTGAGCTTACACAAGGAGTAATTTTGTTTGGACAGTGTGAAAGAACACTATGTATTGTTTGTGAGCTTCCACATGGAGTAATTATGTTTGGAGAGTGTGAAAGAACACTCTATTCTGTTTGTTTGGACTACCCTTGAAAATAATATTTTGAGTCTTTCTGTAGGTTGGAAAGATATACTTTGATTGTTTTAATGAAATATGCAATGGTAGTAATAAGAATATTTAGTTCAAATGGTACAGATTTTGGTAATTATGGCCAATCACTTATGGATACCATATTCTGGTATCCTTCCTTGAAAGGGATGTTATTTGAATATTAAATTGAATTCATTCTACTAAGTTTGAGATTCAATGGCATCGCCTTCTTTTTCATTCTTTTAAAGTAATATAAATACTATTGTATTATTAAAGAATTGAAATTGTATGTAATTTAGTAAGTATTGGAAATTGTATCGTATGTTTTGAAAAACTAAAATAAGAATTATGTTGGATTTTTCCTTTTAGGATATATATAAATTCCCTTGGAATATTTTGAACGTAAAGTTATTATATTGATGAAAGATTCTCAGAATACATAAAGAGATTAATTTTAGTTGTTTGGGGTAAATGAGATAACTAATTTGGAAGTAAGATAAATGGATTTGAAATTATCAAGATTATTCAAGTTATAGTATTGGAGATTTTAAAATAAAGTATTCTAGTGGGGTCCACAATATGTGAGCCAAGAGAAAAGGCAGATTGCTCTGACATCATTAAATAAGTTATAGGGAAGAGAAATTGAAATGAATCCTCATGCTGTGATCATTTAATGATTTCATAATACTATCAAATATTTCTAAAATGACAGAATTTTATATTTAAAATATAGGGTTTTGTTGCAAAGAAATATTATGCAAATGAATGGATCAAATGTTAACATATGAATTTTATGTTACTTGGAATGAATGCTTAGGATATAATGAGTTCTTCTTTATTTTTGTAAGACTTAATAATTTATGTGAATATTTTTGGATATGATGATTTCTTCTTCATTTTTGGAAGACTTATAATTTATGTGATGATTAATGAATTTTGTTTTCATGTACTAAGAAAGGCCAAAAGCATGATACAAGTCTATGTAAAGTATTGTTAACATATAGAAATAATATGGATCTATTTTCAATTTTTGTATGAAACATGGATGGGCTTTATATTAAACACACACACACACCGCCTTTTGGGTAACTTGAGTTACATACCTAGTTGGTAGTTGAGGGATCTTACATATGGTATCAGAACCCATTACAACTCTAAGACCTAGGGTTTGCCTGCTAATATTTTGAGGTAATTACTTTTATTTACTTATTTGAATTTTCCTTCATTAGGTTAAGTAATCATGGACAAAACATCAAGGCAACGAAGGAGGAGGGAAGTCTCACCTCCATCTTCCCAAGCTAGAGAATATAAACAAATATCTGTCATGAAAGTAAGGGATATGATGTTATCCTTCCAGAAGATGACTCAAGCCTTGATTAGTAGGGTTGGAGGGAATCCTTCAGCGCTTGGTTCTTCATCTCAAGCTGAGAGACAGGAGGTACCATCTGAAGGAGATGTGCATAGAGAGTTGGAAAAAGTTAAGCTTCCTATATTTAAGGGTACCACTAAAGGCAAGGTAGCAAAAGCTTGGTTGGAAAACATGCGCCTACGTTTTGAGTTGCGGAACTATTCTAGAAACAAAAAAGCTAAGTTGGCTATATACCAAGTTAAGGAGAGTGCACTATTATGGTGGAGGAACTTAGAATCTCAATTGGGATATTCCCTTTCTACCGTGACGTGGGAATGATTTCAACAAGAATTTCGAGAAAAGTACTTTTTTGTTGAATACTTGGAGAGGAAGTTGAATGAGTTTCACAATCTTAAGCAAGGAACTAAGATGGTACTTGAAAACGAGGCCCAATTCATGGAGCTTCTTAGATATGCTACCTATCTCAATACTAAAGCTCTCAAGGTAAACAAGTTTTTGTATGGATTGAATCCTATTATAAAGGAAAAGGTGCACATTTTTATGCCTACTATATTGCATGAGGTAGTGCAAAAATCAATTATAGTTGAGGAAGAACCATAGGAAAAAAAAATTGGGTATAAAGCCCCTAATCTATCATTCCATGGGAAACACCTAGAAGTGGAGGACCAGATATAAGGAGTAAGACAAGTGGATAGCATCATCGAGGATTTCAAAAGAATCATACTTTTAAGAACCAAAGAAATAATCCAAGGCAACATCTTCAGCAAAGTAGTACTCACACTCAAGAATCAGTTCAGGGTTTAGTACAATCACTTAATAAAAGGGTTAAATTGATGAAAACTTCTACTATTAATGGATGTTGTACTTGTGGAGGACCTCATTATGAGTGAGATTTCCCTAAAAAGAATATTGAGGAACAACCAGACCACGAGTAGGCCATTGTTAGAGATATCGGCAGAGCCCATAGGATTCATGCAGTTGTGCACAATCGTCAAGTTGAGCATCAGTCAACAATGCTTGAAGCATTCGAAAAATTGAATGGTATGATGATTACTATTTTAATTGATCCTAGTGCAACTGAAATTTTTATTTCTCCTAATGTAAAATGTAAATTGGTGGCAAAAGAGAAAAATGATTTTGATCAGGTTGAGATGGCTTTAGGGTGTTCTCAAAAGGTAGAATACCTAGGGCAAGAGTTTCCTTTATACATGGGAATGTGTGTCACACATGTTAATCTTTATGTGACATCACTTGGTTACTATGATGTAATAATTGGGATGGATTGGCTCGAAGCCCACTGTGTTGTGCTTAATTGTCAAAGTAAAACCCTTCAGTTTGTGAGTGATGAGGGCTAATATATGGTTCTCCATGGGGAAAAGAGACATGTTTCTTTAATGATCATCTCAGCCTTACAGTTGAAGCAAAGTCTTAGAAAAAAGATGTCAAATGTATGCTATAATGACTCTAAATGAGGGAGAGCTTTCATCCTTTGAGAAATATTCTATCCTTTCAGAATTTTCTGATTTCTTTCTAGAAGAGTTGCTTGGTTTGCCTCCCAAGATGGAGATTGACTTCTCCATAGAGATTAAGCCAGGAGCAAAACTAATATCCAAAGCTCCATAGCGAATGTTTGTTGTTGAACTTCGGTAGTTGCAAGTGAAACTGCAAGAATTATTGGACCGGGATATGATTAGACCCAGTGTTTCACCTTGGGGAGCTCCTGTAATATTTGTAAAGAAGAAGGATGGCTCTCTTCTATTTTGTATTGATTATAAGCTATTGAAGCGAGTAACTATTTGAAATCAATATCATTTGCCTTGCATTGATGATATATTTGATCAAATGAAGGGAGCCATTGTGTTCTCCAAGATCGACCTTTGATTGGGGTATCATCAACTTAGAGTTAAGGAAGAAGATATTCTTAAGACTATTTTTCAAACTTGTTTTGGTCATTATGAGTTTGTGGTTGTACCTTTTGGGTTATCTAATGCTCCAAGAGCGTTTATGAGTCTGATGAATGGTGTGTTTCGTAAGTACCTAGACAAATTCATACAAGTGTTCCTTGATGACATATTAATCTATTCAAAGGCCCCTGAAGAGCATGAGAAAAACTTGAGATTGGTGTTGCAATGTTTAAGAGAAAACAAGATTTATGCCAAAATTTCTAAATGTTCTTTTTTCCAATCAAAATCCATTATCTTGGACACATTATTTCTAGCAAAGACATTGTTGTTGACCCAATAAATATTGATGCAATTTTAGAATGGCTAGCACCCTCCAATGTGTATGAAGTGTGTAGTTTCATAGGTATGGCAGGATATTATTGGAGATTTGTGGAAGGATTTTTGAAAATAGCCAGTCCAATCACTTCATTTCTTAGGAAGGGAGCAAGATTTAACTGGACAGATAAGTGTGAGCAAGCCTTTTCCAAGCTCAAGCAATGTTTGACTACAGCTCCGATATTGAAGTTTCCAAATATGGACAGGCAATTTATAGTATGTATTAATGCATCAAAAGATGGATTGGGTGCAGTACTATCACAAGATCGTAGGGTGATTGTGTATGCCTCTAGGAAGTTAAGGCCACATGAAGAAAACTATGCAACCCATGATTTGGAACTTGCAACTATAGTTCATGCCTTTCGGATTTGGCGACATTATCTGGTGGGCAAGAAATTTGAATTGAAAATGGATCATAGAGGATTGCAACATATATTTACTCAGAGTGATCTTAATTCTAGACAAAGACGGTGGTCAGAACTCCTAAGTGAATATGATTTTGATATAACCTACATCAAGGGTAAATTAAACAAAGTAGTTGATGCACTAAGTCGAAGACCTCGCATATTTTCAATGATACCATTGAAGATTGATTTATGGGAACGCATCTTGAGGGCACAAGATGTAGATGATTGGTGTAAGGAAGTTAGATGTGAACTATGTGGGAAAGAGGCTAAAAAAGGCAAGATGGAGGGGTACTCTTATGATGACGATGGTATGGTGAGATTTATGAAGAAGATTGTGGTTCCAGATAGAGATGGGATTCATGAACTCATTTTGAAAGAATCTCACCATGCAGTGTATATGGCTCACCTAGGAGTCCAAAAGATGTATGAAAATTTAAAGAAAAAATTATTTTGGGTTGGCATGAAGAAGGATGTAGCAAATTATGTGGCAAAGTGTTTGGAATGCCAGCTAGTTAAGGCAAAACATGGTCATCTAGCAAGTTTGTTGCAATCGAATAACATTCCTGAGTCCAAATGGGAAGAAATATCTATGGATTTTATTATTGAATAACCTAAGACAAGCAGGAGACATAACTCCATTATGGTGCTGGTAGATAAGCTTTCCAAGAGTGCCCATTTTATACATGTTAGAGATACTTATAAAGAATTTGAAATAGCACAAGTATTTATCAAGGAGGTCATTAGAATTCATGGTTTTCCTAAGAAAATCATATCAGATAGGGCCTCTTTTTTCATAGGAAGATTTTGGACTAGCTTTCAGGGAGCCCTCCAAACTCAATTAAACTTTATCACAACTTATCATCCGGAAACTGAAGGTCAAACTAAAAGAGTAAATCAAGTATTGGAGGACATGCTTAGAATGTATGTAATGGATTAATAATATAAGTGGGAATATTGTCTTCCTTTAGTGGAATTTTCATACAACAACAGTTATCATTACTCCCTTGGTATGGCACCTTATGAGTTATTATATGGAAGACCATGTAGAACACCTTTAAGTTGGGATAGGTTGGAGGACAAGATCTTGGTAGGTCCTAAAATGCTTCAAGAAATGGAAGAACAAGTGTGTCATATAAGGAAAATATTAAAGGAGGCATAGGATAAACAAAAGAGTTATGTTGATATGCATAGACTGGATCGCAGTTTTAAAGAAGGAGAATGTATTTTTCTTTGAGTAAAACTTCAAAAAAGCTCTATTAAATTTGGGAAACGATCCAAGCTCTCTCCTCGATTTGTTGGGCCATTTGAAATCATTGAAATTATTGGATATGTAGCATATCGTCTTGCTTTACGACTAATTTTTCATCGTATGCATGATGTATTTCATATTTCAGTATTGCGTAAGTATGTTCATGATCCTTCTCACATTTTAGATTGGCATCAATTACAGGTAATAGACGAGGGGGATCTGAAGGCAGAGCCAATTTGCATTTTGGACCATCGAACTCGATAGCTCAAACGTTGCATGGTGGACCAAGTAAAGGTCCAATGGGACCTGTATAGTCCTAGTTCTACCACTTGGGAGGATGCATATTCTATGCGTCTTGAGTTTCCCTTTTTGTTTGATCAAACTTCAGGCCAAGTTTTCTCCAAGAGGGGGAGTATGTAGCATCCCATTTTTCCTAGTACAGTTTTGCAACCCCTATTGAGGGTGATTTTTTGACAAATTATATATGACAGACTTATATGTTATGGAATTGGATCAATCACTTGATTGGGGAACACTATTATATATATTACATGCATAGTTATATTTCCTCTTATGTGTGGCTATGTGATTGATTATATGTATCATATCTACATTGATTTATGTCTCCTTTTGTTTTATATCTAGCTTATGACATATGAATGGAATCTACTATGTGTGTCACACGGAATAAGTCGATCTTGCGGACAAGATAGACCTTCCTAGAATCTAAAGAAGACCTAATGACAAGCAAACCAACCAGACACTATCTTTCTCTAAATATGCTTTGATAGACAATAGCAAACAAGTGTTTTTAGGGCCTACCTTAGGTCCAACGCTATTTTGTGGATTCCCTCGCTCCTTCGATCCAAATGAGATCCTTTTCGCAAATCTGCAAACACAAACAAGGCAAACAAATTAAATAGCACCTGAAAAGCCAATTGCATAAAACATATTTAACATGAAAGTCAAGGAGTCCATGAAACAAATAACATAAGATACTTGTTGAGAAAAATGAGTTTGATTGTATTAATTCAAAAGAAGAAGAACCTTACAACCTTTGCCTTGACGTTGTACAAGCTCCTCCCAGGGTCCAGCAAGAAGTCTCCTCTACTTTAACAAGTTTCACTCACTCCCCAATGAAACCAAAAAAGGTATGTGATCTCTCCTCTTTAGGCTTAACTAGGAAGTCTTGATTTCACCAGCATTTACCCTAAAAAATGTTCAGCTTCTAACCTCCCTAGCAACCAGCCCAATGCCTGTATTTATAGTGCAATGGAGGGAAGTTACTAGGTCCTCCTTCAAAGGGATAGCTCCTCTCATCAAGGGATTAGCTCCTTCTCTTTTGGGATGCATGAACCACCTCAGAGCGAACAATCCACATCAAAATTCCTTCTAGAAACCTCTAGAATTAACCCAAAGTGAGTTTTTTAAGATAAAACTTGCACCTTTTGACTGTCACAGGGGTCTGCACCTACACCGTTAGGGACAGAGCGGTCAGGTCCACAGTTTTTGTACACAGAAGGTGTGGGACCGCAGGTGACCATGAGAGAAAGTTTTGAACCAGAGTTACATTGATTTTTAATGTCTTTCTCTCATTTCCAAAGCTTGATTTGAAGAGCTGAGGTCCGAGACTTGCTTAGGAGGATAGTACAAGTAATGATAGACCCATACTGACTGCAAATATTCATGATGACGATATTTTTGTGTAACAGATTGCCCCCTAAAGTGCGAAGTCTGTAGTAGATGAGGATTTCTTATCATTTAGGAAGAGTGAAGTACTTTATCATTTCGAGGATCATCTTGTGGAGAACCCGGTTGGAACCTGTAAAAACATTCAACGCAAGATATATATATGAGATCATATCATCGCTGAGGTAGGCATTCCCATACTCAGATAAAAACTGACTAGAAACTAACTACTGTTCTGATACATGAATGATCTTATAAAACATCACAAGTATAGACTCATGTGGACACAGTATGGACGCAGCCATCTGTTTCTGAATAGTCCATTATATAATGAATACAAAATTCCTCGCAGCCTGGATTTTGGAAACTAGATCCAAGGTCTTCATTTCTACTTCCTGAAATAGTACGATTCTATCCATGCGAATGAATGTGTTGATGTCGAACATGGTAGAAACCACTTGATTACCAGTCAATGATGTAAACTATTAACAAGTGTGAGAGAAACCACCAGTGATGTCAATGGCTCTCAAAGTACCCAGTACAATCCATGAGATGCTAATAGATTTGTTGATGTCGAGCATGTCACGGAATCCTTTGATCGAAAGTCAATGATGTAAACTGTCGTTAAAGGCGAGAAATCTGTCATTGATGCATGCAGATCTCAAGGTACTGCCGATTCCTAGATCATATTTCTAGATAATGAGCTGATGTCGATAGAAAGCGATCCATCGTAGGCAAGCCCACAACACCAAATAATAGATCAAGTTGAAGAAATTTAGTTGCAAAGACTGATTCAGGGATGGTCAAGATGGATGACAGATATTTTGCAGATGAATGGCTTATTGGCAGTGACCTCTTGAACACATAACGACACGACAGATGGTTTGGTGATAATTGACCCAAAGTTAATACCCAGAAACCGACTGAAGACTTTCAATGTGGTTTGATCAACTGTTAGGCAAAGGATTTCCCAACCCAGGTGAATAAAAGTTTCGTGTTCAAGAGTGGTTACAAAGTATGACAAACAGGCTCATTTTTCTCTCTTTTCCCCCACCATTTCTGGCAAGTACCTCTTTATTTTTGACAATCTTGAGGAGGATAACATTTGCTTGATTATAAGCTCATCCTTCAGATGAGTCCAACTTAGTTTAAATTCGAACCCTAAGAAGGAGTGGTTCGTTCCTGTTTGTAATTGAACAGGTCCTTTGCTGTGAAATTTTAACGAGTCCAGTATAGGAGAAACTCGGCGTTTTTCAATTTTAGAGAGTCTGAAAAAACTTAAGAAGACTCCAGGGTTAACCTTTTTCGTACATTTGTGTCTCCCAAGCCCGAAAAAGTAAAAAATAATACTTGAGAGAACCGCTTGATCTTTTACGACCAAGGAGTACTTTTCATCATTAGTGCCTTTGACCCGAAAAAGTAAAAAAGCGATCAATGACACGTCGTTTTATAACCAATATCGAATTTGAAACGACAAAAACCCGACAATCTTTTCACGTTTTTACGGTCGGAAAAGAGCTGTAAGTGGACCGTCTTTTAATTCCGTTTTAACGAGTTTAAAAGAAACACTCGGCAATCTTTTCATGTTTTAGGAGTCAGAAAAGAGCTTAAAGATGACTCTACATGTTTTTCTGTTGAAAATGCTAGATTTTGCCTGAATAATCCTTGATTCTGCACAAAAACACAAACATTACTCATACCTGTTTGAAATGGATAAAAACATCGCAAAATACCTTTTCAAAGTGAAACATAAACAAATTTTTGATTTATTTACTCAAAAAACTTATAAAAAGGGCCTTTGCCAATTCATTTTTACCGTTTGAATTTGGGTGAGAAAAATAGTGCTTTTGGCTAGAAAACTTCTCGTGAAGATTTCGGAAAATCCAACTGTCGGAATCGAGCGCCGTCTTCTCCAGGTAATCCACATCATCCTAATCTTCATTTTCAACCGTTTAGTTTTTTGTTTTAGTCCTTCATTTCATTTTTTGGGAGGGTTTTTAGGCACAAAACCCGCGCGCGGGGGCCCGCAGGTTTACCATTGCAAGCCTGCGGACCCCGAATTTTTCTCCATTGGGAAAAAGCTCGGGGTCCGCACCTTCCATGTAGACAAAGTGTGGACCCACGCACTGTGTCTAACCCGGAGGGTGCGTACCCCGCTGCAAGGGTTTTGAACCCAAAAATTCTCAAAAATGGACCAATCAAAACATTTTCTAGCAATTTAATTAATCTTTATACTTGATGCAGAGAGTACATCATGCTAGATTGGCGTGAACGAGAGCACGAGGATGTGGATGCTGCCGCATGGAATCATCAGCCTTCACTTGATGCTTTGAGGGCGTGCGGACTATACAAATTCTGGGACATTCCTGGCATGAGGGCTCAGGTGGATTTCTTACAGTGGTTGGTTGACAGATGGAGCATACAGGACCAGTGTTTCTTCATTGGTGGCCACCAGCTCGAAATCGAGCCAGCAGAAATATATTTCTTGACTGGTTTGCCCAAGAGAGGCGAAGACTTGACTCTGCACGGGACTAGGCCAGGTGGCCAGTCTGTCGATAGCCTCCGGCTAGAGTACTGCAACAGCCAGGCTAGAGACAAAGGGATAGACGTAAAGACGATATCCCATCCTGAACTCATGGTGATTGCGTTTACTGTCACCAGGCTTTGCGGAGCTGCCGCATTACATATTGCCACCGGATCCCAGATGCGTATGGCAGTTAATTGTTCCCGAGGCACCATCTTCAACTGGTGCGATGCCGTGTTGGCCAATGTGAAAGGCCAACTGACCAGGGCCAAGAACAGACGACTAAATACCTTTGGTTATGGGGCTTTGGTCGTGAGTTTTGGCCTGAAGAGGGTTCCTATGCTGATCCCACAGCACCTTACTGTTGGAAGTGGGCATCCTCGAGAGCCCAAACTGATGTGATGGGTCGCAGTCATGGCCCGTCACCTGGACGAGAGGACAGAGGTTGCTCGCTTCAAACCTGAGTATTTCTAATGGCTGGAAAACCAGGTCTTTTCTATTCAGGACTTTCCTTATGCTGGGATAGATTTTCGTGGTGACCCAGACATGGTTCTTCCACCAGGAGAGCAGTGGGACGAGTCAGGTAAAATCCTTTTCAACATTTTCCTATATTTAATTTTTTTTATTTATTTTTCCATCGTCTCAAAACTGATAGTAAAAATTTTAAAATGCAAATGTGGGTCCACAACGACCAGCCGCTCTCAGGCCTTTCGAGAGAAAATAACCAGTTGCACCCGCGCTAGCCCCACAGGATGAGTCAGCAGAGGTTTTGGCCGAGTTGGAGGGTCATCTCGAGCGCTTGACAGGAGATATTCTTGAGACCACTATAGACGACATTCCTCGTCGACTTCAGCGCTATGTGATTGGAGTCCCAGGACCTTTTAGGAGGTTCCTTTGCAAGGTGGCCCGTGCAGTGGTTTCTTATAGAGATCATCACCAGTGATAGGATGATCGCCTATTGTGGGCACATGTGACATTTTTGTTTTTTGTACTTATCATTTTTGCTGATCATAAGGTGTTTTTCAACCTATGATCGAAGACGATGTATTTTTTGAAACACTCCTATATATATATATCACTATTACTGGCTTTATCTTGTTAATCATGTTATGGAATGATTTTAAATTTACATGTATGATTATTGCAAATGTCTGTTTAACATTCGAGAAGCAATTGCATCTGCTAATGTATTTAAAGATCTTGGAATATGCTGATATTCAATGTAATCAAACTCACGTTCCAAGAGACGCGCTCTCAAAAATAATCTTAATAACACTGGATTTCTAATGGCATACACTCTATTAAGCTGTAATACCACGAGTTTAGAATCTAACCTCACTATCAAACTCCGAATCCTAAATGAAATAGATTCAGACAATAACTCAATCACTGCACTGTACTTGGCAATGTTGTTCGTTGTTTGACCGAGGCTTACCCCATGCATAGATACTAACTCGTCAGAGGGCGAATAGATAACCCAAGCTGCGGAAGAGATGTTCCGTGTATTACGACAAGCACCATCAGCGAAACCAATGTATGTTTGGAGAGGCATCGACATCTGCAATATCAAGAGTAAAACCAAGATAAGCAGGAATAATGATGAAAAACACTTTCTAAGCTAAGCACACTGTTTAAACTAAAACACACCAGCTAGAAAGAAAAACTATCCTATCTAAAAATCTCCATACCCATTCTTTTAAGCATAATACCTCTTTAAGTAAAGGCCATTTCTGGGTTTACCCAAAGAGTCCCCATCAAAGTCTACCAATTCATAAGCCCCTTTGGCTAGCTTTCGCTTGACAACATAGGGACCATGCCACATAGGAACGAATTTTCCAGCGCCTAATTTATCATTAGCTCGATCATACACTAAGACTAGATCTCCTTCCGAAAAATTTCGAGGGGTCACATTTCGATCATACTGAGCTTTCATTCGTTTTGCGTGAGTCTCGATTGCCAATGCAGCATCATGTCGATTCTCATCTAATTTAGCTAAGTATAACAAACGCTTTTCCTCTTTGGAAGTGGCTGGAAGTAACTCGATGGCCATTTGCAGTGACGGGATTTCGCATTCAATGGGTAACACGACTTCCAAACCATAGACTAGTTGGAAAGGAGTGAACCCTGTTGATGTTTTTACTGAAGTTCGGTACGCCCAAAGTGCTGAAAATAGCATGTTGTGCCAATTCGATCGATGAATCCCAATGATTCGTTGGATCATGATAACTAAAACTTTGTTGATGGATTCAACCAGACCATTTGCTTGTGGATAATAAGGAGTTGAACTATCGTGACGTAAACCAAGCTGGCCTGTAAGTTCGGTCATCATAACGTTTCAAAAATGACGCCCATGATCAGTGATTATCACTTGTGGGACACCAAACCTAGCAATTATATGATTGAACATGAAAATTGCAGTTGTCTTGCCGTCTGCCTCGAATGTAGGCATCGCCTCGGCCCACTTAGTAAAATAATCTACCGCAAGGATGATATACGCATGCCCCCCGGCCGAGTGAGGGTTACATGTAATAAAATTGATACCCCATTTGGCAAAAGGACCAACGACAATTATAGGGTGGAGAGGAGTAGGTGGAGCACGCATCTTACGATAAAAAATCTGGCAGTTGTGGCATTTTCAGACTGCCGTAGTACAATCTTTAAATAAAGACGACCAGAAGTAGCCAGCGCGCAATATCTTTTGGGCTGTGGCAAACCCAGACATATGACCGCCACATGCTCTAGAGCGACAGTCATTTAGAACCCTCTCAGCTTCCTCGCGAGTTAAGAAACGTCGAAAAATAGAGTCCGCCCCACGGCGATAAAGAGTATCTCTGATAATCCTGAATTGTTGGGATTGGAATCGGATTTTCCGACGTTCTGACCTTGAAATTTATGGCCGAAAGGATTGGGTCTGGAGATAAACAATGATATCCCCATACCACGGATATAAAGTGCTGATTAGAAACAAGGATTCATCCGCAATGGGCTCCTCTGCCACAATTTCTGTGTCAGCACGCGGGAAGTCACACATTAACTCCGCAAAAAATAAAGATTTCTTAGACTTAGATTTCTCAAACTCCAAGTCGAACTCTTGCAGGATAACGATCCATTTAGAGTACTTTCCCCCTAGCAATTGCTTGGTCAAAATGTAGATCATAGGGTTGCAATCCGAAATTACCGTAGTTTTACGTAGTAGAATGTAATGACGGAAACGTTGGACATATTGCACAACTGCCAATGCCAATTTCTCCACATGCGAGTATTTTAGCTCAGTTGGATTTAGCGTGCGACTAAGGTAATATATCACATGTTCCATTCCTGATTCATCTTCCTGAACTAAGACCATCCCAATGGTGGAATGAGAGGCGGCGAGATACAAGAAGTAATCCTGGTTGTAGTTGGGAGGATGCAACAACGGTGCATGGGTCAACGCGTGTTTGAGTGCATCAAAAGATTTCTGAGCTGTCTCATCCCAATAAAATTGAGTGTTTTGCTTCAACAACCGGGTAAAACCCTTTTTAACCTCGGCGTAGTTAGGAATGAATCGTCGTAAAAAGTTTGCTTTCCCCTGCAAACTTTGGAGTTGGCGAAGACTCGAAGGAGGAGGAAATTTGATGATAGCTTCGACCTTCGAGGGATCAACGCGAATGTCGGCTTTCGAAACTACAAACCCCAGCAATCGACCCGTTTCTATACAGAAGACACATTTGTGTGGGTTCAACCGAATCCGATAATGCCTACACCTCATAAAGATTTCTCGTAAATGGACGAGGTGATCAGCTCGATGTAATGAATGAGCAGGCAAGTCATCGAGATATGGTTGCACAATGTGCTTGATGTCATGAAACGCATAAGACATTGCCCTTTGAAAATTTGCTCCAGCATTCTTAAGCCCAAAAGGTAATTTGCAATAAGCAAATGTCCCCCATGGACAAATGAAAGCCGTTTCTGGTTGATCGGCAGGTAGAATATTGATTTGATTGTATCCGGAAAAACTGTCCATAAAGGAAAATAATTCACTGCCGGCACAATCATCAATGATTTGATCGATATAAGGAGTTGGGTAATTGTCCTTTGGACAGGCTCGATTAATGTCCCTATAGTCGATGCATATTCTTATTGTTCCCTGTTTTTTTTTAACCGGAACAATATTCGATACCCAATCCGTTAAAGGGATCGGATAAATGAAACTTGCTTTCAATAGTTTTTCAACTTCTGCTTTAATTGCAGCAGCTTTTCGTGGGTGAATCTGACGCAAATGTTGCCGGACGGTTTTAGTGTCCGGGTAAGTCTTGATCTCATGAACAACAATCACGGGATCAATTCCTGGCATTTCCTCATAGGACCAGGCAAACACGTCGCAAAATTCTTGAAATAGGGCCTTATATAATTGAATTCCGTCATCTGTACACGAGGCACCTATATGAATGTTTTCAACAATTCCGGGCTTAACTGAAATGTCAATAGGAATAGTTCGAGAGATGTTCCCCAAATTTAGCTCTGAATCAGGATGTTTTATTGGATTCTGAGGTTCCTTGACATATTCAGTTGTAAAAATTGATGAGAAATCATTTTCAAAATGATCATCCTCCGGTAAAAATGAAGATCTGTGATGGAGATCTTCCCATGGTAAATCATCTACACATAGGGTTTCACGAATTTTCTCATCAGAGTGAACAAATTCAGAAAACATAGTTAAATCTGAGGTTGACGTGAAAAGTGATTCCTCACAGACCACATTCATTAAGTTATTTCTGGTTGAAAACGAGTCAGCAAACGACTGCACAACTTCATAGGCAATTTCATATGGACTCAAAGGCATGGAATCACCAAATGAGTCTATCTCAGATTCAGAAGGAATGATCCAAGGATCATCATAAACAATGGTGTCTGATGTAATCATATGAATGGTTGCAAATGAAGATGATGCGCTGATTGAAGGAAAAGGAAAAGTTCCCAGTAAACCAACATCTTTAACTAATCCTACTCCAACATCCTTATATGGGATAGTCGTTTTACCAACATGCTGAATACTCTCCGAAGAGGCTGGATCGAATGAGAAGTAAGCCAGCTGGTCTATTGTCACGATCTTTCCATTATGTGGAAATTTTATTACTCGAAAGACCGATGAAACGATCGCTGTCATAGCGTAAGACCAACTTCGACCTAAGAGAAGGTTGTAGTCTAGAGGGGCATCAACCACCTCCACATCTAGACTAACGGTTTTTCCTTCAACCCCTATAGGCAAATCCTGTAGAATGCCAAAAGGATGAAACCCATGGCCATCAAAGGCCTTTAGAATCGTCGGGGATTGATTTAGTGAAGGAGAACCAAGCGATATCCAACACTGTATCGACATAATACACGTTGAGGCTCCCTCATCAATTACAGTCCGATGAATAGGCCTGTTTTTGACTATCACTGGTATCTGGAAAGCCATTTGATGAGGCAAACGCGGTGTACTATTTTATAGATCGAAAATTATTAGGTTCGGGTCCTGAATATCAACAACTCCTATAGCCGACAAAGGTAATTTATGTTGTGCTGGGCATGATTACAGCACTTCCAAAGCCGACATTGCTGAGGGTGAAACAGCTAAATCCTCAACAATGTTATAATTCTGAGCCGCTCTCGCATGTGGATTGAAAGCTGACTTTCGAAGTATACCCTTGGCAGGCGGTTTGATTACTAAGTCTGGATTAGGTTTCTCGATCTGTAGTGGATCGGAACCGGGAGCTGAGGTTGATGGATTAGAATGAGAAGATTCTGCTTCTTTACCATCAACAGGACTCTTACTACCATAATCTTGCGATCGAGTCGCAATCCTAACATGGGACATCATCAGTATGGGTTCTTCATTGCCACTCGAGGATGAACCTATCATCTTGCTGTCTTGAGCCGGAAAAGGATCCTTCAAAACAGCAGGAGTTTGGGAACCCTTGACAATCTTCGCAACCTCTGCATGATGAGGGCAATCTCTTGTAAAATGTTCATCGTCACAAATGAGACAAGGATAACGAGGTTTGCGCTTTTCGTCATTGGATTCCACCTTTTCAGGTTTCTCCTTTGAACTTTTGTCCGTTTTATTCTTCTTCTTTCCTTTCTTCTTCCCACCGGATTTTGATTTGGTTGTAGATGACTCTACAACGTGAATATCAGCGTAAATCTCTACAGAAGAATCTCCTGTTGGGGAATCAGGCAAGGTTATGATAGGAGAAGAATTCTTGGAAGACTTCTTCTTACTTTTAGTGTTAACTGTACCAATCATACCGTCAGTGGCATGAGATCTCGAAGGAGCTGCAGCGATTTGATTTGACTTGGGAAGATCGGGGATTTTTTCATGTAACGTACCTAACTGAGTATAGACCAAGTCAAGGTACTGTGCTTGAGCAATGACTTGCTCCTCAGTAATAACTCCGGCTTTAGAAACATCTTCAGTGATCTTTGGCAACAAAGATTTTACAAACCACTCAGCCAAGATTTGATCCGGAATAAATACCTTCACTAAACGGCATCAACAACTCCACTCGTGAATATGATCTGAAATGTACGTGGATGTCGATTGTTTTAGCGAAGTTAAAAATTCCGTGCCATTGTCATATCGGACTGGCAAATGAAAATGAGTTAAAAATGAGGTAGCTAACTGACTAAAATTATAAAAAGTTCATCGCGGTAACTCAATGTACCACTTGGCCGCGAGACCAATTAGAGTGCGCTGGAAAAGTCTAAGACGGATCGAATCATCTGTGATGGAATTAGACGCACACCAGAGGTGGTAAGTCATCACATGGTTCGACGTATCCTCTCTTGATTTACCTTCGAACTTGGGAATGTCACTGGGAAACTTATTCGGCATTGGCAGCCAAAACGGAAGATACTCCACGACAAGTCAGGTAAGTCCAAAGTTGCGATAAACGGTAACTGCCGATTAGGATCCCTAAAATTTTGGGTCATGAGACCAGCCCCAGGAGGAGGATATCTAGGATAACTAGGAATAGGAATTGCATTCAGGATATTGTATCCTCCCGGAAAACCAGGATTAACCGGACCGTACTGAGGTTGTTGAGGTTGTTGATAAGTGTACCCAGGATACGGTTGATACTGATAAAATGGCTGCTGGAAAACAGGACCGAATTGGTACTGTCCCCGGTACGGTTGATTGGTGAATTGTGGTTGACTTGTGACGACCGTACTTAAACTAGGTTGTCCTACAGGCATCTGAACCGAAGTTTGAATCGTAGATCCAGACGGTGGTAAAGATGTCTGAGGAGTAGATACAGGAACAGTAGAAATCGGAGCTGTCGATACTCCAGAAGTAGGTGGGGTAGATTGAACAGATGTAGCGGCAGTTGTAGCAGTCATTTGAGGCAGAGTACGAGGTGTACTAGGCCCAAGCTGAGAAACTACCGAAGGTACAGAAGTTTGAATGTTAGACTGGACTGGTTGCTGGGGTGTAACAGAAACTAAGGGTTGTCCAGTTTGAGATGAAAACTGTACACTTGGCTGCAACACCTGTTGGGTTTGCGATGGATCCCACACTATATTCATTCTGGGGTACTGACCCATAACTGGTTGAGAATACTGAAGACCATAACCGGGTTGAGGGTAGGATTGATAATTGAAAGGTACATTTCCCGTTCCTTGAACAAACGTTTGACCTTGGGGTGGTTGGAAACCTTGGTTCGAGTATTGACCTTGGGGTTGATACCCTTGAGGCACATACTGATACTGGGGTTGACCTTGAGGTATAAATTGATACTGGGGTTGACCTTGGGGTACATATTGAGTCTGGGGTTGACCTTGAGGAACGTACTGTCCCGTAGGTATGTATTGTCCTTGAGGTTGCCCCCCAGATGCAAATTGTGTACCTTGAGGTTGCCCCCCAGTCGTTAATTGAGGCTGACCCCCAGGCGATAGCTGGCCACCTTGAGGTTGAGGATTGGGAATGGAACCTGACATCATAAGAATGTCTTCTACGCTCAACGGCTTTGTACCATTGCTTCCAGTTAATAACCCTTGCTCAATGGGTTGAGGAGATGCTCCCAAAAAGGTACCAGAAAGAGACTGATACCCAGAGGGAACAGATGGACCGCCATACAAAAAGGATTCGGGCGATTGAGTAAACATGGACGACTATCCTGCCATATTGACGGGAGTGTAAAAACCTCTAGGTGTTGAGTGATAAGGAGCACGAGGTGTTGAAAAACTTAACCCTGAGTTTTCTAAATAATTAGTCAAAGAAAGATACCAAGAACTACTCGTAGGCGGACTGTAAAAATTTGATTCACGCTCCCTTAATTCAATAACCGGTTGATTTTCAGGGATAGGGATGCCTACTTCTTCTTATTTCGGAGCAATTTCTTCAATAGAAATCAATCCAGAAGGAAGATCTTGAGTGATTACTCTTTCTACCCTAGGTGAACTAGGACCACTAAAAGATGGAGAAACAAACCCTGATGTCGGAGTAGCAGTAAATTCACTTTCAGGCTCGGATATTTCGGGTTCTTCACCTATATCGCTAGTAGATGAAAAGCTACCAGCGATTTCGGAGACAGACACTGACTGTGGATTATATTCTGCTACTGGCGTTTGAAAATCAGGATGTACTATCAAAGAAGATTCTCCTTCTTTCGGTGACCCAACTCTACTGTCTCTAGGAGTTACGAGGACTTTTAAGCCTTCAAGTTGGCTTGGTACTTCCTCAGGAGGTTGGCCTTGAAGTCTACGGGACTTCCTCAGTAACTCAGCCACGTTTATAATCTCAGGATGCTGGCCCCGAAGTCTATGGGACTGTCTTGGTAATTCAGCCACAGTTAAAGACTTGTAACTACTTCACACACAAACAAAGTAAAATCTCAATGAAAAGCACCTAAAGTCTCTAAAGAACCAAACAAATTTGAATCGCACGCCTAAAGAATCTAGGAGATCAAACACACACAAACAGTAACTTTCCGGACCGAAAACACTAGTTGGTGATGAAATCCAACGTCGCAGAGTTCAGTACAGAAATGGCGGTTGGAACAGTTACCCTGGAAACCTGCTTAATGAATAGACTGGCACAAGTTCCTCCACTTAACCGTCTCGAATGAAGTGAACCCCCCAGAAAATCCAAGTGAGACTAGCCAACGTTTGCTCCAGGTACAGTGGGATCTTCCCACCACTATCACCTTAGGAAGAGTCCTAAAGAATATGGCCACTAAGGTTACCAACTGAGACAAATACACCTGGGGAAACAGTCTACGATCCGATACGCACGCAAGGGCAGAGTAGCAAGCTCAATCCCCTTTAAGGCTCCTTGACATAATCCAAGGTTTACCAACAAGTGACCCCAGGCTCCTCGACAATGGTTAATCCGAGGTTTACCATTTGTAATATGTGAATATCTGTCGTCGTTCCCAATGAGGAAGGATTGATTCCCACACTGGTTCGGACACGATCTCGTGCTTCTCCTTTAAGAGGAGCTTTCCCAGAGCATAAATGCAACAATTGGATTTCTTCCCTATCACAAGATACAACTACTTGTTTGTTTTTACTGTCTTGGAGAGTTAATTACTCTCCTACTCCAAGACACTAGCCTAAGCTAAGTTGGTGTATCAGAGCCCTAGAAATAAAAATGTTACTAGGTGATATTTACTTTAAGCATTAATTTTAGTGGTTTTTGTTTAAGTCCAAAGGTGCGGAGATGAAACTCGTGGTATGAAGACTCGACTCAAAATCACTAAAAATGCACCTAAGATGATCCAAACAATCTTTTTCTCTTTGATGAACTTCTAAACTAAGAAAGAGTTTGAGAATGAAAATAATTTGTAAACACAAATCTTTCTCAATTAAACAAATTAAAAGAAGAGCTTTTCCTTTCCAAAGCACTCAAAACGAGACAACTAATTATTTCACAAAAATTTCCCTTTTCGTTTCAAAGCACTTAATCACTACAAAAAACAAACTTTTTCAAAAGAGATTATTTTTTTTATATATTTTGTAAATAAAACACTCAAAACTAATAAAAATGACTAACTTTGAGAGCTAAAAACTATAAAAACCTATTTGAAGTCAAAGCCTACTAAAAGTCTTTTTAGAGGATGTTTTACTCAGCTAGATGTAAGCTAAGGACTAATGCATGTAGAATCACAAATCAGTCAAGAACAACCAATTTCGTTTTCTTTTTAAAAATGAAAATCCAAACTCTCAAACACAAGCTTTTCGAAGTTTTGAAATGAGAAAATACAAAGCGGATTCCTCAACAAGGGGAGATTTCATACATGGTCAGACTCATAAGAAGGCTGGTAGACACTAAGGTAATCTGAAGTCCCTACAGCTTCTAAGCTCAGAGCCACT
The DNA here is from genome assembly GCA_031772625.1 of Pinus tabuliformis. Taxonomy (NCBI): domain Eukaryota; kingdom Viridiplantae; phylum Streptophyta; class Pinopsida; order Pinales; family Pinaceae; genus Pinus; species Pinus tabuliformis. The sequence goes on along the minus strand of CM062817.1, from coordinate 1,604,031,088 downwards.
ACACAACCAAAATGAAAAACAAACCCAACAAGCAAAACTCCTAGGAATTTCACCTAAAACCCTAACACTAACGAAATCAATCCAAGGAAAGCTTCTGAAAAGTTATATGCAGGTCTGGGCAGTGGATAACAATTTCTAAAGACAAACTAAGCTGACTGACGGAGGAAATTTTAGGGTTTTCAAAATTTTGACAGGGTCCGCAGGCCCACAGTTGGCACAGGTGTGGTCCCGCTCTGTGCTAAAAGCCAAGCTGCGGGTAAGTACGCACTGTGTCAAATGGCTAGGGTGCGGTCCTCTCCCAAAGCTATGAAAAATGAAAAATAACCCTGGATCTACAAACTCTACCCAATTTTACACACAACAAGCCAAAAACAGAAACAAAAATAGAGTTTCTCAGGTCAAAGTAAAAACAAGGAAAACAATCAAGTCCCCAGTGGAGTCGTCATTCTGTCACACGGAATAAGTCGATCTTGTGGACAAGATAGACCTTCCTAGAATCTAAAGAAGACCTAATGACAAGCAAACCAACCAGACACTATCTTTCTCTAAATATACTTTGATAGACAATAGCAAACAAGTGTTTTTAGGGCCTACCTTAGGTCCAACGCTAGTTTGTGGATGCCCTCGCTCCTTCGATCCAAATGAGCTCCTTTTCGCGAATCTGCAAACACAAACAAGGCAAACAAATTAAATAGCACCTGAAAAGCCAATTGCATAAAACATATTTAACATGAAAGTCAAGGAGTCCATGAAACAAATAACATAAGATACTTGTTGAGAAAAATGAGTTTGATTGTATTAATTCAAAAGAAGAAGAACCTTACAACCTTTGCCTTGACGCTGTACAAGCTCCTCCCAGGGTCCAACAAGAAGTCTCCTCTACTTTGACAAGTTTCACTCACTCCCCAATGAAACCAAAAAAGGTATGTGATCTCTCCTCTTTAGGCTTAACTAGGAAGTCTTGATTTCACCAGCATTTACCCTCAAAAATGTTCAGCTTCTAACCTCCCTAGCAACCAGCCCAATGCCTGTATTTATAGTGCAATGGAGGAAAGTTACTAGGTCCTCCTTCAAAGGGATAAAGCTCTCCTTCAAAGGGATAGCTCCTCTCATCAAGGGATTAGCTCCTTCTCTTTTGGGATGCATGAACCACCTCAGAGCGAACAATCCACGTCAAAATTCCTTCTAGAAACCTCTAGAATTAACCCAAAGTGAGTTTTTTAAGATAAAACTTGCGCCTTTTGACTTTCACAGGAGCCCGCACCTACACCGTTAGGGACAGAGCGGTCAGGTCCGCAGTTTTTGTACACAGAAGGTGCGGGACCACAGGTGACCATGAGAGAAAGTGTGGAACCAGAGTTACATTGATTTTTAATGTCTTTCTCTCATTTCTAAAGCTTGATTTGAAGAGCTGAGGTCTGAGACTTGCTTAGGAGGACAGTACAAGTAATGATAGACCCATACTGACTGCAAATAATCATGATGACGATATCTTTGTGTAACAATGTGGAGTAGTTAACGGACCATAATCTTGTTGATGATTTGTGATGTGTGTGATTATACATGATTGACCTTGTATTTAGCAGGATTTGCAGGGAACTTAGTTGCTTCCGAGAAGGATGCTCAAATGACTATGGAGGTCATGTATACATTTGAGTAAAATGTGATTGAATTAAATCCATTATGAATTTTGTTGACGCTTTTAATCTCAATTAAATCCCAGTAATTTATCTTAATTCCTAAATTAGAATCTCAGTAATTTATCCTGGTTGATTGATACTAAGTGGTGTGAGAGGAAGATAGGATATCTTCCTTAGTTGCCCAAAATTTCTCGCTATTGATGAAGTTGGTATTGTTTGTGAGCTCATAGAGTTAGGGGGTTCCAAGGAAAAAAGTTTTCTTTGAATATGGTTGGGTGGTAAATCTGACTGGTCTATTGTAGTCGACGAGCAGAGTTGTTGAACAAAGTAGAACGACTCAGTATCAAGTAAAATTTACAGTTTGTTATATTTTTCTTTAGTTAACCTTTCTTGGATGAAGATGTAGTTAGTTTACCTTCAAAATAGTTCTTTTTGTTATAAAATATTTGGTTATACATATGTTGAAATTACATAATTGTAATTAATTGTAGTCTATATATCTTATATCCATTATAAGTTTACTATTTTTATTTTCAATTTGCAGATCTCTGCTCTATTATACATTTTTGTTTATGAAAGCATATGTTGAAGAAGTAATTTTTGTTGGGGAAGAAAAAAGACAAAAAAAAAAAGAGGATTACAATTTAAGCTTGTAATTCACCCTAGTAAAAAAAAACCATTTCATCTAACTATAATTGAAAGAGATGATGTTCATCCTTCGCTTAGTTGGTTTTCTTTAAGGTTATATATTCATCTTTCATCTAATAATAGTTTTCTACAAACACATTGTTCCTAATCTTATTCTTTTGCGGGAAAGAAAGTTCTCTTGAAATATAGCATTTACTCCTTTTGCAGAAAATAAATTATTCTCTGAAATGTAATGCTTATTCATTTTGTAGAAAAGAAAAATATATATCTCTTCTTAATTTTTGTTTGCTAATGTTAGTGTGCTAATTTAGAGTGTCATATCATTAAATACAAATGTGGATAATTATTTTAGCTTGATGGGTTTATATATTGGTTGCTACATTTACTTTGGTTCATGCGTGAGATAAATTAGTGCAGTAAGCTTTTGTAACTTTTACTATAAAACCTTACAAGATAAATTAGTGTGGTAATCCTCTGTAACTTTGAATATATATACATTCTTGGAAAATATGAGTTTATGATTCCTCCCTTTTCAATATGTAATTTGAAGTTTTCATTATTTCCAAAAGTATTTGTGTCGAATAGATTCTGAAAGAGGTTAGCCTTGGTAATCTTTTATAAAGTTGGTAATCTTTTATAACCTTTGTAATATTTATATGCATTCTTAGAAAATGAGATTTAATGATTTATCCATTTGCATTATGTAGTTTAAAGTTTTTATTTTTGTAAAAATATTAGGCTGGAATCATTTTTGAGGGAAGATACTATTAAATGTTTTATACATTGCTATCTTTGATCATTTTATCTATAGTTTATTTTGGAATGAGTTTAAATCATTTATTATTATCTTAATGTTGCACTCTAGATAAAACCAAATAAGGAGTAATTTTGTTTGGACAGTGTGAAATAACACTATGTTTTGTTTGTGAGCTTCCACAAGGAGTAATTTTGTTTGGAGAGTGTGAAAGAACACTCTATTTTGTTTGTTTGGACTGTCCTTGAAAAGAACATTTTGAGTCTTTCTGTAGGTTGGAAAGATATACTTTGATTTTGTTTAGTGCAATATGCAATGGTAACAATAAGAATCTTTAGTTTAAATGGTACAGATTTTGGTAATTATGGCCAATCACTTATGGACACCATACTATGGTATCCTTCCTTGACAGGGATGTTATTTGAATATTAAATTGAATTTATTCTACTAAGTTTGAGATTCAATGACATCACGTTATTTTTCATGATTTTAAAGTAATAAAAATATTATCGTATTGTTAAGGAATTGAAATTGTATGTAATTTAGTAAGTATTGGAAATTGTATCATATGTTTTGAAAAACTGAAATAAGAATTATGTTGAATTTTTCCTTTTAGGATATATATAAATTCCCTTGGAATATTTTGCACGTAAAGCTATCGTATTGATGAAATATTTTCAGAGTACATAAAGAGATTAATTTTAGTTGTTTGGGGTAAATAAGATAACTAATTTGGAAGTAAGATAAATGGATTTGAAATTATCAATATTATTCAAGTTATAGTATCGGAGATTTTAAAAGAAATTATTCTAATGGGGTCCACAATATGTGAGCGAAAAGAAAAGGCGGATTTCTTTCCATCACGAGTAAGAATCTCTAACATCAGTAAATAAGTTATAAAGAAGAGAAAATGGAAATGAATCACCATGCTGTGATCATTTAATGATTTCATAATATTAATAAATATATTTAAAATGGTAGAATTTTATATTTAAAATATAGGGTATTATTGCAAAGAAATATTCTGCAAATGAATTGATCAAATGTTAACATCTAAACTTTATGTTACATGGAATGAATGTTTAGGATATGATGAGGTCTTATTTATTTTTGGAAGTCTTAATAATTTATGTGAATACTTTTGGATATGATGATTTCTTCTTCATTTTTAAAAAACTTATAATATATGTGATGATTAATGTGTTTTGTTTTCATGTACTAAGAAAGGCCAAAAGCATGATACAAGTCTATCTAAAGTATTGTTAACATATAGAAATAATATGGATCTATTTTCAATGTTTGTATGAAACATGGATGGGTTTTATATTTAATAAAAAGAAAACACGCACACACACCTTTTTTTTGTAATTTGTGTTACATACCTAGTTGGTAGTCGAGCGATCTTACAATACATTCTGTCACAAAATAACATTGGTAAATCTGTGATCTCACAGGTACTGTTGGCTACAATATAACACTAGTAAATTTGTAATTGAACAAGTACCATTGCTACCCTATAACATAATTAAATCCATAATTTGAGAGTGAAACCAACAACTTCTTTACACAATTTCATAGGAAGATAAACATACATGAAATGACAAACATAGGGGAACACATACTACACATTACTCCACTTGGAATCACTAAATTTTCTTCATTAATATATGAAAATGGAGCCCATATCATAGGTCCAACACATTTCACATTTGTATAAGCATTAGAACCTCATGAACAAGTAATCAAACCAAGAATTGGAACCTCTTTCTGTACACAAAACTTGGAAGACCTTCAAAGACAGATTTCATACCTCTGGGAACAGGATTTGGGAACCATTAAAATGAGTTTCTTCCCCCTATTTATAAGGAGAAGGGGAGCTTGAAACAATAGTTAAAAAATATCTCAACGATGCTCCAACTGTCTGAACTACCAGTTGTCTGAGCATGCGAAGGTTCTATTTTCCATATGATTACAACATATTTGATTCCTTATTTAAAACATAGAAATTACAAAATAACAAAACATGGGAAAATTGAATGATGGCCACAAAAAACATCTCCATTCCAATTCTTGTGATCGCCTCGGATCAGCCCACGTCTCTACTGATGAGCCCCAATTTTTGGTACAATTTGGGCTCATTTGGCCTACTTATCTTGCTCAACCATTCATCTTTTATCACTTATGCATTCATTTCTTAGTATATTCTTGTTATTTGTAGGAAGAAGGGCAGGCATTATATCTATGTGGCTAATACATGATGATTTCAGGTTTTTGGCATTAAAGAGAGCAAAAGACCACGCAAATGGAGACAAGGAGATAGCAAAGGTGACATTGCTGGTTTTTAGGGAGGTTGTCCACAGTCTTGATGACCTTCCTCGTGATTTTCACCTTAACTCCGAGCTCCAACAGCTCTCCCCACCGAGCTTAAAGGCAGCCAATGGATTCTACAGGATCAGCAGTTTAACTTTCAGTTGGACAGCCAAGCTCCACGAATGGAGGCAGCCAGCTTGATCTTCATTGTGTATAAATATGAAGGCCATAGCCTTTGATAGGAGCTTTTTGAACTTTTGAATTACTATTGTAATTTCTGAGCACGAGTTACAGCTCGGTGTTTGTTTTTTGTAAGCTAGTTTTAGCATGACATTAGACTCTTGATTATGAATAAAGGCAAGCAGATTTGGATCTAATTCTGAGTTTTTAAGGGAGCTATAGCTCTCAGGTTAGGGCCCAACCTGAGAGCAATAGACCTCCTCTTCCTTGTATTGTTATTTGTTTCCTTGCAGCACTTTATTTCCTCTGTTTTGACATGCATTTAGAATTTACAGTCTGCTGATTTGATTTCTTTGATGAGATTGAGTAGGATTAGTTTACAGTTCAAGTGCTTTTAGTTGTTTAGATTAGAGTAGGAGGTTTGTAATTCATTAGAGTCAAAAAAGGGTTGATAGTGCACTCGCTGCCATCTCTGTTTAGAGATTGGGGGTGTGGGCTGTACCAACCACCAAAAACACAGTCTTTTTACTTTCATGCAATCTGCAACACAGTGATTTTAATTATAGATCCATCCATGCACTTTGATCTTGAGCCATACTTCTTCATTCCAACTCCATGCACGACTTCTCTTCACGATTTACATTGCTGTTCATTTGTTTAATAGCACAGGTAGCACAGGTTAATGAATTCTCGTTTTTGGTGCAAGACATAAGCAATTTGTTTTATTTACACTGCTCAGCATCATTCCATTTCCTTCTTCTTCTTCTTAACCATGCCTAAAGCCACCTACTCGACCTCTGTTCAGCTCGTTTACCTTCCAACTCTTCCATTGTCCACGTAGCTCCATTTTCTTGACCTTTCGTTGCTTCCATCCTTGCATCCACCAACCAACTTCATGCACTCTTTCTCCATCTTATTTCTCTGCCCCTGAGCCATCCCAAGCTCCATCTCCATCTTACCTATCCACCCATACCGCTCCATCACTTCACCATCACCCAAAACTCCCACGGTAGGACATCCTGTAGAAGTTAGCAGACTTCCTGTAGAATTCCTGAGTTTCCTATAGGATCCCCTGCAGACATCCTGTAGAAGCCTGCAAACTCGGTTGCCGAGCACCTGAACGTTGTGGACTTCTGTGGACTGATGCTAGGGATCCCCTGGGACCTCTCCTAGCCCTCCTGACCTTTCCCAAGCTTTCTTTCCCTTTGCACCACCTCTGCACAGCCAAACCCTAATAAGAAACAAAATCATAATCACTCCAACCACTTAAGCAAAAATACAAAAACAATGTTCTTTTCAATGGAAGTAGTTTAAGTCCATGCATCTCATATCACTAGCAGTAATGGCATCATTTCTAGAAGTTTGCACTCTCACTATTGCATCATAGAGGTTAAACTAGTCAGATTAGGGTTTACTAGGGTTTCCACGTTTTGGTTGGCTTTCAGTTCTTTTTTGCAAAGTAGATTAATTTCCTTTGAGATAGCCTTCGTCCATCATTTAGAAAGCTTCTTCTGAGAGCATATAGAAGTTGGCTTGAGCCCTAGCGGACTTGTGCCAGCTGACCAAGTGACACCTGCGACAAGAGCTAGTACTTGTGCATACAGCACCGTCGCTTCCAAGTTTGTACGAACTACCGGGTTGATAAAATTAGAGATAGGAAGCTCCAGGAGTTGTAGCATTATTGCTACAATACTGGAGCCCACCATCTACCATGGTGTTCCTCCACAGTTTCCAGTCAATATGCATGTCACTTTCTCCCCTTAATAGCTTGAATTCCCCACTTTCCGAAGTTGGAAGTGATCAACTGTGGTGGTATTAATGGTGCTTTGTAACATAGTTGTTGACCCATACCTCTGAATACACTCCTTTCTATACTATCAGAACCTGACACAACTCATAACTCTTATAAAATATCATTACAAAAACAGAGAACTCTGATCACTCTTAGATCATCTTGCTTAAGCTCTTTTATCGCTTCTCAACCATGGGACCACTGCCTGTGACCAAAGGCTTAATGCATAGGTGCTGAAATATTGGAGCCTTCTATCCTCGTAACTTTATTTGAAATAACATTCCAAAAACATAAAGTTTTGATGCCTTCAATCTCCTCTTCATGTTTATCCCATGGGAATAGTTGTCATGACCTCAGGCTTAGTGTTTAGGTGCTAAAGCCTTTGGGATCTTGTCAGGGGCCTATCTCCCTTTGTAACTCGTATTTCACCTTTGATTCTTTGGATGGTCCTGACCAAGAGACACCACATATCAGAGCCCCTCTTCATCGTAAATTTTCCAATTTTGAATTTACATAGGAGTTACGATATTCGCATCCCCGATATGGCCCATAGCAGTTAGGTGTCAAATATTCACTGTGCTCTTAGTTCTCTAGAGTTTTTGTGACCAACTTCCACATGATTTCAGAGATCCTTCCATCAAAGTTTTTCCTAACAAGAATTCCCTTCCCTCCAAAATTCTTTATAACGCTTGGGTGCTTGGCCCTTGTCCGATCCCTTGGTTCTTTTAGGTATTTGTGACCAAGTGCCAGTATATATCGAAGCCCTTGTCATCGAAGATTTTTTGAATGCTAATTAAAATAGAGTTACGATGGCCTCTTCCTCCGAAATGAAGAACTTTGAAGTGACATCATGTTGACGTCCTCATCTCCATGTGGCACCTCCTTGGTAGTGACACGTGTCACCCAAATTTTCCCCTTTACGCCCTCCAAAATGTTGAAATCGTCTGCCACATGTCCTTGTCCCACCGCATCATGCTGACGTAATTTTCCCTATCAGCTTCTTGGAACCAACTATATGTTGCCATGTATCCAGTTTTGAGGAGAGAGAAAGGGTCCCTAGGGTCCTTGGTTTTGCATTGGTTTCCTTAGTATTTTCATGACCAAGCATCATTCTGTATCGGAATCCCTCTTCATCATAACTTGTTTTGAAAGAGTTCCATTGCTTTCAGCCTTCGATATTCCTTCTTGGCCCTTAGGTGCTCTGCCAGCTCTACGCCCTTGGTCCCTTTGGTTTTCCATGACCAGATGCTAGCATATATCGAATCCCCTCTCATCAGAATTTTTCGAAAGGGAATTAAAAAGAGTTTTCATGCCACCATCCTCTGAAATTCCATCTTAGCACCAAGGTGCTCCGCCCAGCTCTACTCCTTTGATCCCTTTGGTTTTCCATGACCGACTACCACATGATTTCGGAGCTCCTATTCATCATAATATTTTTCAAACTCTAATTAAAACAAAGTTTTAATGGCCTCTTCCTCTGAAATGCAGACCTCCAAAGTCACATCATGTTGATGTCCTCATCTCCATGTGGCTCCTCCTAGGTAGTGACACATGTCACCCATATTTCCCCCTTTAGGCCCTTAAAAATTCCAGAACTAAATACCATGTTTCCCCCATGTCACCACGTCATGTTGACATCATTAGTCATATCTTCTTTTCAGGACCAATCACTAACGACCATGTGTCTTCTTTGGAGGAGAGAGAAAATGTCCCTGGGTTCTTTGGATTTTCAAAGGTCTCCTTTTTATTTCCCTTTCCTCTAATATTTTGGTGCTTTCCAAAGAGGTATATTTCTTAAGGATTTATGAAACCATGATGTTCCGATGAAATATGCTTTGAGGTACTGCCTGGTTCTACACCCTTGGTCCTTTAGAACACTTTGTGATTGAGTGCCAACCTAAATCGGAGCCCTTCTTCATTGTAAGTTTTTCAAAAAGGAATTACAAAGATTTTTTATGCTTTGAAAATTTCAAAAAACTAACCTCCGATATGCCTTCCTGCCAACCTTCCCAATATCAGGCTCCGATGTGATCGGGTCCTAAATTTCAACACTCTTATTTAGATTTCGACTTCCTTTTAGCTTTGATACTTACGCTTTTTATTTTGGCCTCCTCCCTATGATTTTAGCCTCCGATATTTGCTCTCCTCTTTGAAATTTTTGCACTTAGGCTCTCCCTTTTTTGCCACCATTTGACACAATTTTAAAAAGGTGTAGTAGGTGACAAGAGGAAGCATTCTATCTTGGACATATCGAACTTCCTTCTTGGCCCTCTTGAAGTCTTGGAGTTTCCCTTTTTGCGAGAAGCGGAGCATGCAATTGAAACCTTTCATTGTTGGATACTAATGAGATTCTAATTTCTTCTTAGGTGAAAGAATTCATAATTGCTTGAAGGTGGGAGCTTCTTTCCAACTATTGAGACCTAAAGCAAAAGAACTCCAAGTAGGTGGTAATCCCAATAATGGAGTGATGACTAACTCCTTTTCTAGTACAATTTCATCTATGGCTTGAATTTCATCTCTAATTCTAGATATCATCGCAAATAAGGAAGCCAAAATATCATATTTTGTCATTTTTCTAGTCCTTAACTCATTCTTCAAACTTGCTACTTGACCGATGTTCTTGATAGCGAATAATTTTGACAATGCTTCATACATTTCTTGAGCATGGTCTATATTGGAAATATATGGGACAAGATTTCCCTTTATGATTTCTACCATCATTTTCATAGCCAATATCTCTAACTCTATATACTTCACCTTGTCTGCATCATTGGATTCTTCGATAGGTCCCTTCACCTTTCCTTTGACCAAATCTAATACCTTGTTCTTTTCGAGAATGAGTTCAATTATCTTCTTCCAATTTCTGTAGTTTGATGCTCCTTCCAATTTGTTATCACTCTTTATTTTGTTATACATTGTCCTTGAAAATAGTGAGCTTCTTATCTTATAAGAGCTCCTTATATGATCCCTTGATCAATCCTTTAGATTCCTTATAGTAGATACTCAAAACTGCCTTTTTCCTCCTTCACCTTAGCTCTGAAACCATGTTAGAAAATCAAAAGGCAGAAATATTTTCTTATATAGATAATTACGTGTGATTATTTTATCTTTATGTTCTTCCTTTTATATTTTAGTTCATCAAAAAATTACCAAAACAATAGCACAAGGACAACAGATGTAGGCAGACAGCTAGGGAAAAACCCTTATCTAGGTGAAAACCTAGTCAACAATTCTTCCACTAATAGTTTCTTGAGATAATCCAAGACTCTTTGACCTAGAAAAAGACTTCCTCCACACCAAGTCAGCCCTAAATCCTTATTGCAAATGATAACCCTTCAAAAGAAACTTTGACCTATCAGTATCAACATGTAGTAGTAGTTTCAACCTAGTAGCAGTAGTAGCAGTAGCTTCGAGTATACTAGGAAAACCTCGATCTCCCTTGATACACCTCATTGAGAGAGAGTTGGCCCCAAATTTTGATCTTGGTGTCTTCTATCTTCCTCCAAAAACTCACACTTCTTTCCAGCTCTCCTTCCAACCCCTTTCCAACTTCGCACTTCCCGGCTTCCATCTTCAGATATGGAACTATGTGTGTGAGAGTGAATTGCTCCAAATGAATTCAAATTGATTTGTATATGAGGTTGAATTACCCTTATTGAAGTCGAATTGATATTATTGAGGCCGAATTGGTGTGGAGGAGACTAAATTCATTTTTGACTAAAAAATAATTCTTTTTACATGATTGGAAAGCCCAAGAAGGGTCTCTTTTAATGTACAATGACTATAATGACTCAGAATAAATCCTAGAAGTCCTCAATCGGGAATTTGACCTAAAACAAGATGACCCAATCATGAAATCCATGCTTTAATAATTCATAATAATAATAATAATAATAATTTATTTTCTTCATTATTTTGATAAGTACATTTCATTGTGACTCAAATACTTTTATGAAGACCAAACCTAGTTACATTTTTCAAAACAATTAAGGAGTTGCATGTGTTGTATATAAATATTAAATATTTAGAAATATATAGAGTTTGTTAACTATTTAAGATTAAATATACAACACATGCAACTCCTTAATTGATATTAGAAATTTATGTTATCATAGATTTTGTTGTAAAATAGAGGTTTCTCAAATCTTAGCTTTGTGAAATTTCAACCTTATGGTTATTAGGAAATAGGGTATAAACATTGGAGAAAAGAATATAATATTTCCCTTTATAACAACTCAAGATATGAAGCATGGGTTGTTAAAAAACACTAAAACTACAAAATCTCTCATAAGAAATGTCTATCGCAGTAAGCTTTGGATATCAGATAACCTTGCGGAAAAGGTTTCGAAAATTGAGTTAGGGTTTGAAATACTTGAGAAGCGATCGATCCCTATGATGGATGCATTGCCCCGGTCCAATCGACAACATCCATTCCCCTCAGGCCCTTTTTATGTAAGAAACGTTGATATTGAGAGCTTTTATGTTGCAAGCCTAGCGACGTTGCCACTTCAGTCTAGAGGATTAGGGCATGATAATTCCGGAGAATGTCTAGGCAATGAAGGTTTGATACTTGAGGCTCCCTGAGATTATCAATATGGGAAGGTAGCAGGGATGGGTCCTCCGTCTTTGATGGAAATTCCTTCAGAAATGGATTATGTTCCGGTGGGTGGCCCGAGGCTTGATGGATCTGCTAGGGAAGGGTATCCTTACAAGAATTTGGGTCCTAAAGGAGGTGGTCCCATGGAGGGTTCGAGGAATCTGATGAGTCCCCTAGGATACCAAGTCATCCCGCACTCAGCTCCAATGCGCATGGCTCCTCGTGAGCCCTTTTATGGACCTGGCGATAATTTGTTGAAGTGTAAGTATGCAGAGGAAGAGGTTACTAGTGAAAGTATGCAGAGAGGTCCTAAAACACTTGACGATGCAACAGATTTCCATGAGGGATTTCCAGGGGTTCTGAATCATATCAAGGTTGGGGAAGCCACTAGTGAGAAGGTTGAGCCTATCACCACTCTGAGCCCTTTTCAAATCTTGATCAAATTTATTTATGGGCATTCAATGTTTTTTTGGGTTAGATCTACGGATTTGGTAAAATGCCTCAAGCTATCGCTAGAACTCAAAACATGGCTACCCTCTGGATTACAACTCCTTTTCGAAGGTATGGAAATGAAATATCTCTTTTCTCTCTCTATTTATAATATATATAGGGATGTCACAGTTTTCTTGGCTCTTTGACTGCATGGGGGAGCTTTGGGAAAGCCTTCCTCTTCCCAAGACTTCTCTTATAAAGACACGGTCAAAAACCAGGTTCCCCAAAGTGCAAAATTACTGCAAGAATGTCCCCTGCACTTAGGCAAGGCAGCTCAGGCCCAAGTTTCTCTGGGTCCTTTTATAGTAGACAAAGTTGAGGATGTTCCTTAAGTGGAAATCACTCATCCAGATCTGGATGGAATCTATGAGTTGTTGGCAGGTAATGGCCTCATCTATTGTTTCAATGGGCTATGGTTGCATACAAAAGACCTTTACAAATGGATCCACTCAACTTGGACCAAGGCATGCAGGGTCCTCTTATGTTCCAAGGGTTTCTTCATCGTCATTTTTTAGGAGGATGTGGATTATCATAATGTTCTTTCCAAGGGGCCCTAGTTTTGGGGAAAAGTTGGGCTCTTCCTAACCCCTTGGTTCCTAGATTTTGACCCCTCCACAGTTGTGATCACAAAGCTACCTATTTGGGTTAGGCTCCCAAATTTTCTGACCCATCTATGGCATTCTTCAATGTTTCTGGGTATTGGAAACACCTTGGGTCATTTTCTGAAAGAATATCCCTTCAGAGGCCAATGTGAATTCTTCACCTATGGAAAGATTTGCATAGAACATAACATCAACAAAGGCTTGCCTTAAAAAATTGACATAATGTAAGTGATTTTTTGTAACATCCCTAGTGAAAATTCCATGTAATAAAAGTTAATAAAGGCAAAATAAAAACCATGATTGATGGGACACTTATTCCAAGCTGAATGTTGGGCAAGAAATCCTAGTGTGGGTGTTCATTTGGTTATTAATGGCTACTAAAATTGGCAAAGGAAATGGCTAAGGCTTTGGAAAGGAAAATGGCATTTTTGGTACATTTATTTAGGAAAATAATGGAAATTAGGAGAAAAGGGAGGTAAAAGTTCAGAGGTTGCATGTGAGGAGGAAAATGAAGGAAAATAATGGAAAATGAAGAAAATAGAAGCCTCATTCATAAAAAGGCTTCTGAGGATCAGTAGGCAACCTTTTGTCAGTTCAGTTTTGGAGCTCTCTCATTATTCTCTCTCTCTCATACTCTTGGATACTTAGAGTTTTCTTGGAGCACTCTTGGAGGGTGTGGCATACTTGAATTTTTGGAGCAAGAAGGCAAAGGAAGAGTAGGAAAGCACAAGAGGACATTGTTGGCATTATGATCATGTGTTGTCCTCAATGGAAACTCACTTGTATATGGTAACTAGATGAATCTATAGGACAAATATCAGAGATGACAGATTGATGGAACACAGAGATATCAGAGGTGACAGAATGATGGAACACAGAGATATCAAAGGTGACAAAATGATGGAACAGAATAATGGTTAAAGGTTTGATACATGAGTATTGTGTTAGTGTTGTCCTTGATGACAACCTACTTGATGAAGGTATAAATAGGATGTGACCGAATACATGGCAATTGTGTTTACAGTTGTGATAAAATGCAGGGCAGTTTAGAGCAACCAGTTCAGAAATGATGTATGATGAAAACTCACATTGTTCAGAGGTAACATAGTGATGGAACATAAGAACAGGATGATGGAACAAATGATTACATATAAGAATCGAGCAATTGAAGAAAAATAATTGTTTAAGTTGTATTAAGTTGTATACGCAGGTTCACCTAGTCCAAGTAGTCCAAGTAGTTGTATTAATTTGTATTAAGTTGTATACGCAGGTTCACCTAGTCCAAGTAGCGTATACAAGCGGGTTCACAAAACAAAAGGATCATATACGTATGCACGCACTTTCAGAAAAGGAAAAGCACACATGGGATGGAAAATTAAGGTTAATGAATACCAAGGGTCCATACCATGGTATTAGCCCACAATATTGAGAGGAATAATGGTTACTTGATCCCGTCTAAGAATACCACAGGTTCTAAGTGTTGTTTTGGTCCGAGGTATTGAAAAAGGATCTATGTATATAAGGAGGTGAATATCAAAGTGTGAGGGAGTGCAAGTAATGTATATATTATGAAGAGTTAGATCAAAATAAAATATGCATGTTATGGGTTTCTGATGCTTTGCTTGATCTGAACTAAGTATGCACCTCAGTGTTTGATGATGGATGAGATCTAATGATGGATCAGGATCACAAGACCTGAAATAACTTATCATTATGTGATATGATAATGAATAGGCTAGATCTGAGTGCTAACAAATTTTTTATCCTTTAAATGCTATGACATGGGTATATCTGAATCATGTAATAGTTGTGGAGTTATAAGTTATTATTTGCAGATTTATACATTAGTTCACCTTGGTGAAAGCAGGTATACACGCTAGTTTGACACTTTCAAGTAGCGTATGCAAAAGAAAATCTTGCTGTTCAGAGTTTTCTGATCTATCTTTCAGTACTATTGTTTTATTGATGTATGTCAATGATGTCTTCATTAGATCTGAAAGTAGAATTGACTATGTAAGGAGATTGAGTCTGATTGATTGATTTATTAAGTAAGAAGGGCGATCTTTGTTGCTATCTCTTTAGAACTCTGTAATTTGACAGTAGATCTTTAGAATGTCACTGATTTGTACAATTTTGGTTCATAGGTTTTATGATTCAGTATCTTTAGAGGTATACGCAGGCTGGGCTACAAAAAGTAGCGTATACATGCAGATTGGCTTCATTGAAGTAGCATATACATTCTGACATATGATTTTTTAAGGTTGTAGTTGGTTCTGGTTATTGATGCACTGTTCTGATTTCATATCTGTGTACTATTTACAGTGATATGTTTGTTCCAGTTGATTGGTTGAATTTTGATTAAGTGTCGGTTGATTGGGTTTCAATGATTAGTTGATATAGATGTATTTGATGGTTGTATTGCAGTGGTGATTGATTTTGAGCTTCAATGTTACTGATGGATCCAGTATGAAAATTTAATTAAACGTGTCCTACATACTATATTGTTGTGTACCAGGAGTATCCAATCTAAAAATTTGTGAAACGTGGTCCCTAGAGGATACTGAGGGTTGGAGCCTTCAATGAGGAAGTTGAAGATTCCTGCCAGTAGTGGGTGGTGAGTAGATCAGGGGGTTATAGCTCCCTTCCAGTAGAAGCTGGAGAATGAGAGAAGGTTGTAGCCTTCTGCAGGTGGGTGCCTACATACTGGTATGAGTCTGCACCAGTACAAGATTGTAACAACTTATTCTTTATATTAAAAAGAAGACAGAGACGACATCAGCAGGTGGTTTTTCTCACACATTGGGTTTCCACCTCAAATCTTGGTGTTCATGTGTGTTTCTTATGTGTGATGGTTATCTATGACAGCGCATGGTTAATGTTTATCTAATGGTTAATATAGTACTAATGCAATAGATGAAGATAAACATATGATGGATTAACTGAATTATAAGTTCTCTGGATATACGCTAATTGGCTTAAGAACAGTTGTGTGCACACGTAGGTTTGATTCAGTAAAGTTGTGTATAGAATTATAAATATGAAATGGAAAAGTTATTGATTATTTGTAAATATTGATTCACCCCCCCCCCCCCCCTTCTCATTATTTTTCCCAATAATTGGTATTAGAACCGGTCCTTTGGCATAAGCTTGATCACTTGAAGGAGATCCGTTGTAACAATGGGAAAGAAGCAAAAGAAGAAAGCACCTCAGAAGAAGAATACATCTCAAAGGAATAGTGACAACCGGAGAGATAATTGGCCATTAGGTGGAAGTAAGTATTCAAATTCAGAATCACTTAATATTGAAGATGAACAAGAAAAATAATTATCAAGTACAATTTTTTGGTCTTCTGGTGATACATTTCTCTGTTCATGCAATATTGATGATAATGAAAGTGATAGTGAAACAACTGAATTTTCTCTTATGTGTGAAAATTAAATAAATATAGAGGTGGAAATTAAAAGACTCACAGACAAAAATTAGAGATCAACAATATCTATTTGACAAAAGGGAGCATACCCTCAAAGAAGAAGTTACCCGATTAAAAGCTCAGTTGGAGGAAGGAAACAAAGTAAGGAAGCAGTACAAGGAAAATGAAGATCAATTTCAAAGACTGCAAGATGAAGTGACATCATTGAGAAACGAAGTGAATTATGAAAATGATACAACAACCAAGGAACTTATAGAAAGAACCAATTACTATGAAGGTCTTGAAGCTACAGTTGTCTCTCTAAAAGAAGATCTTAAAAATTCAAATAAGAAGAATGAAGAACTACTTCAAGCATTTGAAGAACAAGACAACGAGGTTCTAAAATTAAGGCAACAAATGGAAGAAGGAAGAAAAGTTGAAGAAATCATGAAGAAGCAGTATCTTGAAAAGGAAGAGCAATATCAGGTTGAGGTAAATATCCTAAAAGGTTAATTAGAACAAAAGGATAAACTTTTACGATTTCAAGATAGTACTAAGATTTTGGATAATATTCTTAGTATTCAAAGGTCTCCTACCATCAAATCTGGTCTTAGTTTTCATGAAACTTTTAAAGGTGAGTCCAGCTCACAAACTGAGGAAAGAAATTCTTATGCAAAAACTGAAATGCTCAACAAGGAGATAAGAGGTCAACCCCATCAACAACTAAGGAAAGAAAGTCTTCAAATAAGATCATTTACTCCTAACTATGGAAGTGTTAATCGATTCTTTTCTTTGATGAATAATGTTGGATGTTTTATATGTCATAAATTTGGACATGTTGCAGCCAGATGCAGAAGTAGAATGGTTCAAGCTAATAATCATCACTTAGAAAGATCATCAGCTTCCAGGTACTTTAAGGGACATTTTTTTTCTTGCAATATGTTTGGTCACAAAGCCATTAATTTCTTTAGAAGGAATATGAAACATATAAGATGTTATGCTTGTAGAAAGTTTGGGCATATAGAAAAAGATTGCAGGGAAAAGTCTATGGATCGTCATAGACAATATGGTAAGCAATCAAATAAGAAGATTTATATTAGAAAATCTGAAAAAGATGAATCCATCAAGAATAAAGAAAAGGGAGATCAGATAAGGTGTGATATTTCTCTCTACTCATTCAAAGACAAAGATGATAGTGGATGTGCTCATCATATGACTGGAGACAAGAGAAAAATGGAGTCTCTGATGAAGAATTGTGATGCAGGTAAATTCTAAGTGCGGACACAAACAATTCCTCTAGCCCAAGAGAGCGGGTCTAGTCACAAACAAACAATCTATGGAAGATCTCCTTAAGCTAGAATCAATTAAGAGGGCCTACCTCTTAGAATGCTATTCTGCTTGGTGATGATCCTGCTTCCTCACTCCATCTATCTTTTGTTTCCTTCCCTCAAACACCTGAAACAAGCAAACAACAACAAACAATAAATGTAACAACATACAATGTTATATTCAGCCTACTTAACAGGTCGAGGAAAATTAAGCCACAAAGATGTAAAATGACACTTCATGTAGGAAATCAATCAATAGTTGCATTTATATAAATCAGAAGGAGATTACAATCAGTGCCTTGATGTTGCTGGTCTCCTCCAACGTATCAGGGTTCCCACACTTCTGCTAGCACTTCATGGGCAGCCCCCATAATAGAGGTTTTAAGGCCTCTTTCCCTCTAGTCTCAAACCACACCAAATCACACTATTCTCCCTCAAACATACAATAGAAAACTTCAAACTATAGATGTCTTGCTGATTATTCTAACTCCAAACGAAAAACTAGCTTTTGCTTGGGAAAAAGAGAGGTTTAAATAGCTTGGATGGATGGGATATGGTTCCTCTCTTCATGGGAGAAGGTCTTATCCATTTATTTTGTTCCATACTAATAGGGGAAAGGAGCCCAAACTGACCTCCTTGGCTCCATCTGGTCTAACTATTTACCAGACTTCCATTATGAAGCTTCTAGAGCTAGAAGCTTCAGCTCCATATTTAAAAAACTTTCCAAAATAGGATCGGCGCGAATGAGAAAGGGATCAGTCAAACTGATCGGTGCTGGTGACAGTTTTAATCCCTGCATATCGGCATGAGGAGGATGTGGGTCATTAGCGTCAGTCTTGTAAACTGGGGTAAACATTAGATTTTTGGGAAATGATGCAAAATGGAATTGTTCTTCTCATGAAGAGGGACATAATGGTGGTTTCTTCATGAGAGGAAAGCATGCGGGGTTCACTGTAGGCATTCTCCAGGATCGTGGACGGGGAGTACAGGGACAGTGACAAAATGTTGTGTAACAAGAACCATCATGGTAACAATATTCTTGAAATTGATGCTTTAGGAAAAGTTATAGGACCAGGTACAGTCAGAATAGAATCAGAGGAAACTAAAAGTATGAAGTTTCAATGTTCCAATTTTCATACATACAGCTTATAAAGATAAGTCGTGTATATACGCGAGTTTGAAACTACACAATTGCGCATATGTTGGTTTGATGAAAAAGCAGTGGGACAGACTTAGAAAAAGGGTCTGATATGGTTCAGACAATTATCAATTGTCTTTTCTGGTTTGATGGTTGATGATTACAGTCTGTGGATGTTATTTGGAAGTTCTTTTGATTCTCATGATTTGTTGATGACTTGATGTATAACTAGTTGATGATGATGCCTTGATGATTCTTAATGATATTTGCAATGATCAAATCTGACAGTGAACAGTCGCCATAGGTTCAGGGGGAGAATATGCTATGATTCTAATAATGCATTGTTTCCATTATGTTTAGAAGTCTTTTGTACATAATGATTCTTATCAATGATGAGGATGCTTAAGTTGATAGAAATGTTTAAATGATACATCATGCTATGTTGCGGTCATGGGTTGCCTATGATGAAGTCTCAGATGATACTTATACTACTTGGGCCACATAATTGTTATTCAGATCAGATTCATGGATCATTCAAATGATTCTTTTTTGATGATGCATATAGTACATGTGTCATGTTGCTTACATAGGTGATCTTCATAAGGTTAAGGAGAAGAACAAAGCTTGAGTACACAACTTCATTATTTGCTAAGTGTCACTGATTTCTTTTATGTTTTTGTCATAATGTCTTCAAAGATGCATAAATTTCATATGGTGCAATTATGGATGAGGATTCCTATATTTCTTGGATCTCACATATTGGTTGAGGGTTATTGATCTTGAATATATCAAGAAAGTTTTACTGTGAGGTCATGATTTTCTTTTCTCATTGATGAGAAGCTAGATACATATTGATATCTCTATGATGGATACACATTATGATGTTTACATGGATGATTACTTAAGATGCATATCGGTAAATATTGTTGGTTGGCCAAGAGAATGGTGTTATCGCAAGTCTCATGAAGACATGGCTATTTGAAGACATGGATATTTGGAGACATGGCTTACTTAGTCACATAATGATGATGACTTCTTACTTTATGATAATAATTTTGATACCCACATATGTTGATTATCATGATTGATGCTTATGAGATGTGGTATATTAGAAAACTCTCTAGTGAAGATACATGGTTGATATATTGAGGGTTGTTATGGAAAAATCATGCAGTTCTTGGTACAATGATGATGGTATAGTCATGGATGATGACTATGGTGTTTTCACATACATATGATATGTTGTGAATGGTTTTGTGTTACTGCTTGGAGATATGACATATGCTTAGTTGATTCATGGAAGGCTATGTTCTACTAAGGAAACAGAGCAAGTTGATCTTGATGAGATCAAGAGGATGAGTTGATATCTATATGCGGCATATTTTGTCACAGGTTGATGATATTAAAGGTACACTGTCTTATCTTGTGAACTGATGATGGACATATACAGGTTGTTATTATGGATACTGTTGACAGATGCTTATGGTGCAGATCATATATGGTGTATGATAATTGTTGATGATTATCATGGTCTTGTTTAGATCTTTGGTCTTTTTTATAAATGTCATGTATATCATTTGATGTAAAGGTCATGTAAAGACCTATGATGTAATAATTGTCATATTCAGTCATGTATGGACTTTTGAGATCATGTCAAATATGTAATCCCACTTGGTTGAGTGGTTGAGTCATTTGGTGTATCCCCACTTGGTTGGGTGATTGATGTATGTATGAGTCATTGGTGATATGAAGGTCATTATAGAGTCATGTTATTATTTTGAAAAATATTTATGCAGATTATGCATGTGCTCAGGGGGAGCATGGATAGTATAGTGCATCTCATCATGTACTAAGGGGGAGTTTGATTGGAAAATTCAACATGTGCTTAGGGGGAGCATGATCAATGTTCATATTCAATAATTCAATAGTTCATATATGGAAGGCTTTATTTAACATTGGTCATTCAACTCTTTTCCCTTGATGTCAAAGGGGAATAGTAGCTTGGTGTTTGGAGAGTGGTGTTTGGAGAGTAGCTTGATGTTTAGAACAACTTGGTGCTTGTCTTGATGTTATTTACAAGTTGTGGTGACCAAACACCAAAGTAGTTTCCGTCAAGTCCAAAGGGGGGGATTTTTGGCATTATGATGCATGTGTTGGCCTTGATGGCAACTCACTTGTAGCATATCAACTCACTTGTATATGGTAACTAGATGAATCTACAGGATAGATATCAGAGATGACAGAATTATGGAACATAGAGATATCAAACGTGACAGAATGATGGAACATAATAATGGTTAAAGGTTTGATACAGGAAGATTGTGTTAGTGTTTTCCTTGATGAATGGACTACTTGATGAAGGTATAAACAGGATGTGATAGAATACATGGAAGTTGTGCTTATAGATGTGACAAAATGCAGAACAGTTCAGAAGTGATGTATGATGACAACTCACATTGTTCAAAGGTAACAGAGTAATGGCACAGAAGAATAGGATGATGGAACAAAGGATTATAGATCATAATCAAGCAATTGAAGAAAAAAAATGTTTTAAGTTGTATTAAGTTGTATACGCTGGTTCACCTAGTCCAAGTAGTGTATACAAGCGGGTTCACATAACAAAAGAAGCGTATATGTATGCATGCACTTTCACAAAAGGAAATGTGCATATGGGATGGAAAATTAAGTTTAATGAATACCAAGGTTCCATACCATGGTATTAGCGCACAATATTGAGAAGAATAATGGTTACTTGATCCCGTTTAAGAATAACACAGGTTCTAAGTGTTGTTTTGGTCCAAGGTATTGAAAAAGGATCTAAGTATATAAGGAGGTGAAGATCAAATTATGAGGGAGTGCTCGTAATGTACATCTTATGAAGAGTTAGATCAAAATAAAATATGCATGTTATGGATTTTTGATGCTTTGCATGATCTGAACTAAGTATGCACCTCAATGTTTGATGATGGATGACATCTAATGATGGATCGGGATCATAAGACCTTAATTGACTTATCATTATGTTATCTGATAATGAATAGGCTAGATCCGAGTGCTAACAAATGTTTTGTCCTTTAAATGCTATGGCATGGGTATATCTGAAATCTAGAATAGCTGCGAAGTTATAAGTTATTATTTGCAGATCTATACATTGGTTCACCTTGGTGAAGGCACGTATACATGCTTGTTCGACACTTTCAAGTAACGTATGCAAAAGAAAAGCTTATTGTTCAGAGATGACTAATATATCTTTCAGTACTATTGTTTTATTATTGTATCTCAATGATGTCTTTATTAGATCTAAAAGTAGAACTAATTGTATAAGGAGATTGAGTCTGATTGATTGATTGATTAAGTAAGAAGGGTGATCTTTTCTGCTATCTATTTAGAACTCTGTAATTTGACGATTGATATTCATAATGTCACTAATTGGTACAGTTTTGGTTCAGAGGTTTTATGATTCAGTATCTTTAGAGGTATATGTATGTTGGGCTATAGAAAGTAGCGTATACATGTAGGTTGGCTTCATTGAAGTAGCGTATACAATCTGACATATGATTTTTTAAGGTTGCAGTTGGTTCTAGTTGTTGCTGCAGTGTTCTGGGTTCGGATCTGTGTACTAGTTACAGTGATTTGTCTGTTCCAGTTGATTGGTTTAATTTTGATTAAGTGTTGGTTGATTAGGTTTTAGTGATTGGTTGATGCAGATGTATTTGATGGTTGCATTGCAGTGGTGATTGATTTTGAGCTTCAATGTTACTGATGGGTCCAGTATGAAAATTTAATGAAACATGGCCTACATACTGTATTGTTGTGTACCAGGAGTATCTAGTCTGAAAATTTATGAAACGTAGTCCCTAGAGGATACTGAGGGTTAGAGCCTTCAGTGAGGAATTTGAAGCTTCCTACTAGTAGTGGCTGGTGAGTAGATCAAGGGGTTGTATCTCCCTTCCAATAGAAGCTGGAGACCGAGAGAAGTTTGTAGCCTTCTACAGGTGGGTGTCTACATACTGGTATGAGTTTGCACCAGTACAAGATTGTAAACAACTTATTCTTTATAGTAAAAAGAAAACAGAGACAACAACAGGTGGTTTTTCTCCCACATTGTGTTTCCACCTTAAATCTTGGTGTTCATATGTGTTTCTTATGTTTGATGGTTTATTTATTATCAATCATGGTTAATTTTTATCTAATGGCTAATAAAGTACTAATGCACTAGCTGAAGAAAAACATATGATGAATTAACTGAATTATAAGTTCTCTGGATATACATTAATTGGCTTAAGAATAGTCGGGTGCACACGCGGGTTCGATTCAGTAAAGTCACGTATAGAAATATAAATATGAAATGGAAAATTTATTGATGATTTGTAAATACCGATTCACCCCTCCCTCTCAGTATTTTTTCCAATAGACATCGAGATCAGTAGCTACATCAGTTTTTGCTTGCAGGTACCAAGTTGCATGTATGTTTTCCTCACTAGTTTTGGCATGCATGACATATGCATGTGGTTTTTTGGTTGTGATTTGTCATGGGCATGGAGGACGGTCGAGATTGACAGTGGATTGCCTAGCCTTTCCATTTCCTGGATAGCCATGGTGATTGTGGATTTGTCTTCCTTGTTTTGTTTTGGTTGGTTCTCATGTTTCCTTAGCTTGCGTTGAGTTATTAGTCCTAGAAACCTTGGTTGGATAAACACTCTAGAATCCCTGTAACAACTTGGGTTGAATTACTAGTCCTGGAAGCCTTGGTTGGAAAAACACTCTGGAAGCCCTTGGTGGGTTGAGTTACTAGTCCTAGAAGCCCTGGTTGGACAAACGCTCTAGAAGCACGGTAAAATTTGTGGGTTGAGTTACTAGTCCTAGAAGCCTTGGTTGGACAAACACTTTGGAAGCCCTGGAAGGCTTGGATAGAGAACAATTTGATGATGGTTTTGTGATATCTGACCATGAAGTGGAATCATTGTTTGATGGGTTGAGGTGGATGGCCTCTGGAAGCCCTGGATGGTTTTGGATTGAAGTGTTCAGTGAGATCCCACATTCCTGCTTGGAATATGGCATGGGGGTGAATGGTTGAAGAGAGATTTGGCTCAGCCATTCTATGGTTGGGTGGAACGTGGAAGTATCATCTCGGTTTTGGATTATGCATCATCAATATGAGGTTATTTCTCCTTGTATTTCTATGAGTATTATATTGGATTATATTTGGTTTATATGGCTATGATTTCATTGGTATTTTTGCTGCTATTATGTTGGTTATATATGTGTTTTATGAAAGTAGCTAAGTATGGCTCTCATCATGTTTTTACTTGTAAATTAATGATCAATGTATCTATGACCTAACGGATGAAATCCCAGTTAATATGTTGAGGCCTCAATGTCTCTTAGCGATTCTCAGCTAAGTACGAGACCCTTATGCTCAGATCTATTATTTACACCTATAGATTACATATTCGTGATATGTTTAGCAAAATGCCTGTCATGGCTAGTAGGGGTCTAGTCAAGGTCTTATTCAAGTGATTGAATTATATTATCATTTCATTATTATTTTACTGTTCTGAAGATGTGATTCAATTCTGGGTGGTGACCTGGGCTCTGGGCAAGTGCCTAAAATCCCGAGGATGCTGGTACAACACTGAAAAAAAAGAGTCTCTGGACGTTGGCTTGTAGGCCTGTGAAAGCGTCTGGAGGTTTTTGGACACTGGTTTGCCCATAGCATGAGAGCATCCAGAGGTCAAGTAGTCCAAAATCTCAGTGGGACGTAGGGATTCGTTAGCATAATGATTGGGTTAGTTCCTAACAGTCTAATGCTGATGTTGGATGTTTGTATGGTGTGTTTCCGTCAGTTCCACTTCCTTAATGTGACTTAGGAGGTCAATTCATATCATAGTGGCCTCTCGTCGCATGTTTACCCTTGTTGGCTAGTTGCTTGGGTAGATGAGGGAGGAGGGTGTTACATTTTCACTGGACCCAACAGCTAGAAAACAAGAACACTACTTTTTGGTGCCAACTATGCCATCAAACAGGTCATCTTTAGAACTCTTGTTATCAAAAACCAGTGAAATGGAAGCCCAGATCTAAAGCATGGAAGCCATGTATCCCACCAACTCAAGAAGAGGAGGATTCCTCTTCTTCAAATCAGGAAGAAGATGAGTCTGATGATGACTTGATCCCATCAAACAAGGCCCATAATTCATATCGTCACAAGCCTTGTGAAGGAGGTTAGAAGATCCAAGTTTTGTTAGCCATAAGAGAAGAACTCAGTAATAATGCTCCAACAAGTTCCATGAAGCATGCCCATAAATCAACCTCCTTAGACTCTGACAAGGATGTTTCCTTAGTTTGTCAGAACAATCTTTAGGTAGCTTGGTAGTCACACCTCCAAAAGGTTGGACCAAAGTAGTAAATAAGAAAGGAAAGAAAGGACACACTAGTGATTAGCCCCAAGTTGCATGATTCCAATCGTTCTGTTTTTTTGTTTTCCATATGTGTTCTCTACATTGTTTCATGGCCATCCTTAGGTTTGTTATGTCTATGGCCATCTTCAGATTGGTTCTATCATATGACCATCATATTCTATCAATGTAAAAAAAATTATATTAATAGAAATCATTTTGCATTGACTTATAAAAAAAAAAAAACCCAAGCTTCTAAGCAATACAATGAGAAAAAAATACCAAACTATCTTGATAAGCCTCAACCCTATATGGCAAGTTATCCCATGTAATCCAAATATGAAAATTCACTTTTATAGTAGTAAAACAATAGATATAGTAGCAGCAAAACAACTCTTACATTTGTCAACGATGATTTCAAAGCACTAAAAAAATCGTCCTTTTACTTATTTCAAATCATCAAAACATAGATAGTTGTAAATAATAATACATGAAAAAACATATACAGCTAAAACATAATCTAGAAATTCCACATGTTTTTAATAATTGAAAACTTCATTAATATGCTCAATAACAAGTTAAATTACATACCATACGCCTCTCACAAAGCCAGTAGAAAGCCATTAGGTCTCCAAAACCCTCGCTAGGTAAAATAATGTAAATCCTATCTCAACTAAGGAGCTTCAACATGTAAGAATCGCTACAAGTCCTCAAGGCAAGACATTGTCTTCTCTTCTTCTTCTTCACCAATTTTACCCTATGGTTTTATCACAAGACCCTAGGGATAAACCCTAAACCTAGACTTCCAAGATACTCCAAAATGAAAAAGAAACCCTTGCAACTCAAGAGAGAGGGAGTGGGAGAGATAGAGAGATCAAGTACAAATGATCAAAACCACAAGAGAGAGAAGGATAATGCACAATCTTCTCTAGGTCACATTTTAACATGAGTTAATACAAGATGAGTGTGTGTGTGTTACACTCATCATCTCCAACATCTTCTTGATAATAGAAAATCCTAGTCACAAGAGAAATCTCAAACAAATACATCCTCCTCCCATGTATAACTTCTCCTAGGCTTTCCTCATGAACCCCAACAAATCTCTCCAAGAATACAAGTACAAATAAAAGAGTACCATGATGATAATGAAAGGAACAATTCTATCCTTCCTATTTATATATAAGAGGGAAGGCAAGCCAAAAATACAATGTGGGAAAATGCCCTTACATGCAACTTACAACAAGCACTTGGCAAGCCAACACAAGCACATCACTCCACTCCAAAGTGCATATGTCATGCTAGAATATGATATTGCACACAATAAGGGATCCAAGAATATGTAGTGGTTTAAACCTTTATAATAGGAAATATACATTGAGATTCTTTATAAAAAACAAAACAAAAAAATAAGCAATGGCATTGACACATAATAATCACAAATTTACCTTGAAAACCATTAATTGAGAGAACCAACAAAATTTTTGGATTTTCACCTATACATATCATTATTATAATTTATAAGATCATGTTGCATTTGAAATCCAAATCCATTGACCTATATTAGATTACAACCTTCATTTATTAACAAAAATTAAAAAAACATGTGCTAAAAACCACCAAAAACAAACACAAAAAACCACTTAAATTTTTAGGGAATTCAAACTCCCATATGACCCTCCCACTATGCTCGAGGAATATAGATCGTGCATGGGGCTAACTACATAAAGAACATAACACATGCCCAACATAGTTATGCAAGGTATGTCCATATCTCTTCATTAGAAGCATCCATGGACTCCATTGATCCTCCTACGAAATGTAATCCACTTGCTCAGTTGCCCCTAATTTGTAAACTATCGTAGATATTCCACTGGACAGTTTGCCACAACAAATCTAATATATTATACTTAAAAAAATATAAAATTTATGTTATGAGGGTTTATTTCTCTTCAAATTTATAAACCTGTAAATTATTGTTTATTTTGTATGCATGCAAATTAGGATTTATGCAAAAAATAGTGAAAACGAAATAAAATATCATGAACCACAATTGACAAGATATATCCTGGGAAACCCTTTTGGGAGAAAACTTAGCTGGAAGGTTAGATCACTCTACTCTCTTTCTTTAAATATAAAATGGATACAAGTATAAAGAAGTATGGCTCATGGAATACTACACTACACCAATCCTCTATGTGTGCTCTCTCTCTATCCCTTTCGGCTACTCTACTCATCTATGGAACAAGATACACTGGAAAAAAACATAACTCATTTCCCTCCTAGTAGCCTAGTTATAACATAGCTCAATAACCTACTAGTGTTAGGTCTGAATCCATCAACTCTTAACCAGAGTTACAATATGGAATCTTCTAGAGTCTTCTTCATCATAATCACATGGCTAACCAATTTTCCACGATTTATTGGGGCTGACATGGCATCCTCTTGAATTATTGTGGTGAAAACAATAAGCTCAACTTCTAAGAGGAATAAATTTTGCATATAGACTCTGATTGAGCTGATTCTTGCATTATTGGAAAGGTCTTTGTGTAAAATATGAACGAAATATATTGCATTAAAGAAGCAAAGTTTTACCCCCAAAAAAACTTTGTTTGAGGCATAAAAATTCTCCCATAAGGTTTCATACCCCATTTTGCCAAACTAGGTCCCGCCGGTAAAAATGGTCAAGTGAGTTATTCCTCCACTTTTTCCTCAACATGGATGACAAACAATATAATGATCCAATTCGAATCACACCTCCCATTTTGGGAGGATTTTTGTCCCCAAAAGCTTCTAGTGAATGAGGTGAGGAAATTTTTCCTCTGCCTTCTCTCGAGCATACAACTTAGCCTTGCCTCGAAGTTGTCCTTTCAACCTAATCTATAAAAGTTCACATTGCACTTATCTTGTAGTTATGGACCTCTTCTACAAAATTGTATCTTCTGTAAATCCTACTTGACTATATGGTGTCAAATTCTCCAAAGAAAGTAGAACATGTTCCTCTTCCCATTTTAGCATCAAAGGCTCCTAGAGTTTCAGATTCTGTACATTTACAACTGAGTAAATGTGCATGTATGAGGGTAGATTGGGTCTATAGGTGTTATTTACCACCTTTTCCATTATCTCAAAATGACCATATCGTAGAGCCTTAATTTTCTTACCAAGACCTTGTATCCTTCCCTTGTTCAATTGTAACCATACTTTGTCTCCCCCCTTAAATGATTTCCCTTTTTCCAAGACCCTATCTTCCCCTGGATGCCTAGCCTAATATTTTTCCTATGACTTTTGCAGTGTCTCTAGTACATATATATGGATTTTCCTGATCTTCTCAATAAATTTTTCATCCCTTAAGGCATCCCCTATAATATCCTCCCTTACTCCTCCTTACTGAATATCCAAACATGAAAGTGGACAATACCATAAACAAGTTTCAAATTGGGACATAACAATAGAAGTGTGGATTGCTATGTTATAAGAGTGTTGTGTATATACATGATTTTCATCATAGGTCTTTAGATGATTCTGATTGTAATCAAAAGTTGCACCAAATTCTAGTTGACTACTTTTGTATGGCCATCTGTCTAAGGATGGAATGTTGTAGACATCTTTAATTCCGTGTCCATATTCTCCCACAATGCAATCCAAAATGCATTAATAAATAGTGTCCTTCTATAAAAGGATGCTACTCTGTATCCCAAAGGTCACCCAAACCTGTCCAAAGAACAATTTCATTGCTTCTTGCCCACTTATGGTCTTTTTACAAGGCATCAGAACACACATCTTTCTAAACTTGTGAACTACCATGAACAGGTAGTCATGTCCCTTCCTGTTTTTTGGTAAACCACTCACAAATTCCATGTAAATTCTTTCCCGAGGACAAGTAGGTACATGTAAGAGATGTTATAGACCTTTTTCCTAATACTAGGATTGTTGGTACAACAAATCATGCATCCTCTTATGAACCTAGGTAAAAGTTATTAAATCGTGGGCCAATAAACATACCTCTACAAGTTGGCCATTGTCTTCCCTACACCAAAGTGCCCTACAACCCTAGAGGTATGAGCCTCTATAATCAACTCCAATCTCTCAATTTTAGGATTGCATAACATACCAAGCCTATAGAGTAACCGATCCTGGAGATGATAGTCAATTTTGTTGTCACCATTAAGCATGTGACTCTAGCTTTGCAACTGTGCAAACACCTCCTAGAAGTCCTCATCCTCCAAATATGTCTCTTTGTATGCATCATGGGTAAATGGATCCATGTGCATTAGAGTTCCCAAAGTTGTTGTTAGGACCCTATAATACTAGTGCATTCCCTCATTGTTACTGTCAGTGTAGCACCCTTAGTGTTATTGTTGTGCCCATGTAGTCCCCATATTGTTATTAGTGTGCCCCATAGAAGCCCACTATTGTTATTGTTGTGCCATTACATTATTATTGTTATGTCGACTCTGATTATATTGTGACCCCTTAAACTCATATATAGAAAGGAGTTTTTTTCAACTGAATCATCTAAGAATTGTTCATTTGTGTAATGTAAAGAAGGTTGACCCCTCGAAGAGGCTAATTTTGAAGTCGTTGATCTATCTCTTCTTCTATTTTTTGAGTTAGTTTCATAACATTTGGTTTCAAAACTCGATAACTATGAAATCGATCAATTTCAGAGTATCTAATCAAGTGGAAGAACTTACCCGTAGAAGATTTCACATGGGAGGATGAGAATTTTATATAGAAGCATCCATAACTACTCAAGAATTGAGGACAACACTTTTTTGAAGGAGAGGAGCATGTTAGTGTTACACAACATTTTGCCACTGTCCCTGTGCTCCCCATTCCTCGATCCTGGAGGACCTCTACAGTGAACTCTATATGCTTTCCCATCATGAAGAGCATGCCTTTACATCCCTCTTCATGTGCAGAACATTCCCCTCTTGCATCATTTCCCAAGAATCTTCCTTCAATCCCAGTTTTCAAGACCGATGCTAGTGCTCAGTTCCTTCCCCATGCTAATTTGCAGAGTTTGAAACCAGACCTAGCACTGAATGATGCAAGTGAGCCCTTCATCACTCGTGTTAACCCTCTTTTGGCAAGTTTTTAAAAATGGAGTCAAAGCTTCCAGGTCTAGAAGCTTCGTGAACGGAAGTCTGGTAAATGGTTGGGTTGGATAGAGCCGAGGGAGTCTGTTTGGGCTCCTTTCCCCTATTAATATGGAACAAACCAAAGAGATAATCCCTCTCCCATCATAAGAGGAACCATCTCCCCTCCATCAAATCTATATAAAATCCTCCTTTTCCAAGGTGAACTAGTCTTTTTGGAGCTTGAATAACCAGCAAGATATCTATTGCTTCAGCCTTCTAGTTTATATTTGTGAAGGGAGAATAGTGTGTTGGTTTGGTTTGGAACTAGAGGGAAGAAGCCTTAAACTTCCATTGTTGAGGCCAACCATAAGATGCTAGCAGTGGTGTTAGAACTCAGATACGTCGGAGGAGACCTACAACGTCAAGGCTTTGGTTGTATTTCCTTCTGAAAGTTTATTAATACAACTAATGTTTTATTTCCTACATTGAGTGTCATATTACATTTGAGGGCTTAAGATTCTATTACTTTTTAAGTAGATTGAATGTGATTGTATGCTATCACGTTTTTTTTTGTCTCTTGTGTATTTGTTTCAAGTATTTGAACAGGAAGAACGAAAGGAAACTGGAGAAAAGGAGCGAGATCACCATCAGGCATATTAGCGTTCTAAAAGGTAGGCCCTCTTATTCGATTCTAGTCTAAGTTTACATTAGGTTATTCTGTTCGTGGCTAGACCCAATCTTGGGCTAGAGGGATCACCTCTATTCATAGAGGAGATTTACCTACTCCACAAATTGGCGACCATACTGGGGATCCATCCCTCTCTTTTGATTGTTTTTCATTTTGTGGTTTGTGTGAACTTTTTCTGTATCACCCTTTCCCTCTGGTTTTGTGTGCTTTTCTTGGTTTACTGCTTTGGTTTTGAAATTTAGTGACAAGTCTAGTTTTGGTCTTTGAAAATTTTAAATTTTTCTCTGAAATCCTCGATCAATGCTTTTTATTTTAGGACAGTCGCGTCGATCAACATTGTTTTCTCTTAAACAGTCATGTTGTACCCCCTTGTGGTGCTTGTTTTCAGTTAGGCATTCGCGTTGATTCCTATAGGTGAAGATCAGGGTTTCTCCTGAATCATAACTAGTGTGTCTTGCCCTCATAATTTCTGCCTCTTAGCCTGTTTGCCTTCAATCTCCCTGGATAGAAAGCTTCATTAGCTTGTTTTGTGTGCTTGTTTGGTTTGAGATTTCCTTACTTGACTTTTTGAGTCTTTGGATGGTTTGTAGCCCTAGGGCATCTAATTCATTGTCCATTCAGTTGTTTGTGTGCTCAGCAAGTCAAGTGGTTGGTTAAATACTCCATGCATTTTGTGTTTTAGTCCTTTTATTGCTTTGGTTTTGATTGAAAAAGTTTGAAAAGTTTCGTTTGGTCTTCTCTTGGTTGAACGTCTCTTTTCGAGCATAGATTACAATTGCTCATCTTGTTTCTATTGAGTCTTTGCATGATTGGTTTGGAAAGAGTTCTCTTTTTCATGCTTTGCATATGATTGATGTTGATTGCTTGAATATTTTTCATTGAAGTGTTTATGTGAAAGACTTATTTTATCATTCCATTGAAAAATATGTCATTCTCGTTTGCTGAATTGATGTTGCATTAAGTAGCATGATTGAAAGCTCGAGTTGCATCATCATTTGCATTCGAAATGAAACGAACTTCTTTTACCATTAAAAGGACTAGTTGAAGTGAATTTGATAGGAAGATAAGAAGTGGAAAGAATTTTCATTATTTTGTTTTCAAAAAGCAAAGTAGTGAAGAGTCATCTTGCTTTCAGTTGCTTGTTTGTTTCATTGATTGTTTTCTTTACTCTCATTAGAGTAAACATTCATCAAATTGAAAGGGTTTTGTCTCATATAGCTGCATACGAGATTTTTTGAGTCACATTGATAAGGCCTAAAAATTGAGACATAATTTCAAGATAAACTTTAAAATGTATTCAATTAACTGAAGGCGCATTTGAAACTTAACGCTCACATTTAGAGGCCTAGGCTAGAGACATGTTCTGGTGTCTATAAACCTAGTAGCTGTCATTCGCTTCAGCACTAGACAACACTAGTATGGACTTGTGCTCCCTGTACCGTCGCATATATAAAGGGAGTCCCCACTAGGTTTGCAATCCTTTATCCTTTGGAAGCTGATTCTGCCGCCTTGTAAACGTGATACACCAAACACAACATTCGGAGAGATTATCGGCCTGTACTTCTCAGTTTGTCGGGAGGTATTCTGCAGTTCATAGTTACCTGGTAATCATTTTTCCTAGATTATCCTGAGTAGTCGTTTTGGTCTTTTTGACTCTTTAAATTCAAAAGATCATCGAGCACTTGTCCTTTCGAGCTCGTTTAAACCGAAAGTGATGGAGTTATATCTTCCTTTTTCTCGACTCTTAAAACATGAAAATGCACCAATCTGTTTCAGCATCTTAAAAAATTGTTACCCATGATCACATTACATTCCTGATAGTCTCATTTTGGACCACATCATGAGTATACCTTTAATATGTTTTAAAGAAGCCCTGAAATTAATCTCTTCTCTTGTTGTTTGAGACAAAGTCATCGTGGCAGAACCATCAAGTTCGCCTAGTTCCTCTTCCACTCCTCCATCTGAAAGATCATCTGAGGAGCCTCTTCCTGAACCCCCGCAGTCACTCAAGGATCAAGGTGTTGAACTTGGAATTGTTCTGACTATTCAACCTTTGTCATCTCGACCTCCTCCATCAGATACTGGGTCACCTTACGAATATCGACCGAAATATTTGGATAATCCTATCCAGACTCCCAAGAGCCCGTCGACTCCTGAAGTTTAGCAAGGACTGGTTGTTTATCCTCCAAATACTTTGTTCGATTCTGTTGTGATATCATTGAAACATCTATACAATTCGTACGATCAACGGGTATTCCTTTGGAATTATCCCCTCGAAAATCTTTATTTGTATGTTGTCATTTGTTTCCCCCCATGGAATCAGAAGGCGAGATCCCAGTCTCCTCTCTAGGTCACTTGGAGGTTTCTGCTACACACACTCCTCACATGGTTGATGAACAGGGATATCCATTCCCTCCTGAAGGTTTCCCTTACACAGGAAGCATTCCGACTAGCTCTTACCCTGAGTATAGTGGGCCTTCATTGGCGCATGGTTATACCTCTCTAGCTCATTTGATGTCGGGCACTCTAAGTGCTTCGTCATTATATCACAACCCTATTTGGTCGTCTAGCACTATGCCTACCTCAGGTCCATTCATTCAAAACCCGACCTCTCAACCGATTTTGCATACTACAGTCACTTTAGTTCCGGTGCAACCTACCATTCTGAATCCACTTGTTTCATCATTTCAACTGACTCTTCCAGTTCAACTGACGACCTCAAGTCAAGTCTCGGTAAGTTCTTCAACCCATCCAGTAAGTGGGCAGGTTGTGCCACCACCTGGGGGGAAAGCCCAAATATTTCCATGATGTTTGTCGCAATGAATGTGAGTTGCTCACAAACTCATATGGTTGGAATGAACCAACCCTCTTATGGTGTTATTCTGAGCCCTACTGGTCCAATTGGATCGATTAATGTCCAATACCAGGAGCCGAACCCTGTTGGTCCATATGGGTCAAGTAACGTCTAGTATCAACAGCCATATGTGGCTCAAGTTCAATACCAACCTCCTTATGTTCCATATGGTTCACAAGAGATGGTAAATCCACCTTACGTCCCTCAAGTTGGACCCTATGTTTAGCCTGGTCTGTCTGCCATGCCTGGTGGATATGGCCAAATCCAATTCCTGAAATTTCAAAGGTATCACCCTGGGAACTGTCCAAGTACCCACGCAGCAACAGGGATAGATTTTGCGGAAGCAAGGGAAACCTTCACAGCAACAAGGGCCATCCTTGTAGTAGTAGGGAATGACAGTGCAGCAGTAAGGACAACTGCAACAATCACAGGGGAAACCCTTGCAACAGTTGCAACAAAATTTGCAGCTGCAAACATAATTTGTTCACCAATCCTCCCAACCTATGCCCTCGTAAGGTCAACCTCTACAGCCACAAGGATAACCTTTACAGCAGCAAGGTCAACCCAGGCAACAACAACCCTTGTACTCATATAAACAGGGTCAACCTTTGCAAGGTTAAGGTCAAGTCTTGTAGCAGCAGGCTCAAAATCATTATGTCCAAGGGCAATAGGTTCAGAATCCTTATGTCCAGGGGCAACAGGTGCAAAATCCTTATGTCCAATGGCAGCAGGTTGAAAACCATTATGTCCAAGGGAAGCAAGTGCAAAACTCGTATGTCCAAGGTCAACATGCTCAACAGACTTTTAACCCATATGTTGCTTATCAGCAACCTGTGGCTGGACAGTATCAAGGCTACCCAGGCCAAAATCCTCCCTACGGGCAAGGTAACCTACAATGAGGGAAACATCAAATGCCATATGGACAAAATCCTCCACAATGGGGATAAAATCCTTACCAACAAGGATGGATTCTGCAGTTCGGGCCTGCTCAAAGGCCCCAAATGCCTTTTAATATGCGATTTCCATTCTTGGCCACAATGGAGCTGCCAGATGTTTCTAGACTCACGAATGATCCCATTCTTCATTCGCCATACTGGCCTTTAGTTCCTTCCAAGATTCCGAGCGATTGTCCAAAGTTTGAGGGAAAAGTGAAAGAGGATCCAGAAGCCGACATGATGACATATCACCTCTGGTGCTCCTCTAACTCATACAATGATGATTCCATTCATCTTCAACTTTTTCAACAAACCATCACAGGTGCTGCGGCCAAGTGGTACATCGAATTTCCTCAAAGTACCTATAATGAATTTAACACTCTCGTTATGGCTTTTCTCACGAATTTCCAGTTGTCGGTTCGCTACGAAACTGGCACCCATCTGCTTACGTCACTCAAGAAAGACATTGCAACCCGTATCTCCGATCACATCCATGAATGGAGGTGTCAGTGTCACCTGATCAAGTTTGAGATTACTGATCAGTTGTTGATAGAGTGGTTCACCAAATCATTTGCCTACAAAATTGCTGAGGACATAACTATGGGTGGGTGTGTCACTGAAGAGCAAGCCATCACTCAAGCCCAGTATTTAGACCTCGTATACTCACAATCTAGCACGTTATATGATATGTTACCTGATGCGCCAAGACCATCATCAGATCTAGCAGCATTGAAGTCTTCGACTACCCCACATGTGGATGAAGTGATTGGTTCCATGTCTCAGACCCCCGCGAAATCTTCTTCCAAGAAGAAGGCAGTCCTAAACACTAGTTCCAACGATCCCTCTCAAAATTATCTTAGTCCTAGTAAAAAAATTTAGGTTCATGCTATCCAATCTACCACAACAGAAAAATCCTCTAAAGGTAAAAACAAGGGAAAAGGCAAAGCCAAAGCTGATGCCCCGAAACAAGGCCCTCCTAAGTTGTCTGTTGGTGATGTTTCTCAAAGGAAGCCCGAATATCCATGCCTCATTTACGAGGAGGATCACTATACTAAAGATTGTCCCTGACGATCTGAAGTTACCCACTTTCTTAAAGGGACCCCAACTATCTTGAAAGATCCCTTTCCATCCTAGCAGACCCAAATGGTAGACCAACCTCATTCTTCCACTTCCTTAGGTTCCCAAGTGTTTATGATGAGTATGCCTATAAATGTCACTACCAGATCAAAAGATTATGAAACACCTACTGCAATAGTAGGGAAAGAGAAAGAAATTACCCCTTCCTCCTCTATCTCGTCCAATTCTGGTCCTTTCCATATAGAGCGACCTAATCCTAATTCTTCTATTCGACCACCTTCCCAAGGTGTGATGCGAAATTACTCACATAATCCAAATGCACAGGCGCTCAACATTATAACGTTGTTGAGGATTTGGCTCAAGCGCCATCAGCTATGTCTACTCGTGAGGTCCTTCAAAGCTGTCCTTCTCAGCGGAAAGCATTCCAATTAGCTATTGGAGGTATTCATATGACTGATTCCAATCTCATTTGTTTTGATCTAGAAAACCATGTTACGCGCTTACCTCATCATATTGCCTTTCTCATTCAAGTGATAATCAATGAGAAAACCATTCACAGGACCGTCATCAATGAAGGTGCTTCTACCTGCATCATGTTTGTCTCTTGTTGGAAGACAGTTGGTTCTCCTACCCTAAACCAATCACCTAACATTTTGGAAGCCTTTGATTGGCGTGATTCTCGACCATTCAGTGTCCTTCCTAACCTTGCCATTACTTTGG
Source organism: Pinus tabuliformis (assembly GCA_031772625.1). Classification (NCBI taxonomy): domain Eukaryota; kingdom Viridiplantae; phylum Streptophyta; class Pinopsida; order Pinales; family Pinaceae; genus Pinus; species Pinus tabuliformis. Next base: position 1,603,994,451 of record CM062817.1, on the reverse strand, counting down.
AGGGTAAGATAGTCAATGTCGAAGTAGAAATTATGGACGCAAATCTTAACTATAATCATCTACTCGGATGGAGTTGGACCCATGCTATGCATGTTGTAGCCTCCTCTCTATTCCATGTGCTCCGTTTTCCTCATCAAGGGAATATTTTCACAGTCGACCAATTATCCTTCTTTGTCTCTTCCTCCTCGGATGGCAATGTTCCTTATGTGAAGTATACCAATGCTCCTTATGAGACTGTGGGGGCTAGACTTTTTAAAGATCCTGCCTTGATGGGTATTTTTCCTCTCCCACCTTTTCATGTTGCCTCAATCAACATGATCTCGGTGAAGTCTGATTCTTGGATCATCCCTCTCCTGATCTTGTTGATACATGGGGTGATGTTATGCCATTAATCCCTACCGAGATTAATTATGTGGAGATTGTTTCAGCTTCAGCTTCGTTATCCACTGATCATACTGTTTTGAGCACATCTCTTGACACGTATTCTCAATCATCGTGTCTTGGTTCTTCGGATTCCCCTGATCCCTTAACTGAGACTTTTCCCTCTGATGAAAGTATCATGGAAATTATGTCTTTGGAGGAAGCACCATGGAATGATACTCATCATCGTTCCTCGTTCTTGCCTGACTCGGCGGTCATGTCTACCTGTCTTGAGAAGTTCTCTTCTTGTTTCTCAACCCAACCACTTCAAATGCCTATCATGACCCATGAAATTTGGTCGGAAGATAACATGGGTAATATTACACAAACGATGCCTATTGACATTTCTCTTAAACAAGGTATCATTGAAAACATTCATATTGGGGTAACTTGTTCTCCTGGTCAGATCAAGATCTATACTCATATTTTTCAAGAATTTCGAGATTTTTTTGCATGGTCATATGAATAAATGCCCGGCATTGACCCAAATATAGTCATGCATGAGATTCCGGCTTATCCTAACGCGAAGCCTATTCGTCAATGACTTTGTCCAGTGCACCCTAGAAAAGTGGCTACCATTAAGGGAGAAGTTGAAAAACTTCTTAAATATGGATTTATTTATCCAATCCCTCTCACAGATTGGGTGTCAAATATCATATTGGTAACTAAGAAGCACGACACCATTCGGGTCTGCACTGATTATCATGACCTTAATCGTGCCTGTCCAGAGGATAATTATCCCACTCCTTTCATAGACCACATCATCAATGAATGTGTTGGGAGTGAGATCTTTTCCTTCATGGATTGTTTTTCTGGTTACAACCAGATCAACATTGCACTGGCTGATCAAGATAATATTGCCTTTATTTGTCCATGGGGCACTTTTGCGTATAAAAAACTCCCTTTTGGCCTTAAGAATGTTTGGGTTACATTTCAAAGAGAGAGGTATTATGCTTTCCATGACATTCAAAAAATAATTTAACCTTATTTGGATGATCTTCCTGCTCATTCACATAAGTGTCATGACCACCCTGATCATATTTGACAAATCTTTCTTCGTTGTAAACACTACAACATTCGGTTGAATCCACATAAGTGTGTCTTCTGCATCGAATCTAGATGACTCCTCGACTTTATTGTCTCGAAATATGGAATTCATCTTGATCCTCTTAAAGTTGAGGCTATTATTAATCTACCCCCTACCTCTTCATTGCATCAATTATAGAGTCTGCAAGGGAAAGCAAATTTCCTTTGTTGCTTTGTGCCTAACTATGTTGAGCTAGCTTCAGGGTTCACCTAGTTGCTTAAGCAGTTGACTCCATTCATTTTGATGAGGCTACCCAAAAATCTTTCGATGACTTAAAATTTGTCCTCATTAATGCCCCTTTGTTGCACCCTCCGAACTATCATCACAATTATTTCCGCTATCTAGTTGCAGCTTATAGCACTATTTCCATGGTGCTAGTGCAAGACGATGATGAAGGTCATGGAAATTTCATTTATTACCTTAGTCACAACCTCCTTGATCCTGAGACACATTATGCTCATGTCAAGAAATTGGCTTTGGCTGTTGTTCAGGTTGTTCAGTGCTTTCGGCATTATATCCTCCTCTGCACTACAACCATGATTTCTGAGTGCAACCCCATGACTTACAGTCTAACTCGTCAGTTACTTGGGAGAAAGTATTCCAAGTGGATTTTCATCCTCCAGGAATTTGATTTGGTGTTCACTACGGCCAAATCCAAGAAATCACTTGTATTTGCTGAGTTGATTTGCTCTCTTCCCTTTGCTTCTCTTCCTGCTAGTGCTGATGAGTAGCTCCCTGATGAGACTCTTTTTCTAATTAGCACTCTCGATCCTTGGTACGGGGATATCATCGTGTATCTCCAAACATCTACCTTCCGATCTACATTCACCAAGGATGATCACCAATGCATTTGGCATCAATCTCAACCTTACCACATCATTGGAGATACTTTATACCGCGTTGGTGTTGATTCAATTCTTCATCAATGTTTAACTCTCGATGAGGTTGAAAGAGTCTTGAATGACAACAATTTTGGCGCATGTTGTGGTCATCGGTCTAGTTATTCCACTTCTCAAGAGATACTCCGTGCTGGCTATTTCTAGCCCTCTATCTTTAAGGATTGCATCCTTGTTGTTCGCAAATGCCATGAGTGCCAGATCTATCAGCGGAAAATGCGTGTGCCACACACTCACCTTCACCCCGTTATTACCATTGGTCCCTTTTCCAAATGGGGCATTGAATATATGACATGTAACCATCGTTCGATTAGGGGGCGTGGTTATATTATCGTTTTCATAGATTACTTCACCAAATGGGTTGAAGCGATGCCTACATATTCGACTGACAATAAAATGGCGGCACAATTTCTATTCAATCACATTATTTCCAGGTTTGGAGTGCCTTAGGCCATTGTCACTGACCATGGCTCCCATTTTCGTGATTACATGATGGTTGAGCTGACTTCTACGTTGGGCTTGCGTCACGATGGCTCAACCCTGTATTATCCCCAGGCCAATGGCCAAGCTGAAGCTGTGAACAAAGTGTTAGTTACGATGCTTCAACGCACTATTGGGATGCACAAATCAAATTGGCATCTCATACTTTTTTCAGCTCTGTGTGCTTACTGAACCTCGACCAAGGATGCAATTGGATTCACACCTTTCCAACTAGTCTATTGTCTAGAAGCAACCTTGCCGATTGAATGTGAAATTCCCTCACACAAATTGGTTGTCGAATTACTCCTTGAAACCTCACCCCAAGAAGAGCGCCTCTTGTATTTAGAATGACTGGATGAAAGTTGTCATCTCGCCGCTTTAGTCATTGAAGCACAAAAAAAGCGGGTTAATTCCCATTTTGACCAGTCGGTCTCTCCTCGTTCTTTTTCTAAGGGTGATCTGGTCCTGCTATATGACGAAGCTAATGATAAGCTGGGGGCAGGTAAATTTGAACCCATGTGACATGGGCCCTATATTTTCAAGTGTGTGTTACAAAAAGGGGCCTATGAGATGATTGATTATGAGGGAAACCCCTTAGACAAGCCCCGTAATGGGCTATATATCAAAAAGTACTATGCTTGAGTCATCTCGCATGGTCACTTTTGTACATAAGTGTGTTATTCATTTTTGTGCAAGTTTGGTTTGGTGTGTTTTTCAAGAATCTTTCCTGCTTATTGTGTCTTCACCTGCTTTTCATATGTATGTGACTCCTTAAGTCAGTTTTGTCGATGGTCCTTGTCGTAGTACCCAAAATCTATCCTCTGCGGCTTGGGCTATCTACGCCCCTAACGGTGAGTTGATTTATCTTCAAGGTATTTTTTAGGTCTAACAACTAATAACATTGATGAATATAGCGCGGTTGTCGAAATCTTGTCAAACGTTGTTGCTCTTGACATTCGGGAAATGGTTGTTAACCTTGATTCACAGCTTGTTTTTCTTCAGCTCAATGGGCAATATTCCATTAAAAACCCTCACATATTGAGAATGTATTTGCATATTCGTCTATTGGAAATAAATTTTGTTTATATCACATATCATCACATTCCTAGACATATGAATACATTAACAGATGAATTAGCTAATTATGTGTTAGACGGACATTTACCCAACATGCGAAAAACAAAACATTATATCATAGTAAATAGGAAATATATATATATATGTCAATAATGTTTGAGTGTCATACATCAAAACCCAAAAACTAATATATGTGCTCAAGTACATTCGTGGCTCGCAGGCCTCAAAACTGTAAAAACTAAAACTATGGACTACTCGACATTGTGCTCATGATAGCACGACATTGCTCGTACTATGTGAGTAAGTAATGGGTGGATCCGATCTGACACTCCCACTGTGCACTGCTAATATTGGCGTGAGATGTCTGCCATCTAGGCATACTCTGGGATGCCTCTAGTTAGGTTATTGAGATTCCTTGCAATTTCCTCCTCATTATCGACTCCTTCCTGATAAGGACGATCTCAAACTATTGAGAAACTCATCTAGATATTGGGGACATCCCGGCTGGTCACTTTGGTCCTACTTCTGCAATTACAAAACCAAAGTGTCATGAATGCATATATTTCAAAAACAATAAAAACATAAAAAAATCAAAATTATTTTCTTACCTCCATCATCAAAATCCTCCCCTTCTAGGAGGGGCATGTCAGGATCACCGCAGAAGTTAGTACCGCTATATGTCCAAAATCACAATCAGTTGAAGCCTCAACCAAACAAATAAGGCGGGATTGTATGACATATGCTGGCCCCTACCGGTTCTGGGCATCAGTTCAATCCATTTGACCATTCGTAGATCTCGTGGCAATGGGGGGTTTACCTCTACCAGTTGATAGTGAAATAGTGGGATCTGTTCTAAAAAGAAGGTCAGTAGAACATAACCATATCTGATCTGCCTCAGGTTTCCTACTCTAGCTTTGGATAACTAGTGCTTCATGTTCACCTTCATGGCTTCCACCCAGTTGAAGACAGTGGACGTCATGCAGTCTATTGCATACTAGAATTTGGATTTGTTGGACTCAAGCAATGCCCAAGCCCCAACAACTCTGTTTATGGTCAAAATCAGCACTTTCATCACAAGGTCATTAACACTCATGATATCAACCTTGCCGCTTTTTTATTTCAGCGCTTTTGGACAATGTTCTGCAAGCAACATGTTCACACTTGCCCCAATGGGCCTGGCCCCATATAGATTGACTGGTTCCCCTCTTCAGGACAGTCTGGTGATGAAGTAGATGTTTGAAGTCTCTAGCTCTAGCTCTTGGTCTCGGATCACAAAGACTTCTCGTCCAACGTCCCCAAGGTTGATCAAGTGTTGTAACAGCTCAGGTTGAGCCCAAAGGCCCAATGTAAGGAAGAATTTGAGAAGCCCGCAGTTCCTCAAAGCATCTAGACAGTTTGGATTTGCCAATTCTTGTGCATCAATTGCCTCGTGCTCACGTTCTTTCCAATCAACCATTTTTTCATCGTTTTCTACCTGCAAACACCATGCAACCAAGTCAACATCAATCCTTAACCAAGAAATTTTGGATTTACAGCAAAGAAATTGGGTGAAAATGAAAATTTTTCTTCTCTCTGCATTGGCGTTGTTATCACTCAAAAGTTTTCCCTAGAAGTTATCAAAAGAAGGAATAATCCGAGGTAACCACAAACCAATCTTCAGACTCAAGTTCTAGTCAACCCAAGTCTAGAGAGGGTTATCTCTTTATAATTTAACTTTGTTTGGGTGAGGATTTCAGGCTAGTTCTTAGTGTTCATAAGGTTTTTATTTTGGTTGGGTGGTGGAATTCTAGGAATAGATGGATAGAGCTAGCTTCTTCAAACCATTGGGCTATGGAGTCAATAAAAGGATAGTATAACTGGATCAAACCATTAAAGGGAATGTTCACAGGGCAGGCTAGCAAAGCAAAAGGCAAATATTCAAGGGTTGATGGATGGAATGATTCTAACCAAGGTGAAAGGGCACTAAAGAATCCTTGGATCGGGATTAGAATGAGGAAAAGAGGGTGATCATCAACAAAGGGCAATTAAGAATCCTTTGCTACATAGATCATAAAGGAAAACTACGGAAGCTAAGGAGAAGCGAATAATTCCCTAGTTAAGATAGTTTAGCAGAAAACATTAAGAATGTAAACAGTCAAGACAGAGTGCATTTAAGCCAGTTCTGAAATATCATTCCTAGTTTAATATTCAGATTTCATAGAACACATACGATTATTAAGAAACATAAGGAAAAACAATAATACACATGAGAGAATACTTATTTGATTTTCACTTTACGCAAGAATCCTGAAAAATATCTGAGCTTTATTGATCGAGCAAGCCAATCCAGTTTTTGGTACAATGAGACTTTGATTTGAGAGAAAAGTCTACAGAAATGTCTTTGAATCCACCCTGAATACTTCAAAATATGAAGTATTTATACAAAAATTATTTACAAAATATCTCATAACAGTTTGAGATTTAATTTAGGAAATCAAAATATCTTCAAGCATGAAGATAGAGACAGATGGAAAACTGCATCATGTTGTCCCTTTTATTGTGGTAGTGTTGGTTGTTGCAGTTGAGTTTGAGTCCTTTAAGCTGGCTGATATTTTTACATTGGAATCATCTTTATCTTTAATCTTTCACTGATACTCTTTAACCTTGCTGATCTATCATTTACTTGATTCATCTGGCTGCCTTCAGATTTACTGTGGTAACTTATAATAAATCTTTCATTTTTTCCCACCATTCATCCTTAGGTAACTTTGCTTTTATCATTCTTCTATATATTTCATCTGCTTCTGTGTACTTAGCAAAATTGGGCTTGGTGACAAACAAATGTTTCACCTCATGCTCTAAAAAGAACAAGTTTTCAAAAGTGTCATATAGTACTTTCCCTGTAGGCAAGGCCTTGATACCTGAAGTACTGGCTTGCTCCTTGGCCAACTTCCTTAGTCTTTCAGTGTAGTCCAATTGGGTCATAAGCTTATCATGGATGACCATAGGACTGGGAAGGCCTTTGTCTCTCAAAATTTGAAATTTGGCCATGAATCTGTCAATGGCCACTTGCATGTTATGGCATTTTTCTTCTAAGTTGACCATAAGGTTTCTTTTGGAAAGAACCTTTTTGACTTCCAGGATGGCTTCAGTCCTATCCTTTATACCAAACTCATTTAGCTCATGTTTGTTCTTGATGTTCAGGAAGTGGATGAGTCGATTGGCATCCTCCGACATTTCACCCAATTCTTCTTTTACCTTTTGGATAGCTCCAGTAGCTACCTTTATCAGTCCTATTTGCTCAAATATGACTTGAATTGATGGCCAAATTCATTGACAGAGTCAATGATATTGGCCCAGAGCATCTATTTGGTCTGTCCTAGTGGCTTTTGCAGCGTTAAATCTTTTTCTAGGACTTTGATCTTCTCACCCATCCTTAGGGCTTTATGTGTTTCTTCTCTCCGCTAAATTTGGGCAAGCTTACAGTGAATTTCTAAGCTTGCCACTTTCTCTTTTAGCCTTTTGAGCTTTGTTGCTTGGATGGACATTTCCTCCATGGATTTTACTAACTCTGTTGTTTTCTCTGTAGATGAACCTGCTACTATAGACTCAGTTGTGACTGGCAGTATTGTGGCAAGTGGAGCTATTGGTGCTAATGATGCTACCAATGTTGAAGGGACTGCAATAGAAACAGTGGGAATGGCAGTCCTAGAAGTGGTGGCCAAGTCACTTTGTTTGGACTGAATCAATGTGTCCAAATCTTTCTCTATCTCTTTAAATTGGTCATTTAGCTTTAGGATCAAGTCCATAAGCTCTTCTTGCCCTTTTTGTGTTTCCAAGACTTCTGTTGTTTGTGGGTGATGTAATGGTGGAATTTTAATTTGCTTCTTCAAAGCAACTATGTCATCATTCTTCTTCTTTATCAACTTTTCGGTGGCCTTTACATCTTTAGGATCGTGTCCCAACTCAATGATTAAGTCCTCTAAGGACTTGATTATGGTGTCTTTGGCCTGTGAAGAGGCCTTATCCAATTGGAAATGAGCTGATATGTTATTTAGGGAATTTTGCAATTGGTGAGCTGTAATTGCTTTCCCTATCAAGGTGGAGTAAATCATCTCCCCTGTCTGCTTGTGCAGCTCAATCTGGTCAATAGGATGGATGTCCTTTTCCAATACTTCAAAGTCTTTCTTCTTAAAGTCTGCTGCTGTCCTTGGTTGCCAAGTAGTGGGCTTCATAAATGTCATTTTCATTTTGCCTTCTTTCACATCATAGGCTGACATAAGCCTTCTCTGATTTATGGGTGCCATCTTTAAGTATTGTGCATAGGTTTGGGCTTTTAGCCTCTCATTCCTAGCTTTTATGTCCTTGTAGCTTTCTCTGATGTCTTGGTCTCTGTCAGCTGGCGTCCTAAATGAGGACACTTCAACAATCTGCTGCCTTTTCAATGTCTGAGTATGTGATGTGGAAGGTTCTAGTGTGCCCCCTGAGGCAGTGGCATGCCTGCTTCCTTCTCTTTCTGTGCTGGTGGCCCCAACTATTTCTTCTGTGAATTCCTATTCAGAGACAGGATTTATCCTTTGCCTTTTAACCAGGCTAGTTTCTGCATATGCCTGTGAGGTTGCTCTGCCTGAAGTTGTGGTCTCTTCGCTATTTCTTTTAAGGTTTTTCTCCTCGTTTAGAGGAGTTTCCAAGACTGGGGGAGTACTCATAATGGGCTCTGGTATACCTGTTTGAGTTAACTCCTCTGATAGGTCTGGTTGTTCTGACTCTTCTTGCACCTGGGATTCCTCTTCTATATGTGATTCACTTTGTGCCTGAGATTCTCCTTATGCTTGTGATTCTTCTTGAGCCTGAGATTCTTCTTGGACCTAGGATCGTCCTGGCACCTGCAGGAAAGAACCCTCATCAAGCTGATTCTCTAGATCATTTAGATTATTTTCAATAGCAACTTCAGTGCTATCTTTGTCCACTAAAGTATTCTCCACCCATTCCAATTGATTTGCATATTTTTCTATTTCAGGGTTTCGGTGGTGAATGTAGGGAGCCATCTTGTTTTTATGTCTTATGTTGCAGATGAAGTCAAAGGGATCATATCTCCACATGAAGCTCTATTTTAGTTTAAGTCTCTGAAGGATTTTCTCTGCTTCTTTTCCAGCTTCTCGGCTATTACACACAAAGGGGCCTAGTTGATCTTTGATTCTGAGCTGAGCCTTCTTTTTGGATTTAATAAAATGCACCTCATCTAAATTGATTATCTGTGTGTAGTACTCCAGCGCAAATAACCTCATTGGGAGGTATCTGGGTAGTTTATATGGGGCCAACTCACAGCCATAGATCCTAATTTCAGTGTGATTTTGGTACAAGTAACAATCTCCCACTTTGTGTTGTTTTGAAAGCTGCAGAATCCTCCTGATATCTGAACTGATTCTTGGAGGAGGGCTGCCTATCAGCATTGTCACTATAGGATGTACAAAAATATCTATGAAGTCTGTATAGGGATATGGGGAGTCATACTTCTGGATCAAAGGAGTCCAGAAAATCACTGACCTAGGATGACCTTTAGTATCAAGCTTTTGGAGAGTAATCGGCTTGGCAATATAGGAAAAGTTGGTACAAAACTGAGGAATACTTGAATACTCTCTCATTACTCATCCTAAGAAATTGTTCATGCATCCTATCAGCTATGAACTTGGCATAATCATACATGATAGCAGGAGGCTATCCTAGAGTGAAAATAGACATGAAGGCTAAGATGATTTCATCTATATACTCACTGGTGGTATAGCCTAGGATACTAGATATCATTGCTACAATGTCCTGGCCAAATTTGGAAAAAATGGTATATACATACGGGGGAGGATCTTTTGGAATATGTTTCACTTCTACAATAAAAGTTTGGAACATTTCAGCAAGCTTTGCAGTGGTTAGCTTGGGGAATCGGTCCAATAGGTCTCTAATGGAAATTGGGGTTAGGTTTTGCCCTGGTTGTAGTTACAGCATTTCATTGATTGACACAACAGTGATGGTGAAAAGTATGGTTTGGTCGGGGGACATCACTTCTCTTTGACTGGGGATGTAGTTTGGCAATAATGGACAATTTCTAGAAAGATGTGCACCTCGAGGAATTGATACTTGGGCAAATTAGACTGCCAAAGGCCTATTTTATCAACATGGTTTAGGTATTGATCTCTATATCGGCAGTATAGTTTAAGAGGGGATTCATGGAAAGAGGTGTCCTTGATTTGGAAATATTTATCAGCAAGGGGAAGGTGGTCCAAGTCTAGGTGAGGAGTGGAAATTGGTTTGACATCCATGGCAATCGGGGCAGCCATTCTTAGTTCCTGTGGATTTAAGAATGGGGGAGGTAAATTGTCAGCCTTTAGGGCAAAGGTGGTTCAATTCCAGGTGGGTTTTAAGTTATCAGAGTTTCTATTTAATTTCAATTAAGAAAACTTAGTGATTGGTTCAGAAATTTATAGGGTTTTCAATGGATTCTGGCTTAAATACCTGGAATTTGGAGTAAATTGGGTCTAAATTAGGTAACTGGCAATTCTGAACGGTTGAAAAGGGTTCAATCAGGCTGGAAGGCAATCTGGGAGCTTTTGGCATCTTCAAAGTGCAATTGTACGTGGGTTGACAGCTTTCAACGTTCACAGGCACGTGCATGAAAGTTTACAGTTAAAAAAATGATAAAAACAATGATTTGGGACTTTTTTGGATTTATGCGCGAAAATCAATTTGGCGGGCATGGGTGAACAACAGTCGTTTGTCGCATAGCGGGGTGAACAGTGGCTGTTTTGGCATGCAAAAGGGTGAATAGTGGTTGTTTTGGTGTGTATTGGGCTAGTGGTAAGTTGTTTGCTTCGTATAGCGTTTGGGCGCTTGGCGGTATTGGTGTTGGACACCTAATCCTAAAGGGTTAGCGTGGAAGTTGAATGGACAAAGCGGTCCAAGAGACCTTGGGATCTGAATCCCAAGAGTCACATATGTGTACTATAAATGTACTACATCTTTTGTTAATAAAAATGGTACTCACTGATTTATCTTTCCATCTGTTTTGCTGTCCATGTGAGTTTAACATGGTATCAGAGCCATGATGTGTGGCCTGTGTAGTTTTTTCATGGTTTATTTTAGCTGAGCGCCTATGTCCTGCGTGCCTCTATCCTGACACTGAGCACTGTCCTGAGACTGGTTGCCTCTGTCTTGAGCACCTCTGTGAGACTGCGCATTGTCCATAGTTATGCGCTACTGAATGGGCGTTTTTGATATTGAATGCACCTGAGAAGCATAAGCGTTCATGCAGAAAATATACCCTTGATAATCTGCCTCTGACATACCTGTCTCTGCGCCTCTAAGCCTGAGAGTTTATCTGACACACCAGCGCTGCATATGCTCACTGCGCCCTCTGCCTTGTCTGAATATGCGTTTTGGAATGTGCGTTTTTATTGAATGCACCTGAGCGTTGATACGTTTTTTATATTGCATGCACCATCCTTCTGCTCAACAGGTTCACCAGGAAAAGCACAAGCTTCTGTATAACTTCCAAGTCTTTGCCTCTGTAATCTTTAAGTTTCTTTACTAGAATTCTCCCATGGCTTCACCCATATTTTGGCCGCACAGAGCCTGGTTTCGCTGCCGTCCATTGTCTTTACTCTGAGGTAGTACAGCAGGCCTGAGACGACCTGCTCCTGGGCTCTCACCACCTTGGAAAACGAAATACTGGCATTCTGTTGCCTGTTGTATTCATCGACAGAAAAGCGTCCGAGGTCTTGAATCTCTTTCTTGTGTTCAAACCCGGAATGTCGAAGATCTCTTTAGTCATTGCCTGACCGCCGGCTAAGCCTTGCGAAGAGCCATTCTTATTGAATACCCTAGGCCGTGAGCCACCCTGCTGCTGTTCGCTTCGTGGCACTGCTATATTCGCTTCGACCGCTCTTCCTGCTATGACATGTTTCTCCAACAAGACCCTGTCAGCAACATTGGGATCCACGAAGACCACAAAGCCGAAGCCGCGAGCAGTCCCTGTGTTTCGATCCCGCATTATTCACGCTGTCAACGACCTCGCCGTAGTGCTTGAAGTAGTCTCTCTTCGCCATTGTCATCGACGAAGCAGTGTCGCTGTCGGAGAGGTATAGAACATGTTTGACAAGGTTCAAATGCCTCCGCCGGTGCTCATTTAATGCACGCGGAACTGGAAGCCCGAGCTATGTTTAATGGTCGAATTCTTAGGCTGACTCTGCAACATGAATTTAATTGCCGTCACGATCACAGTTTTCCTTTGTTCAAACCTTGAAGTCGAAGAGTTGAAACAATGGTTTGCAAATTTGAATCTTTGTGTTCAAATACTGGTGCGTTGGTTCATATATATCTGATGTGAATGTATTCTTGATTGTTGGTGTATTGCCGACTGTATGTTTTGTGGTTTGTTGTGCGTGAAGCCTGTGCACGCCGAACGTGTTCAAAGTTTCAAACATTGTTTTAGCCTGAGTTTTGTTGAAGCATGTAAGGATTGGTTTCTCTAAGGGTGATTCCCCTAATAAGCTAAGCGAGACATGTAATTGTCCGAAACTGGTTCGTTTTGCGCCGCTTATTTCTGTTTCCCGAGGAAGATCAGATCCGCTCGACGAATACTGCGGGGTCTCGGCACCAGGGTTGCAGCTACTTCCGTATTCTTCTCGTGAAGCCCATAAGCATTTTTGCATTCTCTTGCTCCATTTGTCGAAGTGAAGAATGCTCTGATTGAAGAAGATCTGCCGATGCATCATAAAATGACTTAAATGCCTTCCTCAGAAGCTTCTTCTGTCCCACGGTAATGCTGAGATCCTTATAGAGCTCATCTTGTATATCTTGTATATCCAGCATCCTCTATAACACGAACATAATAGAGCTCCATAAGAAGCTTAAGTGTGCTTCATTTCTTCATTGCTCTTGAGCTCCGATCTATGTCCAGATCATCACTAGTCTTACTCGGAAAGAAGACTTTCAACAGCCCTTGTATCAAACTGGGTGAAAAGTCCTTGTATCTTTGATAAAGTAAGGAGCAGACCTGAACCGCTGCATTGATGTCGGAACTTCTAAGTTTTGCATCACAGATGGCTGTTACAGCTTCACTGACAAATTTGCTCAAGTTAACAGATTTCAGTTCCTCCAGCAATCCTTCATATAGAAGTTTATTCAACGCAAACAGATAAAATTGCTTCGTTCCAACTTACAGTCAAAGGAAAAAGAAGGATCCTCATGCGGCTGCCTCAAACAGGATTACTCTAGCAATGCATTTTCAGCGATAAGGAAAAGATTCTTGACATAATATTGTGAGTGGGTACTGCTTATTCATTTGTTCATAGTTATGATCAGTTTTTAAAAGGTGTAAATCAGACATTAAAGGAAAAATGGTCAGAACCAGTGAAGTATTACAGTTCCTTAAAACTCTGATATTATCTACTGGTGATGACACATTACAAATCAGCAAAGCCTCTCTTTCAGACATTCAAACATGTCTGCAATATGCACAAGAAAAGATAGAGTTTTTGCAGCTTGAATCACAACTGCAGCAGGAAGAATTACAGCAGTGGAGTCATCATTCTGAACCTGTTTCTGTTCAGAACAATGAAGCAGACTCCCATAAACAGCAAGTTAATATTGTTCAAGTTCATTCAGTGCCCAATAAAGCAGCAGCTGTACATGCAGATGCAGAAACCAAGACTGCACTTCCCAAGCCCATCATCAGACCTTGGGAACAGCTTGTCCACAACAAGCACAAAACTGGTCTTGGATATGACAAGGACTTGTCCTTTCATATTCCAGACTATGCCAAGCCCATTCAGTTTCAGAGTGCTGGATTCATTCATGACAGTTCACTTGCTCCTCATGACAGTTCACCTGCTCCTTATGACAGTTCAGTTTCAGCTGTTCCAGATTCTACTCCTCTTCCACCGCAGCAACAACAACAACAGATTGTAAAATGCCAACACTGTGACCGAGTTGGCCATTTAAAAGATCACTGTTTTGATCTTCATCCATGTAAGCACTGCCATAAAACCAGTCATTCTTCACACAGATGCTTCAGAAACAAACGTCCTGCAAGAACAAAGATTCTTCTTGGATGGATCGCTTCTTGGCAATGGGCATCAACAGCCAAGAAGATATTCCAAACACATGTTAGAACTTGTTCCAGAGTATTGAACAGTCTTGCAGTTGAGTTTTCTCCATCTTCTCACCTTGTACCTGACAGGGGGGAAATGATGGTCATCTACAAGCTTCAAAGTCACATCAAGCGAGCCTGAGCCACAACCTGCCTCACCAGTTTCAGAGTTGCAGCCAGAGACAAAGATGCCCGTGAACACAGATTGAGAACACTTCCTCTAGTAGAAGACACCAGCTTCTTGCCAGATTTGGAAGAGTTCCAGGAATTGCATTAAGCATTCCAGCGTTGTTGGTTATCCTTAAACCATCACAGGTTGAGACTTCCCTTTTCAGGTTGAAGTTTTACCTTTTATGCGGGGTGAGACCTCCCTTTTATGGTTGAAGGTTTCCCTCTTTAAAACAATAGGATCACTTCCTCTAGCAGAAAACTTCAGTTTCTTGCCAGTTATGGAAGAGTTCCGGGAACTGCACTAAGCGTTCCAGTGTTGGTGGTCATCCTTAAACCACCGCCCTTTTTACCAACATTTCATAGAGCACATTCAGCCTAGTGCTTCCATGCATTTTTTGCACATTTTGTATTACAGCTCTCTTCTTGGACTCATACATAACCCTTCGGATTAAGGGGGGGAATGTTGGACACCTAATCCTAAAGGGTTAGCGTGGAAGTTGAATGGACAAAGCGGTCCAAGAGACCTTGGGATCTGAATCCCAAGAGTCACATATGTGTACTATAAATGTACTATATCTATTGTTAATAAAAATGCAATCACTGATTTATCTTTCCATCTGTTTTGCTGTCCATGTGAGTTTAACAATTGGGGAGAGGCCGCCCGATTCCATTCATTGAGCGCCACGTCGCCTCGGGGGCCCAACAAAAAACAACCCATTTTGAGTGGGTAACGTTCGGATTTCAGGCCCTTCCAAAATCAACATGGGCTGTCAGATGGGGAGAGGAGAGATCATGTGGTGGTCAGGCGATGGAGTTGCGTGGAAGGTAATGGGGGGGCTCGGCGGGCATTTAAGTGTGGCAGTTTTGGTTTAATGAGGGATTAAGGCAAGGATTAAGGCATCAGGCAGGATTTAATTGGGTTTTTTAACTAACTTAATCGAGGATCGATTAGTTAGTGGGTCCGGGGTAAAAACTTTAGTTTATATAATTAAACTGGGAAGGGATTAATTAATATTGTGGGAGTTAGTACCAGGGATGATGGACTCAATGGACATCAAATGGACTTAGTAACTTTAGAGATGATGGACTCAGTAACTTACTTGAACCTTTGAAGTGGACGCTAAGGTGAAAGCTTCCTCACATCAACCTGAGATATACGTGGACTTACGCGACCCTTTCGCTTCTCCAACGCGCTTTACAATCTCACTCCTTGAGATGATCTTGGAACAGAACTGTCCTCAGACAGGCGGCCCAGCAGGCTTCAATATTAATTCAAGCAAAATGTTACATACCAAGTTAAGCCTCAAGATTAGAGCTTGCTAGTCTCTGGTCTTTGAGAGCTCAGAATACAAACACACACTCACGCTCACAACACTCGATGCCTATACTATCTATCACACACTTATTTATAAGACATATGAGAATAATTGAGGGTCCTTGTCTGACATTACTTAGTCATGACGGTGTCTACCCAATATCCTAGACTACAAAATAAAGCAAACACACTTACAAAAGGAAGACGCACTACCAATGTCCTTTCGGACTTCGGTCACTATCATAATCTAATGAAAATTTAGAGTCTAGCGGGGTCCTTTGTCTTTCCCAAGAGGATGTAAGCCACGATAGGTAATATTTTTCCCAAGTGGGGTCATTCTGTTCCTGAGCATCTTGGTACATGTCTACGAACACTGTCTCTTTTTCCTCGGATGCTTTCTCTTTACCTTTTGAACTGGTCATGACTATTGAAGATTCCTCTTTGAGTGGTGCTCATGATGATTGTCCTGTGTCAAACTTTACCGTATCTGTCGTGACTCTTAGATTCTTTTGTGGAAAGAGATAATCATCTTTATTCCATCTGTTAATGTAAGCAAATGGATCGATCTTGATTTTAAGAAAAGAATCTTTTTTACTTTTCTGAAAGTTGGGCAAGGAATGAACTGACAGCTCCACTCCATCCAACAATTCCCATTTGAAGATCTGGAACATACTGACTGATTGCTCAATGCATGCTTGGACCCATAATTTACAATTATGACTGATATTCCCTCGTTCTTGCCAATTTACTTCAAACATCATGGATGAGCATACTCTATTAGATAATAGCAGATTGATAAGACACACCACATCATCAGACCAATTACCTGAAGAAACACTAATTGTGATTAGTGCCTTTTGATTGATTATCAGCCTCATTACTCCATGTCTGCCTTGCATTGGTTCTAAAGTTTTGATTAATGAGACTTTCTCTGATAGTTTCAAAGTATGAAACTCTTTAAGCCAGCTTGATACTTTCTTGATTTCTTCTGCATTAGTAGCAAGAGTAGCTTCGCCCATACTTTCAGCTCCATAGACTTGTGAAAAAGGATTAGGAATTATAGGATTTCTAAATTCCATGCTTTGATAATCCCACGGTGATGAAAAGGTTCTCAAATACTGAAGTGTTCTCTCAACACACTGAGAGGCTCGAACTTGAACCTTCTTCTGACATCTACCACCTTTAAATTCCCAATCAGCAAAGGGTGCAAACAATTTGTATTGTGGGAAGGAATCAGTACCTGCAAAATTCTCATCATTGCTTTGCAGAAAAGAAGCTTCCAATTCTTCAAATAAATCAGGGATTCTTAAAGATTTTAAGAATCTTTCAACTTGTTCATGCATATTTATTTCTTCCAGATCAAGCATTTTTGCAGTGACATAAACAGCAACAGAAAAATCAACTCCACCAATAATTTGATAATAATTCAAAATTTTCAAAATTCTGATCATCTCATCTGTATAATGCCTGGTCCAAGAATCATCTAATGTTTTAAAATACAATTTTACCTTCATGTTTGGTAGGGGATAGACCTTTACCAACTCTTCATCCATATTTAGAAAAACACCAATATTTTTATGTTGCCATGCTTGGCACCTTTGGATCCATTGGTTTCTTCTCAATCTTAAACCAACAATCTTTTTAATTTCTTGAACCACATCGCCTAGGATAAAATCAAGAAGGCGAAATCTTTGAACAAATGTTTCAAAACTGTCATCAGCAGGAGTCTTACCAGGAAGACGGAAAATATCATTTCTGTGAACATGAACTTTGTTCATCTCTCTAGTAAGAGCATCGGCTAAAACATTAGAATTACCAGGAACCCATTCAACTTCAAAATCATACATTTGGAACCACATTTGCCATGCTAGAAGTCTTCCACGCGCAAGTTGTTTTGAGATCTTTGCTGTCAAAAAATACTTGAAATTCATAGAATCGGTTCTGATTAGAAACTTGGCGGGTGCTAAATAAATTTCAAACTTTTGTATACCATTAAAGATGGCGAGGGTTTCTTTTTCTGCAGGAAAATAGTTTTTCTGGTGTTTCAAGAATTCACCAGAAGCATAGGCACATAAAACTTCTTCAAAATTTTCTCCTTCTCCCTTTCTTTCAAAAAGGACTGCTGCCCAAAAATCATCAGAGGCATCAGTCTGTAAAATAAGAAAACCATTACCGGGAGGTTTGAGTTCCGGGAGATGCTGACATTCGGCCTTCAGTAACTGAACTGCTTTGGTAGCTTCAGATGACCAACCAGAATGAAGATGTTGACGAATAGGAGCAGTTTTTTCAGAGAGTCTAGGAATATACTTATGTACATAATTCAGAATTCCTAGAAAACGTTGAATCATCTTCACATCTTTCAACTGATCAGGAAATTCAGAGAGTTTAGTTAACACATGTGGCTGCATCTGAATTTTTCCTTGACTAACATGAATTCCAAGAAAATCAATGCTATCTTGAAAAAGACACATCTTCTTCTCTGATAAAACAAGACCATGTGTTCTTGCTTCTTCAAGAAATACTTGTAGATGTTTTAGATGTGTTTCAAGATCTGAGCTATGTACAAGAATATCATCAATATATACAACTATGAAATCATATTTACCGAAGATATGATCCATTCTTCTTTGAAAGAACGCAGGAGCATTCTTTAATCCAAATGGAACAACTCTCCATTGAAAGAAACCGGCAGGGCAGGTGAAAGCAGTTTTATGACGATCTTCCTCCTTGATCTGAATCTGATAGTAACCAGATTTCATATCAAACTTACTAAAGATTTTACTGCTCTGAATCTTCTGCATTATTGTTTCTTGACGAGGCAGAGGATAATTAAAACTTTTAGTAATTGCATTCAGTGGTTTATAATTAATAACCATCCTATCCTTTCCTCTGACTATTTCGGAATGATTCCGAACCAGGAATGCAGAACAAGAGTAGTGAGATCCACTTCTTTCTATGAGTTTAAGATCAAGTAATTCTTCTATCTGCTTTCTGATTTCTTTTTCTTCAGCTGGAGTGCAGGGTATTAATTTTCCAGTTACCCCATTGTCATGCAGTGTAATAATTTCTTGTTGAGGGCTCTCAACACTCCAAAATGCTTTAGGATTTTCAGAACAACATTTCAGCAATTCTTCATATAAATTTAATTGTTCTGGGGACCAATCTGGATTTCTATTGGCTTTCTGCGTAGGCTGGTGTTTGGTCTCATAGATCTGCAAAACTTCTTTCCAGTCATGGGATTCATTCTTTGATTTTCTGACACCTATTTTCTTCTGACTCTGTTCTTTTCTTGCTTCAGAGTTTGCCATAACTAATCTTGGTACTGCTATTGCCTTCTTTTTGATATTACAGATAATTTTATCTTCGCTGATAGTCACAGGAAATACTGAATTTATAAATGGCATACCTAAGAACAGACTTGCAGAGGCATCATAATGTTGTATTGCAGACATTTTGACAATACTCCCCCCAATTTTTAAAGAAACATTATCAACATAATGGGTGAGATTGACTGAACCACCTATAGTTTCAGACACCAGAATGTGTTGTAATGGTTTCCATAAACCTTTAAACAAAGATGGATGAGCAAGGTTGTTAGAACCACCGGTGTCGATGAAAGCATCAACAGATATCCATTCTCCTCTTACCTGGACTTCAACTGGGATATACAGGAGATTGTTAGACTTGACAATCTTTTTAAGAAAAGCACTTTCTTCAGCAAGAGCAGTAGTATTTACAGGCAGTGATGACGAGGATGACGCTACTATTTTTGGATATGGACAAAAAGAATTCACCATGGGCTGTGGAGGCAAGGAATCTAAAACGGGAGTCGAATTCTTTGAGTCTATTGTGATCACAGTGTCGACTGAGGAGTCATCTGAGTATTCTTCTGTATAATCTTCTGAATCATATTCATCACTATAATGAAGCTCTTGATCACTAGGTTCACTTTCCCATGCACTATAACAAAGATTCATTTTTTGACTGACATCTGGAATAGATTCATTATCGGACAAAGAAGCATCTGTCAAGATATATACATCTGACACTTCATCTTGAGAATCAACTACTGACCAATTATCTACAAAATCTTCAAACTCTATACAAGCTTTTAACTTACTGGACGAACTCTTTGGACATTTACGAGCAAAATGACCTTCTTGCTTACAGATAAAGCAAGCATTGTCTCTTTTGGGCTGTTTTCTCTTTTTGATATATTTGAATTTTCTGAATGGTCGCCTTGGATTTGCAACTCGTTTTGGTCTGTATTTTCCATACCTTTTTTATCTTCTCTTCTTAAAAGGAGTCCATGGAAGTACAGAATGACATACATTCAGATTTGGAGAAACATCATGGATTTGTTTTTGCCAACATAAATATTTGACCTTTTCCTGACATCTGAATAAAAGATCTATCCAATAAGTTTGATCTATCTTTTTGCCCTGGACTTCGAGATCTTTCATTATCATATCACCTAAATTTCCTGGCAACTTAGACAAGAAGGAAATCTTCTGAGTAGAATCATTGGTAAGATTTGCTTTGTATACCTTTGACATATAGTCATTACCAAAATGATTCAGATCTTTTAAATCTTTTAGTTCCATTCTTGTTAAATCAGTAATAAGTTGCTTTTTCTCATCTACAGGTTCAGGAACAAATTGTGTTAGCAATAAAACTTCTAATGTAGCTAAACCTGAGGTTGCAACATTTCTCCTTTCTTCATCTGTTCCACCCATCCACCAATCATACACAATACCGACCATTCTTTTCTCAGCTAGAAGGAAGATAGAATAATTATCCAATTTTGAAACAACTTGCATCTGGTAGAGAGCTCCAATCCAAACTCTAATAGATTCTGCTGGATTTTTGGATCTATCCAGATCTAGAACATAACCAGATGAATTAGTAGGAAATAAATCTTCCTCTACCCTTGGGTATTTGGCTTCTGTAAACACATTTGCTTTTTGGAGAGATGGCATGATAAAGGATGGAAACAGGGTAGCAGCATTTTCAAGAGTGGCTAGCTCACTTTTATTTTTGTGGACATGAACTGGTTTAGGCATTTCTAATTTATGTCCAACTTGACTACTTGATTCATCAATATTGTCATCTTGAGACTCACTAGTGACCCAATTTTGAGGAATGTCCAAGTTTTTAGAAAATTTTGGAGGCTGTGATTCTCTTTTCTTCCTTTCTCTCCTTCTTCTTTCTTTAGCTTCTCTTCGTTGTTTGTCTGCTTGTTGTTCATCTTGCAAGAGTTTTAGATTAGCAAGAATTAACTCACTCTGGCAACCTAAATCATCAAGTACTTCTTCAGCATGTGCACACCATGTTGTCAGATAATTACCAATCTGGTAAGTCTGATCCAGATCATTAGGATTCTATGCATTATGCTCGATAAGAGGAGCACAGTCAGCTCGTGTCGCTGGTTGCTTGGACAAAGAAGAGGTTGTACAGAACTTGGTTCGAGGAGGCCACTTGCCACCTTTGACAAAACGGTGATTGGCATACTGCCATTCTTCTACAGTAGGAAAATGACCTATACGATGCATTTTATTTACAGGCAAAAAAGGTTTTGACTCAGGTATGTACAACTCAGTAGAGGATAACTGAGGTTCAGAAGGACTGTCTTCTTCAACTGTGGACAAATTAGAACTACTGGAAGGAACATCACTTGGAGCAATTGGAAATACATATCGACGAGGTCTGGTTACAGGTTTAGGTATCTTTGACTTGGCAGGAATCAACTTTACTTGACCATCATCAAGTGATACCCTCCTAAACTTAGCTTCAGGCTTTCTTTCATCAGCAATTGATTTATACTGAATATACCAATTGTTTGGTAATTCAGAAGGATCATATAGTACACCTTCGACCTGTGCATTTGATAAACCAACTGTAACACAGTCTTTCAGAATGGGTTGTTTCAGCTTGGGATGTGCAGTGTTAGTTAACTGAAACGAAGCTTGGACAATTGCAGAAAGGTATTCACTATCTTCAGCCATATTAAGACCTTGAACTCCAGTCAATAGTTTCCAGCAATCTTTTAAATGTGCATCATTCAAACTGATAGAGTAATCAGGAAATATGGTTCCATATTGGCATCCAGTGGACAGATTTCCCATAATGGTTCCTATTCTTGCACTATCATAGGTTTGATGACGGGTGTCAAACAGTTCAGCAATACAAGGAGTATTTATACCGTGACGAAACAGAGGTGCAAGACCTATTCTTATCCCCCCAAAATGAAGATAAGAGTACTTCTTTTCCTTGACATACTGACGGAACTCAAACCTCCCGGTAATGGTTTTATTATTTTACAAACTGATGCCTCTGATGATTTTTGGACAGCAGTCCTTTTTGAAAGAAAGGGAGAAGGAGAAAATTTTGAAGAAGTTTTGTGTGCCTATGCTTCGGGTGAATTCTTGAAACACCAGAAAAATTATTTTCCTGCAGAAAAAGAAACCCTCTCCATCTTTAATGGTATACAAAAGTTTGAAATTTATTTAGCACCCGCCAAGTTTCTAATCAGAACTGATTCTATGAATTTCAAGTATTTTTTGACAACAAAGATCTCAAAACAACTTACGCATGGAAGACTTCTAGCATGGCAAATTTGGTTCCAAATGTATGATTTTGAAGTTGAATGGGTTCCTGGTAATTCTAATGTTTTAGCCGATGCTCTTACTAGAGAGATGAACAAAGTTCATGTTCACAGAAATGATATTTTCCGTCTTCCTGGTAAGACTCCTGCTGATGACAGTTTTGAAACATTTGTTCAAAGATTTCACCTTCTTGATTTTATCCTAGGAGATGTGGTTCAAGAAATTAAAAAGATTGTTGTCTTGAGATTGAGAAGAAACCAATGGATCTAAATGTGCCAAGCATGGCAACATAAAAATATTGATGTTTTTCTAAATATGGATGAAGAGTTGGTAAAGGTCTATCCCCTACCAAACATGAAGGTAAAATTGTATTTTAAAACATTAGATGATTCTTGGACCAGGAATTATACAGATGAGATGATCAGAATTTTGAAAATTTTGAATTATTATCAAATTATTGGTGGAGTTGATTTTTCTGTTGTTGTTTATGTCACTGCAAAAATGCTTGATCTGGAAGAAATAAATATGCATGAACAAGTTGAAAGATTCTTAAAATCTTTAAGAATCCCTGATTTATTTGAAGAATTGGAAGTTGCTTTTCTGCAAAGCAATGATGAGAATTTTGCAGGTACTGATTCCTTCCCACAATACGAATTGTTTGCACCCTTTGCTGATTGGGAATTTAAAGGTGGTAGATGTCAGAAGAAGGTTCAGGTTCGAGCCTCTCAGTGTGTTGAGAGAACACTTCAGTATTTGAGAACCTTTTCATCACCGTGGGATTATCAAAGCATGGAATTTAGAAATCCTATAATTCCTAATCCTTTTTCACAAGTCTATGGAGCTGAAAGTATGGGCGAAGCTACTCTTGCTACTAACGTAGAAGATATCAAGAAAGTACCAAGTTGGCTTAAAGAGTTTCATACTTTGAAACTATCAGAGAAAGTCTCATTAATCAAAACTTTAGAACCAATGCAAGGCAGACATGGAGTAATGAGGCTGATAATCAATCAAAAGGCACTAATCACAATTAGTGTTTCTTCAGGTAATTGGTCTGATGATGTGGTGTGTCTTATCAATCTGCTATTATCTAATAGAGTATGCTCATCCATGATGTTTGAAGTAAATTGGCAAGAACGAGGGAATATCAGTCATAATTGTAAATTATGGGTCCAAGCATGCATTGAGCAATCAGTCAGTATGTTCCAGATCTTCAAATGGGAATTGTTGGATGGAGTGGAGCTGTCAGTTCAGTCCTTGCCCGACTTTCGGAAAAGTAAAAAAGATTCTTTTCTTAATATCGAGATCGATCCATTTGCTTACATTAACAGATGGAATAAAGATGATTATCTCTTTCCGCAAAAGAATCTAAGAGTCACGACAGATACGGTAAAGTTTGACACAGGACAATCATCACGAGCACCACTCAAAGAGGAATCTTCAATAGTCATGACCAGTTCAAAAGGTAAAGAGAAAGCATACAAGGAAAAATAAACAGTGTTCGTAGACATGTACCAAGATGCTCAGGAACAGAATGACCCCACTTGGGAAAAAGATTACCTATCGTGGCTTACATCCTCTTGGGAAAGACAAAGGACCCCACCAGATTCTGAATTTGCATCAGATTATGATAGTGACCGAAGTCCGAAAGGACCTTGGTAGTGCGTCTTCTTTTTGTAAGTGCGTTTGCTTTATTTTGTACTCGAGAATATTGGGTAGACACCGTCATGACTAAGTAATGTCAGACAAGGACCCTCAATTATTCTCATATGTCTTATAAATAAGTGTGTGATAGATAGTATAGGCATCGAGTGTTGTGAGCGTGAGTGTGTGTTTGTATTCTGAGCTCTCAAAGACCAGAGACTAGCAAGCTCTAATCTTGAGGCTTAACTTAGTATGTAACATTTTGCTTGAATTAATATTGAAGCCTGTTGGGCCGCCTATCTGAGGATAGTTCTGTTCCAAGATCATCTCAAGGAGTGAGATTGTAAAGCGTGTTGGAGAAGCGAAAGGGTCGTGTAAGTCTGTGTATATCTCAGGATGATGTGAGGAAGCTTTCGCCTTACCGTCCACTTCAAAGGATCAAGTAAGTTACTGAGTCCATCATCTCTAAAGTTACTGAGTCCATTTGATGTCCATTTGAGTCCATCATCCCTATGAGTCCATTTGAGTCCATCATCCCTGGACTATATATACGGGAAACGGGTTTTATTAGGGATTTAATAAATAAATTAGTAATTTAGTTAAATGAGCGGAAGGGGCACCATAACCTAAGCATATGATTTTCATGTTTTATTGCTTTCCGATAATCACATAAATACTTAGGATATAGTGTTTTAACCTAACAAATACGGTTTTAGGCAAAAGTGATTTAACCTAAGGAAAAGAGTATTATTAGGAAAAATGAATGAACTGAAGGGGGAATGAATGTTTATGCGGGTGTTTTAGTAGTTATTGCCTATAAGTCATTAAGCCGAGGGTCCGGTCCCTCCAAAAGTCAGAGAAATACTCTAAGCATCTTTGACTTAGGGTTTTTAAGTACTTTGATCTTTATTTTGGGAAATTAGTTAAGTAAAAGGTGAAATGAATGAGGGAAATTAATTAATTAACTTTAATATCCATCTGCATGCTTGAGTGCCCATTCACATTTGGAACTTTTATGATGAAAAATATGATACACATGCTTTTGTCTAATCAATCATCAAAATTCTGCAACCTTTCTTCTACTTACCCACCTACTCATCCTACTATTTTTACTTCTCTTTATTAGGGTTCATTTGAGCTAGCAAACCCTTATCAAACAATTTTCTTTTCTTTACAACAGTAAACTAACTAAATCTAACCTTATTACATCCAAGGGCTCAGATTAAACCATTGAGCTCCTTTTATTTACTCTACCTATCTACTTATGCGCCAAGATTAAACAGTTTGGTCAGATTTTATTCTCTATATATGGACATGAAATTGAAACATGAAATAGCCAAGCTTAAACATTTTGAATACCATGGATTGTGGCAAATATTACCAGCTGCACATAATCATTTATTTTGCCAAAAAAAAAATAGTAGTGGCATTTTGGCTTGCACACTTTCATGGTCTTTTCTTTTCTTAGGGTTTATATTTTTCATCTTTTTTGACCTTTGTATTCTTTTTGTCCCTTGATTATTCTTTTAGGACATACCCTCTTTACATTTTTTTATTTTTTGAATATGGAAAACATTTGCATAAAGCAAAGGTATGCACATATTACAGGTTTAATCTCAGCCATCCAAAAATTATGACTCCTATTGGTATAGGAACCTAACAGTGGCTCCACTTGGGGATGGCATTTCCTGGTGAAATGTCAAGAACTTTGTAGACCAATGGCCTTCTGCATTACTGTGTTGATCTCCTACAACTTTCCCTTTTCATATTTCTACATTATTGCTATTTATGATAGTAAAACTTTTGAATCTTAGGGCCTTCACTTCGGGCTTCAACTTCAAAAAATCACTATCAAATCCACTCTAGACTTTTGAAAGTAAAATATTTACAAATGATTAGTGAAATCAGTAACTGGGCTCAATATAGTGTTTGAGCATTCGACCATTAATTGGTCCTCCTTCTACTTCTGTGCCATCCATTTCCTTGAGGAAGAAAGCATTATTACCTCTGAAAGCATAGATGATATATGGGCCTTTCCATAGAAAATCAAATTTCCCAATTTTACCTTTATCCTTTCTTCTTGAATTCCATTTCAAAACTTTGTCCCCTAGGTAGAAATCTTCTGCCTTAGTCCTTTTATCAAAAGCCTTCTTCATCCTTTCCTGCACAACTTGAGATATGATATACACTTCTTCCCTGGTCTGATGTAAATAAATTGTTTGGTCGATTCTCCTTTGGATGTCATTTGGTTCAACCTGCAACTCTTGGAGCAGCTTCATCACCGGTGTTCCCAAGGAAGATGGGAAAACAACTTCCATTCCATAAACTAATTGATAAGGACTGGTACCAATGGATTTCTTTTTAGTTACCTATCTGCCCATAAGGCATTCACTAGCTTCTTGTTCCATGTCTTCTTGTTATCCTCCAACAATTTTTTGATGATATTCACTAAACTCTTGTTTGAGGACTCTGCTAGTACATTTCCTTGAGGGTAATAAGCTGTGGAGTGACCCAGGGTCATATGATACTTATTACAGAAATCAATCATTCTTTTAGATTTGAAAGTTGTTGCATTATCAGTGATGATCTTGTTTGGGCACCCAAACCTAGATAGGATGTTGGACTCAAGGAAGGTTATTATAACAATATCAGTGGCTTGCCTTAATGAGATAGCTTCTATCCATTTGGTAAAGTAATCTGTAGCAGTGAGGATCCATTTGTTTTGGGCAGAGGAAGGTGGATGAATTTCACCAATGAAGTCAAGACGCCATTGCTGAAAAGGTGCTTCAGTAGAAATTGGTTTCAAGGACAAGGGTAAAATATTTTTCTTTCCTTCAAAAATCTAACATTTACGACATGAGGTTACAAATTTCTTTACATCAGAAAACAAAGTGGGCCAATAGAAACCAGCTCTAAGAATCTTGTCAGCAGTGGTTTTCCAGTAAAGATGTCCTCCACAGTCACCTGCATGAAACTCTTGTAATACCTTGTCAAATTCTTCTTTCAATAAACAGTTAAGAAGGATACCTTCATAATTCCTCCAAAACAACGCATTGTCAATTATGCAAAATTTTAAAGATTTCATTTTTAAAAGCCTGCTTTTGGTCCTGGATAATTCAGGAGGAGCTCGTAGATTTTGTAAAACATATATGATGTCAGAATACCATGGTGATTCAATAAAGCCTGGTTGATTGGTGGAGTCACCATCTCCTCTCCATTATCCATTTCTGCAATAAAATTTATATCTAAGGCCTGATAATTCGATTCAGCCATGAGCTTGGCTAAACCTTGGCCTTTGATTAGCTTTGTTGGTTTTATTTCCAGGTCATATTCTAATATAGTAGCAATCCATTTCCCTCTCTTTCCATCTAGACCATCCTGAGTTAGGATATCCTTGACTACTGCATTGGGGACATAGGCTATTACATGAGAATATAAAATGTAAACTCTAAAATCTTTAGTAGCTTTGACCAAAGCAAAAGCCTGCTTTTCCATTATATTGTATTTTAGAGGGGCATCTCTCAAGGCTTTGCTAAAAAAGGCAATAGGTTGTCCATAACCCTGATCATTCTTCTGCAGTAGGACTGCAGCAATTGTATGTTCTGAGGCAAAGGAAAATATAATGAAATCCATATCAAAATTTGGACTGACCAAGACAGGTGTTTTTTTAAGGCTAGCTTAATATCTTCAAAGGATCTTTTAGCTTCGATGGTCCATTTTATGGTCGAATCTTTTTTCAACATGTTATTCAATGATCTAATTAATTCTGCTAAGTTATAAATAAATCTCCTAAGAAAGTTTATTTTCCCTAAAAAGGATTGTAATTCCCTGATGCTCCTATGATGTTGTATCTGTAAGATGGCTTCAATTCTTGCAGGATCTATTCGGATACCATATTTTGAGATTATATGGCCTAATAACTTTCTGTCTTCTAACCCAAATAAAGATTTTATAGGATTCAAAGAAATTCCATACTTCCTACATTTGATGAAGACCTACCTTAGATGATCTAAGTGTTGTTTATCAGATTTTGAGAATACAGTGATATCATCTAAGTATATTACCAGGAAGTCATGAATTTCCTTAGCAAAAGATATATCCATAGCTCTTTGAAAAGTGGCCCCTACATTCTTTAATCCAAAAGGCATTTTCACATACATGAATGTGCCCCAAGGAGTAGTGAATGCAGTTTTAGCCTGGTCATCTAGGTGAACTAAAATCTTATTGTAACCAAAAAACCAATCCAATAATGAGATTCCGATTGACCCTACTACCCTTTGTAAGATGTGATCCATTTTAGGAAGAGGGTAATTGTCTTTAAGTGAAACTTTATTAAGATTCCTGAGATCAACACAAAGTCTAATCTCACTAGTCTTTTTCCTTGTGGGCACCAAATTTGAAACCCAATCAGAGAATCTAATTGGTGCTATTATCTTGGCTTCATACATCCTTCTGATTTCCTTTTCAATAGAAGGCAATAGGATGGGATTAATCCTCCTAAGCTTCTGTCTGAAAGGTTTTTGGTTTTCTTTTATGGGGATGGTGTGTTGTATTATGCTGGTGTCATAGGACTTGAGGTCCTCATAACTCCAAGCAAAGACATCTTGGAATTCCTTTAGTAATTCAAGGTATTTCACTTTTTCAGGAGGTAAGGACTTTGAAAGTTTTATCAATTTTGGATTTTCCTCAGTACCTATATTACACTCCTCAATATCAGATTTTAAGGGTTCCATTTTTGGTTTTCTAGGGACATCATTTGAATCAAACAAGTCTTCCAAAGGAGTTAATCCTTTGGGAAAAAAGTTGTCTTTGAGATTAATGATTTCAGAGTCTTCGTTAATTATCTCATCAATTTCAACTTGTTTTAGGTTTTCTACATCTGATTTTGTAAATTTAGTGGGATGAAGTCTATATATCTTTTCATCTTCTATTTTAGTAATTTCTACTTCCTCTTTAAACAGAATCTAATGTTATGTTAGTATCTACATTGTTATTTACAAATTATTCTTCTAAAGTTAAAAAATTATTTATCTGTTGATCATTAGTGAATACTTGCCAGTTTTTTAAGTTATCTGGGATAGTAGGTCTGTGCCTAACCTTAGCAGTTTACTGATGGTTAGGTTGAAATGGTAACTTACAAGTGCTGGCAAACATTTCTAAACTATGAGCTTGCATATTATGTTTCCTTGGGATGACTGCAAGCTTAGTTTCTAGAAAAGTGTTCAATATTTCTACAATTGTTCCTCTATAAAAACTTAACCTAGGATCTTTGGTCATATATACAACATTAATTTGTTTTATAACCAACTCAGAATCTCCCATAATAGAAACTCTTATAGCTCCTAACTTTCTAACCAATTTGAGACCTAAAAGAAGTGCTTCATACTCAGCCATGTTGTTAGTGCATTTGAAATTCAGTCTGTAAGCATGGCCCTCTGAGTGATCATTCTCTAAATTGTATATCCACACTCCAGCTCCTGCTCCTAGTTTATTCATTGACCCATGAAATTCAAGATGCCATAATATTTCATGTTCATAATTCTTACTGTCTAGGGGGACAAAAGTTTCATTGGTTAAGGTGTCTTGATCATCTTTTTTATCTGAAAGCTCTTGAATTTGAATAGTTTCATTTTGAGCTATAACTACAATTTCTTTTGGTTCTGAAATAATGTTGTTTGAAGTAGTTTCTGGTGTTTGTTCAACATTGTACAAAATAAAAGAATCGATGTCAGAATGCATAGAATATATAGGAAAGTTTTGAGGCCTATCCTGGCTAATCACTACATATTTCATTAGGGTCTCTCTGTATAGTTTTTTAGGGTGTCCAAAGACTGAAATTGTGGCATATGACATGTAAAGTTGCAAAGATCCTTGGAGTTTAGCCCCCCATGATCTAGACAATAGCATGCCATATTTAGGTGGTATATCAGCAACAACTATATCCATGAGAATGGTTTTAGTAGGATATTGTATGAAGGAAACACACAGGTCTTTAATTAGCCCTAGACAATTTACTTGACTTGAGTCAAATGAAAATAGGTCCTTGTAAGGCCTAGTATTGTCCAAGTTTAATTTTTCCATAACAGATTTAGGCATTAAATTATGTGAAGCCCCAGAATCTAATATTGCATTGTGTAAGATTTTATCATGAATGTTAAGGCTAATATAAAAGGGTGGTATTCCTCCTTCTAATGGTTTGCCATTAACATCAGGACCGAATATAAGCTTAGGCTGATCATCAAACAAGTTGACAGAGTCTTCATTCTCAATGAAGTTTAAGGTTTTGCTTAATTGAGATTTATAAGTTTCATTTTTAATCAGCTCTGTTAAGGGAACTGAGATTTTCAGTTTAGCCACTTCTACTCCCAAATTGAAAGGCAAAGGGGCTTTCTCTGTTTGAGGGCTTGGAATTTTCACGGTAGGAGTTTGAGTAGATTGTTCTTCTTTTTCTACATTTGAAGTATCTTTCTGTGGATTTTCTAATATGGTGTTTGGAGATTTCTCCACTGTCGCCTTGGAGGGAATTGAAGTGGATGGTTGGTTATCAAGGAGTTGATCATGAGTTATATCTACAATGGTGGGACCAGAAGGGTTCTGATTTAGTCTAGGGAGGATTTGGAGAGTTTTAGTAACTGGAGCTGTTTTGATTTTCTTAGGTTGATTTGGTATTGCTTTCTTGTTTTGGTCAGGAGTATCAGTGTTCTTTTCACTCCTCAAGTTGTATTGCTTGTGCACTTCGAAGATAACATAATCATACCCATGTTTATAATCAAATGACTCTCTGGATTGGATCTACAATTGCTGAAGCATATGTAATTCCTGATCATCTTGAGTCAAGAAGACAATTTCCTCTTCATCTAATCCCATTAAGTTTATTTGTGTGTCTTGTTCAGGGTCTTCTGAATGGGATGTTTTAGCATAGTTTTCTTGAAAAGGAGGCCTAATATTCTGATCAGGTCCATTTTTTCCAGTATTTTTATTTTGATTCTTTCTAAAGTTTTGATTTCTCACTAGAGGTGCCTGATGATTATTCCATTGAGGCTTCCATTCAATGTTCTCTATCTTATCCATTAGTTTTTCCATTCCCTTGGTTAGGACACCTATTTTAAGGTTAGAGGGTGAGGCTTCATCTTTCACAGATCCTCTCCTTTCATTCCTAACCCTAGCTCTTTTTGCTAGCAAATTAGCTTCTACACTAACTGCTACACTCTACATGTCTTCTAAAGTTGGAGGGTTTCTCTCTCTAAGTTGGAATGCCATATCAGTATCAAACCCATCAGGAAACTTTATCAGAGCTAAGTCAAGTGGGGGTCTAAGATTGACTGGTATTGCATTGTATATATTGTTAAATCTGGTACAGTAATCCTGGACTATTTCATTTGGTCCTCTTCTGATGCTCTCGTATTCTGAAAGAATCTGCAGAGGGTTCTTTTCCTTTTCCCATCTATTTAAAAATTGCTGATAAAATACTTCTAAACCATCTATGCTATTAGCCAGAAATGCTCTAAATCATTTCCTAACATCACCAGCTAGAGTCTGAGCAAAAAGTCTCATTTGAACATCTCCAATATCAATTTCATGTAATTCAAAGTAATCTATCATTTTGTTTACATGTTTTTGTGCTGTATAAGGTCCTATGCCATCAAATTCGACAATTTTGTTTTGGTAGTCTTGTGGCATGGCACCCAGTGGAGCAGGTAACACAAGAGGGGCATATCTATTTGCCATGGCTCTAAGTTGGGCAGGGCTAAGAAGTGGAGTTAGGGTACCAGGGGATAATACAATAGTTGATGGAGAGCTAGGAACAATGGGTTTTTGATGGGTAATGATAGGTTGGTAGGGAAGTGAGGGTATGAATGGAGGTGAGGAATGAACTTCAGAAGTGGAGGTGAATAGTGGTGAACTAAAGGAAGTTGAAACTGTTTCAGAAAGCTCGGGGATTTTAAAAGTAGTAAGGGATGACTAAGGGGAATTTAAAATATACTCATCAATTGACAGGTTTGCCTTTTGGACTTCAAGATCTGCAATAAACTCTGTATCTAGAACTATGACATCAAGTGCACTTTCAAACTTGGTTCTAAATAGGGAAAGGTCAAATGACTCATCAAAAGGGAGGTCTTCTAGAAACAACCACTCATTAGGACAGGAATATGCTTTGATCGAAGGTATTGGACTTACTGAACTTTCTTGTCTTCTAGATCTTCTTGAAATCAGGTTGGGATTATCCACTACTGAGGGAGGGTTTGGATCAGGATTGGCCCTAGTGTAGTGAGTTCTCCTTGTAGCCAGATTTCAAGCTTATTCTAATTATTTTCTTTTTGTAAAATTTTGTAAATAACTTCTAATAACCCTTCAAGAGGCTTGAAATAAAGATTTGAAATTTTCTCAAAGGTTTATTAAGACTGAGGATTTGAGGTCCCCAGTATGGTCGCCACTATGTTATCACTCAGAAGTTTTCCCTAGAAGTTATCAAAAGAAGGAATAATCCGAGGTAACCACAAACCAATCTTCAGACTCAGGTTCTAGCCAACCTAAGTCCAGAGAGGGCTCTCTATAATTTAACTTTTTTTGGGTGAGGATTTTAGGCTAGTTCTCAGTGTTCATAAGGTTTTTATTTTGGTTGGGTGGTGGAATTCTAGGAATAGATGGATAGAGCTAGCTTCTTCAAACCATTGGTCTATGGAGTCGATAAAAGGATAGCATAACTGGATCAGATCATTAAAGGGAATGTTCATTGGGAAAGCTAACAAAGCAAAAGGAAAATCTTCAAGGGCTGATGGATGGAATGATTCTAACCAGGGTGAAACAGAACTGAAGAATCCTTGGACTGGGATTAGAATGAGGAACAGAGGGTGATCATCAACAAAGTGAAATTAAGAATCCTTTGCTACATATATCATAAAGGAAAACTACGGAAGCTAAGGAGCAGCTAAGAATTCCCTAGCTAAGATAGTTTAGCAGGAAACATTAAGAATGTAAACGGACAAGATAGAGTGCATTTAAGAAAGTTCTGAAATATCATTCCTAGTTTAACATTCAGATTTCATAGAACACATATGATTATTAAGAAACATAAGGAAAAACAATAATACACATGAGAGAACACTTATTTGATTTTCGCTTTACACAAGAATCCTGAAAAATATATGAGCTGTATTCCATGATCTAGCAAGCCAATCCAATTTTTGGTACAATGAGACTTTGATTTGAGAGAAAATTCTATAGAAATGTCTTTGAATCCACCCTAAATACTTCAAAATATGAAGTATTTATACAAAAAATATTTACAAAATATCTCATAACAGTTTGAGATTTAATTTAGGAAATCAAAATATCTTCAAGCATGAAGATAGAGACAAGTGGAAAACTGCATCATGATGTCCCTTTTATTGCGGTAGTGCTGGCTGTTGCAGTTGAGTTTGAGCCCTTTAAGCTGGCTGATATTTGTACGCTGGAATCATATTTATCTTTAATCTTTCACTGATAATCTTTAACCTGCTACTTTTTGACCCTGTTCATATGTCTTTTACCTGATTCATCTGGCTACCTTCAGATATATTGTGGTAACTTATAGTAAATCTATCATTTTTTCCCACCATTCATCCTCAGGTAACTTTGCTTTTATCATTATTCAATATATTCCGTCTGCTTCTGTGTACTTAGCAAAGTTGGGCTTGGTGACAAACAAATGTTTCACCTCATGCTGTAAAAAGAACAAGTTTTCAAAACTGTCATATAGTACTTTCCCTGTAGGCAAGGCCTTGATACCTAAAGTATTGGCTTGCTCCTTGGCTAACTTCCTTATTCTGTCAGTGTAGTCCAATTGGGTCATAAGTTTATCATGGATGACCATAGGACTGGGAAGGCCCTTGTCCCTCAAAATTTGAAATTTGGCCATGAATCTGTCAATGGCCACCTGCATGTTATGGAATTTTTCTTCTAAGTTGACCATAAGGTTTCTTTTGGAAAGAACCTTTTTGATTTCCAGGATGGCTTCAATCCTATCCTCTATACCAAGCTCATTTAGCTCATGTTTGTTCTTGTTGTTCAGGAAGTAGATCAGTCGATTGGCATCCTCCGGCATTTCACCCAATTCTTCTTTTACCTTTTGGATAGCTCCAGTAGCTACCTTTACCAGTTCTATTTACTCAAATATGACTTGAATTGATGGCCAAATATCACTGACAGAGTCAATGATATTGGCCCAGAGCATCTCTTTGGTCTGTCCTAGTGGCTTTTGCAGTGTTAAATCTTTTTCTAGGACTTTGATCTTCTCACCCATCCTTAGGGCTTTCTGTGTTTCTTCTCTGTACTGAATTTGGGCAAGCTTACAGTCAATTTCTAAGATTGCCACTTTATCTTTTAGCCTTTTGAGCTTTGTTGCTTGGATGGATATTTCCTCCATGGCTTTTACTAACTCTATTGTTTTCTCTGCAAATGTACCTGTTGTTGTAGACTCAGTTGTGACTGGCAGTGCTATGGCAGGTGGAGCTGTTGGTGCTAATGATGCTACCAATGTTGAAGGGACTACAATAGAAACAGTGGGAATGTCAGTCCTAGAAGTGGTGGCCAAGTCACTTTGTTTGGACTGAATCAATGTGTCCAAATCTTTCTCTGTCTCTTTCAATTGGTCATTTAGCTTTACAACCAATTCCATAAGCTCTTCTTGTCCTTTTTGTGTTTCCAGGACTTCTGTTGTTTGTGGGTGATGTAATGGTGGCATTTTAAGTTGCTTCTTCAAAGCAGTTATGTCATCATTCTTCTTTATCAATTTTTTGGTGGCCTTTACATCTTTGGGATCGTGTCCCAACTCAATGATTAAGTGCCCTAAGGACTTGATTCTGGTGTCTTTGGCCTGTGAAGAGGTCTTCTCCAATTGGAACTAAGTTGATATGTTATTTAGGGAATTTTGCAATTGGTGGGCTGCGATGGCTTTCATTGTCAAGGTGGAGTAAATCATCTCCCCTGTCTGCTTATGCAGCTCAATCTGGTCAATAGGATGGATGTCCTTTTCCGGTACTTCGAAGTCTATCTTCTTAAAGTCTGCTGTTGTCCTTTGTTGTTGAGTAGTGGGCCTCATAAATGTCATCTGCATTTTTCCTTTTTCACATCATAGGCTAACATAAGCCTTCTCTGATTGGTGGGTGCCATCTTTAAGTATTGTGCATAGGTTTGGGCTTTTAGCCTCTCATTCCTAGCTTTTATGTCCTTGTAGCTTTCTCTGATGTCTTGGTCTCTATCAGTTGGCATCCTGAATGAGGACACTTCAACACTCTTCTGCCTTTCCAACATCTGAGTATGTGATGTGGAAGGTTCTAGTGTGCCCCCTGAGGAAGTGGCATGCCTGTTTCCTTCTCTTTTTGTGCTGGTGGCCCCAACTGTTTCTTCTGTGAATTCTTATTTAGAGACAGGATTTGTCGTTTACCTTTTAACTAGGTTGGTTTCTGCATATGCCTGTGAGGTTGCTCTACCTGAAGTTGTGGTCTCTTCCCTATTTCTTTTGAGGCTTTTCTCCTCGTTTAGAGGAGTTTGCAAGACTAGGGTAGTACTCATAATGGGCTCTGGTATACCAGTTTGAGTTAACTCCTTTGATAGGTCTGGTTGTTCTGAATCTTCTTGCACCTGGGATTCCTCTTCTATATTTGATTCAATTTGTACCTGAGATTCTCCTTGTGCTTGTGATTCTTCTTGGGCCTGAGATTCTTCTTGGACCTGGGTTCCTCCTGGAACCTGTAGGAAAGAACCCTCATCAATCTGCTTCTCTAGATAAATTAGAGTATTTTCAACAGCAACTTCAGAGCTATCTCTGTCCACTAAAGTATTCTCCACCCATTCCAATTAATTTGCATATTTTTCTATTTCAGGGATTCAATGGTGAATGTAGGGAGCCATCTTGTTTTTCTATCATCTGTTGCAGATGAAGTCAAAGGGATCATATCTCCACATGAAGCTCTGTTTTAGTTTAAGTCTATGAAGGATTTTCTCTGCTTCTTTTCCAGCTTCTTAGCTATTACACACAAAGGGACCGAGTTGATCTTTGATTCTGAGCTGAGCCTTCTTTTTGGCTTTAACAAAATTCACCTCATCTGAATTGATTATCTGCCTGTAGTACTCCAGAGCAAATAACCTCATTGGGAGGTATCTGGGCAGTTTATATGGGGCCAACTCACAGTGATAGAACCTAATTTTAGTGTGATTTTGGTACAAGTACCAATCTCCCACTTTGTGTTGTTTTGAAAGCTGCAGAATCCTCCTGATATCTGAACTGATTCTTGGAGGAGGGTTGCCTATTAGCATTGTCACTATAGGATGTACAAAAAGATCTATGAAGTTTGTATAGGGATATGGGGAGTCATACTTATGGATCAAAGGAGCCCAGAAAATTACTGACCTAGGATGACCTTTAGTATCAAGCTTTTGGAGAGTAAAGGGGAACTTGTCGGCTTGGTAATATAGGAAAAGGTGGTACAAAACTGAGGAATACTTGAATACTCTCTCATTACTCATCCTAAGAAATTGGTCATGCATCAAATAAGCTATGGACTTTGCATAATCATACATGATAACAGGAGGTTGTCCTGGAGTGAAAATAGACATGAAGGCTAAGATGATTTCATCTATATACTCATGGGTGGTATAGCCTAGGATACTAGATATCATTGCTACAATGTCCTGTCCAAATTTGGAAAAAATGGTATATACATATGGGGGAGGATCTTTTGGAATATGTTTCACTTCTACAATAAAAGTTTGGAACATTTCAGCAAGCCTTACAGTGGTTAGCTTGGGGAATCGGTCCAATAGATATCCAATGGAAATTGGGGTTAGGTTTTGCCCTGGTTGTAGTTGTAGCATTTCATTGATTGACTCAGCAGTGATAGTGAAAAGTATGGTTTGGTCGGGGGACATCACTGCTCTTTGACTAGGGATGTAGTTTCCATGGCAATAATGGACAATTTCTGGAAAGATGTGCACCTCAAGGAATTGATACTTTGGCAAATTAGATTCCCAAAGGCCTATTTTATCAACATGGTTTAGGTATTGATCTCTATATCGGCAGTATATTTCAAGAGGGGATTCATGGAGAGAGGTGTCCATGTTTTGGAAATCTTTATCGACAAGTGGAAGGTGGTCCAAGTCTAGGTGAGGAGTGGAAACTGGTCTGACCATGGCAATTGGGGCAACCAATCCTAGTTCTTGTGGATTTAATTATGGGGGAGGTAAATTGTCAATCTTTAGGGAAAAGGTGGTTCAATTCCAGGCGGGTTTTAAGTTATCAGAGTTTCTCTTTAATTTTAATTAAGAAAACTTATTGACTGGTTCAAAAATTTACAGGGTTTTCAATGGATTCTGGCTTAAATACCTGGAATTTGGAGTAAACTGGGTCTGAACCGGGTAACTGGCAATTGTGAACGGTTGAAAAGGCTTCAATCAGGTTGGAAGGCAATCTGGGAGATTTTGGCATCTTCACAGTGCAATTGTACGTGGATTGATAGCTTTCAACGTTCACAAGCGCGTGCATGGAAGTTTACAATTAAAAAAATAATAAAAACAATGATTTGGGGCTTTTTTGGATTTATGCGCGAAAATTCAATTTGGTGGGTACGGGTGAATAGTAGTTGTTTGTCGCATAACAAGGTGAAAAGTGGTTGTTTTGGCATGTAGCAGGGTGAACAGTGGTTGTTTTGGTGTGTAGCAGGCTGGTGGTAAGTGGTTTGCTTTTCACATCTTTTGGGCGCTTAGTGCTATTGGGGGGCCGCCTAATTCCATTCATTGAGTGCCACGTCGCCTCAGGGGCACAGCGGAAAATAGCCCATTTGGGGTGGGTAACGTTCAAACTTTGGGCCCTTCCAAAATCAACATGCGCTGTCAGATGGGGAGAGGAGAGATCGTCTAGTGGTTGGGCGATGGAGTTGCGCGGAAGGTAATGGGGGGGGGGGGGGGGGGGGAGGGGACAACGGGCATTTAAGCGTGGCAGTTTTGGTTTAATGAGGGATTAAGGCATCGGGCGGGATTTAATTGGGTTTTTTAACTAACTTAATCGAGGATCACTTAGTTAGTGGGTCTGGGGTAAAAACTTTAGTTTATATAATTAAACTGGGAAGGGATTAATTAATATTGCAGGAGTTAGTATATATATGGGAAACGGGTTTTATCAGGGATTTAATAAATAAATTAGTAATTTAGTTAAATGAGAAGAAGGGGCACCATACCCTAAGCATATGATTTTCATGTTTTATTGCTTTCTAATAATCACATAAAGACTTAGGATATAGTGTTTTAACCTAACAATTACTTTTCCTAGGAAAAAGTGATTTAACCTAAGGAAAAGAGTATTATTAGGAAAAATGAATGAACTAAAGGGGGGAATGGATGCTTATGAGGGGGTTTTAGTACTTATTACCTATAAGTCATTAAGCTGGGGGTCCGGTCCCTCCAAAAGTCAGAGAAATTCTCTAAGCCTCTTTGACTTAGGGTTTTTAAGTACTTTGATCTTTATTTTGGGAAATTAGTTAAGTAAAAGGTGAAATGGATGAGGGAAATTGATTAATTAACTTTGATATCCATCTGCATGCTTGAGTTCCATTCACATTTGGAACTTTTATGATGAAAAAGATGATACACATGCTTTTGTCTAATCAATCATCAAAATTCTGCAACCTTTCTTCTACTTACCTACCTACTCATCCTACCATTTTTACTTCTCTTTATTAGGGTGCATTTGAGCTAGCAAACCCTTATCAAACATTTTTCTTTTCTTTACAATAGTAAACTAACTAAAGCTAACCTTAGTACATCCAAGGGCTCAGATTAAATAGTTGAGCTCCTTTTATTTACTCTACCTATCTACTTATCTGCCAAGATTAAATAGTTTGGTCAAATTTTACTCTCTATCTATGGACATGAAATTGAAACATGAAATAGCCAAGCTTAAACATTTTGACTACCATAGATTGTGGCAAAGATTACCAGCTGCACACAATCATTTATTTTGCAAAAAAAATAAATAGTAGTGGCATTTTTACTTGCATACATTCATGGTCTTTTCTTTTCTTGGGGTTCATATTTTTCATCTTTTTTGACCTTTTTATTCTTTTTGTCCTTTAATTATTCTTTCAGGACATACCCACTTTACATTTTTTAATTTTTTGAATATGGAAAACATTTGCAGACAGCAAAGATATGTACATATTACAAGTTTAATCTCAGCCATTCAAAAATTATGACTCCTATTGTTATAGGAACCTAACAAGCACGACTGTTATAAAAATAGTAGCACCGACGACGCAGGTGCCTTTGCTAATAACCCTCGATCGGCGTGATCCTGATCCTGGATCTCGCACCGACCGAGGGCAAATTTTGTTTACCAAAATCTCCTCAAAAAATCTGAAAAATGGTTAAAAACATGAAAAACAAATATGTAAATGAAGCTTAGGGTCTCAGCTCTTACCTGCAACTAAGGGTTTGTCAATCGGCCTCCTGGATCTGTCGTAATCCGCTCCTGAAGATCTAGGGAACAAATGGGTAAAAATTTCTCCAAAAGAGGTAAAAGAGATAAAAGGGTAAAAAATAATTTACTTTTTCCCTTTTTATAACTTTTTCATGGTATTTTAGGGTTTTTAAAAGCATTTTTTCACCTATTTTTTCCTTAGAAATTGGATAATGTGTTTGCCTCTTGTGTAGTGATAGGCAACAGATTGCTGATGATGGTGCTGGAGTCGTGTTTAAGCTCTTTTCTCGACTCGTAAAAAACTCAAATGAAAAGAATGCCAAGAATTTTTTTCTTTTTGACTCATTAAAGAGAATAAAAATGGGGGATCTGCTTTCAGCTCTTTTTCGACCATTAAAACATGAAAAAATTTCAAGCTCTTGTCATTTTGAACTCGTTAAATGTTGTGAAACATTGTTTACCCAGTATGCGTTTACCCCTTTTTCAGGCTGGGATAAACTATTTACAAAAAAGGTACTCCTTGACTAACATGGTCAAGCGGTTCTCTCAAGTATTATTTTCTACCTTTTTGGGCTTGAGATACACAAATTTACAAAAAAGGGCCTTTTGGAGTTTTCTTTTCCATGTCTTTTTCAAACTCTCTAAATATGAAAAAGATATCGAGTTACACCTTTGTTGGACTCATTAAAAAATTAAACGACATCAGATTCATCACCATGACGGACATGAGCTTCTCCTTCCTAGGGCTCATTAATCTTATTAGGTTGGATTCATCCGAAGGATGGACTTACAGTGCAAGCACATGTTATCCCCTTCAGGCTTGCGATTAAAAAATAATTGGGGTACCTACCAGAAATGGTGGGGGGAAATGGGAAATTCTATCAGTTGTGTCGGCAACCCACTCTTGAACATGACACTTTATGCTTCGCGTCGGGTTGGGATATCCTCACTTCATCGTTGACCTTCCTAGGTTGGTCCATTCATTTTTTTCCTTTCCATCTGATCTTTGCCATGTCATCATGACCTTTGATCCTATAGACCTAAAAGCTACCAAACTCTGGAGTCGTGTCGCCAA
The DNA here is from genome assembly GCA_031772625.1 of Pinus tabuliformis. Classification (NCBI taxonomy): domain Eukaryota; kingdom Viridiplantae; phylum Streptophyta; class Pinopsida; order Pinales; family Pinaceae; genus Pinus; species Pinus tabuliformis. The sequence continues at coordinate 1,603,954,113 of CM062817.1, read as the reverse complement.
TATGTTCAAGAGTTATCCTTCTGCAGTTACACCCATTATTGATTCTTTGTATCATCCATAATCATTGCATCCATTTGTCTCGCATCGATGATGTGGGATACATCATAGCCCTCCTTCGACAAGGTCACTTCCTATCGACTTCAGCTCGTTATCCAGGAAGTTGGCCGAGAGACTCCCTTCTAGTACCTTAGAGCTTGCATGCCCCAATGGCAAGTTCTTCGCACTCGACAACAAGTTTGCATCATTGACTTTCAATCAGGTGATTTCACGGGTGTTTAACTTCAGTTCCTTATTCAAATTCTGTGACTTGTGCTATTAGTACCTTGAGAGCCATTGTCATTATTGGTGGTTTCTCTCACGCTTTTTAACGGTTCACCTCATTGACCGATAATCAAGCGACTTTCTAGCATGTTCGACTTCGACACATCTATTCACATGTTAGAATTTGTACTTTGATCGGGTCGTGTTGGAGCGCAAGACCCTGGGCTCAGATTACTAAAATCCAGGTTGCAAGTTAATGTGGCATGATCATGCTGATATACACGTTTCTTTTAGATGGATGGCTACGACCATACCATGAGTTCTTATATGTGATCCTTCTCACTATTGGATGGTTGCAACCATACCTTGGGTTTGATATGATCCTCCTTACTGGATGGATGCGCCGATACCTTGGATCCATTTACATGATCTTTCTCTAGATGGTTGCATCCATACCATGATTCATGTATCATTTATCAAAGTTTTCAGTGATGTATATGTATCTATGCTTGCTTGCAGGTTTTCCGACAACCGTCTCTGGTTCCACGCATCTACTTGTAAATCATTTCACCCCTCACTCTAGTTCGGCCTTCACACTTTAGGGGGCATCTGTTATACTGTTATACAACATTTTGTCACTGTCCCTATGCTTCTCGTTCCTTGATCCTAGAGGACCTCTACAATGAACTCTATATTCTTTCCCATCATGAAGAGCATGCCTTTACATCCCTCTTCATGTGCAGAATATTCCCCTCTTGCATCATTTCCCAAGAATCTTCATTCAATCCCAGTTTTTAAGACCAACGCTAGTGCTCAGTTCCTTCCCCGTGCCGATTTGCAGAGTTTGAAATCAGACCTAGTGCTGAATGGCACAAGTGAGCCCTTCATCACTCGTGTCGACCCTCTTTTGGAAAGTTTTTTAAAAAAGGAGTCAAAGTTTCCAGGCTCATTTCCCCTATTAATATGGAACAAACCAAAGAGATAAGCCCTCTCCCATCATAAGAGGAACCATTGCCCCTCCATCAAAGCTATATAAACTCCTCCTTTTCCAAGTTGAACTAGTTTTTTTGGAGCTTGAATAACTAGCAAGATATCTATAGCTTCATCCTTCTATTTTATGTTTGTGAAGGGAGAATAGCGTGTTGGTTTGGTTTGGAACTAAAGGGAATAAGCCTTAAACTTCCATTGTTGAGGCTAATCATAATATGCTAGCAATGGTGTTGCAACCCGGATACGTCGAAGGAGACCTGCAACGTCAAGGCTTTGGTTGTATTTCCTTATCAAACTTTATTAATACAACTAATACTTTATTTCCTACATTGAGTGTCATATTACATTTGATGGCCTAATATTCCTTGACTTTTTAAGTAGATTGAATGCGATTGTATGATATCATGTTTTCTTTTGTATCTTGTGTATTTGTTTCAGGTATTTGAACAGGAAAAATGAAATGAAGCTAGAGCAAAGGAGTGAGATCACCATCAAGCGGATTAGCGTTCTAAGAGGTAGGCCCTCTTATTCGATTATAGTATAATGGAAGTTTACATTAGGTTGTTCTGTTTGCGGCTAGACCCACACTTGGGCTAGAGGGATCACCTCTGTCCGTAGAGGAGATTTACCTACTCCACAGTTAGGTCCCTATAATACTAGTGCATTCCCTCATTGTTATTTTTAGTGTAGCCCCCTTATTGTTATTGTTGTGCCTATGTAGTCCCTATATTGTTATTATTGTGCCCCATAGAAGCCCACTATTGTCATTGTTGTGCCCTTACATTATTATTGTTATGTCGGATCTGATTATATTGTGACCCCTTAGACTTCTATATATAGACAGGAGTTTTTTTCATTTGAATCATACAAGAATTGTTCATTTTTGTAATGTAAAGGAGGTTTCCCCCTCGAAGATGCTAATTTTGAAGTCGTTGATCTATCTCTTCTTCTATTTTGTGAGTTGGTTGCATAACAATTGTGATCTTTGATGTGGGTGGCTTTGAAATCATGTCGACCAACTTGTTTTTGTTTCCCTTCTTGTACTTTATCACTAAATCAAAACTATTGTAGAAGCCCCATCCACTTGTAATGCTTGGTCTGATGTAACTTACTCTAGGCCTACAAGTATTGTAAAGGTTGGTGATATGTGTAGATTAATATCTCCTTCCCCATAAGATAGTGCTTCCACTTCTTCACAATATGCACCAGGGCACATAGCTCCTTGTCATAGGTAGGGTAGTGTTTTCATTGCTACAACACCCTCTAAAAAATTTCTATATTCAAATTTTGGAGCCTACCTTTTGTCATGTGAGGTGTCACTTTTTGGTAGTCAAGTGTCCATGTTCCTTTCTAAGTGTCGTCGCATCATCAAGAGTAACAATAGTGCACTTTAGGGTCATAGTACACTTTATGGACACAAAATGACACTTTTTGGTTGCAATTGTGTATACTTTGTTTTTTATACTTGGTGAGTGTTTTTGAACTAGAATTTTGATGTATAATTCCTAGTTTTAGGTCCTATCTAAGTTATACTGATGAGTTAAGTTATGTCACACTTGATTTCCCTCCTAACTCATTATGTTTTTCCATGGGTTATCCCTCCAAACTTAGACAATTTTCTAACATTTCAAGCCTGCATTTTAGGCCATGAAGAGCACAAAACACACTCCCAAGGCTTAGAAGAGACCCTCCTTATCATTTTATTTTTTTCTCTATGCCCAGATGAACCCTCTATCTTCCTATGGTGCACGGTGCACTCCCAGTCAATAATCCCTCTTTCTTTATGTTTATTCCTACCCCCTGCGCCAAGCTTGGCCCTTGCCTCCCAGTTGAGCACACTACAATCTCTCATTGGGTAATGAGGCCCCCCTTGTGCCTCTTTCATGTTCCCTGTGCCATCCTATGGTATTGGTTTCCCTTCCAAGCACACATCGCATCCTCAATAAACAATCATGTTGTTTTTCCCTTGTTCTTGTGCCATGCGCCTCCATTAGGCCTTCTCCTCCTCTAGTTGAGCATACAGTGCATGATGAATGATCAATGAAGCCCCTCCTTATCTCTTGCAAGCGTGCACTGCACCCAGAAAGATTATCTCTCTCCCCTAGCACATTGTTGATCCATGAACATAAAATTTGCAATGAAGTATGGTAGAATAGGAGAGTTTGGGCTAATGTTTGCTTTCCATGAGTGATCTACATCTGCAGGTGTTCAATGAATCATGGCAAAGATCTATGTGGAGATCTAATGATGATTTTTGCCCAAACAAGCATCCTAAAGACAATGGAACCATGTTCCGATAGTTGAAAAAATAATGGATATCTATGATCAAAGTGACTCATGAAGACTCCAATATCTTGCAAGACCCTTTGGAGGGTAGATGGCAACAACAATGCAAGATCACCTACAAGTATTGAAGACAATGGCAATATCATAACTTATCAAAGAACTTGTTAATGGTGTTGGATATCCCAGATGTGAGGTCCCAATTAGACCTCACACGATTTGGTGTAGGAGTCACATCCGGCTATATGTTTTGGCCACCATTGCAAATATTTTAGAGGTATGCCTTGGTTACAACGCATACAAAAGAGATCACAAACACCTCTTTGGGGCAACAAGTATGTAATTTTGTGTGACACCAAATATAGAATTCACAGGAAACTTCCATGGTTGGTAAAGGGAAATGAGCCTTCGTTTAGGGAAGTAATATTACTATCCTAAGGGAGATTCATGAGCAGAAGAGAAAGAGTTGTTGATCTACCTGCAAATTAGTTCACAAGATAAACAATTGTAAAGGCATAACAACACTCATTCAACAATATCCATATCTAAGCAACGAAATAGTTCATTAGTCTTAGTATGTATTACACCAAAATATATCTTAAATATATCAAGAATAGTCTTATTACATTCACGATACATGCATGAAGAAGTGTTGGCTCGAGGAGCTTATGATTATAATTGAAAGGTTCCAAGTACGTTGTTACATAGGTGAAACACTAGATCCAGTAGCGGAACATGAAGCCACATCTTGCTTCTCAGAATAATGATTTTCCTCATGTGTAATACAAGAGAATCCAAGGCCAAACTCTAAGAATCCAAGCCCTTTTCTTGAGTTATGAGCAGGTATTTATAACAAATGATAATGGCTTTTGAGTTTCCTCCTAACTCTTCAATGTCTATGACCTATGGGCTTCCATACAACCTTTCACATTATATACATGACATTTTACATTCGACATGTGTCTTTTCACATCCCACATGTGTCTTCGAGCAGCAATACAATAAACATTGGGGGGCATTCAGAAGGATTTGCGAGAATTGCAACTCCAAGTGACCAAAATCTAGGAAGATGTTGGGAAGACGAGTGGTGCGCAAGCCAGTTTGGCACGAGAAAAGAATACAGTTGCGGACATGGTTTGGCCACATGATGTGAGAATCTTCACTTTACCTGAAGGGCCAGTCCACTCAGAAACAAATGAACGACGCGCCCTACTTCACAAATTCACGAACATGGGACTGAACCTTGCAGCGCTATCCCTTGAATCTCTACATGCATTACTACAAGGAGTTGCGGAAGAGCTTAGGATCAGAGAGCAGCAGGCACTCTCTATTTTCAGTGAGATTAAAGTAATAACCAACAACTGTTCGCTAAAAATATGCAGGCTCTAAAGGAAAAGGAGGTGCTACAAGTGCATAGTTCGCGTCTCGAGTTAGCAGTAGCAGAGGCATGTAATATAGTGCCTGAGCTTCACATCCTGGAGGATGCATAGCCAGAAGCCAAAATTAGAAAGCTTGTCACGGGTGTGCAGGAAGCTAAAGCAAAGGTTGGACTAGTCACATTTGAGCTCAAAATGAAGATTACAGAGTTGTAGTTGAAGTTAAAGCCCACGACTCTACATGACATTATTCAAGCAAGATATGGAGCTAGTGACCAATCTGCAGGAGGATCTAAACCTGCAGACCTTCAACACAGAGGTGAGAGAGCTACACTGCCAATATGATGAAGTCAAGGCACTGCGCGCTCCTTAGCACCAGCAAAGTGCCTTGCCAAGTTACAGGAAGGAAAACTGCTACTGGCACAAGTGGAGGAAGCATAGAAGAAGGAGGCCTTGCTAAAGGCCAAGTTGCAGACTTGGTTGGGCAAGGCTTATTAATTCATGACTACGATTCAGGATAAGCTTAAAGGACTACAGTAGAAACAATAGATAATGAGGTTGGTCATAGAAGGACCAGCCATAGAAAAATTGGTCAAGGAAGTTCAGCAGGTAGCAACGCAGAGCGATGCCGAAGTTGCAGTGGTCCAGGTGGAGCTGGGGGATCTTTGCAGTAAGATCACAGAACCAGCAGAGTGACTTGAGGGCGAGTCACAATCTTTGTGTTGGGGGCTTGTTGGGATAGAGTCCCCTGTGTCAGTTTTGGGGTTAAGATAACCCCAAGTTTTGGTACATTTTGTGTAAATAATGTAAATTCTCCCCAATTTGTGGATGCAGAGCACGTAGTTGAATAGGAGTCAAAGGGGTTTATCCCCTTGCTTTATGTAAATTTTGAGTCGGTTTTGAGATTCACCCATGGTCCACAAACCATGGCATTGTATGAAAAAGGATATAAATAGGTGTGTCTTAGAGATTCTATGGTAATGAAGAGGTAGTTGGAAGAAGTGATAGTGAGAGAAGTGGGTATGAAAGAGAAAGAAAGGATCTGCAGTTGAGTGCGCAGAGGGCTAGGTAGAGTCCACAGCTGAGTGCACAAACCCCTGCAGTTGAGTGCGCAGGGCAATTTTGAGTCTGTAACCTTGAATTGAAGATTAATAAATACGTTTTCCAAAGAATTCTTGCGTATTTCTAGTTATCTTTGTTTCTATTAATGTTATATGCTGTCAATGAATGATATGTTTTATGGAATATTGATTGAATGTTACATGATTCTCTTGAATAATTGTTAATGATGTATGCAATGCATGTCTAAGTACTTTCACGAAGACTCTGATGAATTCTCTGATGTTTATGAATAACTTAAGTAAATATGTGTGAACCCTAATTTAGGACTGCTCTCTGATGCGCGTAAGTAGACAAATTGACTGTTAAGGGTCCGCAAGGATGGATCATAGACCTTCGCGAAGGTTTGAAGGCTGTTGTAATAGAGTTGCAGCAACGTGCCCTAAGAGTGTATAGATCTGCGCGAAGGCAGATCTGAGGCACTGGAAGACATCACACTAGTCTCTGGATGCAGAAACTTGGTTCTTGCATCCCCCCATACTGCTTCAAGTGAGACTGCAGCCTATACTACGCAGGTTGTTACTGAAGGGGCTAGTATTGTAGGGATTTTTTGGTTGGCACAGCTAACTCTAAACCTGGGTCAGGACCCCCTAAGCCAAGAAATGGTTCTGTTTCTGGGACCAGGATCTGCATGAAAGAGATGTGTGATGTCGCATCATTGGAATTTGACTAAGAAAGAAATTGAAAAGTGGTTGGATCAGAATATTCACGAGTTTGCAGTACAAGAAAATGGGAATCTGCGCGTGTCGAAGGAAGAGTGGTTGAAAAGATATTTGTATACAGAGATACATGAGATCTTCTTCTGAACTTTTCCCGTTGAACTGTATGAGTGATTATCTAAATTAATTGATAGTTAGGGATGGTGGAAGCTCAATATTCCTAGAGTGTGGACTCCAGAATTATTGCGATGGCTAGAAACCTCTCAAAACAAGATCACGCGAGTTGTCGATCATTGGCTCGATCGAATTCTAGGAGGATTTGTTACAGAATTTTCGGTTGATACCTCAGTCAGTTATAGCAAAGCGGAGTGGTGATTTTTCAAGGGACTGGGAGGTAAGTATTTAAGATCATTGAATACTTAGATTAAAATGTTATTATGTGAAAATCAAGTGATGCCATTACCTTGATGTTCGAAGCTATGCGAAGTGGATGATTCTTTAGAAATCGCGAAGGATCAGGACCAGAGTATAGTCCATTAATTGGACCTCCTTTAAGTGACGACGAAGGGGCAGAACGAACTCTGCCATGAAGCGTTGTTCAGCTAATCACTCAGAGGATTCCTTGAGAAAATCATCCTTCCACTCCACCTCCAACCCCACCTCCACTGCATACACCTTCGCCCACACCTCCACCTCCACCTCCACCGTTCAACATGGCGAACGTGATGAAGCTGCCGATTTTAAAGGGAATAGGGAGTGAAGATGCAGAGAAGTTCTGGTTTGTTGTGAATTTTGTATGGATAGCGAAACATATTACTGATGACAATATAAAGAAGGCACAGTTGGTTACCGCTTTGCAGGATCGCGCACTAACTTGGTATATTAATTATTGTTCTGATAATCCTCTTGCATCGCTAGCAGAGACTAAGGCAGCTTTAAAAAAAGAGTTTAGTAAGCCTAAGTTTGACTCACAATCAGTAATTGGATTCAAAGAAATTATGATGAGGGTCAATGAGATGCCTTGGGAATTAGATCAAAGGTTGAAGTGTCAGATTCGAGAAGCTAACATGCAGCTCACAGATAGTCAGCATCACGAATGGTTTATAGCTTCGCTTCTGCCCCACCTGAGAATTGCTTTGTCACAACAGAAGATAGGAACACAGGTGGAAGCCTTGGAAATCACGATGAGGTTGCATGCATCACCTATTCAGGATGCGACCTTGGGGGTACAGCAGATCCACTCTCAATTACAGAGCCTACACCTAGAATTACAGAGTTTGAAGAAAGACAAGGAGACTAAACCAGAAGTGCGTGCGGAAGTTTGGTGTTTATAGTGCAAGGGACAAGGGCACAATAAATACCATTTTCCAGTGTATAAGAATTATATTGCAAGAGGGGCCCAATTCCCCTAAAACCAGAAGCCCTAGCAGGGTCAATCGTGGGGGTTGCGCTATGGTGCATTATTTGTTAAGTTGTTGGACAACATGCGACGAATAATTTCCATTTACTTCAAAAGTTCATCGAGACACCCCAGCAGTTGTTCTGTAACTTCTGTAAATATGTGGGCCATGATGAGTGCCACTATCGAAGCTATGATTTGATGATGGAAAGAACACCAACATACTGGATGCAAGCAGAAACTCGACCTCTAGATCAGGGCGTCGGACGAGCGTGCGGTATCAAGGTCGAGGACACGGTCGCGGAGGAGGACCTAGTAGAGGTCGAGGTCAAATTATCTGCTACAACTGCAGACAGCCAAGGCACTATGCACGAGAGTGCTAAATGAGACACACCCGTCATGTCAATACTGCAACCAGTTTGCCCATACTATAGAAGAATGTTTGGTGTTGATAGCTAAAATGCAAGGGAAGAAAGAGTAGCCTCAGAAGCCTATGTATAATTTACAGATGATGAGATCTGATCCCTGTGAGGAGGATCAAAACATGAATATAGTGCTGATAAGTGGAATAACGACTGGTGATGATAACGGTAAACAGCTTGAAGAGGAAGGATTGGTCTGCAAAACACCAAATAAAGAAGTTGGCTTTGACCTGGATCACATTAAGGAAATGTTTATGGAATCCAAGAAGAGCTTCGTTGAGGCCTCCACCTCAGGAGGAAGCCAAGAAAAAATGCAAGAAATCAACGCGCCTACAGAGGTTGATCCCTCTTTACTCACTAAATTTTTGGAGACCTGCATAAAACTGTTGCATGAAACCAAAGTTGTGGAAGGCCTACAGGAATCAATTAACAAATGCGCTAGCAAAGAGAAGGTCCTTGATGGACACCGGGTGGTCAGAAAAATTGGCAAACATAAAGCACGAACAAGGCGCGAGATGAGGCTCACCGCGCAGATCAATGATTATGAGATGGACCAAGTCATCTTGGATTTGGGGTCCAATGCGAACGTATTACCAAAACAAACATGGGAAAGAATGGGGAGACCTGTGCTGTAGTGGTCTCTGATTTAGCTCAGAATGGTGAACTAGTAGAAAATCATCCCCATGGGACGATTATATGGAGTACCAGTTGATATAGAAAGTGCAAGCGTGATGGCCAACTTTGAGGTTATAGAAATGGTCGATGAAAGTAATCCATACCCCGTGCTCCTGGGAATTGACTGGGCTATCGACATGAATGGGGTAATTAATTTGAAAAAGAGGATGATGTCTTTTGAAAGAAAGTCTTTGCGAGTTATAGTGCCGCTAGATCCTGTAGAAGGGGCACGATATACTGAACCAATCCGCGATTATGAAGAAAGTGATTATGAACTGGATCAAATCTACAAAATAACAACGCAGGATCAGGACTGGATCAATCCGACGGTATATGGGAGGATTTCATGGGATTGGGAGAGTTCCTGCACCTCTGATTTAGATGAGGAATTAATGGTGGAACTGCTTCCATGAAGTGTCTACTTTGCGACGCAATATGATGACAAAGTCGTTGCACTGTGTTTCATCAGAGGTAAGGAAATTAACCTATTATGATGGTTTAACTGACGTAGATCTTTTTTTGGATGAATTTTAGCGTGGATTCCCTGAGGATCACCACTTCCAAGAATTAGATTTGGCCTTGCGCGCTACACCCACACGATGGTGGGGCACACATAAGGATAGTTTCGTTGGATGGTAAGATTACAGAAGAATGATGAGGTTATGGTTTTGGCATGCTAACACTAGAATGACTGAGAAATACAATGGAATGGACAATCCGCGTGATCACCTAGAGAAATGGACTAAAGCATGGGGAAATGGACCAAAGCCATACTTTAGATACAATTCCCATGAACTAGTATCTAGAAACAGAGCTCCGCCATGGAACTGCGAAATGGGATATATTGAGGGAAGGGTTCTTATTAACCTTCAGCTTCGAAGGCGGCTTTGTAAGCATCGATGAAGAGCTGCAAGAAATTAAGACGTTTATCTTCATAATGTCGAAGGAACCTATGGAATGGGTCCAACCAGATTGGAGCACCCAGCTGTGCCATGTGATGGAATGCTATAATGTGACCGCTAAAGAAGAGGATGAAGATTTGAGAAACATTAATATTCTAGAGGTAGAAGGGCATCGTGAAGTTGAAGGCCCACGAATAGAAAACTCGGACATCTCTGAGTCATTGAAGACAAAGCAAGTAAACATTGGCGCTGAAAAAGAACTGAAGTTCATGAAGATTGGTGATTATTGGGACAATGCTACCGTAGATAAAGTTGTTGAGTTACTCTGTGAATATCAGGATCTCTTCCTACCAATTTTTCGGATTTTAAAGGCATAGTTGGCTATTTGGGCGTGATGAAGAGCACTCTGAAACTGGACGTGAAGCCTATTAAACAAAGGTTGTATCGCCTTAATCCTAAATACAAGGAGAAGGTTTGCCAAGAGTTGGATAAGATGTTGGAGGCAGGCATCATAGAACCAGTTGAGGAATATGATTGGCTGACCCTGATGGTGGTTTAGAGAAGAAATAAAAGGGTGAAATAGGGATTTGTGTAGATCTGCGGAAGCTTAATGGTGCATGTGTCCACAACCCATTCCCAACACCGTTTACAGATGAAGTGTTAGACAATGTTGCAGGGTAGGAGGCATATTCCTTTACTGATGGGTTTTTTGGGTATCATCATATCAAGATTGCACCAGAAGATACGAGCAAAACAACCTTCACGATGGAGTGGGGTTGTTTTCAATACACTGTGATGTCGTTTGGGCTTAAGAATGCACCTGCAATATTTTCCCACGTAGTCATAGTAGCGTTCAAGGAGTTCATTCATAAGTTCATGGAAGTATACTTTGATGATTGGATGGTGTTTGGATTAGTGAAGCACCATGTAGAAAGTTTGTGCCTGATGTTGTATACATGTCGCAGATACCAGATCGCACTGAATTTGAAGAAATTCATATTTTGTGTTCCTTTTGGAATCTTGCTAGGTCATGTGGTGTGCAAACAAGGATTGATGGTGGACCCTACAAATATTGTAGTAATTGTGAACTTGGAGGCCCCTAGAAATGTTAAGCAGCTACGCGCGACGCTGGGACATATGGGATACTATAGAAAGTTTATCAAATCTTATGCTCAAATTACTGCGCCTATGGAGAAACTACTAAATAAGGATGCAACATTCTGTTGGGATGAAGAATGTCAACATAGCTTAGATGTGTTGAAAGAAATGATGGTCACTATGCCGATCTTGGTATTCCCTGATTGGAAAAGAGAGTTTCATGTACATGTGGATGCCTCTAGCATTGCGTTGGGTGTAGTGCTAACACAAGCTGGTGAAGGATAAATGGACGATCCTATAGCCTTCGCGAGTAGGAAGTTATCGAAGGCCGAGATAAACTATTCAACGACTGAGCGCGAAGGATTAGCCATGGTATACGCACTGCAAAAATTCAGGAATTATCTGTTAGGAGAGCATTTCAAGATGTACATAGATCATTCTACCTTGAAATACCTGGTCAATAAGGCTGCGTTGGGGGAAAGGATATGCAAATGGTTGTTATCATTCCAAGAGTATGACTTTGAATTCATTGTGAAGCCTAGAAGGTTAAATGAGAGACCTGACCATTTGTCATGGATCGAAACAGGAGAGGAGCCTAATTATCTAGAGGAAGGGTTGCCATATGTGCAACTCTTTGCGGTGCATGTAGCTGATGATCATTTTGTAGACGTTATTCACTTCTTGACTACAGGGATGGCATTGGAAGGATATACAAGTCAGTAAAAGAAGGAATTAGTAGTGCGGGTGACTGATTTTTTAGTCATTGCAGGACATCTGTATAAGATGGGTGCAGATGAAATATATAGAAGACATGTGTTGGACTCTGAACGGGATAGCATTCTCGCTGAAGCTCATGGGGGAGCTACAGTAGGTCATTATGCAAGCAAGGCAATTGTGCAGAAGCTTTTGTGCGTAGGTATATGGTGGCCAACTTTGCACAAGGATTCTAAGGCGTATTGTAAGGCATGTGATGCATGTCAAATAACTGACAGACCATAGCGAAGAGATGAGTTGTCACTACATCCTCAAGTATCTTTGCAGCTCTTTGAGAAATGGGCGATTGATTTTATTGGGCCAATTCAGCTCCCGGGAAAGAAAACAGGTGTGCGCTAAATCATCACCACGACGAAATATCTATCTAGATGGGCGAAAGAACAACTGGTTAAGGATTGTACAGGGGCTACGACAGTAAATTTTTTGTTTGAGTACGTCTTAACCAGATTTGGCTTATCGAAATTGTTGATGAGTGACAAAGGTACGCACTTTCTGAACGAAACAATCAGCACATTGACTGAAGAATTCCAGGTATACCATCAGAAGAGTACACTATGTCACCCATAGGCCAATGGTACTGTTGAAGCCTTCAATAAGATTTTGGAGAACGGACTGACAAAGATTTGCATTGCATAGTGGAATGACTGGGGTGTGTGCGTACCTGTAGTACTATGGGCTTATTGGACTACTTGTAAGAAGCTTACAGGGCAAACGTCATTCAGATTAGTATATGGTGTCAAAGTTGTAATGTCAATGGAGTACATTGTGCCTAGTTTGTGCATAGCAGCTCTCACGGGTATGGAATACTGTGAGGCCTTGGAAGAATAGCTCGTGTAGCTAATGGAGCTCGAAGAAGACCAAATTCACTAAATTTATGGGTAAATTCCAGATTCATTGGTTAGGGCCATATATTGTCAAATAAATTATATATGGAGGCGCAATTCAGCTCATGAAGCTGAATGGGGAACCCTTCCTAGGAAGAGTGAATGGAAGCAGGTTGAAGTTGTATACAAAGGATCCTGCACAATGACTATATGGAAGCAGGATAGTCTTAGTGCTCCAGGAAGTTGCAAGGGAGCGCGGGACTATAAACTACACTGCCCAATTTGGAGAACAACGCAGCAAGTAGGTTGCGTGAAGACTGATGGAGATGTAGCCCAGGAAGATGCACCATGGGGGAAGGTACTGTGCAGCACGGAAGGAAAGTGACAGTTGGAGTTATTGTTCATGAATTGACGGCTAGGAGACAGTTAAGTGAAGCGGTATAGCGGCATTTAAGGAAAAAATATTTGAAGATATGCTGCCAAAACAACATTTATTGTCAGAATTTAGGGGGAACAGTCGAATTTGAATTCAAAACTCCCTATAAATTATGCGTGTCGATCCAACAGAGAACACTTTGCGCTCTCAGAATTGTTGTTGAATTTCGCTGTCTATCGCCTATGAGCCGATCGTTTTGGGAAGAATTCTTGTCACACACAAAAATTTCTCTTGAAGCCTACGAGTTGTTTATGGAGAGAATGACTACCACCAACCCCATCGAAGCCCTGAGTTCATAATTAGTTGTGACTGATGCTCCAAGACCAGAAGTGTCAAGTGTGTGCATCCCCCAGGAAACATATCGAAACACAAAAGCAGAAGAAAGATAAGTAGTGGACCTGGAGGCAGAAGAAGCCCAGGGAACAAAAGATATTGATGTTGAAGGAGCGGAACCCATAACAAAGCTAACCAAGTATATTCCTCCGCGGAAGGGAAAATAAAAGGTCACGGAGGACCCGATTGTCGATAAATTTACAATTCTATGCCCCTGCTACCTGAGCAAGTCCCTTTTGAAGGCCCTCCGCTCTCAAGGGTCACGTTGTTAAAAATGGAGGATTGGGACCTTGCAGACCACGCTAATTTCCCACACTTGGCGATGGAAAAATATATGAGGAGGGTTTATTATGAATAAATAGGTGTTACGGCACTGGAAATGTAGAAATGGGTTTGCGGTGTCGAGCAATCAGGGTTGCTCAATTTGCTATGGGTGCCACATTATCACTGCACCCCCATTAATATGATATGTGTGTGCCAATTGCTCACACTAGTGCACGATGGATGTTTATGGATAGGAGGGCCTATCCCCATTACATGCATGCTAATTCACATAACCAATCCGCGATTATGAAGAAAGTGATTATGAACTGGATCAAATCTACAAAATAACAGCGCAGGATCAGGACTAGATCAATCCGACGGTAGATGGGAGGATGTCATGGGATTGGGAGAGTTCCTGCGCCTCTAATTTAGACGAGGAATTAAAGCATTGGCAGAACTGCTTCCATGAAGTGTCTACTTTTCAATGTAATATGATGACAAAGTCGTTGCACTGTGTTTCATCGGAGGTAAGGAAATTACCCTATTATGATGCTTTAACTGACATAGATCTATTTTTGGATGAATTTTAGCGTGGATTCCCTGAGGATCACCGCTTCCAAGAATTAGAGTTGGCTTTGCGCGCTACACCCACACGATGGTGGGGCACACATAAGGATAGTTCCGTTGGATGGTAAGATTACTAAAGAATGATGAGGTTATGGTTTGGGCATGCTAACACTAGAATGACTGAGAAATACAACAGAATGGACAATCCGCGTGATCACCTAGAGAAATGGACTAAAGCATGGGGAAATGGACCAAATCCATAATCTAGATACAATTCCCATGAACTAGTATCTAGAAATGGAGCTCCACCATGGAACTGCGAAATGGGATATATTGAGGGAAGGGTTCTTATTAACCTTCAGCTTCGAAGGTGGCTTTGTAAGCATCGATGAAGCGCTGCAAGAAATTAAGACATTTATCTTCATAATGTCGAAGGAACCTATGGAATGGCTCCAACCAGATTGGAGCACCCAGCTGCGCCATGTGCTGGAATGCTATAATGTGATCGCTAAAGAAGAGGATGAAGATCTGAGAAACATTAATATTCCAGAGCCAGAAGGGCGTCGTGAAGTCAAAGGCCCACGAATAGAAAACTCGGACATCTCTGAGTCATTGAAGACAAAGCAAGTAAACATTGGCGCTGAAAAAGAACTGAAGTTCATGAAGATTGGTGATTATTGGGATGACGCTACAGTAGATAAAGTTGTTGAGTTACTCTGTGAATATCAGGATCTCTTCCATACCAATTTTTCGGATTTGAAAGGCATAATTGGCTATTTCGACATGATGAAGATCACTCTAAAACCAGACGTGAAGCCTATTAAACAAAGGTTGTATCGCCTTAATCCTAAATACAAGGAGAAGGTTTTCCAAGAGTTGGATAAGATCTTGGAGGCAGGCATCATAGAACCAGTTGAGGAATATGATTGGCTGACCCTGATGGTGGTTTAGAGAAGAAATAAAAGGGTGAAATAAGGATTTGCGTAGATCTACGGAAGCTTAATGGTGTGTGTGTCCACAACCCATTCCCAACACGTTTACAAATGAAGTGTTAGATAATGTTGCAGGGCAGGGGGGTTATTCCTTTAGTGATGGGTTTTTTGGGTATCATCATATCAAGATCGCACCAAAAGATACGAGCAAAACGACCTTCACAATGGAGTGGGGTTTTTTTCAATACACTATGATGTCGTTTGGGCTTAAGAATGCACCTACGATATTTTCTTGCGTAGTCATAGCAGCGTTCAAGGAGTTCATTCATAAGTTCATGGAAGTATACTTTGATGATTGGATGGTGTTTGGATTAGTGAAGCACCATGTAGAAAGTCTGTGCCCTGATGTTGTATACATGTCGCAGATACCAGATCGCGCTGAATTTGAAGAAATGCATATTTTGTGTTCCTTTTGGAATCTTGCTAGGTCATGTGGTGTGCAAACAAGGATTGATGGTGGACCCTAAAAAGATTGTAGTAATTGTGAATTTGGAGGCCCCTAGAAATGTTAAGCAGCTACGCGCGACGCTGGGTCATATGGGAGACTATAGAAAGTTTATCAAAGCTTATGCTCAAATTACTGCGCATATGGAGAAACTACTAAATAAGGATGCAAACATTATGTTGGGATGAAGAATGTCAACACAGCTTAGATTTGTTGAAAGAAAAGATGGTCACTGTGCCGATCTTGGTATTCCCTGATCGGAAAAGGGAGTTCCATGTACATGTGGATGCCTCTAGCATTGCGTTGGGTGTAGTGCTAACACAAGCCGATGAAGGAGAAATGGACCATCCTATAGCCTTCATGAGTAGGAAGTTATCAAAGGTCGAGATAAATTATTCAACGACTGAGCGCGAAGGATTGGCCATGGTGTACGCGCTACAAAAATTCAGGAATTATCTGTTAGGAGGGCATTTCAAGATGTACATAGATCATTCTGCCTTGAAATACCTGGTCAATAAGGTTGTGTTGGGGGAAAAGATCTACAAATGGTTGTTATCATTCCAAGAGTATGACTTTGAATTCATTGTGAAGCCCAGAAGGTTAAATGAGAGACCTGACCATTTGTCATGGATCAAAACAGGAGAGGAGCCTAATTATCTAGAGGAAGGGTTGCCATATGTGCAACTCTTTGCGGTGCATGTAGCTGATGATCATTTTGCAGACATTATTCACTTCTTGACTATAGGGATGGCATTGGAAGGATATAAAAGTCAGCAAAAGAAGGAATTAGTAGTGTGGGCGACTGATTTTTTAGTCATTGCAGGACATATGTATAAGATGGGTGCAGAAGAAATATTTAGAAGATATGTGTCGGACTCTGAACGGGATAGCATTCTCGCTGAAGCTCATGGGGGAGCTACAGTAGGTCATTATGCAGGCAAGGCAATTGTGCAGAAGTTTTTGTGCGTAGGTCTATGGTGGCCAACTTTGCACAAGGATTCCAAGGCGTATTGTAAGGCATGTGATGCATGTCAAATAACTGGTAGACCATAGTGAAGAGATGAGTTGTCACTACCTCCTCAAGTATCTTTGCAGCTCTTTGAGAAATGGGCGATTGATTTTACTGGGCCAATTGAGCCCCTAGGAAAGAAAACATGTGCACGTTAAATCATCGCCATGACAAAATATCTATCCAGATGGGCGAAAGCACAACTGGTTAAGGATTGTACAGGGGCTACGACAGTAAATTTTTTGTTTGAGTACATCTTAACCAGATTTGGCTTCCCGAAATTGTTGATGAGTGACAGAGGTATGCACTTTCTGAACAAAACGATCAGCACATTGACTGAAGAATTCCAGGTATACCATCAAAAGAGTACACAGTGTCACCCATAGGCCAATGGGACTGTTGAAGCCTTCAATAAGATTTTGGAGAACGCACTGACAAAGATCTACAATGCACAGCGGAATGACTGGGATGTGCACATAAATGTAGTACTATGGGCTTATTGGACTACTTGTAAGAAGCTGACAGGGAAAATGTCATTCAGATTAGTATATGGTGTCAAAGTTGTAATGTCGATGGAGTACATTGTGCCTAGTTTGTGCATAGCAGCTCTCATGGGTATGGCAGATTGTGAGGCCTTGGAAGAACAGCTCGCGCGGCTAATGGAGCTTGAAGAAGACTGATTTTTGGCAGGATTCCATCAAAAAGTGCAAAAGGAATGCGAAAAATCATGGCATGATCACCACATCAAGCTTTTCACATTCAAGGTAAATAATCTTGTCCTATTAGATGATAGTAAATTCACTAAATTTATGGGTAAATTCCAGATTCATTGGTTAGGGCCATATATTGTCAAATAAATTATAGATGGAGGCGCAATTCAGCTCGTGAAGCTGAATGGGGAACCCTTCCTAGGAAGAGTGAATGGAAGAAGGTTGAAGTTGTATACAAAGGATCCTGCATAATGACTATATGGCAGCAGGATAGTCTTAGTGCTCCAGGCAATTGCAAGGGAGTGCGGGACTATAAACTACATTGCCCAGTTTGGAGAACAACACAGTGAGTAGGTTGCACGAAGACTGATGGAGATGTAGCCCAGGAAGCTGCACCATGGGGGAAGGTACTGTGCAGCACAGAAGCAAAGTGACAGTTGGAGTTATTGTTCATGACTTGACGGCCAGGAGACAGTTAAGTGGAGCCAACTAGCGGCATTTAAGGCAAAAATATTTGAAGATATGCCGCCAAAACAACATTTATTGTCAGAAATTGGGGGGAACAGTCGAATTTGAATTCAAAACTCCCTATAAATTATGCGTGTCGATCCAACAGAGAACACTTTGCGCTCTCAGAATTGTTGTTGAATTTCGCTGTCTATCGCCTATGAGCCGATCGTTTTGGGAAGAATTCTTGTCACACACAAACATTTCTCTTGAAGCCTACGAGTTGTTTATGGAGAGAATGACTACCACCAACCCCATCGAAGCCCTGAGTTCATAATTAGTTGTGACTGATGCACCAAGACCAGAAGTGTCAAGTGTAGAGGCTACACCTATAGTACCCACAGTGCCAAGGTCGCCCATGCTGAAATAAACCATGACAAAAGAAAAACAACCTACAATGAAAGAGAAGCAATCCACAACAAAGGAAAATCAGAAAAATATGGTGCTGGTGTGTGCAGCCCCCAGGAAACATATCGAAACACAAAAGCAGAAGAAAGATAAGTAGTCGGAGAAAGTAGTGGACCTGGAGGCAGAAGAAGCCCAAGGAACAAAAGATATTGATGTTGAAGGAGCGGAACCCATAACAAAGCTACCCAAGTATATCTCTCCGCGGAAAGGAAAATCAAAGGTCATGAAGGACCCGATTATCGATAAATTTACAATATCTATTCCCCTGCTACCTAAGCCAGTCCCTTTTGAAGGCCCTCGGCTCTCAAGGGTCACGTTGTTAAAAATGGAGGATTGGGACCTTGCAGACCACGCTAATTTCCCAAACTTGGCGATGGAAAAATATATGAGGAGGGTTTATTATGAAGAAATAGGTGTTACAGTGCTGGAAATGTAGGAAGGGGTTCGCGGTGTCGAGCAATCAGGGTTGCTCAATTTGCTATGGGTGCCACGTGCCACATTATCACTACACCCCCATTAATATGATATGTGTGTGCCAACTGCTCACACTAGTGCACGATGGATGTTTATGGCTATGAGGGCCTATCCCCATTACATGCATGCTAATTCACATAATCACACACCTGCCTTATAAGAGTGTGAACTCGGCTAAGGAGTTTGGCTAGAAGACTGGGGAGAAATACCTTACCGAAAGGATGAAGAGGGATTACAACCTCCTCAAGAAATCACAAGGGTATTGTATTATTTCCATAATGGACCAGGTTGTTCTGGTACCTGTAGTTTCCCTTGCAGTACAGTGCGCGAAAGGCATCCAATTTAATTGGGAAAGATACCTCTATCAGAAGTTCCTAGAAAACTAGCGAGAGGCCCAGGATGAACCCAAGTCATTTCACTACGCTTGGTTATTGTTGTCGATTGTGCTCATTGCATGTAAATTGCTAGAGGATAGTCAATTTCCTCTGCTTGAGGAAGGATTGTCAGAGGCAGCGCAATTCACTTCCTTATCTTCCACAAAGGATGTCTCGCGGATTGCAGAGATGAAGATCTTTTGGGTTCTTATGGAAATGGATCTTCAAATGGCCATTAATCAGTGTCTGAGGTTCTCCCCAACCTTGTTCATGTAGTTGTCAGCGTACACGGAATTCAAGGCTGACTTCCACAGAGTATATATCCAAGCGCAGAAGGATACAAAGTAGAAATGGCACCAGTTTCACTATTTGGTGTCGGAACCGGATGTGCAAGAGATTGTATCAAAATGGCCTGCAGAGTGGCACACCCTGTTAGGCTTAGCTGTTGGACCAAGCATGGGTGCGGAAAGTTCTACTGCGTAGAAATGAAGGAGGCTTTTAAGAAGGCTATGCATACCCTGATAGAACAGAAAAACAAGGAATCAGTATAAAAGGATCGTGTGGAGCAAGAACGCGCTGCTAAGGAGCAGGCAAAAGAAGAACAATGCGAGTCATAGAAAGGTGACAAGTCACCTTCGCCGGAGACGAAGGAAGAGGATATTTCATGACAAGGCGACAGAGTAGATGAGGGGCAAAGCACCCCATTTATTTTGAAAAGACATGGCTAGGAGAAGAAGGGTGGAACAGGGAAGAAACAGAAGTCTGATAGAACCCAGGTTGATCACATGGTACTCACAAAGGGCAACCTCGATGAGATCGGTGATAAAATTCAGGATGTTATAACATTTTTTGGTTTTGATAAGTTAGAATCGATTAGTCAAAAAATAAAAATATTTTTCAAAAATGTTAAGCTAGGATATGGACAAAAAGAATACTGAATAAAAATGTTATGAAATATTTTCATAAATATGTCCATATCAAATAAAATGTTAGGATAGATGCCCTAAAGAATGAAGGAAAAATAAAATCTTAGGTTAGAAAGAAAAACAAAAAGCAATAAACTCTGAAAGTGTGCAAGTCCAAGTGCCACTACTTTTTACTTTATTATGCAAAATAATGGTTGTGTGCAGCTTGTCATAAATGTCACAACCCATGATAGTCAAACTATTTAACCTTGACTAGTTCATGCTTTAAATTTCATGTTTATAGTTAGAAATAAAGATCTAGCCAAACTGTTTAATCTTGGCAGATCAGTAGTTAGGCGGAGAGTAATAA
Organism: Pinus tabuliformis; assembly: GCA_031772625.1. NCBI lineage: Eukaryota > Viridiplantae > Streptophyta > Pinopsida > Pinales > Pinaceae > Pinus > Pinus tabuliformis. The sequence goes on along the minus strand of CM062817.1, from coordinate 1,603,933,537 downwards.
GTAGCTAATTAGTTTAATCTAAGCCCTTGGATGTTATAAGGTTAGAATTAGATAGTTTTTTTTCCAAAAGAAAAAGGAAAGATAAGGGTCTACTAGCTTAAATGCACCTAATTAAGTGAAGAGAAAATGTTAGGGTAAGTAAATGGGTAGGCAGAAGAAAAGTTGCAGAAGTACATTTACCATGCTTGATCATGTGTTTCAATGTGCAGGAGCAGTTATGAAGATGAAAATATGTTCACAAGTTGATTTGGTTAACTTCCCCTCATTCATTTCATTCCCCACTACATACTTACTAATTTCCTCATTTTTCCATCATTTCCTAAGAAAATACCCTTTTCCCTTCATTTTCACCTTTGCCCCTTGGTTTCACACAATTTCCTAGAAAATTACCCTCCAAAGGTCATTTCCTCACTCAAAACCCCTTTTCCCTAGTGTGAAACTCATTTCCCCATTGAAAAAGTCACTTTCCCCTTGTAATTCTCCTAAAAAATCCGTAATGCCCCTTATCCTAAGGTTTTGTCCCCCCCTCCGCTTCTTTTAACTTTAACTATGCTTTTACCATCTTCACAACAAAACCTTTAAAACCCACAAAACCCCTTTACTGTAAGTTTTGTCACCTCCTGCATTCTATTAACCCCGCTACATTAACCGTGGTTAAACAGACCCCGCATTTAACACTCGGTGTGGTTAATAAACCCTTCCCGACACATGTTTAACTTACAAATCCTTTGTATTTTTCCTCGGTCCCAATTTTATTAAACCCATCGTGATCTGTCTAACCCACACTTTATTCATAAAATAATTACAAATCCTTTGTAATTAACCCTTCGGCCCCGCTAATCTCTGCTGACTGTCTTCCGTGCAACTCCACTGTGTGATAGTTGTCAGATCATCCGCTCCCAAATCCAATGACCCTCAGCCATATCGTGTGCTCGCGATCTCCGAACTTTAAAGGCCTGAGAGCACGCAAGATTCGTGTATTTTCTTGGGCCCCTTGTGGTTATGTGTCATTCCCACATTAACTCGTGTTCCCTCATAGAAAAACCACCTCACGGACCAAAGCAGTGCGATGAACCTCTGAAAACTCTCGCCACCTACAGTAAAACCATCCACTGTCCACTTTGTGCCAAATTTTAAAAAAAAAGTTAACCGTTTAAACGTCCAAAGCTTCATTTTTTCTCTTTTCACCCATTTACAGTGTAAAACCCTCCTAAACCTTCTTGCGACACCATGAGCCTCTGCAACTCATTTTGACCTCCGATTACCGTGAAAATACTGCTAGGACTCTATCCAAACACATGCGCCATGCTAAAAAGCCATTGTCACCTTCCTACAAGCCTTTGTTTTTCTTAACAAATTGTTGTATTTTGCAGGTGATCAGTAGAAGACCAAGAGACTAGATAAACAATTTTTATACATAGAAAACTTGTTTGTTCCAGATTCTCAAGAAATGAATTTGAATGATTTTCCTTAACAAAAGATTCCATGCAGCAAAGAATAAAGGAGTCATTTATACAGAAAGAAGTCATTATACACAGAGCAATTTACACAGTAAAAGACAAACAGATGATCAATATCCAAACTACCTGATGCTGAGACATGTAAAAACTAAATGATTTACTGTTGAAATACACAGTAAAAACTTGAAATGTACAGTAAAGTAAAAAGGCACAGTAAAGGATATTGACAGGTCATCAAGGTCAAAGAGTATCAGATGAAAGTGTATCAGTGTGAAGATCAAACTACCAAGCAGCTTAAAGGGAAAAAGATCAAAGACCAAAGCCAGTAGAACCTAAATAACAGGGACAGCAAGCAGCAATTCAATAGTTATCTCTATCTTCTTGCAGGAAGATATTTCCTTTTCCTATTTTTGTAAAAACAGTTAGGGATATTTTCCTAAGTTCTACTATTGTATAAATAACTCTCTTCTCGAGTTATTAAGGGTTCACTATTCACCATTGAACCAGGTTGACCATTGAAGAAGTGTTGCACTCTTGAAGAAAACTGCACCTTGATGAAGCATTTGTAAACACTTGATGTACTTGACTTTTCTGGACCCTTAATACAAAGTAAAGGATTTTGACTTCAGTTTTACACAGTTTGTGTTTCCTGTAAGTTTTTCCAATTTACACATTATGTCTTTCATCATATTCTTATGTCTTACAGAGATACCTAGGTAGGAATAATTGTGTCTCAATTTGCTCCTATAAGCTCCTGGAGTGATAATCATTAAAGAGAATGGATTAATGAACTGTCTGTTTAATTAGTTCCCTCTAAATCAATAAATCATCAACATCTTGTTGTAATCATAAGCATATTCTCTTGAACCTTTTGAACATCAGTTAAATGTTTTCATACTTATGATTATTCAATTATTTGCCTGAAAATTGTCATAATCATATTATTTTTTGTTTCAACTCATCACTATTCAAGCTATCTCACTGTGTAAAGTTTTATAGCAACCCTTTACTTTGGGATTAATATTATTCAAAAGGTTAAACATTAAAGTGTTACATCTGTTTTATTCATTGGTCTTCCAAACTTAAACAAAAACCCCCAAAACAATTATATTAGATGCTCTGGCATTGATAGATGACCACTATTATCTCAGAGGTACAACACATGACACTGCCACAGAAGTGCTGCAGTAGTTCGAGCAGTAATACATGCAGATATTGGGGGTCATTCAAAAGGATCTACGAGAGTTGTAGCTCCAAGCGACTAGAATCCAGGAAGATGTTAGGAAGACAAGCGGTGTGCAAGCCAGTCTGGCACAAAGAAAGAATACAGTTGCAGAGATGGCCTGGCCACATGATGTGAGAGTCTTCCCTTTACATGAAGGGTCAGTCTGTGTAGAAACAGATGAACAGCATGCCCTGCTTCACAAAGTCACGAATATGGGACTGAACCTTGCAGCACTATCCCTTGAATCTCTACATGCATTACCATAGGGAGTCGCAGAAGAGCTCAGGATCAAAGAGCAGTGGGCATTCTCTACTGTCAGTGAGATTAAAGTTAATAACCAACAACTGTTCACTAAAAATACATAGGCTCTGAAGGAAAAGGAGGTGCTACAGGCACATTGTTTGCGTATGGAGTCAGAAGTAGCAGAGGCATGTAAGATAGTTGATGAGCTTCACATCCCGAAGGATGCACAACCAGAAGCCAAAATTAGAAAACTCATCGCGGGTGTGCGAGAGGATAAAGCAGAGGTTGGACGAGTCACATTTGAGCTCAACATGAAGATTACAGAGCTGCAGTTAAATTTGCATCCCACAACTCCGCCTGAGGTCCAGGAGCATCGAGGAGCTGCGATAAAGGAAGGCATGGCTACCTTGGATGCCACAATCACTGATTGTATGAGATTGTTCAAGTAGGCTATGGAGCTAGTGACCAATCTACAGGAGGATTTGAACCTGTAGATGTTCAACACAGAGGTGAGGGAGTTGCATCGCCAATATGATGAGGTCAGGGTGACTGCACGCTCCTTAGCATGAGCACAACGCCTTGCCAAGTTACAGGAAGGAAAATTGTTGCTAGCACAGGTGGAGGAAGCACAAAAGAATGAGGCCTTGCTAAAGGCCAAATTGCAACCTTGGTTGGACAAGGCTTATCATGTCATGACTACCATTCAGGATAAGCTTAAAGGACTGTAGCAGAAACAACATACGATGAGGCTGGCTGTAGAAGAACTAGCCACGGAAAAATTGGTCGAGGAAGTTCAACAGGCAGCAACGTAGAGCGTTGTCGAAGTTGCAGTGGTCCTAGTGGAGTTGAGGGATCTTCGCAATAAGATCGAAGTGCCAGCAGAGTGACTCGAGGGTGAGTCACGATCTTTGTGTTGGGGGCTTGTTGGGATAGGGTCCCTTGGGTCAGTTTTGAGATTAAGATAACCCAAGTTTTGGTACAGTTTGTGTAAATAATGTAAAGTCTCTGTGATTTGTGGATGCGGAGTGCGTAGATGAATAGGAGTCAAAGGGGTTTAGCCCTTTGTTTTATGTAAAGTTCGAGTCAGTTTTGAGATTCACCCATGGTCTGTGGACCATGGCATTATATGAAAAAGGCTATAAATAGGTGTGTCTTAGAGAGTCTAAGGCAATGAAGAGGTAGTAGGAAGAAGTGATAGCGAGAGAAGTGGGTAACATAGAGAAAGAAAGGCTCTGCAGCTGAGTGTGCAGAGGCCTAGGTAGAGTCCGCAGTTGAGTGCGCAGGGCAATTTTGAGTCTATAACCATGAATTGAAGATAAATAGAGACATTTTCTGAAGAATTCTTATGTATTTCTATTTATATATGTTTCTGTTAATGTTATATGTTGTCAATGAATGATATGTTTTATGGAATATTGATTGAATGTTACGCGGTTCTCTTGAATAAGTGTTAATGATGTACGCAATGCATGTCTAAGTACTTTCGCAAAGAATCTGATGAATTATCTTATGTTTATGAATAACTTAAGTAAATATGCGTGAACCCTAATTTAGGATTTCTCTCTGATGCATGTAATTAGAAAAATTGACTATTAAGGATCCACAAGGATGAATCGTAGACCTTCGTGAAGGTTTGAAGGCTTCTGTAATAGTGTTGCAACAACGTGCCCTAAGAGTGTATAGATCTGTGCGAAGGCAGATCTAAGGTGCTAGAAGACATCACACTAGTCTCTGGCTGCAGAAACTTGGTTCTTTCATCCCCCCATACTGCTTCGGGTGAGACTACAGCCTAGGTATGGAGGTTGCTTCCAAAAGGGCCAGTAGTGTAGGGTTTTGTTAGCTAGTGCAGCTAACTCTAAACCTAGGTCAGGACCCCCTAAGCCAACACTTTTTCTACTTCAGTAGAAATCTTGTCCTTTCTAACTAACTAGTGCAAAACATATGGATACTTGGTAGCCCATTCTTGGATTTGATCAATAGATTTATTTTCCACCTTTAGGAGCTTTAGGACTTCTTGTACTTTCTTTTCTATACCAACAATACGTGTCACTACTTCACAGAGTAACATCATTTCATCATATAGTTGTGCCATGGTATCCTCCATTGGCCCCAACTCCCCTTGTATGGTTGACTGCCATTTTGATGTATTGAAATTGTAGGAAAATAGTTGTTGGTTTTCTACAGCGAGATGTTCCACTTGTTTCTTTACTGCAACCAATTATTTCCTCAATCGTGCATTATCTTTCAAAATATACTCTAAGTTGTCATGTGTTGTTGTAGAAAAAACAACATTAGCTGCCATGATCGCACGGGGATTCCTCCTAGTATTTACAGTTATCAACTTTTCTATGGATACAGAGACCGGATTCTAAGGATGATTTGGGAAGAATATTTTCCTTTGTTGTAAAATCCTTTTCTTCAGATGATAAAATGTGACATTACATACATCCATCATTCTGTCTTCTAGTGGAGGTTAGATTCCCATCTCATCAAATGGGAGATGGCCACCCATAAGAGGAGGTTCTGCCAGATAACCTGGTTCAACATCTATGGGTTGGATGGAATCATATTCTTCCAACTCTTCTTCTACTTCCTGAGTCATTTGTTCTTCCTCCAGCCTCTGTGTTGCTTCCTCCTCTTGTGACTGCCTTTTTTTTATTCTTCCACTCTCCTTCTTTTCTCTTCTTCTTCTTGTTTCCTTCTGGTCAATTCATCTTACTTCCTCTTCTCCTCTTCTTCCTACTGCATATTTGCCTATAATTCTCTCCTTTCGTGTTGAGCTTCAGTAGGTCCCTTATTCAATGTATCATCTTTCTGTTTCCTACTAATTTCTGCCATTGGATCATGCTTGATCCTTTTCTTGGGAGCTACAATCCTTACTTGAGCAATTGCTTATGGTGCCTCTTGTGCATGTACATCTTGAGCTTATGGAACTTGGGCGGAACCAGCTTCAATTCTCATATCTGTCTTTCTTAGAGAATCGTACCAGTTCTTCACATTTTCATCCTTCGCAATAGTCATTGATGTGTATTCCAAGAAAAGCCAATCACGCCACAATGTTTCTTGCACACTCTCCCAGGGTCATACCCATGAAATTCCTTGACTGCAAAGTGCAAGTAGTCTAGCTCTTGTATTTCTTCATTTGTCTCCTTGTGGATATTCAACTCATACATTCTTATCCTCAAAGGGAAAGTGGTCCAAGGGGCATTCTTCCTTCTGTGAAGAAATCCTGATAACCCCTTATTCAACTGATAAGTGACTTATTACAAGACCAGCTTGTTAGTCACATATCGTGGCATAATATGAGGAGAAATTTGACATCTAAAGCATCTGATATATGTACCTTTTGGTGTGTAAAATCAACCGTGATATCATGTAATTACTCCTTCACCTAGTCAGTCATGCAATGAGGATCAATCTCATATATCATCTGAAATATGACTGCAAAGAAATGCTCTGTCAATCTATCGTATGCCCCTCTACAACTTAAATTTGACAATACATTGCAATGGAAGTAAACTGGAAACTTATCCTGCTGGATCCAATTCCAATACATCCCTGGGAATGCATACCATGCACAAAGTCCATTTAACAAAAATGCCGACATATAAAACTTTGGTGCTTGGTTTGTCCTTAGAGATGATTTAGCCTGCCCAACATGATGCTGCAACTCAAAAGAAAGTATATTTTCCCAATTGAAGATTTTTCCACAGGTAACAACGAAGTTGAGCATAAATATCCAGTTCTCTTCAAATATTGTAGCATTCTTCTACACATGCAGCCTACATCACATGGAAATAAGATACTAGTACACTTCTCTCAAAATCCTAGTCGGGTAAACTGCACTTGGGTGGTGTTGGAACTTTGTAGACTCTAAACACCAAGACTTCATGATGTCACTTGTGTTGAGATCTTCCCATCTAGTGTAAAAGTTGTTATTGGCATATATATGGGCTTTATCATCTTGTAATAAGTATGCATGTCCTATCCATAGTAAGTGGAAAGTTGACCACCACTTTCACTGCGAAGCACCAGATCTAAATCATCCATGTGTGATAGAATCAATTCAATTACCTTTCCAAAAGGTATGACTGCGAACCAGCATGAAATCATGTGTATTATAGATTGCTTTATGTTGATGTATACTTCCTTATCTTTCAAATATTCATAGAGCTACTTCTGCATCAATGTGTCTTTAATATCTTTCCACATGACCTCGATAGATTTGTCTATAAAACATTGTTTTTGTAAGAATACGAATGGTGGATTTGTAACTTCCATTGCTTCTTATGTGATTTCTTATGAAGCTTATTTTGAGGCCACTCGACATGCAGCGAGAGGCATCATTCCAACAGATGATGAAAGAGTGATAATACTAGTAGCTGAAACACATGTACGTGGAAACACACTCATGGTGACAAAGATTAGCTTTATGAAATCCTCTATCTATTATGAGTAATAACTTTGCAAATCATGTTTAGAAAGCCATCCAGAGTAGATCAAAAATTATTAGCCTATCGAAGAAGGGGCATGGTTACTTGTATAGGTGAGAAATTTGTATCAAAATAAGGAGGGTGCACTGTTGAAGCATGAAGGAAGTTCATTCGTGCATTCGGGATGCACTCGTGCGCTAAAGAAGGCTATAAGTGTGCAAGGGCACACACCAAATGGATGAAGGGGTCAAACTTCAGGGCTTCCCAGTGAGCTCATGCGCTCAAGAGGAATAAAGATGGCATAGGGCGCACAGGCGAAGCACGAAGGAGAAAACACTCATGGTTTTAGGGTGTGCTCATGTGCTCAAGGAGGGTGCAGTTCTTCATGCTGAAGGATTGCGCTCAAGAGGGAAACTTGTCTTTCTGGGCGCATTTCCTGAGACAATCAGTCCTTCACTTCCAGAAATTTTCTCTGGCTTGGAAAGGCTTAAGAACAAGTCCAACAACGAGATAAAATGATTGAAATGTTGAGAGGAAGGATCTACAAGTTCTTATAGATCTTGTCGCAATCATGAATATAATATGAAGAGTTATAGAATGTGAATTGCGACAACAAATTGAAACTTGTAGTAAAAAGAATGAACTAAAATGCCAGCAAGGAAAGCAAGATCGATAGAAAAAATATTAAAGGCAAGCAATAGAATAGACATGAAAAACTTACTTGGAATGAAAGTCGACAAAGAGATCCTTGATCCAAAGAAGTGTGCTCATCCCAAATGAGAGTGATTATGTGAAAGAATGATTAGCAAGATTTCTTATAAAGAGATTAAATGCAACTCCATTTCATGCATGTTCACTACTTTTCGATGGTGAATGAGTTAGTTAAGTGAAGTGAAGTGGGCTCCTATTTTCTAGGAGTGCGCCTACATGGAACAAGTAAAGCACATGCATGAGTTGAAGAGGGCGCAAGTCTTCAAGTCAAAGATGTTCACTCCAGTGGAGGTTGCACTAGTTGAACATCAAGGGGTGCACTCCACTAAGGCGCGTTTGTTCGGCCCGAAGGAGTGCGCTCAACAAGGGCACAACTCTTCATCATCTTGGAGTGAACTTTACTCGATAAAAGTGAACTTTATAACCTTTGTATGTGTGTTACATGGTGGAGAAATTTAGTTACTAATTCAAGAAAGGTCATGTTTTCACCTATCTTTGGATAAGATAACACAAGCGCTCTTAAGGATAAGGTGACGACACTTAGAAAACATTGACTTAGGAGGAAACAACACTTAGGTAAAACACTAGGATAGTCAATCAAACAACGTCATGACACTAGATAGCTTGGAATGATAGTTCACATAGGCTACAAAATTGATTTAGGAAAACGTTTTGGAGAGTCATTGTCACAAGGACAACAAAAGCTTATGTACAAGTCACCATAATTCCAAGTCATAAATGTTGTTGACTTGTCATGTTGTTGTCACGTGATGAGGTTGAAATTGTGATGTAATTTTGGAAAATATTGTAAATGTAAATATGTGGAAATCCAAGAGTCATATATGGACAAAAGAGCCACATGAAGAAGTCCAAAAGTCATATAGAAGTCCAAAGATCACATTAGAAGTATAATAGTCATGAGGAAGTTCAAAATTCATTGGGATATGAAAGGTCATTCCTTTTGTTATAAAAGAGGCCTCATTACTCAAATACAAGACTTTCAACCTTGGCTTCTCCATCCAAGCATTAGAGAAGAAGATAATTCTTTTGGAGAGAAAGAAGTGTCTTAACACTCCACTATTGGAGCTAGTGTTGTCTGTTGTATTAATGTATCTTAGAAATTTTTCCTAATATTTGAAGCTCATTGAGCCAACACATTTTCGTGTGTATATCATGAATGTTTTAGGACTATTCTTGGGATGTTTGTGGTATATGTTAGCATTCATATGTACCAAATAAATTGAACTATTTTGGTGGCTTTGTTGTGGCTCATTGAATATGTGTTGTATTTTCTTTCATGATCATTGCATCTATGTGTACTATTTTGCTTGATGACTAACAATTCTTTCATATGTATGTGCATGTGTCTTTATTAGATTAGTACTAATACTTCTCTTTTAAAGGCTCACTTTTGTTTCCTTCCAGTGAAAGAACCTTGATACATATTACAATTGAAAATTTCACAAGGCATAATTACTTTTTCATTCAAAATTACATGTGCACTGCCCTCTTATGCTAATAGTTGTGGTCAAGGAAAATCTTCAAGTAAATGGTTGTCGGGCCATATTTACAGATGGGAATCCTATACCAAATGGTTTGAGGTTTAATTGGACTTCATATCGAGGAGATCCCCTGTATGTTGGCGGGTCCAGCATTGTCAACAAGTAGTTAAGAAATTATCCATGAAATACTTCAAAATGGTAGCGTGTAAGCCTTTGTCCCTACATCAAGACTGCTCCCATAACATACCCACTCGCATTTGTCTCCACTTCGAAGGGTTGTCGCAAGTTCAATAATGCCAAAAATGATGTTTGACTAATCTTCTTATTTAACTCCTTAAAGGCCCATTTATAACCCTTTTCCCACTAGAAATGCTTACCACTTTTTGTTATGGTGTCGAGTGTTATTTCTGTTGTTGAGAATAAGGCTATGAATTTCCTCAAATACTAGGTTGCCCCAACGAAAATATTAACCTTAGAAACATTAGTAGGCACTGGCCATTTCATGATGGCCTCCATCTTGGCACTATCTATTTTTAGCTCTCCTCCACCTATCACATACCTTAGATACACCAAATATTGTTGTGCAAACTCACACTTCTTGAGATTTGCAAGCATTTGGTGCTACTTTAATGTCTCTAGCGCCTGCAACAAATGTGAGATGAGCTCCTCCCAGGTAGCATTATACATTATTATATCATCCAAATAGTAACAAATTAATCTATAAAATGGCACAATATATCATTCATTAACCTCATAAATGTAGTTGGTGCATTACATAGGCCAAATGGAATAACCAACCACTCATACAAACCTTGCATAGTTTTGAAGGCGGTTTTCCAAGTATCTCCTTCTCTGACTCGAACCTGGTGATATCAAAACTTAAGTCCAACTTGGTGAAGTATTTCGCTTTCTACAAATGATCCAATAGATCATCTATCATGTGTAGGGTGTACCTATTCTTAAGCGTGATAGTCAACATCACGAATGGTTTATAGCTTCGCTTCTGCGCCACCTGAGAATTGCTTTGTCACAACAGAAGATAGGAACACAGGCGGAAGCCTTGGAAATCACGATGAGCTTGCATGCATCACCTATTTAGGATGTGACCTTGGGGGCATAGAAGATCCACTCTCAATTACAGAACCTACACCTAGAATTAAAGAGTTTGAAGAAAGACGAGGAGACTAAACCAGAAGTGCGTGCGGAAGTTTGGTGTTTACAGTGCAAGGGCCAAGGGCACAATAAAGACCATTTTCTAGTGTACAGGAATTATATTGCAAGAGGGGCCCAATTCCCCTAAAACCAAAATCCCTAGCAGGGTCAATCGTGGGGGCTGCGCTATGGTGCATTATTTGTTAAGTTGTTGGAAAACATGCAACGAATAATTTCCATTTACTTCAAAAGTTCATCGAGACACCCCGGCAGTTGTTATGTAACTTCTGTAAATATGTGGGCCACGATGAGTGCCACTGTCGAAGCTATGATTTGATGATGGAAAGAACACCAACATACTGGATGCAAGCAGAAACTCGACCTCTAGATTAGGGCGTTGGACGAGCGTGCGTAGGTTATCAAGGTCGAGGACACGATCGCGGAGGAGGACCTAGTAGAGGTCGAGGTCAAATTATCTACTACAACTGCAGACAGCCAAGGCACTATGCACGAGAGTGCTAGAATGAGACACACCCGTCATGTCAATACTGCAACCAGTTTGCCCATACTATAGAAGAATGTTTGGTGTTGATAGCTAAAATGAAAGGGAAGAAAGAGTAGCCTCAGAAGCCTATGTATAATTTACAGATGATGAGATCTGATCCCTGTGAGGAGGATCAAAACATGAATATAGTGCTGATAAGTGGAATAACGACTGGTGATGATAACGGTAAACAGCCTGAAGAGGAAGCATTGGTCTGCAAAACACTAAATAAAGAAGTCGGCTTTGACCTGGATCGCATTAAGGAAATGTTTATGGAATCCAAGAAGAGCTTCTTTGAGGCCTCCACCCCAGGAAGCCAAGAAAAAATGCAAGAAATCAACGCGCCTACAGTGGTTGATCCCTCTTTACTCACTAAACTTTTGGAGACTTGCATAAAACTGTTGCATGATACCAAATTTGTGGAAGGCCTACAGGAATTAATTAACAAATGCGCCAGCAAAGAGAAGGTCCTTGATGGACACCGGGTGGTCAGAAAAATTGGCAAACATAAAGCATGAACAGGGCGCGAGATGAGGCTCACCGCGCAGATCAATGATTATGAGATGGACCAAGTCATCTTGGATTTGGGGTCCAATGCAAACGTATTACCAAAACAAACATGGGAAAGAATGGGGAGACCTGTGCTGCAGTGGTCTTTGATTTAGCTCAGAATGGTGAACTAGTAGAAAATCATCCCCATGGGACGATTATATGGAGTACCAGTTGATATAGAAAGTGCAAGCGTGATGGCCGACTTTTAGGTTATAGAAATGGTCGATGAAAGTAATCCATACCCCGCGCTCCTGGGAATTGACTGGGCTATCGACATGAATGGGGTAATTAATTTGAAAAAGAGGATGATGTCTTTTGAAAGAAAGTCGTTGCGAGTTATAGTGCCGCTAGATCCTGTAGAAGGGGCACAATATACTGAACCAATCCGCGATTATGAAGAAAGTGATTATGAACTGGATCAAATCTACAAAATAACAGCGCAAGATCAAGACTGGATCAATCCGACGGTAGATGGGAGGATTTCATGGGATTGGGAGAGTTCCTGCACCTCTGATTTAGATGAGGAATTAAATGGTGGAACTGCTTCCATGAAGTGTCTACTTTGCGATGCAATATGATGACAAAGTCGTTGCACTGTGTTTCATCAGAGGTAAGGAAATTAACCTATTATGATGGTTTAACTGACGTAGATCTTTTTTTGGATGAATTTTAGCATGGATTCCCTGAGGATCACCGCTTCCAAGAATTAGAGTTGGCCTTGCGCGCTACACCCACATGATGGTGGGGCACACATAAGGATAGTTTCGTTGGATGGTAAGATTACAGAAGAATGATGAGGTTACGGTTTGGGCATGCTAACACTAGAATGACTGAGAAATACAATGGAATGGACAATCCGCGTGATCACCTAGAGAAATGGACTAAAGCATGGGGAAATGGACCAAATCCATACTCTAGATACAATTCCCATGAACTAGTATCTAGAAACAGAGCTCCGCCATGGAACCGCGAAATGGGATATATTCAGGGAAGGGTTCTTATTAACCTTCAGCTTCGAAGGCGGCTTTGTAAGCATCGATGAAACGCTTGCAAGAAATTAAGACGTTTATCTTCATAATGTCGAAGGAACCTATGGAATGGGTCCAACCAGATTGGAGCACCCAGCTGTGCCATGTGTTGGAATGCTATAATGTGACCGCTGAAGAAGAGGATGAAGATCTGAGAAAAATTAATATTCCAGAGGTAGAAGGGTGTCGTGAAGTCGAAGGCCCACGAATAGAAAACTCGGACACCTCTGAGTCATTGAAGACAAAGCAAGTAAACATTGGCGCTGAAAAAGAACTGAAGTTCATGAAGATTGGTGATTATTGGGACAACGCTACCGTAGATAAAGTTGTTGAGTTACTCTGTGAATATCAGGATCTCTTCCCTACCAATTTTTCGGATTTTAAAGGCATAGTTGGCTATTTGGGCGTGATAAAGAGCACTCTGAAACCGGATGCGAAGCCTATTAAACAAAGGTTGTATCACCTTAATCCTAAATACAAGGAGAAGGTTTGCCAAGAGTTGGATAAGATGTTGGAGGCAGGCATCATAGAACTAGTTGAGGAATATGATTGGCTGAGCCTGATGGTGGTTTAGAGAAGAAATAAAAGGGTGAAATAAGGATTTGCGTAGATCTGCGGAAGCTTAATGGTGTGTGTGTCCACAACCCATTCCCAACACCGTTTATAGATGAAGTGTTAGACAATGTTGCAGGGCAGGAGGCCTATTCCTTTACTAATGGGTTTTTCGGGTATCGTCATATCAAGATTGCACCAGAAGATACGAGCAAAACAACCTTCACGATGGAGTGGGGTTGTTTTCAATACATTGTGATGTCGTTTGGGCTTAAGAATGCACCTGCAATATTTTCCCGCGTAGTCATAGTAGCGTTCAAGGAGTTCATTCATATGTTCATGGAAGTATACTTTGATGATTGGATGGTGTTTGAATTACTGAAGCACCATGTATCAAGTCTGCGCCTAATGTTGTATACATGTCGCAGATACCAGATCGCGCTGAATTTGAAGAAATTCATATTTTCTGTTCCTTTTGGAATCTTGCTAGGTCATGTGGTGTGCAAACAAGGATTGATGGTGGACCCTACAAAGATTGTAGTAATTGTGAATTTGAAGGCCCCTAGAAATGTTAAGCAGCTACGCGCGACGCTGGGACATATGGGATACTATAGAAAGTTTATCAAATCTTATGCTCAAATTACTGCGCCTATGGAGAAACTACTAAATAAGGATGCAACATTCTGCTGGGATGAAGAATGTCAACATAGCTTAGATGTGTTGAAAGAAATGATGGTCACTATGCCGATCTTGGTATTCCCTGATTGGAAAAGGGAGTTCCATGTACATGTGGATGCCTCTAGCATTGCGTTGGGTGTAGTGCTAACACAAGCTGGTGAAGGAGAAATGGACCATCCTATAGCCTTCGCAAGTAGGAAGTTATCGAAGGCCGAGATAAATTATTCAACGACTGAGCACGAAGGATTAGCCATGGTATACGCGCTGCAAAAATTCAGGAATTATCTGTTAGGAGGGCATTTCAAGATGTACATAGATCATTCTACCTTGAAATACCTGGTCAATAAGGCTGTGTTGGGGGAAAAGATATGCAAATGGTTGTTATCATTCTAAGAGTATGACATTGAATTCATTGTGAAGCCCAAAAGGTTAAATGAGAGACCTGACCAATTGTCATGGATCGAAACAGGAGAGGAGTCTAATTATCTAGAGGAAGGGTTGCCATATGTGCAACTCTTTGCAGTGCATGTAGCTGATGATCATTTTGCAGACGTTATTCACTTCTTGACTACAGGGATGGCATTGGAAGGATATACAAGTCAGTAAAAGAAGGAATTAGTAGTGCGGGCGACTGATTTTTTAGTAATTGCAGGACATCTGTATAAGATGGGTGCAGATGAAATATTAAGAAGATATGTTTCAGACTCTGAACGGGATAGCATTCTCGCTGAAGCTCATGGGGGAGCTACAGTAGGTCATTATGCAAGCAAGGCAATTGTTCAGAAGCTTTTGTGCGTAGGTCTATGGTGGCCAACTTTGCACAAGGATACCAAGGCGTATTGTAAGGCACGTGATGCATGTCAAATAACTGATAGACCATAGCGAAGAGATGAGTTGTCACTACATCCTCAAGTATCTTTGCAACTCTATGAGAAATGGGCGATTGATTTTATTGGGCCAATTCAGCTCCCGAGAAAGAAAACAAGTGTGCGCTAAATCATCACCACGATGAAATATCTATCCAGATGGGCGAAAGAACAACTGGTTAAGGATTGTACAGGGGCTACAACAGTAAATTTTTTGTTTGAGTACGTCTTAACCAGATTTGGCTTCCTGAAATTGTTGATGAGTGACAGAGGTACGCACTTTCTGAACGAAACAATCAGCACATTGACTGAAGAATTCCAGATATACCGTCAGAAGAGTACACTATGTCACCCATAGGCCAATGGTACTATTGAAGCCTTCAATAAGATTTTGGAGAACGCACTGACAAAGATTTGCATTGCACAGTGGAATGACTGGGCTGTGTGCGTACCTGTAGTACTATGGGCTTATTGGACTACTTGTAAGAAGCTTACAGGGAAAACGTCATTCAGATTAGTATATGGTGTCAAAGTTGTAATTTCAATGGAGTACATTGTGCCTAGTTTGTGCATAGCAACTCTCACGGGTATGGCAAACTGTGAGGCCTTGGAAGAATAGCTCGCGCAGCTAATGGAGCTCGAAGAAGACCGATTTTTGGCAGGATTCCATCAAAAAGTGCAGAAGGAATGCGAAAAAGCATGGCATGATCACCACATCAAGCTTCACACATTCAAGGTAAATAATCTTGTCCTATTAGATGATAGTAAATTCACTAAATTTATGGGTAAATTCCAGATTCATTGGTTAGGGCCATATATTGTCAAATAAATTATAGATGGAGGCGCAATTCAGCTCGTGAAGCTGAATGGGGAACCCTTCCTAGGAAGAGTGAATGGAAGCAGGTTGAAGTTGTATACAAAGGATCCTGCACAATGACTATATGGCAGTAGGATAGTCTTAGTGCTCTAGGAAATTGCAAGGGAGCGTGGGACTATAAACTACACTGCCCAATTTAGAGAACAACGCAGCAAGTAGGTTGCGTGAAGACTGATGGAAATGTAGCCTAGGAAGCTGCACCATGGGGGAAGGTACCGTGCAGCACAGAAGGAAAGTGACAGTTGGAGTTATTGTTCATGACTTGACAGCTAGGAGACAGTTAAGTGGAGCGGTCTAGCGGAATTTAAGGCAAAAATATTTGAAGATATGCTGCCAAAACAACATTTATTGTCAGAATTTAGGGGGAACAGTCGAATTTGAATTCAAAACTCCCTATAAATTATGCGTGTCAATCCAACAGAGAACACTTTGCGCTCTCAGAATTGCTGTTGAATTTCGCTGTCTATCACCTATGATGCGACCGTTTTGGGAAGAATTCTTGTCACACACAAACATTTCTCTTAAAGCCCGCGAGTTGTTTATGGAGAGAATGGCTACCACCAACCCCATCGAATCCCTGAGTTCATAAATAGTTGTGACTGATGCACCAAGACCAGAAGTGTCAAGTGTAGAGGCTACACCTATAGTACCTACAGTGCCAAGGTCGCCCACGCTGAAACAAACCATGACAAAAGATAAACAACCTACAACGAAAGAGAAGCAATCCACAGCAAAGGAAAATCAGAAAAATATGGTGTTGGTGTGTGCATCCCCCAGGAAACATATCGAAACACAAAAGCAGAAGAAAGATAAGTAGTCGGAGAAAGTAGTGGACCTGGAGGCAGAAGAAG
The DNA here is from genome assembly GCA_031772625.1 of Pinus tabuliformis. Classification (NCBI taxonomy): domain Eukaryota; kingdom Viridiplantae; phylum Streptophyta; class Pinopsida; order Pinales; family Pinaceae; genus Pinus; species Pinus tabuliformis. The sequence goes on along the minus strand of CM062817.1, from coordinate 1,603,916,863 downwards.
CCCAGGGAACAAAAGATATTGATGTTGAAGGAGCGGAACCCATAACAAAGCTAACCAAGTATATCCCTTCACGAAAGGGAAAATAAAAGGTCACGAAGGACCAGATTGTCGATAAATTTACAATTCTATGCCCCTGTTACCTGAGCAAATCCCTTTTGAAGGCCCTCGGCTCTCAAGGGTCACGTTGTTAAAAATGGAGGATTGGGACCTTGCAGACCACGCTAATTTCCCACACTTGGCGATGGAAAAATATATGAGGAGGGTTTATTATGAATAAATAGGTGTTACGACACTGGAAATGTAGAAATGGGTTTGCGGTGTCGAGCAATCAGGGTTGCTCAATTTGCTATGGGTGCCACATTATCACTGCACCCCCATTAATATGATATGTGTGTGCCAACTGCTCACACTGGTGCACGATGGATGTTTATGGCTAGGAGGGCCTATCCCCATTACATGCATGCTAATTCACATAACCAATCCGCGATTATGAAGAAAGTGATTATGAACTGGATCAAATCTACAAAATAACAGTGCAAGATCAAGACTGGATCAATCCGACGGTAGATGGGAGGATTTCATGGGATTGGGAGAGTTCCTGCGCCTCTGATTTAGTCGAGGAATTAAAGCATTGGCGGAACTGCTTCCATGAAGTGTCTACTTTGCGATGCAATATGATGACAAAGTCGTTGCACTGTGTTTCATCGGAGGTAAGGAAATTACCCTATTATGATGCTTTAACTGACGTAGATCTGTTTTTGGATGAATTTTAGCGTGGATTCCCTGAGGATCACCGCTTCCAAGAATTAGAGTTGGTCTTGCGCGCTACACCCACACGATGGTGGGGCACACATAAGGATAGTTTCGTTGGATGGTAAGATTACTAAAGAATGATGAGGTTATGGTTTGGGCATGCTAACACTAGAATGACTGAGAATATCAACGGAATGGACAATCTGTGTGATCACCTAGAGAAATAGACTAAAGCATGGGGAAATGGACCAAAGCCATACTCTAGATACAATTCCCATGAACTAGTATCTAGAAATGGAGCTCCACCATGGAACCGCGAAATGGGATATATTGAGGGAAGGGTTCTTATTAACCTTCAGCTTCGGAGGCGGCTTTGTAAGCACCGATGAAGCGCTGCAAGAAATTAAGACGTTTATCTTCATAATGTCGAAGGAACCTATGGAATGGGTCCAACCAGATTGGAGCACCCAGCTGCGCCATGTGCTAGAATGCTATAATGTGACCGCTGAAGAAGAGGATGAAGATCTGAGAAACATTAATATTCCAGAGGCAGAAGGGCATCGTGAAGTCGAAGGCCCACGAATAGAAAACTCGGACATCTCTGAGTCATTGAAGACAAAGCAAGTAAACATTGGCGCTGAAAAAGAACTGAAGTTCATGAAGATTGGTGTTATTGGGACGACGCTACAGTAGATAAAGTTGTTGAGTTACTCTATGAATATCAGGATCTCTTCCCTACTAATTTTTTGGATTTGAAAGGCATAATTGGCTATTTGGGCGTGATGAAGATCACTCTGAAACCAGACGCGAAGCCTATTAAACAAAGGTTGTATCGCCTTAATCCTAAATACAAGGAGAAGGTTTGCCAAGAGTTGGATAAGATGCTGGAGGCAGTCATCATAGAACCAGTTGAGGAATATGATTGGCTGAGCCCGATGGTGGTTTAGAGAAGAAATAAAAGGGTGAAATAAGGATTTGCGTAGATCTGCGGAAGCTTAATGGTGTGTGTGTCCACCACCCATTCCCAACACCGTTTACAAATGAAGTGTTAGATAATGTTGCAGGGCAGGAGGGCTATTCCTTTACTGATGGGTTTTTTGGGTATCATCATATCAAGATCGCACTAGAAGATACGAGAAAAATGACCTTCACGATGGAGTGGGGTTTTTTTCAATACACTGTGATGTCGTTTGGGCTTAAGAATGCACCTACGATATTTTCTTGCATAGTCATAGCAGCGTTCAAGGAGTTCATTCATAAGTTCATGGAAGTATACTTTGATGATTGGATGGTGTTTGCATTAGTGAAGCACCATGTAGCAAGTCTGCCCCTGATGTTGTATACATGTCGCAGATACCAAATCGCGCTGAATTTTAAGAAATGCATATTCTGTGTTCCTTTTGGAATCTTGCTAGGTCATGTGGTGTGCAAACAAGGATTGATGGTGGACCCTACAAAGATTGTAGTAATTGTGAATTTGTAGGCCCATAGAAATGTTAAGCAGCTACGCGCGACGCTGGGACATATGGGAGACTATAGAAAGTTTATCAAAACTTATGCTCAAATTACTGCGCCTATGGAGAAACTACTAAATAAGGATGCAAACATTATGTTGGGATGAAGAATGTCAACACAGCTTATATTTGTTGAAAGAAAAAATGGTCACTGTGCCGATCTTGGTATTCCCTGATCGGAAAAGGGAGTTCCATGTACATGTGGATGCCTCTACCATTGCGTTGGGTGTAGTGCTAACACAAGCCGATGAAGGAGAAATGGACCATCCTATAGCCTTCGTGAGTAGGAAGTTATCAAAGGTCGAGATAAATTATTCAACGACTGAGCGCGAAGGATTGGCCATGGTGTACGCACTGCAAAAATTCAGGAATTATCTGTTAGGAGGGCATTTCAAGATGTACATAAATCATTCTGCCTTGAAATACCTGGTCAATAAGGCTGTGTTGGGGGAAAGATCTGCAAATGGTTGTTATCATTCCAAGAGTATGACTTTGAATTCATTGTGAAGCCCAGAAGGTTAAATGAGAGACCTGACCATTTGTCATGGATCGAAATAGGAGAGGAGCCTAATTATCTAGAGGAAGGGTTGCCATATGTGCAACTCTTTGCGGTGCATGTAGCTGATGATCATTTTGCAGACATTATTCACTTCTTGACTACAGGGATGGCATTGGAAGGATATACAAGTCAGCAAAAGAAGGAATTAGTAGTGTGGGCGACTGATTTTTTAGTCATTGCAAGACATTTGTATAAGGTGGGTGCAGATGAAATATTTAGAAGATATGTGTGGGACTCTGAACGGGATAGCATTCTCGCCGAAGCTCATGGGGGAGCTATAGTAGGTCATTATGCAGGCAAGGAAATTGTGCAAAAGTTTTTGTGCGTAGGTCTATGGTGGCCAACTTTGCACAAGGATTCCAAGGCGTATTGTAAGGCATGTGATGCATGTCAAATAACTGGTAGACCATAGCGAAGAGATGATTTTTCACTACATCCTCAAGTATCTTTGCAGCTCTTTGAGAAATGGGTGATTGATTTTATTAGGCCAATTCAGCCCCTGGGAAAGAAAACAGGTGCGCGTTGAATCATCACTTTGACAAAATATCTATCCAGATGGGCGAAAGCACAACTGGTTAAGGATTGTACAGGGGCTACGACAGTAAATTTTTTGTTTGAGTACGTCTTAACCAGATTTGGCTTCCCGAAATTGTTGATGAGTGAGAGAGGTATGCACTTTCTGAAAGAAACGATCAGCACATTGGCTAAAGAATTCCGGGTATACCATCAGAAGAGTACAGAGTGTCACCCATAGGCCAATGGGACTGTTGAAGGAGCGGAACCCATAACAAATCTAACCAAGTATATCCCTCCACGGAAGGGAAAATAAAAGGTCACGAAGGACCCGATTGTCGATAAATTTACAATTCTATGCCCCTGCTACCTGAGAAAGTCCTTTTTGAAGGCCCTCGGCTCTCAAGGGTCACGTTGTTAAAAATGGAGGATTGGGAACTTGCAGACCACGCTAATTTCCCACACTTGGCGATGGAAAAATATATGAGGAGGGTTTATTATGAATAAATAGGTGTTACGGCGTTGGAAATGTAGAAATGGGTTTGCGGTGTCGAGCAATCAGGGTTGCTCAATTTGCTATGGGTGCCACATTATCACTGCACCCCCATTAATATGATATGTGTGTTCCAACTTCTCACACTGGTGCACGATGGATGTTTATGGCTAGGAGGGCCTATCCCCATTATGTGCATGCTAATTCACATAACCAATCCGCGATTATGAAGAAAGTGATTATGAACAGGATCAAATCTACAAAATAACAGCACAGGATCAACACTGGATCAATCTGACGGTAGATGGGAGGATTTCATGGGATTGGGAGAGTTCCTGCGCCTCTGATTTAGACGAGGAATTAAAGCATTGGCGGAATTGCTTCCATGAAGTGTCTACTTTGCGATGCAATATGATGACAAAGTCGTTGCACTGTGTTTCATCGGAGGTAAGGAAATTACCCTATTATGATGCTTTAACTGACGTAGATCTGTTTTTGGATGAATTTTAGCATGGATTCCCTGAGGATCACCGCTTCCAAGAATTAGAGTTGGCCTTGCGCGCTACACCCACACGATGGTCGGGCACACATAAGGATAGCTTCGTTGGATGGTAAGATTACTAAAGAATGATGAGGTTATGGTTTGGGCATGCTAACACTAGAATGACTGAGAAATACAACAGAATGGACAATCCGCGTGATCACCTAGAGAAATGGACTAAAGCATGGGGAAATGGACCAAAGCCATACTCTAGATACAATTCCCATGAACTAGTATCTAGAAATGGAGCTCCACCATGGAACCGCGAAATGGGATATATTGAGGGAAGGGTTCTTATTAACCTTCAGCTTCGAAGGCGACTTTGTAAGCATCGATGAAGCGATGCAAGAAATTAAGACATTTATCTTCATAATGTCGAAGGAACCTATGGAATGGGTCCAACCAGATTGGAGCACCCAGCTGCACCATGTGCTGGAATGCTATGATGTGACCGCTGAAGAAGAGGATGAAGATCTGAGAAACATTAATATTCCAGAGGCAGAAGGGCGTCGTGAAGTCGAAGGCCCACGAATAGAAAACTCGGACATCACTGAGCCATTGAAGACAAAGCAAGTAAACATTGGTGCTGAAAAAGAACTGAAGTTCATGAAGATTGGTGATTATTGGGACGACGCTACAGTAGATAAAGTTGTTGAGTTACTCTGTGAATATCAGGATCTCTTCGTTACCAATTTTTCGAATTTGAAAGGCATAATTGGCTATTTGGGCGTGACGAAGATCACTCTGAAACCAGACGTGAAGCCTATTAAACAAAGGTTGTATCGCCTTAATCCTAAATACAAGGAGAAGGTTTTCCAAGAGTTGGATAAGATGCTGGAGGCAGGCATCATAGAACCAGTTGAGGAATATGATTGGCTGAGCCTAATGGTGGTTTAGAGAAGAAATAAAAGGGTGAAATAAGGATTTGCGTAGATCTGCGGAAGCTTAATGGTGTGTGTGTCCACAACCCATTCCCAACACCGTTTACAAATGAAGTGTTAGATAATGTTGCAGGGCAGGGGGGCTATTCCTTTACTGATGGGTTTTTTGGGTATCATCATATCAAGATGACACCAGAAGATACGAGCAAAACGACCTTCACGATGGAGTGGGGTTTTTTTCAATACACTGTGATGTCGTTTGGGCTTAACAATGCACCTACAATATTTTCTTGTGTAGTCATAGCAGCGTTCAAGGAGTTCATTCATAAGTTCATGGAAGTATACTTTGATGATTGGATGGTGTTTGGATTAGTGAAGCACCATGTAGAAAGTCTACCCCTGATGTTGTATACATGTCGCAGATACCAGATCGCGCTGAATTTGAAGAAACACATATTCTGTGTTCCTTTTGGAATCTTGCTAGGTCATGTGGTGTGCAAACAAGGATTGATGGTGGACCCTACAAAGATTGTAGTAATTGTGAATTTGGAGGCCCCTAGAAATGTTAAGCAGCTACGCATGACGCTGGGACATATGGGAGACTATAGAAAGTTTATCAAAGCTTATGCTCAAATTACTGCGCCTATGGAGAAACTACTAAATAAGGATGCAAACATTATGTTGGGATGAAGAATGTCAACACAGCTTAGATTTGTTGAAATAAAAGATGGTCACTGTGCCGATCTTGGTATTCCCTGATCGGAAAAGGGAGTTCCATGTACATGTGGATGCCTCTACCATTGCGTTGGGTGTAGTGCTAACACAAGCCGATGAAGGAGAAATGGACCATCCTATAGCCTTCGTGAGTAGGAAGTTATCAAAGGTCGAGATAAATTATTCAACGACTGAGCGCGAAGGATTGGCCATGGTGTACGCGCTGCAAAAATTCAGGAATTATCTGTTAGGAGGGCATTTCAAGATGTACATAGGTCATTCTGCCTTGAAATACCTAGTCAATAAGGTTGTGTTGGGGGAAAATATCTGCAAATGGTTGTTATCATTCCAAGAGTATGATTTTGAATTCATTGTGAAGCCCAGAAGGTTAAATGAGAGACCTGACCATTTGTCATGGATCGAAACAGGAGAGGAGCCTAATTATCTAGAGGAAGGGTTGCCATATGTGCAACTCTTTGCGGTGCATGTAGCTGATGATCATTTTGCAAACATTATTCACTTCTTGACTACAGGGATGGCATTGGAAGGATATACAAGTCAGCAAAAAAAGGAATTAGTAGTGTGGGCGACTGATTTTTCAGTCATTGCAGGACATTTGTATAAGATGGGTGCAGATGAAATATTTAGAAGATATGTGTTGGACTCTGAACGGGATAGCATTCTCGTTGAAGCTCATGGGGGAGCGGTAGTAGGTCATTATGCAAGCAAGGCAATTGTGCAGAAGTTTTTGTGCGTAGGTCTATGGTGGCCAACTTTGCACAAGGATTCCAAGGCGTATTGTAAGGCATGTGATGCATGTCAAATAACTGGTAGACCATAGCGAAGAGATGAGTTTTCACTACATCCTCAAGTATCTTTGCAGCTCTTTGAGAAATGGGCGATTGATTTTATTGGGCCAATTCAGCCCCTGGGAAAGAAAACAAGTGCGCGTTAAATCATCACCGTGACAAAATATCTATCCAGATGGGCGAAAGCACAACTAGTTAAGGATTGTACAGGGGCTACGACAGTAAATTTTTTGTTTGAGTATGTCTTAACCAGATTTGGCTTCCCAAAATTGTTGATGAGTGACAGAGGTACGCACTTTCTGAACGAAACGATCAGCACATTGGCTGAAGAATTCCAGGTATACCATCAGAAGAGTACACAGTGTCACCCATAGGCCAGTGGGACTGTTGAAGCCTTCAATAAGATTTTGGAGAACGCACTGACAAAGATCTGCGATGCACAGTGAAATGACTGGGATGTGCACATACCTGTAGTACTATGGGCTTATTGGACTACTTGTAAGAAGCTGACAGGGCAAATGTCATTCAGATTAGTATATGGTGTCAAAGTTGTAATGTCGATGGAGTACATTGTACCTAGTTTGTGCATAGCAGATCTCATGGGTATGGCAGATTGTGAGACCTTGGAAGAACAGCTCGCGCAGCTAATGGAGCTCGAAGAAGACTAATTTTTGGCAGGATTCCATCAAAAAGTGCAGAAGGAATGCAAAAAATCATGGCATGATCACCACATCAAGCTTTGCACATTCAAGGTAAATAATCTTGTCCTATTAGATGATAGTAAATTCACTAAATTTATGGGTAAATTCCAGATTCATTGGTTAGGGTCATATATTGTCAAATAAATTATAGATGGAGGCGCAATTCAGCTCGTGAAGCTGAATGGGGAACCCTTCCTAGGAAGAGTGAATGGAAGCAGGTTGAAGTTGTATACAAAGGATCCTGCATAATGACTATATGGCAGCAGGATAGTCTTAGTGCTCTAGGCAATTGCAAGGGAGCGCGGGACTATAAACTACATTGCCCAGTTTGGAGAACAACGCAGCGAGTAGGTTGCGCGAAGACTGATGGAGATGTAGCCCAGGAAGCTGCACCATGGGGGAAGGTACTATGAAGCACAAAAGGAAAGTGACAGTTGGAGTTATTGTTCATGACTTGACGGCCAGGAGACAGTTAAGTGGAGCCGGCTAGCAGCATTTAAGGCAAAAATATTTGAAGATATGCCGCCAAAACAACATTTATTGTCAGAATTTGGGGGGAACAGTCGAATTTGAATTCAAAACTCCCTATAAATTATGCGTGTCGATCCAACAGAGAACACTTTGCGCTCTCAGAATTGTTGTTGAATTTCGCTGTCTATCGCCTATGAGCCGATCGTTTTGGGAAGAATTCTTGTCACACACAAACATTTCTCTTGAAGCCTGTGAGTTGTTTATGGAGAGAATGACTACCACCAACCCCATCGAAGCCCTAAGTTCATAATTAGTTGTGACTGATGCACCAAGACCAGAAGTGTCAAGTGTAGAGGCTACACCTATAGTACCCACAGTGCCAAGGTCGCCCACGCTGAAATAAACCATGACAAAAGAAAAACAACCTACAATGAAAGAGAAGCAATCCACAACAAAGGAAAATCAGAAAAATATGGTGTTGGTGTGTGCATCCCCCAGGAAACATATCGAAACACAAAAGCAGAAGAAAGATAAGTAGTCAGAGAAAGTAGTGGACCTGGAGGCAGAAGAAGCCCAGGGAACAAAAGATATTGATGTTGAAGGAGCGAAACCCATAACAAAGCTACCCAAGTATATCCCTCCGCGAAAGGGAAAATAAAAGGTCACGAAGGACCCGATTGTCGATAAATTTACAATATCTATGCCCCTGCTGCCTGAGCCAGTCCCTTTTGAAGGCCCTCGGCTCTCAAGGGTCACATTGTTAAAAATGGAGGATTGGGACCTTGCAGACCACGCTAATTTCCCACACTTGGCGATGGAAAAATATATGAGGAAGGTTTATTATGAAGAAATAGGTGTTACAATGCTGGAAATGTAGGAATGGGTTCGCAGTGTCGAGCAATCAGGGTTGCTCAATTTGCTATGGGTGCCAAATAATCACTGCACCCCCATTAATATGATATGTGTGTTCCAACTGCTCACACTGGTGCACGATGGATGTTTATGGCTACGAGGGCCTATCCCCATTACATGCATGCTAATTCACATAATCACACACCTGCCTTATAAGGGTGTGAACCCGGCTGAGGAGTTTGGCGGGAAGACTGGGGAGAAATACCTTGCCGAAAGGATGAAGAGGGATTACGGCCTCCTCAAGAAATCACGAGGGTATTGTATTATTTCCATAATGGACCAAGTAGTTCAATTGGTTGCCCAGATTTTAGCAAAAAGATGATGAGAAAATGTTGCGCAGATGAAGTTCTGGTGCCTGTAGTTTCCCTTGCAGTACAATGCGCGAAAGGCATCCAATTTAATTGGGAAAGATACCTCTATCAGAAGTTCCTAGAAAACTACCGAGAGGCCCAGGATGAAGCCAAGTCATTTCACTACGCTTGGTTATTGTTGTCGATTCTGCTCATTGCATGTAAATTGCTAGAGGATAGTCAATTTCCTCTGCTCGAGGAAGGATTGTCAGAGGTAGCGCAATTCACTTCCTTATCTTCCACAAAGGATGTCTCGCGGATTGCAGAGATGAAGATCTTTTGGGTTCTTATGGAAATGGATCTTCAAATGGCCATTAATCAGTGTCTGAGGTTCTCCCCAACCTTGTTCATGCAGTTGTCAGCATACGCGGCATTCAAGGCTGACTTCCACAGAGTATATATCCAAGCGCAGAAGGATACAAAGTAGAAATGGCACCAGTTTCCCTATTTGGTTTCAGAACCGTATGTGCAAGAGATTGTATCAAAATGGCCTGCAGAGTGGCACACCCCATTAGGCTTAGCTGTTGGACCAAGCATGGGTGTGGAAAGTTCTATTGCATAGAAATGAAGGAGGCTTTTAAGAAGGCTACGCATACCCTAATAGAACAGAAAAATAAGGAATCAGTATAAAAGGATCGTGTGGAGCAAGAACGCGCTGCTAAGGAGCACGCAAAAGAAGAACAATGCGAGTCACAGAAAGGTGACAAGTCACCTTCGCCGGAGACGAAGGAAGAGGATATTTCGGGACAAGGCGACAGAGGAAATGAGGGGCAAAGCACCCCATTTATTTTGAAAAGACATGGCTAGGAGAAGAAGGGTGGAACAGGGAAGAAACAGAAGTCTAATAGAACCCAGGTTGATCACATGGTACTCACAAAGGGCAACCTCGATGAGATTAGTGATAAAATTCAGGATGTTATAACATTTTTTGGTTTTGATAAGTTAGAATCGATTAGTCAAAAAATGAAAATATTTTTCAAAAATGTTAAGCTAGGATATGGACAAAAAGAATACTGAATAAAAATGTTAGGAAATATTTTCATAAATATGTCCATATCAAAGAAAATGTTAGGATAGATGCCCTAAAGAATGAAGGCAAAAATAAAATGTTAGGTTAGAAAGAAAAACAAAAAGCAATAAACTCTGAAAGTGTGCAAGTCCAAGTGCCACTACTTTTTACTTTATTATGAAAAATAATGGTTGTGTGCAGCTTGTCATAAATGTCACAACCCATGATAGTCAAACTATTTAACCTTGACTAGTTCATGCTTTAAATTTCATGTTTATAGTTAGAAATAAAGATCTAGCCAAACTGTTTAATCTTGGCAGATCAGTAGTTAGGCGGAGAGTAATAAGTAGCTAATCAGTTTAATCTGAGCCCTTGGATGTTATAAGGTTAGAATTAGATAGTTTTTTTTTCAAAAGAAAAAGGAAAGATAAGGGTCTACTAGCTTAAATGCACCTAATTAAGTGAAGAGAAAATGTTAGGGTAAGTAAATGGGTAGGTAGAAGAAAAGTTGCAGAAGTACATTTACCATGCTTGATCATGTGTTTCAGTGTGCAGGAGCCGTTATGAAGATGAAAATATGTTCACAAGTTGATTTGGTTAACTTCCCCTCATTCATTTCATTCCCCACTACATACTTACTAATTTCCTCATTTTTCCATCATTTCCTAAGAAAATACCCTTTTCCCTTCATTTTCACCTTTTCCCCTTGGTTTCCCACAATTTCCTAGAAAATTACCCTCCAAAGGTCATTTCCTCACTCAAAACCCCTTTTCCCTAGTGTGAAACTCATTTCCCCATTGAAAAAGTCACTTTCCCCTTGTAATTCTCCTAAAAAAACTCATAATACCCCTTATCCTAAGGTTTTGTCCCCCCTCCGCTTCATTTAACTTTAACTCTGCTTTTACCATTTTCACGACAAAACCTTTAAAACCCACAAAACCCCTTTACTCTAAGTTTTGTCACCTCCTGCATTCTATTAACCCCGCTACATTAACCGTGGTTAAACAGACCCCGCATTTAACCCTCGGTGTGGTTAATAAACCCTTCCCGACACATGTTTAACTTACAAATCATTTGTATTTTTCCTCGGTCCAAATTTTATTAAACCCATTGTGATCTGTCTAACCCACACTTTATTCATAAAATAATTACAAATCCTTTGTAATTAACCCTTCGGCCCTGCTAATCTCTGCTAACTGTCTTCCGTGCAACTCCACTGTGTGATAGCTTTCAGATCATCCTCTCCCAAATCCAATGACCCTCAGCCATATCGCGCGCTCGCGATCTCCGAAATTTAAAGGCCCGAGAGCACGCAAGCTTCGTGTATTTTCTCGGGCCCCTTGTGGTTATGTGTCATTCCCACATTAACTCATGTGCCCTCATAGAAAAACCACCTCACGAACAAAAGCAGTGTGATGAGCCTCTGAAAACTCTCACCACCTACAGTAAAACCATCCACTGTCCACTTTGTGCCAAATTAAAAAAAAAAAAAGTTAATCGTTTACCGTTTAAACGTCCAAAGCTTCATTTTTTCTCTTTTCACCCATTTATAGTGTAAAAACCTTCTAAACCTTCCTACGACACCATGAGCCTCTGCAACTCATTTTGACCTCCGATTACCGTGAAAATACTGTTAGGACTCTATCCAAACACATGTGGCATGCTAAAAAGCCATTGTCACGTTCCTACAAGCCTTTTTTTTCTTAACAAATTGTTGTATTTTGCAGGTGATCAGTAGAAGACCAAGAGACTAGATAAACGGTTTTTATACATAGAAAACTTGTTTGTTCCAGATTCTCAAGAAATGAATTTGAATGATTTTCCTTAACAAAAGATTTCATGCAGCAAAGAAAAAAGGAGTCATTTATACAGAAAGAAATCATTATACACAGAGCAATTTACACAGTAAAAGATAAATAGATGATCAATATCCAAACTACCTAATGCTGAGACATGTAAAAACTAAATGATTTACTGTTGAAACACACAGTAAAAGCTTGAGATGTACAGTAAAGTAAAAAGGCACAGTAAAGGATATTGATAGGTCATCAAGGTCAAAGATTATCAGATGAAAGTGTATGAGTGTGAAGATCAAACTACCAAGCAGCTTAAAGGGAAAAAGATCAAAGACCAAAGCCAGTAGAACCTAAATAACAGGGACAGCAAGCAGCAATTCAATAGTTATCTCTATCTTCTTGCAGGAAGATATTTCCTTTTCCTATTTTTGTGAAAACAGTTAGGGATATTTTCCTAAGTTCTACTATTGTATAAATAACTCTCTTCTCGAGTTATTAAGGGTTCACTATTCACCATTGAACCAGGTTGACCATTGAAGAAGTGTTGCACTCTTGAAGAAGACTGCACCTTGATGAAGCATTTGTAAACACTTGATGTACTTGACTTTTCTGGACCCTTAATACAAAGTAGAGGATTTTGAATTCAGTTTTACACAGTTTGTGTTTCCTGTAAGTTTTTCCAATTTACACATTATGTCTTTCTTCATATTCTTATGTCTTATAGAGATACCTAGGTAGGAATAATTGTGTCTCAATTTACTCCTATAAGCTCCTGAAGTGATAATCATTAAAGAGAATGGATTAATGAACTGTCTGTTTAATTAGTTCCCTCTAAATCAATAAATCATCAACATCTTGTTGTAAGCATAAGCATATTCTCTTGAACCTTTTGAACATCAGTCAAAGGTTTTCATACTTATGATTATTCAATTATCTGTCTGAAAATTGTCATAATCATATTATTTTTTGTTTCAACTCATCACTATTCAAGCTATCTCACTGTGTAAAGTTTTATAGCAACCCTTTACTTTGGGATTAATATTATTCAAAAGGTTAAACATTAAAGTGTTACATTTGTTTTATTCATTGGTCTTCCAAACTTAAACAAAAACCCCCAAAACAATTATATTAGATGCTCTGGCATTGATAGATTACCACTATTATCTCAGAGGTACAACACGGGACACTGCCACAGAAGTGCTGCAGTAGTTCGAGCAGTAATACATGCAGATATTGGGGGTCATTCAGAAGGATCTACGAGATTTGTAGCTCCAAGCGACTAGAATCCAGGAAGATGTTAGGAAGACGAGCGGTGTGCAAGCCAGTCTGGCACAAAGAAAGAATACAGTTGCAGAGATGGCCTGGCCACATGATGTGAGAGTCTTCCCTTTACCTGAAGGGTAAGTTCGTGTAGAAACAGATGAATAGCATGCCCTGCTTCACAAAGTCACGAATATGTGACTGAACCTTGCAGCACTATCCCTTGAATCTCTACATGCATTACTATAGGGAGTCACGGAAGAGCTCAGGATCAGAGAGCAGTGGGCATTCTCTACTGTCAGTGAGATTAAAGTTAATAACCAACAGCTGTTCACTGAAAAGACACAGGCTCTGAAGGAAAAGGAGGTGCTATAGGCACATAGTTCGCGTATGGAGTCAGAAGTAGCGGAGGCATGTAAGATAGTTGATGAGCTTCACATCCCGAAGGATGCACAACCAGAAGCCAAAATTAGAAAACTCATCGCGGGTGTGCGAGAGGATAAAGCAGAGGTTGGACAAGTCACATTTGAGCTCAACATGAAGATTACAGAGCTGCAGTTAAATTTGCAGCCCACAACTCCGCCTGAGGTCCAGGAGCATCGAGGAGTTGCGATAAAGGAAGGCATGGCTACCTTGGATGCCACAATCACTGATTGTACGAGATTGTTCGAGTAGGCTATGGAGCTAGTGACCAATCTGCAGGAGGATCAGAACCTGTAGATGTTCAACACAGAGGTGAGGGAGTTGCATCGCCAATATAATGAGGTCAAGATGATTGCACGCTCCTTAGCATGAGCACAATGCCTTGCCAAGTTACAGGAAGGAAAATTGTTGCTAGCACAGGTGGAGGAAGCACAAAAGAAGGAGGCCTTGCTAAAGGCAAAATTGCAACCTTAGCTGGACAAGGCTTATCATGTCATGACTACCATTCAGGATAAGCTTAAAGGACTGTAGCAGAAACAACATACGATGAGGCTGGCTGTAGAGGAACTAGCCACGGAAAAATTGGTCGAGGAAGTTCAACAGGCAGCAACATAGAGCGCTGTCGAAGTTGCAGTGGTCCTAGTGGAGTTGAGGGATCTTCGCAATAAGATCGAAGTGCCAGCAAAGTGACTCGAGGGTGAGTCACGATCTTTGTGTTAGGGGCTTGCTGGGATAGGGTCCCTTGGGTCAGTTTTGGGGTTAAGATAACCGAAGTTTTGGTACAGTTTGTGTAAATAATGTAAAGTCTCCGTGATTTGTGGATGCGGAGTGCATAGATGAATAGGAGTCAAAGGGGTTTAGCCCTTTGTTTTATGTAAAGTTCGAGTCAGTTTTGAGATTCACCCATGGTCTGTGGACCATGGCATTATATGAAAAAGGCTATAAATAGGTGTGTCTTAGAGAGTCTAAGGCAATGAAGAGGTAGTAGGAAGAAGTGATAGCGAGAGAAGTGGGTAACATAGAGAAAGAAAGGCTCTGCTACTGAGTGTGCAAAGGCCTAGGTAGAGTCCGCAGTTGAGTGCGCAGGGCAATTTTGAGTCTATAACCTTGAATTGAAGATAAATAGAGACATTTTCTGAAGAATTATTATGTATTTCTATTTATATATGTTTCTGTTAATGTTATATGTTGTCAATGAATGATATGTTTTATGGAATATTGATTGAATGTTACGCGATTCTCTTGAATAAGTGTTAATGATATACGCAATGCATGTCTAAGTACTTTCGCAAAGAATCTGATGAATTATCTTATGTTTATGAATAAATTAAGTAAATATGCGTGAACCCTAATTTAGGATTTCTCTCTGATGCGTGTAATTACACAAATTGACTATTAAGGATCCACAAGGATGAATCGTAGACCTTCGCGAAGGTCTGAATGCTTCTGTAATAGTGTTGCAACAACGTTCCCTAAGAGTGTATAGATCTGTGCGAAGGCAGATCTAAGGTGCTAGAAGACATCACACTAGTATCTGGCTGCAGAAACTTGGTTCTTTCATCCCCCCATACTGCTTCGGGTGAGACTACAGCCTAGGTATGGAGGTTGCTTCCAAAAGGGCCAGTAGTGTAGGGTTTTGTTGGTTAGCGCAGCTAACTCTAAACCTAGGTCAGGCCCCCTAAGCCAACACTTTTTCTACTTCAGTAGCAATCTTGTCCTTTCTAACTAACTAGTGCAAAACATATGGATACTTGGTAGCCCATTCTTGGATTTGATCAATAGATTTGTTTTCCACCTTTAGGAACTTTAGGACTTCTTGTACTTTCTTTTCTATACCAACAATAGGTGTCACTACTTCACAGAGTAACATCATTTCATCATATAGTTGTGCCATGTTATCCTCCATTGGCCCCAACTCCCCCTATATGGTTGACTGCCATTTTGATGTGTTGAAATTGTAGGAAAATAGTTGTTTGTTTTCTACAGCGAGATGTTCCACTTGTTTCTTTACTGCAGCCAACTATTTCCTCAATCGTGCATTATCTTTCAAAATATACTCTAATTTGTCATGTGTTGTTGTAGAAAAAACAACATTAGCTGCCATGATCGCACGGGGATTCCTCCTAGTATTTGCAGTTATCAACTTTTCTATGGATACAGAGACCGGATTCTAAGGATCATTTGGGAAGAATCTTTTCCTTTGTTGTAAAATCCTTTTCTTCAGATGATAAAATGTGACATTACATACATCCATCACTCTGTCTTCTAGTGTAGGTTAGATTCCCATCTCATCAAATGGGAGATGGCCACCCATAAGAGGAGGTTCTGCCAGATAACCTGGTTCAACACCTATGGGTTGGATGGAATCATATTCTTCCAACTCTTCTTCTATTTCCTGAGTCATTTGTTCTTCCTCCAGCCTCTGTGTTGCTTCCTCCTCTTGTGACTGCCTTTTTTTTATTCTTCCACTCTCCTTCTTTTCTCTTCTTCTTCTTGTTTCCTTCTGGTTAGTTCATCTTACTTCCTCTTCTCCTCTTCTTCCTACTGCATATTTGCCTATAATTCTCTCCTTTCGTGTTGAGCTTCAATAGGTCCCTTATTCAATGTATCATCTTTCTGTTTCCTACTAATTTCTGTCATTGGATCATGCTTGATCCTTTTCTTGGGAGCTACAATCCTTACTTGAGCAATTGCTTATGGTGCCTCTTGTGCATGTACATCTTGAGCTTATGGAACTTGGGTGGAACCAGCTTCAATTCTCATATGTGTCTTTCTTAGAGAATCATACCAGTTCTTCACATTTTCATCCTTCGCAATAGTCATTGATGTGTATTCCAAGAAAAGCCAATCACGCCACAATGTTTCTTGCACACTCTCCCAGGGTCATACCCATGAAAGTCCTTGACTGCAAAGTGCAAGTAGTCTAGCTCTTGTATTTCTTCATTTGTCTCCTTGTGGATCTTCAACTCATACATTCTTATCCTCAAAGGGAAAGTGGTCCAAGGGGCATTCTTCCTTCTGTGAAGAAATCCTGATAACCCCTTATTCAATTGATAAGCAACTTCTTACAAGACCACCTTGTTAGTCACATATCGTGGCATAATATGAGGAGAAATTTGACATCTAAAGCATCTGATATATGTACCTTTTGGTGTGTAAAATCAATCGTGATATCATGTAATTACTCCTTCACCTAGTCAGTCATGCAATGAGGATCAATCTCATATATCATCTGAAATATGACTGCAAAGAAATGCTCTGTCAATCTATCATATGCCCCTCTACAACTTAAATTTGACAATACATTGCAATGGAAGTAAACTGGAAACTTATCCTGCTGGTTCCAATTCCAATGCATCCCTGGGAATGCATACCATGCACAAATTCCATTTAACAAAAATGCCGACATATAAAACTTTGGTGCTTGGTTTGTCCTTAGATATGATTTAGCCTGCCCAACATGATGCTGCAACTCAAAAGAAAGTATATTTTCCCAATTGAAGATTTTTCCACAGGTAACAACCAAGTTGAGCATAAATATCCAATTCTCTTCAAATATTGTAGCATTCTTCTACACATGCAGCCTACATCACATGGAAATAAGATACTAGTACACTTCTCTCAAAATCCTAGTCGGGTAAACTGCACTTGGGTGGTGTTGGAACTTTGTAGACTCTCAACACCAAGACTTCATGATGTCACTTGTGTTGAGATCTTCCCATCTAGTGTAAAGGTTGTTATTGGCATATATATGGGCCTTATCATCTTGTAATAAGTATGCATGTCCTATCCATAGTAAGTGGAAAGTTGACCACCACTTTCACTGCGAAGCACCAGATCTAAATCATCCATGTGTGATAGAATCAATTCAATTACCTTTCCAAAAGGTATGACTGCGAACCAGCATGAAATCATGTGTATTATAGATTTCTTTATGTTGATGTATACTTCCTTATCTTTCAAATATTCATAGAGCTACTTCTGCATCAATGTGTCTTTACTATCTTTCCACATGACCTCGATAGATTTGTCTATAAAACATTGTTTTTGTAAGAATACGAATGGTGGATTTGTAACTTCCATTGCTTCTTATGTGATTTCTTATGAAGCTTATTTTGAGGCCACTCGACATGTAGCGAGAGGCATCATTCCAACAAATGATGAAAGAGTGATAATACTAGTAGCTGAAACACATGTACGTGGAAACACACTCATGGTGACAAAGATTAGCTTTATGAAATCCTCTATCTATTATGAGTAATAACTTTGCAAATCATGTTTAGAAAGCCATCCAGAGTAGATAAAAAATTATTAGCCTATTGAAGAAGGGGCATGGTTACTTGTATAGGTGAGAAATTTGTATCAAAATAAGGAGCGTGCACTGTTGAAGCATGAAGGAAGTTCATTCGTGCATTCGGGATGCACTCGTGCGCTAAAGAAGGCTATAAGTGCGCAAGGGCACACACCAAACAGATGAAGGGATCAAACTTCAGGGCTTCCCAGTGAGCTCATGCGCTCAAGAGGAATAAATATGGCATAGGGCACACAGGCGAAGCACGAAGGAGAAAACACTCGTGGGTTTAGGGTGTGCTCATGTGCTCAAGGAGGGTGCAGTTCTTCATGCCGAAGGATTGCGCTCAAGAGGGAAACTTGTCTTTCTGGGTGCATTTCCTGAGACAATCAGTCCTTCGCTTCCAGAAATGTTCTCCGGCTTGGAAAGGCTTAAGAACAAGTCCAACAACGAGATAAAATGATTGAAATGTTGAGAGGAAGGATCTACAAGTTCTTATAGATCTTGTCGCAATCATGAATATAATATGAAGAGTTATAGAATGTGAATTGCGACAACAAATTGAAACTTGTAGTAAAAAGAATGAACTAAAATGCCAGCAAAGAAACTAAAAAGAAGTGAAATGCCACCAAGGAAAGCAAGATCGATAGAAAAAATATTAAAGGCAAGCAATAGAATAAACATGAAAAACTTACTTGGAATGAAAGTCGACAAAGAGATCCTTGATCCAAAGAAGTGTGCTCATCCCAAATGAGAGTGATTATGTGAAAGAATGATTAGCAAGATTTCTTATAAAGAGATTAAATGAAACTCCATTTCATGCATGTTCACTACTTGTCGACGGGTGAATGAGTTAGTTAAGTGAAGTGAAGTGGGCTCCTATTTTCTAGGAGTGCACCTACATGGAACAAGTAAAGCACATGCATGAGTTGAAGAGGGCGCAAGTCTTCAAGTCAAAGATGTTCACTCCAGTGGAGGTCGCACTAGTTGAACATCAACGGGTGCACTCCACTAAGGTGCGTTTGTTCGGCCCGAAGGAGTGCGCTCAACAAGGGCACAACTCTTCATCATCTTGGAGTGAACTTTACTCGATAAAAGTGAACTTTATCACTTTTGTATGTGTGTTACATGGTGGAGAAATTTAGTTACTAATTCAAGAAAGGTCATGTTTTCACCTATCTTTGGATAAGATAACATAAGCGCTCTTAAGGATAAGGTGACGACACTTAGAAAACATTGACTTAGGAGGAAACAACACTTAGGGAAAACACTAGGATAGTCAGTCAAACAACGTCATGACACTAGATAGCTTGGAACGATAGTTCACATAGGCTACAAAATTGATTTAGGAAAATGTTTTGGGGGGTCATTGTCACAACGACAACAGAAGCTTATGTACAAGTCACCATAATTCCAAGTCATAAATGTTGTTGACTTGTCATGTTGTTGTCACGTGATGAGGTTGAAATTGTGATGTAATTTTGGAAAATATTGTAAATGTAAATATGTGGAAGTCCAAGAGTCATATATGGACAAAAGAGCCACATGAAGAAGTCCAAAAGTCATATAGAAGTCCAAGATCACATTAGAAGTATAATAGTCATGAGGAAGTTCAAAATTCATTGGGATATGAAAGGTCATTCCTTTTGTTATAAAAGAGGCCTCATTACTCAAATACAAGACTTTCAACCTTGGCTTCTCCATCCAAGCATTAGAGAAGAAGATAGTTCTTTTGGAGAGAAAGAAGTGTCTTAACACTCCACTATTGGAGCTAGTGTTGTCTGTTGTATTAATGTATCTTAGAAATTTTGCCTAATATTTGAAGCTCATTGAGCCAACACATTTTCGTGTGTATATCATGAATGTTTTAGGACTATTCTTGGGATGTTTGTGGTATATGTTAGCATTCATATGTACCAAATAAATTGAACTATTTTGGTGGCTTTGTTGTGGCTCATTGAATATGTGTTGTATTTTCTTTCATGATCATTGCATCTATGTGTACTATTTTGCTTGATGACTAACAATTCTTTCATATGTATGTGCATGTGTCTTTATTATATTAGTACTAATACTTCTCTTTTAAAGGCTCACTTTTGTTTCCTTCCAGTGAAAGAACCTTGATACATATTACAATTGAAAATTTCACAAGGCATAATTACTTTTTCATTCAAAATTACATGTGCACTGCTCTCTTATGCTAATAGTTGTGGTCAAGGAAATTCTTCAAGTAAATAGTTGTCGGGCCATATTTACATATGGGAATCCTATACCGAATGGTTTGACGTTTAATTGGACTTCATATCGAGGAGATCCCCTGTATGTTGGCGGGTCCCGCACTGTCAACAATTAGTTAAGAAATTATCCATGAAATACTTCAAAATGGTAGCATGCAAGCCTTTGTCCCTACGTCAAGACTGCTCCTATAACATACCCACTCGCATTTGTCTCCACTTCGAAGGGTTGTCGCAAGTTCAATAATGCCAAAAATGATGTTTGACTAATCTTCTTATTTAACTCCTTAAAGGCCCATTTATAACCCTTTTCCCACTAGAAATGCTTACCACTTTTTGTTATGGTGTCGAGTGTTATTTCTATTGTTGAGAATAAGGCTATGAATTTCCTCAAATACTAGGTTTCCCCAACGAAAATATAACCTTAGAAACATTAGTAGGCACTGGCCATTTCATGATGGCCTCCATCTTGGCACTATCTATTTTAAGCTCTCCTCCACCTATCACATACCTTAGATACACCAAATATTGTTGTGCAAACTCACACTTCTTGAGATTTGCAAGCATTTGGTGCTACTTTAATGTCTCTAGCACCTGCAACAAATGTGAGATGAGCTCCTCCCAGGTAGCATTATACATTATTATATCATCCAAATAGTAACAAATTAATCTATAAAATGGCACAATATATCATTCATTAACCTCATAAATGTAGTTGGTGCATTACATAGGCCAAATGGAATAACCAACCACTCATACAAACCTTGCATAGTTTTGAAGGCGGTTTTCCAAGTATCTTCTTCTCTGACTCGAACCTGGTGATATCCAAACTTAAGTCCAACTTGGTGAAGTATTTCGCTTTCTAAAAATGATCCAATAGATCATCTATCATGTGTAGGGTGTACCTATTCTTAAGCGTGATTGTTTTCAACATCTTATAATCTATACACATTTTCCAAGTCTCATCCTTCTTTGGCACAATGCTTATGGGTGAGCCACATGGTGATGTACTCGGTCGAATGGCACCCTATTCTAGTAATTTCCACAACCATTTATTCACCTCGCTTGCTTCTATAACATATTGTTTATACAACTCAATGTTTGGAAATGCGGATTCCGGAAATAGATGGACTCATGCTCCAGTTCCCTCTTGGATGGTAGCCCTTTAGGCTATTGGTACACATCCATGTATGCATGTAGCAACTCTTCTAGATTTTGTTTTAATTTCTAAGTACACCCCTTCCAGGGAAGCCTTTCCTCTTACCAACTCTTCTACATCTTGATTTTCTCTTAAAACCAACAAAACATACTTCTTGCTAGAACTAATTAGTTTCTTAGCTTGGTTGGTACTTGCCAGTGAAATTTTTTATTTGCCTCTGTGCACATTGATGGTGAATGATTTTCCATCTTTGATGAGTTGGTACTAGTTGGATCTTTTCATGAATATTACAGCCTGCATGTACATGTAGGGACTTCCATACACCACCCCACATACATCAAGGGGAACTACATCTAATTCTATTGAAAATGCAGCAAGAAAATCTAGTTTTGACTTTAACTTGGTTAAACTAGATTAAAATTTCTATTTCTATTTCAGCATAATACTTGGAGGTAGTTAACTAAGGTGACATGGAACTTGTCACTCAGTTAACTCATTCAATTCGAGTTGGGGAAGATTGAGTTCAATTCTACATTATTGATTGCTAATTTATAGCAATCTATTTGAATTAATTTGAGTTATTTTCAGTTTAACTAGTTCTAATTGTCATAAGAACTAGTGGAGCTCAAGTTGTGGAAGTGAAACTTCAACCACACTCAGTGATCAACTAGTTAACTGATCAATCATCCCAAAATAATTGTTTCATGTAGAGAACTCGAGCTACCGAGTTGAGATGGAGATTCCAAGGTAGTGTACTATCAGTTGTAGCATATTCCAATGTGTACAAGTGGTGCATGAAGTCAGAGAAAGACCTAAGGCTATTGCGCAATTCTAGAGTGTGAAATTCCTAAAAAATAGGGGCAATTTCCCAAGGGAATAGTGCAAGGAAATAGGAGCTTGGAGGGCTTGAAAATTGGCTAAGTGTTGCCCAGATTTAGTTAGTCAAACAAAGGAATAGACTATACACTTGCAAGGTGTGCTCAAGCTTGAGCAAGCATTGTGTTTCTTCTCTACTCTCTGATTAATGCAATATAGATAGTAAGGGGTTTTGAGAAGTTGTTTTCCCCTAGATAAATCTTTGTGCATGTGTCATGTTTCCTATTGCATGTCTACGATTCTTGTTTTAGATGGTGAATTAAGTTCCTCGTATCAGTAAAATAGATTCAAGTCTTGTGATCTAGTAGATTTCATGAGCAATATTACATCTACACATCAATTTCTACATGATACCAGAGCTAGATTTGTAGAAAATTTTACATGGTATTAGATTTGGAATCACTATAAAGCTGAGATTTCGAAGTTGTCATTGTAAGAGGTTTGAGTTTGCAAATCAAGTTGCAAGTATTCTTCAAGACTGAGAAGATGGCTTTCAATGGACTAAGACTCAAGTATTCTCTTGAGGAAAGCCCGAATTATGTTGCATGGAAGGACCACATGGAGGCAATATTGTAGGATAATGGGTTGAAGGAATTCATTGATAATGATATTCTCAAAACAACAGCATTTGATGTAAAGGATCTGGCAGAATGGAAGAAGTGTGTTGCCAATGCGAGGAGGATCATATTGGAGGGAGTACGAGACCATATTGTCTCAAATCTCCATGGGAAGGAGACTTCACATGTAATGTGGAAAGCACTAATAGATTTTTTCTAGAATAGTAGTGACCATAGGAAATTGGAACTCAATGACAAGATTCGAAATATCAAGATGCATAGGAAAGAGACCATTCTACAGTACCTAAGCAGGTTCACACAGTGTTGTGATCAACTTGGTCAAGTTGGTGTTACTGTAGCAGAGGATGATTTGGTGAGCCTAGCCCTTTTAGGCCTTCTCAAGAGCTGGCACAACTACCAAGATTCAGTGAACAAGAGGGAGAAACTACCAAATTGGGAATGCTTGTGGTCTAATTTGGTACAGGAGGAAATAAGGCAGAACACCAGATATAGTACTTCATCCAAGAGCGAGGATTAAAAGAACTATGCCTTGGGTGGAAAGGCAAAGAAAGGGAAAGGGAAGAAATCCAAATCGAAAGAAGAATCGAGTCAAGGGGACAAGAAGAAAGACTTGTCTAGAATCAAGTGCTTTCACAGTCATGAATTCAGGAACTATGCAACAAAGTGTCCACAAAATAAGGAAAACAAGAAGACCACATGAGGAGAAGTAGGTGAAGCCTTAGCTTCATAGTTTGAGCTTGATTTTACTCTCATTGCATTCATTGCCAACATGGTGATGGGAAGTGTGTGGTATCTTGAAAGCGGTGCCTCGTTCCATATAATGGGGAATAGAAATTTTTTCAGTGAGTTGGAAGAGAAGGATTTCCAAATGCACATTGAAATGGGAGATGATGGAAGCTACAGCATGATCGAGATCGATAATTAACCTTTCAAAGAGAGGATGGCTCCCCTCTCAGGCTCAAGGATGTGATGTTTGTACCGAGTCTAAAGAAGAATCTTGTCTTCATTGTGGTTTTGGAAGATCATGGCTATGATGTGATCTTCATCAAAGGAAATGAATTCTTGAGACACATCGTCAGGGAACAGGTGAAGCAGATCGGGGTTCTTGTGAAGAACCTCTACACGCTAGATGTGGAGGATTGTGTTGCATTGAGCACAAAGGTGGAGAAGGTGCAGAGTTGCAATGTAGGTGAAATTTGGCATAGAAGACTTGGCCATTTGTGTCATGGCACTTTGAAGATCATGCAACAGATTACCACAGGCCTCCCCAAAGGATCACTAGAGCAGCAGAACACATGCAAAGGGTGTACTTTGGGGAAGTACAAAAAATCCACTTTCCATGATCATGACAACAGGGCACATGCAGTCCTTGAAAGGATCTACTCTGATGTTTGTGGACCTTTCTCGACAGCCTCCACTACCAGGCACAAGTAATTTGTCATATTTATTTATGACTATTCACGGAAGTGTTGGATATTCTTCATGAAAAAGAAGAATGAGACTTTATCCAAGTTCTTAAAGTTCAAGGAACTGGTGGAAAAAGAAACGGGAAAGAAGGTGAAGGATCTCAGGAGTGATAATAGAGGTGAGTACGTGTTGAATAAGTTTAAAAATTTATGTGAAAAAGAAGGCATTCAACGAGATTTGACAACCACCCACAACCCACAGCAGAATGGGGTGGCTGAGAGGAAGAACCGAAGCATTGTGGGAGCAACGCGGGTAATGTTGCATGACCAAAGCCTGCCTCTGCACTTGTGGGTTGAAGCATCTAACACAATGGTCTATTTGCATAGCAGGAGTCTGCATCAGATTCTTGGCATGATCACACTAGAGGAGGATTTCTCGGGGAGGAAGTCAGATGTGACGCACTTCAGGATCTTTGGAGCCTCTATCTATTTCCATGTCTCCAAAGAGTCAAAGAAGAAGTTGGAGCTGACTACAGAGTTGGGGATATTTTTGGATTACACAGAAACTCCCCACAACTATCGTGTGTATTTTCCATCCCTCATAATGACAGCTGTGCGATGGGATGTAAAATTTGATGAAGACAAAGCCATGTGGTGCTCCCTTGAGAGGGAGATTCAAATCCCGCCAGAGAAGGAGCTTTTAGCTCCAAAGTAGGAGCCTCAGGATGTTATGGAGCAGCCACAAATTGAGGAGCAAAGAGTAGAGACAACCACTCAAGAAAAATCATCCAGAGAAAACAAGAAGAGAACCAGAGAAGCTATGATACTTGTGTAGGATGAAAAGGAGAATGTGGTTGCTCCTTCAAATCAGTGCAGGAAAAGAAGGTCACCAGACCGATACACTGGCTACATGGCTCTCATGACTAGGCTAGTAGAGACTAATTCATCCTCTTTCGAGGAAGTAGTAGAGAAACCAGTATGAGTTGATGCAACGGTGGAGGAGCATGAATCCATTATGAAGAACGATGCTTGGGAGGTGGTCCCAAGACCAACAGACAAATTAGTTGTGGGTTTGAGATGGATTTTCAAAGTGAAGTAGGTAGCAGACGAAAGCATAGAAAAGTAAAAGGCCAGATTTGTGGCCAAGGGGTACTCTCAGGTGGAGGGGATTGACTATGAGGAGACCTTTTCTCCTGTAGAAAGGTACTCATCCATTAGATCAATCCTTGCTTTGGTTGTGTATATGGGGTGGAAGATCCACTAGATGGATGTGAAAACAACATTCCTCAATGGAGTTATTGAGGAGGAGGTGTATATCAAGCAACCAGAAGGCTTCAAGAATTTTGATCGAGAGTCTCATGTGTGCAGACTCAAGCAAGTGTTGTATGGTCTCAAGCAAACACCCCATGCTTGGTACACCAAGATCGATAGCTATCTCACCTATTTGGGCTTCACCAAAAGTGAAGCAGTTGAAAACCTCTATCATATTTTGGTAGAAGGTAAATTGTTGACTATTTTTTTATATGTTGATGACTTGATCCTTACTGGTGATGAAAAACTTATTAGATCTTCCAAGGTGGTCCTTGCAAGATATTTCGAGATGGAGGACATGGGTCTCATGCACTACTTCTTTGGATTGGAAGTATGGGAAGGTGATGGGGAATTGTTTGTCTCTCAGGGAAATTATGCCAATTAGATACTTTAGAGGTTCCACATGGACAGGTGCAAACCCATGGAGGCTCCTCTAGCAACCAATTGGAGGAAAGAGGATGCCACTTCAAGTGAGGAAGTGGATGTGAATGTTTACCGATAGTTGGTAGGTTCACTCATGTATCTTGTGAACAAACATGTTGGCTTATGGGGGTCTGTCCCAGGTTCAGTGTTAGTTAGCCAAACAAATCCCTACACTACTGGCCCTTTCGGCATCAACCCACGGAGCATGGACTGAACTCTCACCCGAAGAAATATTGGGGGATGCTGGAACCAAGTTTCCGCACCCTTGAGATAGATGTGATGTCGGTTTATTCCAACTATTCCTGCCTTTGCGCAGGTTGCTTATCCCTCTACTCTACCCTTCAATATCTTCACGAAATGTTACAATTGACTTCTACGCAGCCCTAACCAGGGGCTGATATGCTTCCGCACTGCTAGGGCAGCGAATTGTGATATTTCCCAAACTACGCTAAGTATCTTACTTATCTTATTAACATATCTTAGTTAGCTTCGCGTAAACATATTTTCTTACTTTTGTTCACTTAACCAATATAATTATACACATTCATGCATCATATAAACATTAGAAGTGAAATTCATACCCAATATAACAGATGCATAAACAGGAAATAAAGACGCAGAAATTATAGAATACTCTTCTTTATTGATAATTCCAGATGCTTACAGACTCGACTCACCCTGCACACTCAGCTACAAGGGTCTGCACACTCAGCTGCAGACTTCTAGGCCTCTGCGCACTCAACTGCAAAGCCTCTACCTATGCTACGGCCTAAAAGTTAGACTTCTACTCAGAGCTATCCTTGTCTTTCTTCATTGCCATCCATTGATTGTTTATTAACTACTTAGCTTTGCTCTATTTATACAATCTCATGGTCCCTGGACCATGGATAGATCATTTACAACCGACATTACATTATCAAAATAAGGGCGAACAACCCTATGACTCTTTAACAACTACATGCTCCGCGACCACAACATGTAGAGTCTTTACATTAGGATTACAAATGTTGGACCAAAATATGGGCTTTAACCCCCAAAACTTTCCTTGGGGGATCCCACGCCCAACAATCGACTGCGCTTCGGATCTAGGCCTGCTAAATTCCCTATTCAGTACTGTTTGAATGTCTGCTACTCTAGCGTTCAGGTTATCGCTGGAGTACTTAATATACCAAGTTAGCGCGCGATCTTGCAGAGAACTAACCAGTGTTACCTTCTTTATGTTATCATCTGTAACACCTTGAGCTTCCCACACAACCCTCACAACGAACCAGAATTGGTTTGGGTCCTCATTTCCCAAGCCTTTGAACAAAGGCAACTTCACTATGTTCGCCATACCCCGATAGTGGTGGAGGTGGTACGGGTCAAGTTGGAGGTGATGGCGGTGAAGATGGAGGTGGTGTGGGTGGAGGTGGTATTCACGGAAATCCCTATCTTATCAATTGAATAGCACTTCGTGGAGAGACCCTCGCTATCCCTTCTTTGTCCCTTCACAGTGGAGAAATCAAGGGGATATACTTTGGACTCTTATTTCCTTCGTTCCTATAACTTTTTCCACTTTGCGTAGTCCCAAACATCAAGGTAACTGTATAACCCATTTTTTGCACAACATCATTTTAATCCAAGTATTCAAAGATTTTACGTACTTACCTCACAGTCCTTTGAAAAAACGTCTCTCTACCTCGCTATAGCTGACTAAGGTGTTGGCCGCAAACTCAGTAACAAATCCTCCTATAGTAAGATCGAGCCAATGATCGATGGCATGCGCTATCTTATCCTTCGATGCTTCCAACCTTCGTACTAGCTTGGGGTGCACACAATAGGACGTCAAGTTTCCACCTTCCTTGGCTATTTGCTAGCTTCGCGATCCACTCATATAGCTCCGTAGGGAAAGAGGCGAAAAAGATTTCGTGGATCTTCGTATACAGGTATTGGTCCAACCAATGTTCTTTTGACAGTCGCAAATTTATGTTCTCCTGCGTCGCGAACTCGTGAATCCTTCTATCCAACCAGCCTTCGATTTCTTTCTTAGTTGGATTCCAGTGGTACGACATCACACATCTCTCATGCAGATTCCGGTCCTGGCAATGGAACCATTTATTAGCTTGTGGGGGCCTGACCCAGGTTCAGCGTTAGTTAGCCAAACAAATCCCTACACTACTGGCCCTTTCAGCATCAGCCCGTGGAACGCGGACTGAAGTCTCACCCTAAGTAGTATGGAGGGATGCTGGAACCAAGTTTTCGCACCCTTGAGATAGATGTGATGTCGTTTTATTCCAACTATTCCTGCATTTGCGTAGGTTGCTTATCCCTCTGCTCTACCCTTCAGTATCTTCGTGAAATGTTACAATCGGCTTCCGCACATCCCTAACCAGTGGTTGATATGCTTTCACACTGCTAAGGCAGTGAACTGTGATATTTCCCAAACTACGCTAAGTATCTTACTTATCTTATTAACAGATCTTAGTTAGCTTCGCGTAAATAGATGTTCTTACTTTTGTTCACTTAACCAATACAGTTATACACATTCGCGCATCATATAAACATTAGAAGTGAAATTCATACCCAACATAACAGATGCATAAACAGGAAATAAAGACGCGGAAATTATAGAATACTCTTTTTATTGATAATTCCAGATGCTTACAGACTCGACTCACCCTGCACACTCAGCTATAGGGGTCTGCGCACTCAGCTACAATGCCTCTACCTATGCCACGACCCAAAAATTAGACTTTCACTCAGAGCTATCCTTGTCTTTCTTCATTGTCATCCATCGATTGATTTCTTAACTAATTAGAGCTTCGCTCTATTTATACAATCCCATGGTCCGCGAACCATGGGTAGATATTTTACAACCGACATTACATTATCAAAATAAGGGCGGACAACCCTATGACTCTTTAATAACTACATGCTCTGTGACCACAAAATGCGGAGTCTTTACATTAGGATTACAAAATTTGGACCAAAATATGGGCTTTAAACCCCAAAACTACCCTTGGGGGATCCCGCGCCCAAGAAAACGACGATACATGTGTTATGAAATCAACCAACTTAGTCAAGCCATGGTTAGCCAACCAAGTTGTTTTGGAGGGCAGCTAAACATGTTCTGTGATACCTCATAGGCACTACCTAGTTTGGACTATGGTACATATGGACAGAGGGAGTGAAGTTTTGTGGCTTCACCGATGCAGATTGGGTGGGAAGTCCATCAGACTGGAAGAGTACATCAGGTGGATTTTTCAGTGTTGGGTCTGCAATAGTTTCTTGGTACA
This sequence comes from Pinus tabuliformis, assembly GCA_031772625.1. NCBI lineage: Eukaryota > Viridiplantae > Streptophyta > Pinopsida > Pinales > Pinaceae > Pinus > Pinus tabuliformis. Next base: position 1,603,887,611 of record CM062817.1, on the reverse strand, counting down.
ACAGGAAGTAGAGATCAATGGCACTCAGATCAACAGAATAATAATACATGGTTGCAAGTCAAATATCATGTGAGGCGATATTGATGAGAAAGATACTTGTTGGCTTGTTTAGTCAGATGATGGATCCTACTGTGATTTACTGTGATAATAAGAGTTGTATCAAGCTATCTGAGAATCTTGCTTTTAGCTATTAATAGAAGCATGTTGATATTCAATATCACCATCTATGGGATTGTGTGTAGAGGTGGATTATGTTGTTGCAGTACATTCCAAGGAGGAACAAGATGTTGATATTTTGACAAAGTCATTTTCAAGAACTAAGTTTGAGAGAAAGCCTAGTTTTGACTTTGCCTTGGTCAAACTAGATTAAAATTTGAACTTCTATTTCAGCAGAATACTTGAAGGTAGTTAACTGAGGTGGCAGGGCACTTATCACTCAGTTAACTCAATAAATTTGATTTCGGTGTAGAAATTCCTCTTAGATTCAAACTGTTGATGTGATATGCTAAAAAAAATACTTGAATCTACTCCACTCCTCAGTGGAAACAATTTTATCGATTGATAAATCACAAAGCATGAAACAAGATTCAATCACATATGCTCAGAGATTTATCTAAGCGGAAAGATTCATGCTCAAAACCCCTTCCTATCTATATATTGCATTAGATAATAAAATAGAGAAGAAAATGCAATACTTGTTCAACCTAAACAATATTTGCACAAGTATAATCTATCTCACTACCTTACAATTTGACTCTAGCTAATACTTAGCCAATTTTGTTGCCTTCGAAGCTCTTATTTCCTTGCACTTTTTCTCAAAGGATTAGCCCCTTATTAATTAGGGAAATCCCCATCCTTCATTACAAAATCTCTATAGGCCCTTCTCTAACTACATGCATTGCTTGTACAACTCGGAAAATTATACAATTGATAGCACACTAGCCTTGAACTCCAATCTCAACTAGGTAACTCAAATTTCATGCATGCATGAGTTAATTGTGGTTGCTTTATCAGTTAACTAGTTGAACACATGAAGTTGCACCCCGCTGCTATACCTCCTACTAGTTCCTCCAACAGTTGGAACTAGTTTAACTAACATTAACTCAGTTTAATTGAATTAAACTATTACAACTCAAATTAAACTCAACCTTGGCTCCTAAAATTTAGGAACCACTCTACATGACTCAAACTAGGCCCTCAACTCGAATTAACTGAGCCTACTAAGTGAAATTAACTTAGTTAACTCATTCGTGTTGTCTTATGATGTGGAATTACAATTTTCTCCTAATTTAATTCAAGGGAAAATTAAATCAACATTTTCTTAATGCCATTTTCAACACTCCCTCTCAACAAGAAAGGGATTATCTACTACCTAGATCCTGCCTCTATGGAATTCGAATTTTCATCTTGACAATGCCTTTGTCAAAATATCTAAAGCATGTTCCTCTATAGGAATGTACTGCAATAACATGATTATCCTCTGCACACAATCTTATAGATGGTGATACCGAATATCGATATGCTTGGATCGACCATGAAAAATTAGATTCTCATAGAGTTTGATATAAATCTAGTTGTCACAATGTTACAGATCCATTTGGGCACATCACTCCCATCATCTAGATTAGTGTTTTACAGCTCATTAAACCCTAATTTCAGTTCCTACATGCCCTAAACAAGTCACCCTTTTGAATGCCTCCTTCCCAGACAGTTTCATGACTTGAAGACATCCTGAAATGATCTCTAAAGGGACCAGCGCAGGTAGGCCCATGTAAGGGTGCACTGCAAAGCAGTTGAGTCCATGCCAGGGTGCTCTGCAGAGCACTTAGGCCCTCTTTGACCTGTGCTAGGCGAGTTTGACCGAAATTCACATAAGGTTTGGGGAATATTCTTATCTTCTGGAGCCTTCTAGAAGATTCCCACACTTATCATCTCCTATGAGCTCGAAAATGGATGAGGAATGAGTTAAGATACATTTTATCCTCTCATCCCTTCCTCCATGGAACTAATTTTAAGTATGGAAGTCCATTCAATACCCTCATTGATGACAAAACCTCATCTATCTTCCTATAAATTGAGCACTCATCTAAGTGATCAAGGGGCTAGACTATGTTGAATTCTAAGGAGATAATGTTGCTATGAGAATTGACTTTGAGACAAGTATTGTTATGCTACAAGTTTGTCATGCTTTTGATGTGATGTGGATGGGATCTAAGTTGGAGGATTGACTTCGAATCAGACTTGATGGTTGTAATTCCTTCTTCTATTCAATAAAGTATTTGAACCTTTTTCCCATATGCTTATCTTGTTATATGATGCTTATATGTGTGAATGTATCTTATTCCATTTACTTGTATTCAATAGATCTTTTTCTTTGATTGGTTCTTTGTCTTCTGTTGATTTTTACAGGTACTTCTCAAGCGTGTTAAGTACAAGAAGGAGCTACAAGATCGATACAAAGGAGACAAGAGGAAAGTGAAACTACAAGTAGGTCTTCTCATCTTCTTTGTCTTATCTATTGCTTATAGGAAAAGGCTAAAGTGCTTTAAATTGTTGTTCTAGATATGGCTACTTATCTAGGGAATTAGTATTTATCCGTAGATATCAAATTCTCAAAAACAAATTGGCTACTCCGCTAGGGAATGATCATCATTCCAAGTAGCTTATCCACACCCTAGGAAACTCTAGTAGACTTTACTTGCCTTCATTGATCTTGTTTCAACCTTTTTGAAGTGTTTTTGGTCAAAATTTGCACTAAAATGCATATTCTAGGAATGTGTTGTAACCATAGCACCCTTGGTCAGGGGACAGTGCTTTGCAGAGCACCCTTGGCTTAGAGACAGTGCTCTACAGTGCACTGTCTCCCATTCAGGGCTGTGTTGATCCTCCTTAAGCCAAAAATTCTACCTTTGGCTTGATTTTTTCCAAATTTTCTTCTGAACTGGTTTGTTGAAAGATCAATGATTGTCATGTCTCTAAAATCAACATTGTATCTCCTTTGCTAGCCCTACTTTGACTTGATTGATTAATGTTTCTTAAATTATTTCTTTGTCATTATCGATTCATTGTCGAAGTTAGATTACATTCGATCAATCTTTGTTCAAAAGAAAGTGTCGTAAAAGTATTCATTTATTTCGAAACAGATCTGTCGTACAGTCATCGTTCTTGTAAAAAGATTGATTGATTGTATGTGCATTAGTTTTATTTTGTTCATAATAACATTAAGGGAATTGAAATTAAAAACTTGCATCGTGCATTGAAAAATTTTGTGTGTGCTCATAGGAATATTTTAGGGAAATTGCATTAGATTGTGCTCTTTTCTCTTTGATTGAAAGAAATTTGATTGCTCTATCCCTATTAGCTAAGATTTTCATTGTTAAATTGAATGGAAATAGTTCTTATCATATTAGTTGCATTCAAGGAATTGCAAACATACATCACATGGTGAACCTTGAAAGGCAAATTGTTAAGAAGATCAACTTAAAATTCATCTGAATTAACCTAATGGAGCATTGTAACTTAATGCATAACATTTAGAGGTTCTAGGCTAGAGACGTGTTATGGTGTCGTAAAACATAGCATCTGTCACTAACTTGTCTGCAATACATCCCGAGTGTGATATCTCATTCCATGTATGTGAGGATATCGTAGCTCTTCCATGTACCTTCGGGTATATAGGGCGGTGTTACAGTACGTAAAGTTTATGGGAATGCTCTCACTGTGCGGTTTTGCATTAGACAGTGCTAATATGGATTGGGCCTCCACGTACTTTCAGGTATATATGGGAGGACAACACTAGGTTTCTATCCATCCTTAGGTAACCGAGTCAGCTACCTTGTACACTGTGATACACCGAACACAACATTTAGGGAGATTGTCTGCCCGTACTTCTCAGTTCGCTGGGAGGTATTCTGCAGCTCACAGTTGTTTGGTGAACCTTTTGCCTAGATTATCCCTCTTTTGTTTTGTTATGTTACTTTGATTAAAATAAAATTAATTGACCGCGAATAACATCCTCCACGCTCACTCCTTAGTTGGTCTTGGGTTGAGACATATGGCAACAAATCCGGAGTCCATCGATCAAGGAATTCCTTTTGATGGGAATCCTAGTCCTTTTCCTCCTTTTGGAAATATTGGTGCTCCTTATATGGCTACATTGTCCCTTCCGGGATTTACCATTGGCTTGCCAGTATGGTTGTTTTCAACCTCCTTGGTTCAAAATGTCGTGATTTCTCCACAATTTATTACTCCTCCAAATGGACAAAATCAACCTCCAGTTGATCCTAAAGTTGACCCTTTGCCTTCTTCCTCGGTTGTTTCTTCCTCCCCTTCTTCCTCTTTGCCTGGTGAAAGTATTGGTACTAGTAACCAGGTGGATAAGAAGAAGAAGAAGAAGCAAATTCAGTAGAGGGGAAACCAAGCAACTATTGCTTTGAATGCAACATCTGATGAGAAATCGTCCGTCAAGCCTCAAAAAGTTCGATATCCATGAAAACTTTGTGTGGGAGACTGTCTTCTTCGAAATTGTTCTGGTATTCCTTAGGTCTTAGAAGAATGGTCTTCCCGTTCACATCATCCTATGTCATCAATTTCTGGAGATCATGCTAGTGACACACCATCAACTAGTGGTAGTAAAGTTCATGGAAAGAAGGGTAAAGTTAATTTTCCCTATAGGTTATGTGAAGGGAATCACCCCATTCACCTTTGCCCTTATCTGGATGAAGCCAAAAAAGTGTTGGATAACCGTCCTGCTTCTCTGCAGCAACTTCCATCTGGTTACAGGAGACTCTCCCTTAATCCTTAACTAGTCAATAAAGTGATTGACCCAAATCAACCATCGGTCAAACCCACTCTCACTAAAAGTGAATCCTATGAGTTTATACCTGACCCAAATCAACAGGTCAAGGAAACAGTTGACCCAATTTCACCTGTAGCTAATTGTACCATTCCCGTAGAGAGTGAGTATGATACCATTCAGGTTCTTCTTCTTTATTCATATTCCAATCAGCTTGGAGGCAACCCTCCTGTTGCATCAAGACAGGAGGAAACTCCTCCCATTCCCGTAACTCAAGGGGATAATTCTCTCGTTCTTATTGGTACCCCCTCCGAGTAGTCTGGTCACTTCCTTTGATTGGAATCGACTGGTAGGATGTCGTCTTCCTTCTTATGTGCCTTTCCATATCATAGTACAGGTTTTTAATATGATTGTATCTGGAACTATTATAGATGAAGGTGCATCTGTGAGTATCCTTTCCTCTACTGCTTGGCAAGCACTCAGTTCGCCGCCACTTGTGCCTGTTACCCAGAATCTGTTGGTAACAATTTAGATTACAATTTACTTCTTGGGCACGACTATGTTTATGACATGGGAGCTATTGTTTCAACACTCTTTCGAGTGATGTGTTTCCTGCATGAAAGCAAAATTGTCACCGTTGACCAGCTTTCATTTCCTGGTCCAAATATGGCTTCCAGTCAACTATCTTCCCTAAATGGTCCTTTTTTACCAATGGTATCATCCCCGCCATGGGTTAATTATGTGGCAACCCGTTCCATGCCTACATCAACTAACAATCAATTTAGTGATGTTGTACATTATGTATTGGGGCATGGGAACTAGATCTCTCTAATGAGCCCTTCCAGAGCATTTTTCTGCCATCTAAAAAGAACCTCTTGGAAGTCATGACCTCTTATGAGTCGTGATCGAGGAATATGAGTATAGTTCTTTGTCTTGTGTCAACCTTGTGAAAAAATGAAACAAGGAATATGAGGATAGTTCGTTGTCTTGTGTCAACCTCGTTAAAAAATGAAACAAGGAATATGACGATAGTTCCTTGTCTTGTGTCAACCTCGTTAAAAAATGAAACAAAGGATCTGAGCATAGTTCCTTGTCTTGTGTCAAGCTCATTAAAAAATGAAACAAGGAATCAGAGCATAGTTACTTCTCTTATGTCAAGCTCGTTAAAAAATGAAATAAGGAATATGAGGATAGTTCCTGGTCTTGTGTCAACCTAGTTAAAAAATGAAACAAAGGGTATAAGCATAGTTACTTGTCTTGTGTCAAGCTCGTTCAAAAATGAAACAAGGAATATGAGGATAGTTCCTTGTCTTGTGTCAACCTCATTAAAAATGAAACAAAGGGTATGAGCATAGTTCCTTGTCTTGTGTCAAGCTTGTTAAAAAATGAAACAAGGAGTATGAGCATAGTTCCTTGTCTTGTGTCAAGATTTTTAAAAAATGAAACAAGGAGTATGAGCATAGTTCCTTGTATTGTGTCAACCTCGTTAAAAAATGAAACAAGGTCCCCTGGAGCAAAGTTCCAATTCAAGTCTTTGATTAGATCTCGTAAAATCCCAGTCGGGTCTTTCACTTGGTCTCGTAAAAGAACCTTCCTTCCATCCACCTGATAGCCATGAGTAGTCTACTTAGGTGAATGTAATGAAGCTTGGGGGCATGCACCTGGTGGTAAATTTAAGTTTCCCTATAGGTTATTTGAAGGGAATCACCCCATTCACCTTTGTCCCTATCTGGACGAAGCCAAAAAGGTGTTGGATAACCATCCTGCTTCACCACAGTGACTTCCATCTAGTTACAGGAGACTCTCCCTTTCATCATGATGGGGGTATGTAAACCAATTTCAAGCATAGTTATTTGTTTCAAGCTTGTCTAAAAATGAAACTGAATTCAAGCATAGTTTTTCGGTTCAAGCTTGTGTAAAAATGAAACTGAATCCAAGCATAGTTTTTTGTTTCAAGCTTGTGTAAACATGAAACGGAATCCAAGCATAGCTCCCTATGGTTCAAGCTTGTGTAAAAATAAACCCATATCCATTTTTAACCCTCGTGATTACCATTCTATCAGCCTCGTCCGTCAGATGAGCCTTGGTTGTTCTCCTTCCATCTATCTGCTTGGCCAATCATACGCTTTCACTTGATTGTTTTACCCTTTTTGAGGAACAATTGTAATGAGTGGTCTTGTTAGCCAACCTCTTCACATAAATCAACATGCTTTGAGAAGTTCCAACATCATCGAAACTAGTTGCTATCCTAGACACCACTCGTTCCTCAAAGTGGAGTCCTCTTTAAGCTCTTTTCAAACTCACTAAATATGAAAATATTGTTGAGCGCTTGTCCTTTTTAGCTCGTTAACGGATTGGAAACGACATCTACTCAGTATAAATTTAACCCTTTTTTGGGCTGAGATAGATTATTTACAAAAAAGGAATATGTTGACCGAACATGGTCAATAGGTTCTCTCTCATATTGTTTTAAGCTTTTTCGGGCTTGAGAGACAAATCTATGAAAAAGAACTTGTGGAGTTTTCTTTTCGTCCCTTTTCAAACTCTCTAAATATGAAAAGGACCGAATTATCTTTGTCGTTAAACTCGTTAAAACATCAAATAGCGACAAACTTCTCCATCTAGACAAGACCGAGTTTCACCTTCACTAGACTCGTTAAAACATCACATAGCGATGGATTCACCTGAAGGGTGGAATTATAAAACAAGCATATGTTATCCTCCTCAATCTTGGTAAAAATAAGGAGGTACTGGTCAGCAATGACTGGGGAAAATGGAAAAACGGGTAAACCACTTTTAGTATTAGGTCGCTCTTGAACATGACACTTTCACTTCATCACCGTGAATATTTGGGTTGGGTTATCAGCTTGATGGTTATCATACCGTTGGTCTATCATACCATCCATCACTTTGTTTTGGGTCAATGCTACCAATTCATTTTAGTGTCACCGACATGTTCAAGAGAAGTCATTCATTAAAAATGCATCCTTTGCAATACTCATAAACCTTCATTTTCATGACCACCATTCCTGAACCTTGTGTCGTCAGTCAAATTCCGTCTCCAAAATCATTACGCTTGTTTCGTGTCGTTGATGTGGGATACATCAAGGCCCTCCTGCGACGAGTCACTTCTTGTCAACATCAGCACATTATCTAAGAAGTTGACATAGAAACACCCTTCCAGTTCCTTGAGGCTTGCATACATCAATGGCAGGTTTCTCGCTTCCTACGATAGGTTGACATCAATGGCCTTCAACCAAAATATTTTGTATGGTGTTCGACATCAAATCATCCATTCACACCATGCATAATGTACTACAGTACCTTGAGGATCATTATCATTATCGGTGATTTCTCTTGCGTTTGTTAACAGCTTACATCATTGGCTGGTAATTAGATGATGTCTTGCCATGTTTGACTTCATATCACATATTCATATGGTTAGACTCGTACTTGAGCAAATGATTGAACGAGATAGAAGATCCCGGATCTAGTTTCATCCATCCGGGCTGCGCTTTCAGGAGTACTAAATCATATGTACAATGGCCTTACACTGATGGTCATCCATTCATGGGTCTATATCTGTAGACAACTGTCTATGTACATGTAATAAAAGTTTATATGCTGAGCATGGGTATGCCTTCCCTCAGAAATTCACAAAAAAATCAAAATATCATAATATATGTATTTTAATTGATGCAAGTCACCTTCCACTTCGAAACCTCCTCATCAAATCGTAAATCATTTCATTCGACATTTACATTTTTCGACTTCATGCTTTAGCGGGTAGCTGTTACAGATCTGTTTGGGCACATCACTCCCATCATCCAGATTAGTGTTTTAGGGCTCATCAAACCCTAATTTCAGTTGCTAAATGCCCTAAACAAGTCACCCTTTTGAGTGCCTCCTTCCCAGACAGTTTCATGACGTGAAGACATCCTGAAATGATCTCTAAAGGGACTAGTGTAGGTAGGCCCATGTAAGGGTGCGCTGTAGAGCAGTTGAGCCCATGCCAGGGTTCTCTGCAGAGCACTTAGGCCCTCTTTGACTTGCGTTGGGTGAGTTTGAGTGAAATTCACATAGGGTTTTGGGAATATTCTTATCTTCTGGAGCCTTCTAGAAGATTCCCACACTTATCATTTCCTATGAGCTCGAAAATGGATGAGGAATGAGTTAAGATACTTCCTATACTCTCATCCCTTCCTCCATGGAACTAATTCTAAGTATGGAAGGCCATTCAATACCCTCATTGATGACAAAACCTCCTCCATCTTCCTATAAATTGAGCACTCATCTAAGTGATCAAGGGGTTGGACTATGTTGAATTGTAAGGAGATAATGTCGCTATGAGAATTAACTTTGAGACAAGTATTTTTATGCTACAAGTCTGTCATGCTTTTGATGTGATGTGGATGGGATCCAATCTGGAGGAGTGACTTTGAATCAGACTTGATGGTTGTAATTCCTTCTTCTATTCAATAAAGTATTTGAACCTTTTTCCCATATGCTTATCTTGTTATATGATGCTTATATGTGTGAATGTATCTGATTCCATTTACTTGTATTCAATAGATCTTTTGCTTTGATCAGTTCTTTGTCTTTTGTTGATGTTTATAGGTACTTCTCAAGTGTGTTAAGTACGGGAAGGAGCGATAGGATCGATACAAAGGAGACAAGAGGAAAGCGAAACTACAAGTAGGTCTTCTCATCTTCTTTGTCTTATCTATTGCTTATAGGAAAAGGCTAAAGTGCTTTAAACTGTTGTTCTAGATATGGCTACTTATCTAGGGAATTAGTATTTATCCATAGATACCAAATTCTCCAAAACACACAGTAAATCAATGTAGGATCCATCATCTGACCAAATAACATAACAATAATCTTCCTCATCCATATAGATTCACAAGCTACTTGACTAGAAACCATGTACTTTTCTTTTGTTGAACTGAGTGCAACTAATCTATGCTTCCTTTTGTACCAAGAAACTATTGTTGACCCAATACTGAAGATGCCTGCTGATATGTTCTTCTTGTCTGATGGACTACCCGCCCAATCTCCATTTGTGAAGCCTTACAACTTCACTCCCTCTGTCTGCATGTACCAAAGACCATACTAAGTAGTGCCTCTGAGGTATCTCAAGACATGCTTGGTTGTCTTCCAATAGATTTTAGTTGGCTTAACCATTGCTTGACTAATTTGGTTAACTTCATAACACAGGTATGGTCGTGTGTTCACCAAATACATAAGTGAACCCAAAAGTTGCATGTAAATAGTAGCCTCTACTACTTCACCTAAAGTAGCATCTTCCTTCCTCCAATCCCCTGCTAGAGGGGTCTCCATGGGTTTTTTTCTCTCCATGTAGAGCTTCTTCAGTATCTCATTGGCATACTTTCCCTAAGAGAAAAACAGTTCCCCATCTCCTTTCCATACTTCCATATAAAGGAACTAATTCATGAGCCTCGGGTCCTTCATCTCAAATTCTCTTGCAAGATCTGACCAGCTTCTCATCACCTGGTTAGAATTAAATCATCGACATATAATAATATAATCAATAATTTACCTTCAACCAAACTATGGTAAAGATTTGCATCTGCTTCACTTTTAGTGAAGCTTAACCTAGTGAAATAGTTGTCGATCTTGGTGTACCAAGCACGAGGTGTTTATTTCAATCCATACAGTGCTTGCTTGAGTCTACACACATGTGACTCTCTATCGAAGGTCTCAAATCCTTTCAGTTTCTCAATGTACACCTCTTCCTCAATCACTCCATTGAGTAATGTTGTCTTCACATCCATATGATGTGTCTTCCAACCTATCTGTGCTGAAGATGCTAGAATTGATCTGATAGAAGAATACCTTGCTACTGGAGAAAATATCTCCTTGTAATCAATTCACTCCACCTGAGAGAAACCCTTGGCCACAAATTTGGCCTTTTGTTTCTCAATGCTTCCATCTACTGCTTACTTCACCTTGTAGATCCACCTAGAACCTACCACTAACATGTTCTCTAGTCTTGGGGCAACTTCCAAAACACTATTTATGATTATGGAATCATATTCCTCTAACATCACATCAACCCATACTAGCTTCTGCACTACTTCCTCGAATGAGGATGGTTCTATATCAACTAGCTCACTTATTAGAGCCATGTACCTAGTGTATCGATCTGGTGACCTCCTCTTCCTCCGCTATGATGTGGGTGCTCCCACATTCTCTCTAACATCATGCAATAATCTAGTAGCTTCCCTGGTGCACTTCCTTCCATCTTTGGATGTCTCTGCATGAGTGGGTGCTTCCACTCTCTGCTCCTCTACTTGTGGTTGCATCACATCATCTTGAGGTTATTCCTTTGGAGCCAAAAGCTCCTCATCTGCATGTAACTAAAGCTCCCTCTCAAGGGAACATATCATGGCCTTCTCTTCATCGAACTTCACATCTCTACGAATGAATTTCATCATGTGAGATGACAGGTGCACCCAATAGTTGTGAGGTGTATCAGTGTAACCCAAAAATATGCCCAACTCATAGGTCGACTCTAACTTTTTCCTTGCATCCTTGGTAAAATGACAGTAAATTGATGAACCAAAGATCTTGAAGTGTGACACATTTGGTTTCTAATTCCCTGAAAAATCTTCTTCTGGTGTACTCAACCCAATAATCCAATGAGGACTCTTATTCTGCACATATACAGTTCATGCTTCAACCCACAAGTGCAAGGGTAGGCCCTGATCATGCAACATCCCTTGTGTAGCTCCCATAATACTTATGTTCTTCCTCTCAGCCACCCCATTCAGTTGTGGGTTATGGGGTGTTATCAACTCCCATCGAATGTTGTTGGCTTAGGGGGTCCTGACCCAGGTTCAAAGTTAGTTGTGCCATCCATCAAAACCGTACACTACTAGCACTTTTGACAACAACCCACAAAGCGCAAGATGCAATCTCACCTGAAGCAGTATGGGGGGATGCAAGAACCAAGTTTCTACATCCAGAGACTAGTGTGATGTCTTTCAACGCCTTCGATCTACCTTTGTGAAAATTGAAAAAATGTTAGGGCACGCTGCTGAAACTATGTTAAAATAACCTTTGGACCTTCACAAAGGTCTATGATCAGTCCTTGCAGACCTCTAACAGTCAATTTTCCTATTTACGTGCATCAAAGAGCACTCCTAAATTAGTGTTCACACAGATTTACTTAAGTCATTAGTAAACATAAGAGAATTCACCATAGTCTTCGAAAATGTACTTAAACATGCATTGCATACATTATTAAGACTTATTCAAGAGAATTGTGTAACATTCAATCAATAAATCATTCATCAGCAACATATAACAATTAACAGAGATAAATAGAAATACTCAGGAGTTCTTCAGAAAATTGTCTTTATTGATCTTTAATTCAAGACTACAGACTCAAATTTCCCTACACACACAGTTGCAGGTGTCCGCGCACTCAACTGTGAACTGTTCTTAGGCCTTCGTGCACTCAACTGTGGAGCCTTTCCTTCCCTATCTAAGCATACGAAGCAGAGCCTTCCTGCCCTAGCTCCTGTCCTAGACTCTTTAATCAACCCAATTCTCTATCTTTCTTCCGTCTTTTACTTGTTCTTCTTGTCCCTTCACTAAGACTCACTATTTATGGCCTTTTTCATACAATTCCATGGTCCGTAGACCATGGGTGAATCTCAAAACTGACTCAAAACTTATGCAAAATAAGGGACTAAGCCCCTTTGACTCCTACTCACCTACATGCTCCACATCAACAAATCACAGAGACTTTACATTATTTACAAAATTGTACTAAAATTTGGGTTATCTTAACCCCAAACTAACCCAGGGGACCCCATCCCAATAGGCCCCCAACATAAATATCGTGACTCACCCTCGATTCATTCTACTAGCATCGCAATCTTACTACAAAGATCCCCCAACTCCACCTGGATTACTGCAACTTCAGCAGCGCTCACTGTCGCTACCTGTTGAACCTCCTCAATCAATATTTTAGTGGCTGGTCCTTCTACTTCCAGTCTCATCGTTTGTTGTTTCTGCTATAGTCCTTTAAGATTATCCTGAATGGAAGTTGTGACCTGATAAGCCTCCTCCAACCAAGGTTGCAACCTAGCCTTTAGTAAGGCCTCCTTCTTCTACACTTCCTCTACCTGTGCCAGTAGTTGTTTTCCTTCCTGTAACTTGGCAAGGCATTGTGCTGGTGCTAAGGTGTGTGCAGTCACCCTGACCTCATCATATTGGCATTGCAGCTCCCTTACCTCTATGTTCAATGTCTGCAGGTTTGGATCCTCCTGCAGATTGGTCACTAGCTCCATAGCCTGCTCGAACAGTGTTGCACAGTCAGTGACTGTGGCATCCAAGGTAGCCATGCCTTCCTTTATTGCTATTTTTCTCTACTCCTGAACCTCGCACAGAGTCGTGGGCTATAACTTCAACTGCAACTCTGCAATCTTCATGTTGAACTCAAATGTTACTCGTCTAACTTCTGCTCTGGCCTCACACACACCAGTGGCTAACTTTCTGATTTTGGCTTCTGGTTGTGCATCCTCCGGAATGTGAAGTTCAAGCATTGTCTTCCATGCCTCTACTACTGCTAACTCCAGGCGTGAACTATACGCCTAAAGTACCTCCTTTTCCATCAAAGCCTGCATCTTTTCAATGAAAATTTGTTCATTGTTGTCTTTGTACTCACTTATGAGGTTGAGGGCTATATTCAGTCCTATGTCATTGATTGTACTAAGTATAATATGATCCTCAGTGGATTCTGCGTGAATGGACCATCTGACAACGATATAGTTCTGAGATCTAGGGTCCTTACTAGCTATGCTGCTTGTCTTTTCCCGGGTGTCAGGCTCGCTTGCTCCACGCTTGCTTGTCCAATGCCCACCTATATTCTACTTGTTTGGATCTGTAGCTTGCAGAGATCCTTCTCGACGCTCCCCAGCATCTGCATGTATTGCTGCTCAAACTACTATCGCACTTCTATCATTGTATCCCTGACTTTATCGCCGATCTCATCAAGATCACCTTCTGTCAAAACCATGGGATCAACCTTTGTTTTATCAAATTTCTTCTTTTTTCATGTTCCACCCTTCTTCTCCTTGCCACATCTCTTCAAAATAAATGGGGTGCTCTGCCACTCATCACCTCCGCTGCCTTGTCCTAAAATATCTTCTTCCTCTGTCTCCAACGTAGGTGACTTATCACCTTTCTGTGACTCATGTTGTACTTGTTCCGCAGCGCATTCTTCTCTATGCGGGCCTTTTCTGCAGCTTCCCTCCTTTTCTGTTCTGCTAAGGTACACGCAACTTTCTTAGCAGCATCCTTTTTTTTCTAAGTATCAAAACTTTCTACACCTGTGCTTGTTCCAACATCTAATTCTAATGGGACACACCACTCCGTAGGCCATGACGCTACAATCTCCTGCACGTCCATTTCTAACACCAAATAGGGCAACTGGTGCCATTTCTACTCTGGATCCTTCCGCGCTTGGATATAGACTTTGTGGAAATCAGCCTTAAACGCTGTGTAGGCTGACAGCTACATGAACAAGGTTGGGGAAAACCACAAATGTTGATTGATTTCCATACGGAGATCCATTTGCACAAGAATCCAAAATATCTTTGTCTCTGCAATCCGCACGGCATCCTTTGTAGACCATAAGGAAGTGAATTGGGTTGCCTCCGGTAATCCTTCCTCGAGTAGAGGAAATATGTTATCCTCTTGCAATCTCCATGCTACGAGCACAATTGATAGTAACAACCAAGCATAGTGGAACAACTTGGTTTTATCCTGGACTTGTTGACAGTTCGCTAGGAACTCTTGACAGAGGTACCTTTCCCAATTAAATTTTACACATTTCATGCACTGCGCAGCAAGGGAAACTACTAGCATCAAGACTTCATCCGCACAACATTTTCTCATAACCTTCCCTGCTAAAATCTAGGCAGTGAATTGAACTACCTGGTCTGTTATGGAAAGAATGGAATACCCTCGCAACTTCTTGAGGAGGTCGTAATCCTTCTTCATCTTCTCTGCAAGATCTTTCTCCCTAGTCTTCCCTCCAAACTCCTTAGTCAGGTTTGCGCCTTTGTAAGGAAACCATGTGATTCTATGAATTAGCATGTCCGTGATGGGGATAGGCCCTCCTAGCCATAAACATCCATCGTGCACCAGTGTGAGGAGCTGGCACACACATATTGTATTAATGGGGGTGCAATGATAATGTGGCACCCATAGCAGATTGAGCACCTTGATTACTTGACACCGCGGGCCCATTCCCTCGTCTCTAATGTTGTAACACCTATTTCTTCATAATAGACCTTCCACATATATTTGTCCATCACCAAATGTGGAAAATTAGTGTGGTCTGCAAGGTCCCAATCCTCCATTTTTAACAACGGGATCCTTGCAAGCCGAGGGCCTTCAAAAGGGACCTGCTCAGGTAGCAGGGGCGTAGATATTGTAAACTTCTTAGTATCCAGGTCCTTCGTGACCTTTGATTTTTTCTTCCATGAAGGGATATACTGAGGTAGCCTTGTCATGGGTTCCACTCCTTCAACATCAATATCCTATGTTCCCTAGAATTCGTCCGCCTCTAGCTCCACTGCTCTCTCTCACTTCTTATATTTCTTCTGCTTTGTCTGTGTGTCAATATGCTTCCTTCAGGATGTGTGCATCAGCACCATCTTCTTCTGATTTTCCTTCGCAGATTTCTTTGACTTGTCTGGTTGGGTTTCTTTGGTAGGGGTATGCTTTGGCCTAGGTGAACTTGGCACCATAGGCACAGTAGTTGAAGCTTCCATACTTACAACTTCCAGGGAAGCTGTGTCGGAGACAACATCGCCAGTACTAACAATTTCAGCAGCACTTGGTGCAGAAATTTGCTCAAGATTAAGCTTTTGGTTTATCTCAGTAAATTCGGAAAACACGAGGCTCACAACTAAATCTTCCCAAAATGCTTGGCTCATAGGCAACAGACAGCGAAATTCACTAACAATTATTAGAGTGCAAAGAGTTCTCTGTTGGACTGACATGTGTAATTTATAGGGAGTTTTGAATTCAAATCCAATCGTTCCCCCCAATTTCTGATAATAAATGTTGTTTTGGCGGTATATCTTCAAAGATTTTTGCCTTAATTGCCACCACCCCACTCCACTTAACCGTCTTCTAGCCGTCAAGTCATGAACAGTAACTCCAATGGTCATTTTATTGTTGCGTTGCACGGTACCTTCCCCCATGGTGCAACTTCCTGAGCACAGCTTCTTGGGTTGCATCTTCGTCATTCTCTGTGTAGCCTGCTCGTTACGTTATCCTCCAAGCTGGGCAATGTAGTTTATAGTCTTGTGCTCCCTTACAACTTCCTGGAGCACTAAGACTATCCTGCAGCCATATAGTCATTGTGCAGGATCCCCTGTATACAACTTCAACCTGCTCCCATTCACTCTTCCCGGGAAGGGTTCCCCATTCAGCTTCGCGAGCTAAACTGTGCCTCCATCTATAATTTCTTTGACAATATATGGCCCTAACCAATGCATCTGGAATTTACCTGGAAATTTAGTGAATTTACTATCATATAACATGACAAGATCATTTACCTTGAATGTGCGAAGCTTGATGTGGCAATCATGCCACGCTTTTTCATGTTCCTTCTACACTTGTTGATGGAATCCTGCCAAAAATCAATTTTCTTTGAGCTCCATTATTTGTGCAAGCCATTCCTCCAAGGCCTCGTGATCCGCCATATCCGTCAGAGATGCTATGCGCATACTAGGCACAATGTATTCCATTGGCATTACGGCTTCGACCCCATATACTAATCTGAATGACGTTTGCCCTGTCAGCTTCTTACAAGTAGTCCTATAAGACCATAGTACTGTAGGTACTCGCACATCCCAGTCGTTCTGTTGCGCGTTGCAGATCTTTGTCAGCACGTTCTCCAAAATCTTGTTAAAGGCTTCAATGGTTTCTCTTGCCTGCGGGTGATATGGTGTACTCTTCGGATGTTAGACCTAGAATTCCTCAGTTAATGCATTGATTGTTTCTTTTAGAAAGTACATACCCCTGTCACTCATCAACACCTTCGAACAGCCAAATCTGGTTAAGACATACTCAAACAAGAACTTTGTTGTCGTAGTCCCTGTACAATCTTTAACTGGCTATGCTTCTACCCATCTGGTTAGATATTTTGTCGCAGTGATAATATAGCACACACCCGTTTTCTTTCCAGGGGGCTGGATTGGCCCAACAAAATCAATCGCCCACTTCTCAAAGGGCTGCAAAGATACTTGAGGATGTAGTGGTAACTCATCTCTTCACGATGGTCTGCCATTTCTTTGACATGCATTGCATGCCTTACAATACGCCTTCGAATCCTTGTGCAATGTTTCCCACCATAGACCTACGTTAAAAATCTTCTACACAATTTCCTTTCCTACATAATGGCCTCCCGCAGCTCCCCCATGAGCTTTAGCGAGAATGTTATCCCGCTAAAAGTCTGGCACATATCTTCTCAATATTTCATCTGCACCCATTTTAGACAAATGTCTCGCAATAACAGAAAACTCGGTTGCGCGCACTACTAATTCCTTCTTCTATTGGATTGTATATCCTTCTTCTGCCATCCCTGTAGTCAAGAAGTGAATAATGTCTGCAAAATGGTCATCTGCTACACGCACAGAAAAGAGTTGCGCATCTGGCCACCCTTCCTCCAAATTATTAGGCTCCTCTCCTATTTCAATCTGAGACAGATGGTTACGTCCCGCATTTAACCTCCCGAGATTCACAGTGACTTCAAATTCATACTCCTGAAATAATAGCAACCATCTGCAGATCTTCCCCCCCAACACAAGCTTGTTGACCAAGTATTTCAAGGCAGAATGATCTGTGTACATCTTGAAATGCCCTCCTAACAGATAATGCCTGAATTTTTGCAATGCATACACCATGGCCAATCCTTCACTCTCAGTCGTTGAATATTTTTTCTTAGCCTTGAATAACTTCCTACTTGCGAAGGCTATAGGATGGTTCATTTCTCCTTCACTGGCCTATGTTAGCACAACACCCAATTCAATGAAAGAGGCATCCATATGTACATGAAACTCCTTTTTCCAATCAGGGAATATCAAGATCGGCGCAGTGACCATCTTTTCTTTCAACACATTTAAGTTTCATTGGCATTCTTCATCCCAACAAAATGTTGTGTCCTTCTTTAGCAGTTTCTCCATGGGTGCAGTAATTTGAGCATAAGTTTTGATACATTTTCTATAGTATCCCATATGTCCCAGCGTCGCGCACAGCTGCTTGACATTTCTAGGGGCATCCAAATTCACAATTACCATGATGTTTGCAGGTTCCACCATCAATCCTCGCTTGCACACAACATGCCCTAGCAAGATCCCAAAGGGAACACAGAATATGCATTTTTTCAAATTCAGCATGATCTGGTATCTGCGACATGTATCCAACATCAGGTGCAGACTTTCTACATGTTGATTCACTAATCCAAACATCGTCCAGTCATCAAAGCATACTTCTAAAAACTTATGAATGAACTCCTTGAACGCTTCTATGACTACGCGGGAAAATATCACAGGCACATTCTTGAGTCCAAACGGCATCATAGTGTATTGGAAACAACCCCACTCTGTCGCGAAGGTCATTTTTATCCTATCCTCTGGCGTGATTTTCATTTGATGATAACCGAAAAACTCGTCAATAAAGGAATAACCCTCCTTCCTACCAAAATTGTCTAAAAAATCGTCTATAAACGGTGTTGGGAATGGGTTGTGAACACACACATCATTAAGTTTCCGCAGATCTATGCAAATCCTTATTTCACCTTTTTGTTTCTTCTCCTGAACCACCATCAAGCTCACCCAGTCAGATTCTTCAACAGGTTCTATGATGCCTACCTCTAGCATCTTATCGAGCTCTTAGAAAAAAATTTCCTTGTATTTAGGATTAAGGCGATATGGCCTCTGTTTAATAGTCTTTGCATCCAGCTTCAGAGTGATCTTCATAACGCCAAAATCGCAAACTATGTCCTTTAAATATGAAAACTAAGTGGGGAAGAGATCCTGGTATTCACAGATTAACTCAGCAACTTTATCCACTTTAGCGTTGTCCCAATAATCTCCAATTTTCACGAACTTCAGTTCTTCTTCAGTGCCAATGTTTACTTGCTTTGTCTTCAAAGGTGCGGAGATGTTCAGGTTTTCTATTTGTGGACCTTTGACTTCACAATGCCCTTCTGCCTCTGGAATATTAATGTTTCTCGGATCTTCATATTCCTCTTTAGCAGTCACATTATATCATTCCAATGCATGGTGCAGCTGGGTGCTCCAGTCTGGTTGGATCCATTCCATAGGTTCCTTCGGCATTCTGAAGATAACCGCCTTAATCTCTTGTAGCGCTTCATCAATGCTTGCGAAGTCGTCTTCAAAGTTGAAGGTCAATAAGAACCCTTCCTTCAATAAATCCCATTCTGTGGTGCCATGGCAGAGCTCCATTTCCAAATACAAACTCATGGGAATTGTATCCAAAGTATGGCAAAATATGTGTACCCACTCTGGTTGTGGTTTTGTTCCCCATGCTTTAGCCCATTTCGCTAGATGATCACGCGGATCGTCCCTTCGATTATATTTCGCAGTCATTCTGGTGTTAGCATGCCCAAACCATAACCTCATCATTTGTTCAGTAATCTTGCCATCTAGCAAAACTATCTTTATGCGTACCCCACCATCATGCAGGTGTAGTGCCTAGTGCCAACTCTAATGCTTGCAAGAAGTGATCCTCGAGGAATTCGTGCTCAAATTCATCCAAAAACATATCTACGTTAGTTAAACCATCATAATAGGGTAATTTCCTTACCTCCGAAGAAACAAAACGCAATGACTTCACCATCATATTGCATCATAATGTAGACACTTCATGAAAGCGATTATGCCAATGCTCTAACTCCTCGTTAGAATCAAAGGTGCAGGAACTCTCCCAATCTCAAGCAATCCATCCATCTACCGATGGATTGATCCAGTTCTGATCTCACATTGTTATCTTGTAAATCTGATCTAGTTCATCATCACGTTCATCATAATCGCAGACTGGTTCAGTATAGCACACCCCTTCTGCAGGATCTAGTGGCACTATAACCCGTAGCAACTTTCTTTCAAATGACATCGTCCTTTTCTTCAAATTAATGACCCCATTCATGTCAATAGCCCAGTCAATTCCCAAGAGTGCGGGGTAGGGGTTATTGTCGTCAATGATTTCTATAACCTCAAAGTCGGCCATCGCACTCGCACCTTCTATATCAACTATTACTCCATATAACCATCCCATGGGGATGATTTTCTGCTGGTTCACCATCCTAAGCTGAATCGGAGACCATTGCAGCGCAGGTCTCCCCATCCTTTCCCATGTTTGTTTTGGTAATACGTTCACATCAGACCCTAGATCCAAAATGACCTGGTCCATCTCATAATCACCTATCTGCGCGGTGAGCCTCATCTCGCGCCCTATTCGTGCCTTATGTTTGCCAATTTTTTTGACCACCCAGTGTCCATTAGGGACTTTCTCTTTGTTGGTGCATTTATTTATTAATTCCTGCAGGCCTTCCACAACTTTTCTATTGCACAACAGTTTTATGCAAGTCCAAAAACGTAGTGAGTACAGAGGGATCAACCATTGCAGGTGCATAGATTTCTTGCATCTTGTCCTAGCTCCCTGAGGTGGAGGCATTAGCGAAGCTCTTCTTGGCTTCCATAAACATTTCCTTAGCATGATCTAGATCAAAGTCGGCTTCTTTCTCTGGTGCTTTGCGGACCCATCCTTCATCTTCAAGTTGTTTACCATTATCAATGTCAATCATCATTCCACTTCTTATCACAATGTTAATGCTTTGATCTTCTTCGCGGCGCTCAACCCTCATCATTTGTAGATTCTGCGTAGGCTGTTTAGGCTGTGTTTTCTTCTCTTACATTTTAGCTATCAACACTGGGCATTCTTCTATAGTATGGTCAAACTATCTGTAGTATTGACATGATAGGTGTGTAGGATTCTGGAAATCTCATGCGTAGTGCCCTAGCTATCTGCAGTTGTAGCAAAACATTTGACCACAGCCTCTACTAGGTCCTCCTCCTCCTCAGCCTCATCCTCAACCCTGATAACCTCTGCGCGCTCCTCTAGTGCCCTGATTTGGAGGTCGTGTTTCTATTTGCATCTGGTATGTAGGTGTCCTTTCCATCATCAACTCATAGCTTCGACAATGGCACTCATCGTGGCCCACAAATTTGCAGAAGTTATAGAACAACTGCTAGGGTGTCTGGATGAACTTTTGAAGTAAATGGAAATTATCCGTCGCATGTTGTCTAGTAACTTGACAAATAGCACACCATACCGCAACCCCCATGCTCGACCCTACTGGGGCTTCTGGCTTCAGGGGAATTGGCCCCCCTCCTATAATATTATTCGTTTACATTGTACAGTGGTCTTTATCATGCCTATGGCCCTTGCACTTCAAACACTAGACTTATGTGTGCACTTTTGGTTTAGTCTCCTTTTCTTTCTTCAAACTCTATAATTCTAGGTGTAAGCTAGCTAATTGTGAGTGGATTTGTTGTACTCCCAAGTTCATATCCTGAATAGGTGATGCATGCAACCTCATCGCAATTTCCAAGTATTTTGCCTGTGTTTCTATCTTATGTTGTGACAGAGCAATTCTCAAGTGGGGAAAGAGCGACGCTATAAACCATTCACGATGCTGGCTATTTGTGATTTGCATGTTAGCTGCTTTGATCTGACACTTCAACCTCTGATCAAATTCCCAGGGCATCTCATCGACCCTCATCATGATTTCTTTAAATCCAATTACTGACTGTGAGTCAGACTTAGGCTTACTAAACTCTTTGTTTAAAGTCACCTTAGTCTTTGCTAGTGTTGAAAGAGGATTATCATAAAAAATACTTAATGTACCAGGTCAGCTCGCAATCCTGCAAAACGGTAACCAACTGTGTCTTCTTTATATTTTCATCAATAATCTATTGCGTTGTCCATACAACATTCGCAACAAACTAGAACTACTCTGCATCTTCACTTCCTATGCCTTTGAAGATCGGCATCTTCATTGTGTTCGCCATGTTGAATGGTGGTGGTGGAGGTGGAGGTGTGGGAGAAGGTGTATGCGGTGGAGGTGGGGGTGGAGGTGGAGTGGAAGGATAATTTTCTCAAGGAATCCCCTGAGTGATTAGATGAACAGCGCTTCGCGGCATAGTCTGTCCCACCCCTTCATCATCACTTAAAGGAGGTCCAACCAATGGACTATATTCTAGTCCTAATCCTTCATGATTTCTAAAGAATCGTCCACTTTGTGTAGCTCCAAACATCAAGGTAATGGCATCACCTATTTTTCACATAACATCATTTTAATCCAAGTATTCAATGATCTTAAATACTTACCTCGCGGTCCTTTGAAAAATCATCGCTTTTCTTCGCTATAGCTGATTGAGGTATCAACTGCAAAATCTGTAACAAATCCTCCCAAAATCCAATTGAGCCAATGATTGATAGCCTGCGTGATCTTGTTTTCAGAGATTTCTAGCCATTGCACTAATTCTGGAGTCCACATTATAGGATTATTGAGCTTCCACCTTCCTTGACTATCTATCAATTTAGCCAGCCACTCATACAACTCAATGGGGAAGGTGTAGAAGAAGATCTTGTGTATTTTTGTATACATATACTTGTTCAAACACTCTTCCTTCAACAAGTGCGGATTCTTGTTTTCTTGTGTCGCGAACTCGTGAATCTTCTGATCAAACCACTTTTCAATTTATTTCTTGGTCGAATTCCAATGGTGCAACATAACACATCTCTTTCAAGCAGATCCAGGTCCCGGCAACATAACGATTTGTTGGCTTAGGGGGTCCTGACCTAGGTCTAGATTTAGTTGTGCCAAACAACAAAACCCTACACTACTAGCCCTTTTGGAAACAACCCGTGGAGCACAGGCTACGGTCTCACTTGAAGTAGTATGGGGGGATGCAAGAACCAAGTTTCTGCATCCAGAGATTGCTGTGATGTCTTTCAGTGCCTTAGATCTGCCTTTGTACAAATCGAAAAAATCTTAGGGCACGTTGCTGTAACTCTATTAAAACATCCTTCAGACCTTCGCGAAGGTCTACGATCAATCCTTATGAACCTCTAACAATCAATTTTCCTACCTATGCGCATCAGAGAGCACTCCTAAATTAGTGTTCATGCATATTTACTTAATTCATTAGTAAACATGAGAGAATTCACCATAGTCTTCACGAAAGTACTTAAAAATGTATTGTGTACATTATTAAGACTTAATCAAGAGAATTCTGTAACATTCAATCAATAAATCATTCATCAGCAGCATATAACAATTAATAAAGATAAAAAAACGTACTCAGGAATTATTCGAAAAACTATCTTTATTGATCTTTAATTCAAGATTACAGACTCAAACTTCCCTGCGCACATAACTGCAGGGGTCTGTGCACTCAGTTGCAGACTCTTCCTAGGCCTCCACGCACTCAGCTGCGAAACCTTTCCTTCCCTATCTAAGCGCAAGAAGCAGAGTCTTCCTGCCCTAGTTCATGTCCTAGACTCTTTAATCAACCCAATTCTCTATCTTTCTTTCGTCTTGTTCTTGTCCCTTCACTAAGACTCACTATTTATAGCCTTTTTCATACAATTCCATGGTCCTCGGACTATGGGTGAATCTCAAAACCGACTCAAAACTTATCCAAAACAAGGGGATAAGCCCCTTTGACTCCTATTCACCTACGTGCTCCACATCCACAAATGGCATAGACTTTACATTATTTACAAAATTTTACCAAATTTTGGGTTATCTTAACCCCAAACTAACCCAAGGGACCCCATCCCAACAAATGCCTTCTGATTCATAGAAGTTCTTGAACTCATTCAACACATATTCACCATCGTTATCACTCGTGAGATCCCTCACTTTCCTGCCAATTTCTTTCCAAACAAGTGCTTTAAATTCACAAAATTTGGAGAATGTCTGGTCTTTCTTCTACATGAAGAAAATTCAGCACTTGTGTGAGAAATCATCTACAAATATAACATAATACATGTGCTTGTTCATGGAGGCTATCAAGAAAGGTCCACACACGTCTAAGTGAACTCTTTCAAGGACTACTTGCGCTCTAATGTCCTTATCATGAAAGGTGGATTTGGTGTACTTCCCCAATGTAGACCCTTTGCATGTATATTGTTGCTCTAGTTCACCCTTGGGAAGTCTTGTAGAAATTTGTTACATGATATTCAAAGCTCCATGGTGCAAATGGCCAAGTCTCCTATGCCATAATTCATCGATGTCTCGGCTCTGCACCTTCTCTAATTTTGTGCTCAAAGGAGGATAGTATTATACATTCAATTTGCAGAGGTTCTTCACCCAAACCCTGATCTACTTCACTTGTCCCATGGCGATATATCTAAGGAAATTCTTTCCTTTTCTAAATATCACATCGTAGCCACAGTCTTCCAACATAGCAACTGAAACTAAATTCTTCTTCAGAATCAGAACATACATGACATCTTTTAATGTGAGAGAAGAAATAGACTCCCTCTGAAAATTAATTGTACGGATATCGTTTGTGCTATACCTTCCATCATCTCCCATCTTGATGTGCATCTAGAGGTCCTTCTCCTCCAAGTCACTGAAAAGTATTGGTTTCCCATCATATGGGATGAGGCTCCATTATCCAAATACCACACACTACCCATCACTAATGTCACCATGCATGCAATGAGTGTGAAATCCAACTCGAATTGTGAAGCTAAAGCTTCACCTTCCGCTCCTCCTAAGGGATTCTTATCGGCCTTCTTATGCAGACAATTCATGGCATAATGTCCCAGCTCATGACAGTGAAAACACTTAATATTCAACAAGTCTATCTTCTTTCCCGCCTAACCAGAATCTCCTTTGGATTGGGATTTCTTCCCTTTCCCTCTATTTTCCTTCCCATCCAAGGCACAGTTCTCCTCATCATTATTCTTGGATGAGGTTCCATCTCACATGTTCTGCCTTATCTCTTCTTGCACCAAGTCAAACCACAATTTCTCCTAATTTGGTAGCTTATCCCTCCCATTTACCGAATCCTTGTAGTTGTGTGAGCTCTTGGGAAGGCCTAGAAGTGTTAGGCTTACCAGATCATCTTCAACAACTGTAATACCAACACTCCCAAGTTCATCCCAAGATTGGGTGAACCTGCTCAGGTACTATGGTATTGTGTCGCCCTTCTCCATCTTGATTTTCAAAGCTTGTCCTTTAGTGCCAGTTTCCTATGGTCAGTGTTGTTCTGAAACAAGTCTATCAAGGCTTTCGACATTGCATATGGGGTATCCTTCCTATGGATATTTGAGACAATATGATCTCGAACTCCTTCTAGTATGATCCTCCTCACCTTTGCCACACATTTCTTCCAATCTTCCATATCTCGAGCATCAGTTATTAGAGGCTTAGGAATATTGTTGTCTATGAATTCCTTCAACCCGGTATCTTCCAATACTGCCTCCATCTTTTCCTTCCAAGCAATATAATTTGAGCTACCCTCAAGAGCATACTCGAGTCTCAATCCATAGAATGACATCTTGTTGGCTCTAAAGAATGATCCTCCAAATTCAATTTACTTGCAAAGACAAACTCGAATTCTTCTCTTCTATTGTGACTCTTGCTTTGATGTCATGTATAAATTCCTCGTAGATTTAAACTGCTTATGTAATATGATAAAACAAAATACTTTAATCTACTCTACTCATCAGATGAAACAATTTAATCGATCGAGAAATCACAAAACATGAGACAAGATTCAATCACATATTCTTAGTGACTTATCTAAGGGGAAAGCTTGCTACTCAAAACCCCTTCCTATCTGTATATTGCATTAAATCATAAAATAGAGAAGAACATACAATTTTTTTTCAACTTGAACAATCTCTGCACAAGTAAAATCTATCTCACTGCCTCACAAGTTGACTCTAGCCAATACATAGCCAATTATGTTGCCTACCAAACTCCTATTTCCTTGCGATGTTTCTTAAGGAATTAGGCCCCTATTAATTAGGGAAATCCCCATCCTGAAGTGCGCAATCTCTATAGGCCTTTCTCTGATTGCATGCACCACATGTACAACTCGGAAAATTATACAATTGATAGTACATTGCCCTTGAACTCAAATCTCAACTGGGTAACTTGAATTTCATGCATGTATGATTTAATTGTGGTTGATTTATCACCTAACTAGTTGAACACATGAAGTAGCACCCCACTGCTAGACCTCCTACTAGTTCCTCCAACAGTTAGAACTAGCTTAACTGAATTAAACTATTACAACTCAAATTAAACTCAACCTAGGCTCCTAAAATTAGGGAACCACTCTACATAAGTTTATTTGGACCTCAACGCGAATTAATTGAACCAACTAATTGAAATTAACTTAGTTAACTCATTCTTGTTGTCTTGTGATGTGTAATTACAATTTTCTCCTAATTTAATTCAAGGGGAAATTAAATCAGGAGTTTCTTGTTGCCCTTTTCAACATTGGGGAATCTTGAGTTTAGTTCTACATGATTGATTGCTAGTTTGTAGCAATCTATTTCAGTTAATTTGAGTTATTGTCAGTTTAACCAGTTTTAACTGTCAGAAGAACTAGTGGAGGTCAACTTGTGGAAGTGGAACTTCAACCACACTCAATGATCAATCAACGCAAAATAATTGTTGCATGCAGAGAATTTGAGTTATGCAGTTGAGATGGAGATTCCAAGGTAGTGTACTATTAATTTTAGCATATTCCAATGTGTACAGGTGGTGCATGCAGTCATAGAAAGACCTAAGTCTATTGCGCAATTCCAGAGTGTGAAATTCCTAAAAAATAGGGGAAATTTCCCAAGGGAACGACACAAGGAAATAAGAGCTTGGAGGGATTGAAAATTGGCTAGGTGTTGGCCCACGTTAGTCAGTCAAATAAAGACATAGAATAGGCACTTGCAGGGTGTGCTCAAGCTTTAGCAAGCATTGTATTTCTTCTCTAATCTCTTATTAATGCAATATAGATAGTAAGGGGTTTTGAGTAGTTGCTTTCCCCTAGATAAATATTTATGCATGTGTGATGTTTCCTTTTGCATGTCTATTATTCTTGT
The DNA here is from genome assembly GCA_031772625.1 of Pinus tabuliformis. Classification (NCBI taxonomy): domain Eukaryota; kingdom Viridiplantae; phylum Streptophyta; class Pinopsida; order Pinales; family Pinaceae; genus Pinus; species Pinus tabuliformis. The sequence goes on along the minus strand of CM062817.1, from coordinate 1,603,860,619 downwards.
TTTAGATGGTGAATTAACTTCCGCATTTCATGAACATTATTGAATCTACACAATAATTTCTACAAGTTCTACTTCATCAATAAAATCAACACTGATGGAATATCTAATTTTGCAATGTTTTGTTACCTTTAGCTATGCATCCTTTTTTACCCATCCCAATGGATATGGGTTTGGATGATCATGAACTTCTCATTCTAATTTGTTGACTAGCTCTGCTACAATGAGATATTCATGTGATCTTGAATCAAACATAGCACCAATATTTATCGTATTGACATATATCTTGATGTGGAAGAGTATGGTCATTTCTTTATCTTCTTTTTTCTGAAGGTTACTCATATTCAATTCCTTCTGCACCAATTTACAGGTGATCTTCTCGTTCACATCTAAGTTGCTTTCAATCCAGTTTCTCTAATCAGTGGCCATGATATTCTTCTTCTTATTATCTTTCTTCTTGTTCTTTGGTTTAAGCTTCAAATGCAAATTTTAGCACTTCTTCACTATATGATCGTCAATATTATAGTGGTTGTAGTGGTTGTTGGGATCCTTCCATGATTTTGTTGTGGCTATTGTCTTTTTATATTTCCCCCCTTTCCACTTCTTCTTCCCCTCCTTAGAAGCATCATATTTCTCCTTTTGCTTATGTCCACTTGATTGTCCTTTCCTCAGGCATATGTTCTCAAGGTACTATACATGTACACAAGCCTCATCCATTTATTTGGGCTTAAGCAACATCACTTGCTTCGACAAAAAATTTTGTAGACCCACCAAATACTTGAGGAATACCTCAGGGTTCTTTGGAGTGATACCCAACATTATGGCCATATTTTCAAATTCTTTGGTGTATTCTTGTACACTCATCCCCTACTTCTGCCTGAAGTAGTGCCCCTAGATCCACTGGTCCTCTACATACCCAATAGGGTACAATGGTGAATTTATGAGGTTTTTAAATTCCTCCCACTTAGCCACTAGAGGATCTCTATCTAACCTCAAGGTCTATGTGTGTCTTTCCCACTAGGTTGGGGCATGGCCTTCTAATTTTAGTTGTAAAAATGAAATCTCGTGTTCCTCCTTTATATGATGAACACTGAAATAAACTTCTAATTATTACAACTACTAATTTAGCTTTCGAGCATCTATCTCACCTTGGTATGCCTTTATATAAACCTTCGCTTTCATTTTGAAGAGGGACTATGAATGGTTCATGGCACTCAAACTAGATTGATCCTTTTTGGTATTTTCTTCAGCTCATTCTTGTTATTCTCAATCTCTTGATCTCCCCTCTAATGTATCCTTTGCGTTAGAACTCTCATCTTCTTTGAATATCCCAATATTATTTCTCATGGTTGACATGAGGAGATTCATATTATGGCTTATAGCTACAACTTGTGCTTCCAATCTTGAAAACATCGCATTTGTAGGATCAGGATGGTTATTCACAAATTCATTGGCCATGACTAGGGTTTAATTATGACTTTTGGCTTCATCAATCTAGATCCCCTACAAATATACCCAAAGAAACCTGCTCTTATACCAATATGATCTGATGTTGTGGATATTCCACTGGATGGCTCGTCACAATAGATATGATAAATTATACTTCAAAAAAAATCAAAATCTACGTTATGAGGGTTTATTTCTCTTTAGATTTTCGGATCTATAAATTATTTTTGATTGTGCATGAACGAAAATTAAAATTTATGCATAAAATATAGAAAAATGAAATAAAAACTCACAAACCACATTTGACACAAGATATATTGTAGGAAACCCTTTCAAGAGAAAACCTAGCTAGAAGATGAGATCACTCTGGTCTCTTTCTCTAAATAAAAAATGGCTATGAGTACAAAGAAGTATGGTATGTGGCTTGTGAGCTACTACACAACACAAATCCACTATGTGTGCTATTTCCATATCCCTCTCGACTACTTTTCTCATCTATGGAACAATATACACTCAAAAAGAATGGAACCCCTTTTCCTCCTAGTGGCCTGATCATAACATAGCCCAATATCCTACTAGTAGTTAGGTTTGACTCCCTCAACTCTTAACTAGAGGTACAATATGGACTCTTCTAGAGTCTTCTTCGTCACAATCACGTGGCTAGCCCATTTTCCATGATTTATGGGGGCTGACATGGCATCCTCTCAAATTATGGTGGTGAAAATAAGAAGGTCAAATTCTAAGTGGCGTTACTTTTGCATACAAACTATGATTGAGACAATTATTGTGCTATTGGAAAGGACTTTGTGTGTAGAATATGAATCAAATGTGTGGTACTAATGTGACAAATTTTTACCCCCAAAAAACGTCATTTGATGCCTCAAAATGCTCCCAAAGGTTTCAGATCCCAATTTTCCAAAATGGGTCCCACTGGTAAAAACGGTCTTGATTTGATTCCTCCACTTTTTCCACTTTGGAAGAATCAAGGTGAACGAAAAACAATATAATGATCCAATCTTAATCGACCCCCTACAAGATCATTGTCTTAACTCAAGCATCCTTAAGCCAAATCCAAGTCTATAAACATGAATCCAAGTAATCTTGTATTGTATAGGGCCTTATTCCCTCCTCTAAGATGCACAACACTCCTCACAAGTAGCATATTTTCCGAGCAAGCGAACTCTCTAAGTGGCCATAATGAAGGGTGTCCATGAAATCTTCAAGAGAACTCCAACAACTAAGGGAGGAATATCAAACCACCACCTAATTAAGGTCAACCCATCACTAAACAAGCTATCTCCATCATGCGAATCCATCACAAACCATTTCCCATGTGTTAATCCAACTTGGACCATCTAGGGGCTAAACATACACCATGTACCCCAAGGCTTATGAAGCACCCCAAATATGGTGTAAACACTTTAAGAATAACCCCAAAGATAACATTTCGTCTTTATAAGTGAAGTGTTTACAACAACCTCTATCAAGTCCCACTACAACCCCACCAAACCTACTACCTACAAATATACACATGTTTTAGTCCCACAATCAATCACTATCATCTCCAAAGAACTTGTCATATGTACTATCGCACCATCTTGATCCTCCAAAGAATAATGACCACTTGTGAAGATGGAGAAGCATAAAACTAGAATAAAAGCAACACACTAAACTCCAAAATCCTCCTTAAGTCAACATCACGAGCCAAAATTAATGAACACCACATCATGAGTTGTCCAAGACAACAAGTAAAGATAATCATATTTCCATATCGAATCAAGATAACTGGATCACATCTATTGAAACTACAAATATAAAAATATGCAAAGATACCTTCTTGATCCTAGAATACAAAACTTATGTTATAGGTTGTTGAAGAATCTAGGGAAAATGTAGTTAATGCGATTCTTCTTAGCATGATAACTATTTGTGAGGTGTTTTCAATTTTACTTCTTATACTAATCTTCACTTATTATTGTTATAGTGTGTCTTCTTTATTTCATCAAATAGCTACCAAAACAAATATACAAGAGCACAAGAATCTGGCATTCTGCCAAGGCCAAAACCTCTCACTCTTTAAGAGGAAAACCTACACAAAATTCTTCTTATAGAGATTCCAATTGACAAATACAAAGACCATGACCCTTGACCTATGAAACCACTCCAAGACCAAGACACCAATCCTCTTCTTTGTCACTGTTGAGATCATCATCATTGCTGCACCACTGAGTCCATTACTACTACACTACGAACATCTTCATTACTGTTGCATCATGATTGTACCTTCACCAAGATGTTCATCACTATCTTGACTTTTTCTTAATTAGGATCATGATTAATATCATGACTGCAACTATGTTGAGGTCATAACTGTGTTCATGAGACGAAGTGCATTATTGTGAGATCATTGGAATCCTTTTCATCATGATTATGTTGAGACTATGATTGTATCTAGAGAGTAGGCCGAGACAAAGAGTGTCTCTCCATGACTCTCCTCTTCACAAGTATGCCAAGATTATATGTTGAGACAGAGGTATTCCAAGAGTGTATTGAGATATCTTCATCACACATATACTGGGATTGTGTCTTAGCATGTTCAGACAGTGTTGTGAGGAGGTCAAGGTATCATTGGGAAACATAGAGAATCTTCTCCCTCCACAATACTGAAATTCTGCACTCATCCGAGATTTCCTAAGCCACTATAACTATCCGAAATTTTGAGCTTCCTGCACCTATCTGGAATTACAGAGTGTCTGATATTTTGTCTTGTAATTATTAGCGAGATTTCATAGATTCCCGAAGTTGCAGAGGCTTGTGTGAAGTTTTGTCTCTCTGTGACTCTAGCCGCATATTTATAAGTGTTTGTCCATGTATTTAAGCCGACATGAACCAGTGAACCATTGTGTCTCCATATGTGAGTTAAATTGATATTTATATGCATTTTTAGTCTAACATAATTGATTTCTTCATCGTTTTTCTTGCTACCTTCTTCAAGAGGATTGCGCTTGTCTTGTGTTGGGTTGTGTTATATTCTTTCCATGACTAGCCCATGTAGTTAACTGGGGGGTTAGAGGGGGGGAAGAGCCCCCCCTGCATTGCGCCGATTGTGTAGCGGGGGGGTCACAAGGGGTTTGAGGGGTGCAGATAACCCCCTCTATGGGGTCCGGGGCAACGCCCCAGAAAATTTTGTTTTTTTGGACCCTATATTAGGTTGGGCAGACCTACCTATGGTTTTGTGCATGATTTTTGTAAATCGTTTTGGATGTGATGCTTTTCAGTCCATGGTATTGGATGCTTCGGCATGTATAAATATGTATTGTAACATTGAAAGGGACATAATGAAAAATCAAGCTGGTAGTCCCGGTTCTGGGATCCGGGGGAAAATCTTTGTGTATATGTGTTTTATGTGTTATGCTCTCGCATTGTTTATTTTCTGTGTTTTAGAATTCGTATGCAGGTATTTTATGTACAGGGTTAAAACCTACATTCGATATCAGAGTTGTTTTAGCTTCAAAGGGACACCTTTGTTGCTGAGGGGTTTCACTCGGGCCTGTGGTAGACCATGTTCAGTGGGAGATTTGCGAGATCGATTCTGGTGGTGAAAGAAGATGATGAGCAGTGGAAAGGTAGATATCAAGAAATTTAATGGTCAGAGTTTTGAGTTGTGGAAACTCAATATGGAGGATCTGTTGGTGGATAAAGATCAATGGATCACATTAGATCTGGGTACTAAACCAACGAGAGTGTCCGATGAAGAATGGAAGAAGTTGAATCGAAAGGCAAAGAGCACAATACGATTGTGTGTCTGAGATTCAGTATTGTTGAATGTATCAGGGGAAGCTACGATGAAGGCTTTATGGGACAAGTTAGGGACTTTGTACCAATCTAAGTCTCTAGTGAATAAATTGTTCCTACGGAAAAAACTGTATAACCTGAGGATGAAAGATCGGTTATTATCTTATACTGTGGTAAGTCAATTATTATATATTGATATTAAAATTTCAGATGAAGATAAGTGCATCAGCTTGTTGTGTTCTCTACCAGATTCGTGGGATAGTTTGGTTATTGTAATAGGTAGCAATGCAATTGCCTTGCAGTTTGATGAAATAGTCTCATCCTTTCTAACGGAGGAGATGAGATGGAAAAATATGGAGAGCCATAATGGTGATGCCTTGTATGTGGATCTAAATCTAGAGGGGGATCTAAATCTCCAAGAAAACTTGTAAAGTTGGTTTGCTGGAAATGCGGAAAGGAAGGACACTACAAAAGGGACTGTAAATCTAAAGCTCCTGAAAAAGGAAAGGGATTTGATGATGCTCCTTCTGCAGAGGCGAAAACCACCTCAGCTGAAGGTGGGGATGTGTACTTGGCTTCTTAAAGTACACAAGAAGATCATGAGGCATGGTTGATTGAGTCAGGTGCATCCTTTCATTTCACTCCCCAAAGAGAGTGGTTCTGCGAGTATGAGAAATATGATGGTGGTGATGTTTTCTTAGGGGATGACAAGAAGGCTAGAATCATTGGTCGCAGAAAAGTAAAGTTGAAGTTGCAAGGTGGAAGGGTTAGAACACTTCTAGGTGTTCTGCATATTCCTTCATTGGCCAAAAATCTAATTTTCGTAAGCAAGCTGGATGATGCAGGTGTAAAAACAGTGTTCGAGAAGGATACCTGCAAGATGGTTCGGGGAGCACTGATATTGATGCGGGGAGTTCGGATTGGAACTCTATACAAGTTGCAAGGTAGCACTGTTGTTGAGGGGTGCAACAGTTCTTTGGCTCCTAAAAGAGGAGCAGAAAATCTAGTGGTCTCTGGAGAGAAGACCATGTTGTGGCATCAAAAGCTTGGACATATTGGAGAGAAGGGCCTTCGAATACTTCATGGTAAAGGTATGGTAGAAGGTATGAGTAATAGCTCTCTGGATTTTGATTTCTGTGAAAATTGTGTATATGGGAAGCAGAATCAGGTGAGTTTCCCCTCTAGTGGTAAGAGGGCAAAACATATATTAGAACTTGTGCACAGTGATGTGTTTGGACTTGTGAAGGTTCCATCACTAGGTAAGTCTATGTACTATGTATCATTTATAGATGACTTCTCAAGGAATACATGGAATATTCCCTTAAGAAGAAATCTGAATTCTTTGACAGGTTTAAAGAATTTAAGGCTCTGGTAGAAAACCAGACAGAGAAGAAGATAAAGGTGTTGAGGACAGATATCGGTGGAGAGTTTTGCAGTAAGGAATTTGAAGAATTCTGTCAAAAGTGTGGTATAGCATGGTAGAAGACTACTCCATACACACCTGAGCAAAATGGAGTTGCAGAAAGAATGAACAAGACGTTGATGGAAAGGGCAAGAAGCATGCTCAGTGGTGCCGGGTTAGGACAGGAATTCTGGGCAGAGGCGGTGGAGATAGCATGTTACCTGGTCAACAGATCACCTTCATCAGCGTTGGAGGATAAGAATCCACAAGAGATATGGACTGGTAAGAAACCCTCTCTTTCACATCTGAGGGTATTTGGATGTGATGCATATGTACATGTTCCAAAGGAGAAACGAACCAAGTTGGATAGTAAATCTGAAAAGTGCATCTTTATTGGGTATAAGGATGGTTTAAAGGGTTATAAGCTTTGGAACCCAATAACAAGGAAGGTTGTGTACAGCCAAGATGTGGTGTTCAGAGAGGTAAAAGATGTTATTAAGCATGAAGTCCAACCAAAGGAACCTAAGAAGATAGAGTTTGAGCTTAAGAAGGAAGAATCAGACTCTAGAACAGAGGAGGAATCAGAAGATGAAGAGCGACAAACTCCGAGTGTGAGAAGATCAGTCGAGAAAGAAGGGAACCAGAAAGGTATAGTCCATCTGCATTCTGTTCAATTTTTGCTTTATCTATTACTGACGATGATCCCAGAACAGTGAAGGAAGCAGTAGATTTAGAGGATGGAAAACTCTAGAAAGACGCCATGGTTGATGAAATGACATCTTTGCACAAAAATGAGGCTTGGGATCTGGTGGAGTTGCTGGCTAGAAGGAAACCCATTGGCAACAAATGGGTGTTAAAGAAGAAGACAAATGCAGAAGGAAAGGTGGAGAAATACAAAGATCGGTTGGTAGCAAAAGGTTATTCCCAGGTGTCAGGAATTGATTTTGGTGATATTTTTTCTTCTGTTTCCAAGGTAACTTCTATTAGATTACTTTTATCTGTTGTTGTTGCTTTTGATTTTGAGGTAGAACAGATGGATGTGAAGACAGCATTTCTTCACGGGGATCTGGAAGAGGAAATCTACATGAAGTAACCTGAAGGCTTTGCGATGAAGGGTAAGAAAGAACTAGTATGCAAGTTAAAGAAGTCTTTGTATGGGTTAAAACAATCACCAAGGATGTGGTATCAGAAATTTGATACATTTATACAGGGACTTGGCTTCACCAGAAGCAAAGCAGATCACTGTGTGTATTTTAAATTAATTGGTGACCGTGTTATTTATCTAGTTTTGTATGTGGATGATATGTTCCTGGTTGAAAATGACAAAGAAATTATCCAAGATTTGAAGACCCAATTGTCCTCCAAATTCGACATGAAAGATCTTGGTGCTGCAAACTATATTTTGGGCATGGAAATTAAAAGAGATCGGGCAAAGAGGAAGCTCTAGTTAAACCAAAGGAAGTATGTCAAGACAATATTGCAGAGGTTTAATATGCAGGATAGTAAACTGATGAAGGTTCCTATTCCCATAGGTGTGAAGTTATCTGCTGAATAGTGTCCAAAGACACAATAAGAGGAAGAGGACATGTCCTATATTCCATATGCAAGTGCAGTCTGTAGCCTGATGTATGCAATGGTATGTATTATACCATACATTGCACATGTAGTGGGAGTATTGAGTAGGTTTATGTCAAAACCAAGGAAGGAGCACTGGGAAACAGTGAAGCGAGTTTTTAGGTATTTGCATGGCACTAGTGATTATGGTTTGTGCTACCAAGGAAGACCAGGATTGGACAGAGTGTTGGATTTTGTGGCTTTGTTGATGCAAATTGGGCTGGAGATCTGGATCAGAGAAGATCTACAAGTGGGTATGTGTTTAACCTATTTGGAGGTGCAATCAGTTGGATGAGTAAGAAACAATCTGTAGTGGCACTATCAACTACAGAGGTAGAATACATGGCAACCACTCATGCAAGCAAGGAAGCAGTTTGGTTGCAGAGATTGAGTTCAAGTATGGGGTTAGTACAGGGAACTATAAGGATAGATTGTGACAACCAAAGTGAAATTTTCTTGGCAAAGAACCCTGCATATCATTCAAAGACAAAACACATTGAAGTTCAGTATCACTTTGTGAGGGATATGATAGAAGACAACAAGGTGTTGTTGGTAAAGGTGGACACTTTGAAGAATACTGCAGATGCATTGAAAAAATCTGTGAGCTCTGAGAATTTATCTTGGTGTAGAGAAACAATGGGCATTGCAGGGCTAGATAAATGACTAAGCTCTCTTGTGGCCCCCTGTGGAAAGAAAACAACATTTGGGAGAATGTTTGGTTGTGTTATATTCTTTCCACGACTAGCCCACATAGTTAACCGGGGGTTAGAGGGGGGTCAGAGCCCCCCCTTCGTTGCGTCGATTGCGTAGCGGGGGGGTCACAGGGGGTTTGAGGGGTGCAGGTAACCCCCCTCTATGGGGTCCAGGGTAGCACCCCGGAATTTTTTTTTTTTTGGACCCTATATTAGGTTGGGTGGACCTACCTATGTTTTTGTGCATGATTTTCGCACATGGTTTTGGACGTGATGGTTTTCGGTCCATGGTATTGGATGCTTCGGCACGTATAAATATGTATTGTAACATTGAAAGGAACATAATGAAAATCAAACTGGTAGTCTCGGTTTTGGGATCCAGGGGAAATCTCTGGGTATATGTGTTTTATGTGTTATGCTCTCACATTGTTTATTTTCTGTGTTTTAGAATTCGTATGTAGGTAATTTCTGTATAGGGTTAAAACCTACATCTTGGACAGTTGATTTGGACACTAGGTTGACTCATATAAATTACATATATGCTCAAGAAGAGCTCTTTAACATTTTCTTTAACCCTCTGACTTTCCTATAGCACTTTAACATGTGCTGGACCTATGTAATGAGCAAGAAACTCATTTTATAGTTTACAAAAATAATATTTCTTCTCTTTTACAAATACAAAGATCAAAATTACATTTATGAAGACCGGACCTAGTTACACTTTCTTCAACGCTCCCTCTTAACTAGGGAGGTATTCATAATGGTACTTAGTCATTCTCAATTTGAATAATTTCTCATAAGAAGAATCGAATTGGTAGCCCGTATGTATAGCATCATAGAAAACAACATTGTTTCCATAGCAAGGCCTTGACTGATAGCTCTATCTCTCATTAGATCAGAGAACAATGTTGGTGAGACCAATGACTATAGACACCTTCACATTGTCTCTCAAGGTAAATACCCACTCAGGTGTTCATTAAGTATGACCTTCTATGACTATTCTTATCTTTGGTTCCCAGCCCTCAAAGAATATCAGTCCTCTTGCCTACTCTTGTCTTGGATGCCCTACATATCCTCAAAGAGCATCAGATGCTAGATGATTACCCAATCCTCTATCCTTTCTTCCAAAGTGAAGACAAGAATGTTGTGTCTATCTCTCCCTCTCAACTAGGAAGATATGCCCAAGTTTCCTCTGATCAGAAACTTGCCCAAAATCCCTTGAAATCGGGAACTTGTCAAAGCTCCCTCTTAGCCAGGGACTCTTCTATACATCAACTTCATCTTCGTGGGTCCTTCAGCTGCTTGATCAACTTCTCTCGTTGATATCATGAAATTCAGTTGTGCTTCTTCCTTGTAGGGCAACAGTCATCGATCACCTTCCTCCTTAGTTCGTCATGTCATTCCTTTCTTCATGGAAAGTGGCCTTCTTCTTATCTAGAACCTTCTTTATATGACTACTTCTTTCTCATCATGCTTCTTCCATCCATCACATGAATGATGTTTGTACTTGTATTTACAACTCTTTTTCGAGTAGTCCTGCATTATCCAGATGTTATTCAAGATATCAAAACATCATATTAAATCAAATCATACCTTACGATATGGCTCTTCATCATGACATCTTCTTGTAGGTATCATCATCCTGCACACATATTGACACATCTCTCAAAGATATCCATTGTCAAGGGTCTTCATCTCTTTTAGACTTTCATCAAAGTCTTCATATCCTTTTAGGAGATTTACTGGTCAAATATTCTTGGTCTTTTGGATCTTGATTTCCTTCATCATGGTTGCATATCTCACGATCTCTTCCTTCCTCACACATTCCATTCCCAAGAGCTTTCAATAAGATTTTCTTAATTGTAGTTAACCACCTCATACTTCATATGAGGACATATTGTTTTGATTTCATCTAGTGTGACTTATGCCTTCCTATATCCTTTCAGATGAGGAGATATTTTTCTCTTGATCGTGATTCTCAAGATAGAATCAATGATCCATGCTACCTGCAACCATATGACATGACATTATAATATTAAACATAAGCATACAAACCTTATTTTACCTTCAGGTCATCGAGGCTTCTTCCAGTAGCTTCCTTGATTGAAAATAACGTCAATCCCTTGATCTACTTCATGTAATCACGTCATCATCTCATGGATTCCATAAGTTAGAGTTCTTATTGAAACATCTGCTTCCTCTCTAGATTAGTGAACCCTCTGATGAGGATTCCATCAGAGAATTTTTAGGATATTCTATATCCCCAACTGGCAGATGTTTCCTTTTTGACTTGATGTATGATGAGACTTGTCCTATATGACTATTTCCTTCAATGTCCACTAAGGTTCCCAAGAGCTATATCCTTCATGTTTTGTCTCTCATGGATTTTGTTCTTCATGATTCCCATGGTGATGTCACGAGCTCTTGTTTCTAATTCTTTCATGATGCCACGATGCATCATATCATCATTTTCATATCTTATAACAGAAGCTTATGATAGGACCCTTTTGTGAGGATAACATCTTACTCATAGGAGATATTTGTTACTCCCTCTTTTCTTGGCCCTTTTCTTTAGCTTCCTCCATCTATCTGGTGATATGAGCTTCCAAAATATTTCCATAGCATTGAATCTTAGCTACACTTAGTTTGTCTTTCTTAAGGACCAACCTTGCCTTTCCTTTCTTCACATGGTTGAGTTCTTTTACCCTTCAATGATTTTTCCATCAACTTGTCTTTATCTATTTAGCATAGAGACCATAAGTTGTCAAATGAGGTAACTTTCTCATCCCATGAATATTTGTTACCTTGATTATGGTTATCTTCCTTCCTAGATCTTGTAGATGGGCTTATGAAGATATCCTACATCCTTTCATACCCTTTTCTTTCATGTAGATCAGGTTTCATGTGACCTTCTTCAATTCACCTTCAGAGAATGAGCTTGTCATATACATATCTTTGATGTCTCCAATATTTCTATATGATAGGATCTTTCATAAGTATCCTTTCCATGGATTTAGAGGAGACCTTTTCATATGTTCAATGACTTCATCTACTTAGAGGACTATGTATATCCTCCTTCTTTGTGCAAGGAATCTTGATGACCCAACCGATTTATATATCTCCTTGCAATCACGAAGTCATTTAACCAAATTTGATTATAGAATGAAAAGATAATTACTTGACATGTGAAGATGCAATCTTCACCTTGATTTATTTGATGATGGTTGAAGAAGATGTATTAGTACTTCTTATTGGATGACCTTCTTTTGAATGAGAGAGTCTTTCCTCAATAGAATAGGTTTCTCCTTTTGATGAGGATGATTTGTTGCTTCCTCAGATGATCTTCTTCTAGGGCAAGGAGATGATCCTTTCTTTATTATAACCTTGAAGATGGCAATGCCTTCTTGTCTTCAATATGATCTGCCTTCTTTTGTAGAGTAGGTCAGGACTACTTCAATCTTTTCCATGATGATGAGATATTTTGAGGTCCTTTGAGTTACCTTGATTTTCATACAACTTGATGAGGGTCTTGGTGGCCTTTTGATGATGACTTGTGGAGACAAATGCTCTTGTTGTTGTAGATTGATTCTTAATTGTTGTTGTAGACTAATCCTTCAATCTTGACAAAGCTATTCAACCTTGCATTGATGCCCTTCCTGAAGATTGATCCTTGTATGTCTTATTGCCCTTCATTTGACTTCATCACCTTAGCTCTGATCCCATGTTGAAGAATCTAGGGAAAATGTATTTAATGTGATTCTTCTTAGCATGATAACTATTTGTGAGTTGTTTTGAATTTTTCTTCTTATACAAATCTTCACTTATTATTATTAGAGTGTGTCTTCTTTAGTTCATCAAATAGCTACCAAAACAAAGAGACAAAAACAAAATAAGTTGGCATTCTGTCAGGGCCAAAACCTCTCACTCTTTGAGAGGAAAACCCGCACAAAATTCTTCTTATAGAGATTCCAATTAATGAATACCAATACCATGACCCTTGACCTATGAAGCAACTCCAATACCAAGACACCAATCCTCTTCTTTTTCACTGTTGAGATCATCATCATTGTTGCACAACCAATTCCATTACTACTCCACTACAGAGATCTTCATTACTGTTGCATCATGATTGTACCTTCACCGAGATCTTCATCAATGTCTTGAATTTGTCTTGATTAGGATCATGAATAATATCATGAATGCAACTATGTTGAGGTCATAACTGTGTTCATGAGATGAAGTGCATTATTGTGAGATCATTGGAATCATTTTCATCGTGATTATGTTGAGGCTATGATTGTATCTAGAGAGTAGGTCGAGACAAAGAGTGTCTCTCCATGACTCTTCTCTTCACAAGTATGCCAAGATTATATGCTGAGACAAAGGTATGCCAAGAGTGTATTGAGATATCTTCATCACATATATACTGGGATTGCGTCATAGCATGTTGAGACAATGTTGTGAGGAGGCCAAGATATCATTGAGAAACATCAAGAATCTTCTCCCTCCGTAATACTGAAATTATGCACTCATTCAAGATTTCCTGAGCCACTGTAACTATCCAAAATTCTGAGCTTCCTACACCTATCTGAAATTACAAAGTGTTTGAGATTATGTCTTGTAATTATTAGCGAGATTTCAAAAGCATCTAAAGTTGCAGAGGCTTATGTGAAGTTCTGTCTCTTTATGACTCTAGCCACATATTTATAGGTGTTTGTTCATGTATTTAATCTGACATGAACCAATGAACTATTATGTCTCCATATGTGATCTGACTTGATATTTATATGCATTTTGAGGCCGACATAACTGCTTTCTTCGTCGTTTTATTTGATTCCTTATTCAAGAGGATTGTGCTTGTCTTGGAGGGCTGATTTGGACACTAGGTTGACTCATTTACATACATATATGATCAGGAAGAGACCTTTAACATTTTCTTTGACTCTCTGACTTTCCTATAGCACTTCAACATGTGTTGGACCTATGTAATGAGCAAGAAACTCATTTTATAATTTACAAAAATAATATTTCTTTTCTTTTACAAGTACAAAGATCAAAATTACATTTATGAAGACCGAACCTAATTACACTTTCTTCAACATAGGTAATCATTTATGCAAGGATATCAACACCTTACCATCATGAGAATCCCAATCATGCGACTCAAATCCTTTGACAACTAGAACACACTGAACTAGGTCAACTCCCTCGTCCCAACAAAGCCCTAAAGCAAGAGTAACATCGTGGGAAACTCCCTCTATCTAAGAGAATCAATGGGTAACTCCCTCTAGATGAGATAATCTATCATATCTATACTATATAACACTCAAATTAGCTACAAAGTTAGAATCAACACCATCCTCCATTTACGTATCACACATCTCCTCTAATGAATGATTGGGAGTCTCACGAATGGAAGAAATCAATGCAACATGAATAGCAAATTTCCAAGGAGTTATACCCACCCTCATAAAATATCCAAGGACTCATACATGCTCCCAAGTCTTTTCCAATGTTTGAGTGAGCCATCTTGACCTCCTGTGTTTCAAGGTAGAAGGTGAAGGCATGTTTGATCTAGGTTTCACATCATCCATCCTTAAAATTGACTCATCGCGTCTCTGAATCAATCTTTGTAAAAATTATTGAGAAACCAAGAACAATGTAGTTTATCACTTAATTCCTCTTCTTGATAATTATTTGTGAATATTAGATGTCTTATTATTACTTCTTATGTCTTCTTCATCAAGTAATTATACAAATTTTCAAAACATAAAAATCACAATGAGACAAGAGACACTAGAAATTAGGCCATAGGCCAAGGCAAAACTCATAGGGGGAAACCCCAACAATTCTTCTCTTATATAATTAGATCAAAATAAGAGATATCTAAGACCAAGTCCAAGACCAAACTGCCACAAAGTTACCAAGTCTCCTCCAAACGTCAAAGTCAACACTAGTCAAACTTCTTCAAAATTTGGTTAAACTCAAAATTTTGGTCCTACAGTAGAGGCCAAATATCGACCTACAATTACCTCAAAAAATTCAGCCTTGTTCCACAAAAAATTTGTCACACATACAAGTTGCAGTAGGGTAGAAGCTTCAATTTTCTTCTTGTGTCTTGACTTCCTTCTCTCTCCTTTGACTCTGGACTTCTTTCTTCTTTTTAGGTGTAGAAGATATTAAACGATGTGGTGAATGAATGAGCTATCCAAGAGGTCGAACTTTCTCGTATATATAGCTTTTTAGGAGGGTCAAATAGGTGCCACTAGGCCGACTTGTCCAAGGAGGGTCGACCTGGTAATCTTGTGGGCTTGAATCAAAAAAACAAAATTCAAATTCCTTTTCTTACAAATGTCCAAATGGGACATGACTCAAATATTTTTTTCTTTTGACTCTAAGCGTGAAGAACATGCTTTGACAAAAAAAAAAAAATATAATAAATACATCAATGATAAATTTATATTATGGAGACCGAACCTAGTTACAACTTCAACAATCCCTCTTAACTAGGGAGGTATTCATAATGACTTAATATCATAATCTCAAGTTGAAATATTCATATACGAAAGGATCCATATTGATAAGCATCGTTATAAATGTCATCATGACAAACATTTTCAAACTACCAAGGCCTTGAGAAGTAAGCTCTATCTCTCCACTACATCAGAGGAAAATGTTGGGAGGTATTCAATAAGATACCACAACTGCCTCTCTAAGGCACATACTCTACCTAGGTTCACCAAAGTATGTCCACCACGGGACTATTTCCTAATCTGTTGTCACAATACTTGACACAAGGAAATGTCGATCCTCCAGACCATTCTTACACTAAATCAATGTACTTGACTTACAATTGTTAGTCCTGGTCACAGTACATGTCTCAATAATGTCGGTCCATGATGCTTATCCAATCTACCATTCTCCCTATTTGTGTTTATGTACTAGACTTATGACTGTTAGTCTTGGCCATAGTACATGACACATGGAGAAGAAGGTTTCCATCCTCACTCCCTCTCAATCTGGGAGGAGATAGAAACAAGCCCAAGCTTGTCTCAAAAATACTCATGTTTTCCCTTAGGAAGGGACTTCATCAATACACTAGCTACATGTTTTCCAGTCGAGATATATTATAGCTTCACAGCTCCATCCTGCACCATGCTTCAAATTTAGTGATACTTATTCATAATGTGCTTCAACCTTGCATGAAAGACTAGGTTCTTTGACAACTTTATGCAACTTTGATTATCACAACATATTATGGTCGAATCTAATACTCCTTTAAACAAATCAACAAGAAATTTATGGAGTCAAATTGCTTCATGACCAACTTCATTGGTTTCCATATATTCAACTTTAGTGGTACTTAGTGTAATTGAATCCTACTTTATGCTCATCCAAAAAACCATAATGGATCCTAAACAAAAACAACCACCAGTGGTACTTTTCCCATCAACGAGACTACCTTCCCAATTAGAATCAATGTAACCTAATAATTGAATCTGATTTTTTGCAACATATCTCAATAAATGATGTATGGTTCCATAAAGATATCTCAATATGTGTTTCGTTGTTACCCAATGATCATGTCTGAGCTCCATCTGAAAATGACTTAAGAGTATTTACAACAAAACATATATCTAGTCGGGTGTTCACTAAATACATCAGAGACCCAACTAGTTGTCAGTATGATGATTGATCAACAAGATTTGAATCTAGACCTCTCAACTTCTTCAAATTGGTTATCATTGGTTGTTAGGTCCCTATAATACTAGTGTAGCCCCCTTATTGTTATTTTTTGTGTAACCACCTTATTATTGTTGTTGTGCCCATGTATCCCCCGTATTGTTATTTTTGCACCCCATACAAGCCCACTATTGTTATTTTCGTGTCATTAAATTATTATTATTATGTAGGCATTTATTATATTGTGACCCTTAGACTCTTATATATACAAAGGAGGTATTTTCATTTGTATCATCCAAGAATTGTTCATTTATGTAATGTAAAGGAGGTTTCCCCCTCGAAGAGGATAATTTTTAAGTCATTGATTTATCTTTTCTTATTTTTTGTGAGTTGGTTGTATAACATTTGGTATCAGAGCTTTGGAATATAGGGTTTCACTACTCAAACAAGGCATCTTGGCATTTTTTATATGAGTATTCAAAAGCTGAAATTGCGACAAGGTGGAGCCGAAATCTTGGTGAACTTTGTATAAGAATTTCAGATCTTGGTTCACTATCTTTTCTGATATATGGTCTGAATAAGTTAGGGTTTTTTCAGGCTCCATAATTCAATCTAAAACATGTGACCTATGGAGAATTGTCATAACTTTCTCTCCAAGCATTGGATTTGAATTTCTTAAAAAGTGACTGAAATTGCACGGATTGTAGTTTTTTGTATATCATTTTCAAGCCCGAAGGTCAAAAAAATGACATGTGGCATTATGTACAAGTTCTCTCTATTGAACCAGACTATAATCAGTTCATAGTGGGAGATTGGGCATAACTCTTTCTTAAAGAATTCAATCTAGGCCTGACTTATGGGGTTGGAAATAAGACTCAGAGGGATACCACAGAGCGGAATTTTAGACATTGGAGATATGAAATTACAGACATATAATAGTTTCAATATCGAGCTCCTAAAAAGAAAGAATGATGTGTGTATTGTTTTAAATTTTTGCATAACTTTTGTTTCAAAATTCAGTTTGAAGTGATTCAAAGGGCATAATGAAGCATAGATATCATTTTTTTATTCCAAAATGCCTCACAAAAAAAAATGGATACACCTAGTAAGAAACTTGAAAGCTCTACTATGGTTCATGAAGAAGAGGAAGCAATGTAACATGATATATCAAACTTATAAGACCAAGTGCAACAAATTTCGCTCTCACAAAGAGTAACCAAAAATGAAATGGAAACTAAGATGGATGGTTTGAAGAATGGTTTAAAAGACATGGAAGGTTTGAAGGATGGATTAAAAGCAGATGTTGAATGTTTGAAGGATGGATTAAAAGCAGACATGGAAGGTTTGAAGGAAGGTTTGACAAATTTGCTACAAGAAATGCTTCCTAATGGAAAAAAGTATTCCATGAAACCCATGATGAGAAAAAAAATAATGTTAATCATTATTTTAGAGGCTCTAACTTTGGATTGAATACCAACCATGTTTCAAAGATCAATATGAGGAAGTTTGATGGCAAGGATCCGGTTACATGGATACTACAGATGGAGCAATATTTTAATCTACATGATGTACAACACACACAAAAGGTACGCATTGCATCTTTATATTTAGAACCCAATCAATTTGTATGGTATCAATGGCTTTTTCTCATAAACCAGTTGTCACTTGGTAAATTTTTATGAATAAAATGATAGCACATTATGAGGATACAAAGAGCAACACTTTCTTTAGCCAATTGATAAATCTCAAACAAAAGAGTTTGAAGGCAGAGCACATTGAGTATTTCCAAATATTGAATATCAAGGTAACTGATATTCCAGAGGAGCATAGGATTGATGTCTTCATAGGGACTTTAAAGGATAACATCCAACAAGAGGTTTTCCTTTGGGAACCTGATTCATTGGAGAAAGCATTCACGGTGGCAAGAAAAGTTTAAAGAAAAATTATGGCAACAAGAAAGTATACCACTCATAACTATAAAGATGGAAGTGATGCTACTCCTAATCTTCCACAACCTACAAGGTTGACACCACAGCAATTGGAGGAAAAAAGAGAAAAATAGATTTGTTACATTAGTTATAGAAAATATACGAAAGGTCATAAGTGTGCTGAGAAGAAACTATTTTACATAGATTGTGAAGAGGAGAAAGAAAATGAAAAAGAAACATCAATAGGAGAGGATATACACTAGGAACCAACCACAAAGAAAGAAGAAATGGATCTGACCATATCTTTTAATGCATTCGCAGGAATTACCACTCCTCAAACTCTCAAGATAGAAGGATATATCAAGAAGAAGAAGGTAATAGTGTTGAATGATTGAGGTAGTACCCATAATTTTATTCATTATAAGATAGCCAAGGAATTGAATTGTTTTCTATATCCAGCACCAGAGTGTCAAGTGATGGTTGAAAGAGCCATAATATCAAGCTAACCATGGGGGAATATGTATTGAATATTCTAATTCTTTCCATTCCAATGGGTGGTGCTAATGTTCTACTAGGAGTCCAATGGTTACAATCTTTGGGGACAATAGCTTTTAATTTTCAAGAATGTTTCTTGAAATTTTTTTGGGAAGGAAAAGAAATTGAATTAAGGGGAACTGCGGGGAAACCAGGGAAGATAATCAGCTCTAATGGCATGACAAAGCTTTTGAAGAAATAACAACGAGGCGTAATTGTTGAAAAATCCAAGTTAATTGATTTCTCTTATTATGACATTATATTGTGATGTTTCATTATTATTTTTTCCTTATTTTGATTTATCTTTTTCTTATCATCAATACTAATTCCAAACAACAAATAGAAAAGGACACAAGATGTAAGCACGCATCTAGGGAAACACCCCACTCTAGGGGAAAACTCGGTCAAGAATTCTTCCTTTAATAGATTCAAAACAAGATGTGACGACCAAGACTCTCACAACCTAGACCAAAGACTCCCTCCATCAAGTCATCCTTGTTTATTCTTTAGTTCTGAGTTCTATGAGTAATGTTTCTTTCTTCAGTCTATACTCAATACATCTTTCTTGCATCAATATGATCACCCTTGACAAGTTTCAACGTTATGCCTCAATCATGCTTTGGTTCTCTATGTAATAACAATGTCCTGCAATAGACTTCATGCTTTGGTCTTGTATATGATAGCACATTCTTGTAACAACATTATGTCTTGGTCCCATAATGATATCCATGCCTTCAGTCCTTTAGAAGTAGCAACACAGTCTTGTATACAGTTATCTCTTGGTTAAACTTCAACTCTATGATGATGGCTTAGTAGTCATTCCAGAATTTGGTTCTGTGATAGGTTCGTTGTCATGTAAACTTCTCATTTGGCTTCCTTACATTGACATACATCGAATTCCTCCTATCATATTGCATCGAATTTGTAACTCTTCTATGTCTGTAGCTAACCGAACTTGTTTCTCTGCAATTGATCAAACCTTTTCCTAAATCACAGAAATTGATCTCAACTCTCTTTCTCTACGATTATTGAACTTATGTCTCTAAGGTACATCGAACTTCTGTCTCTCAGATATGCCAAACTCGTCTCTACAATTTTGGCTAAAGTTTACACTCCTATATATAGTTGTTTCCCATTGTAAATGAGCCGATGTGAGTGTATTTTGTGAACCCAACCTGTTGACAATTAATTTGAAGGCCAACTTGCAAGGAGACTTGATGGAGGAGTCTTTTGACTAAACAAATTTATTTTTGACTTAAATAAAAATCCTAAAGCCTACAATGGAGGTTTGACCTATGATAATTGAACCATGCATGAAACCCATGCTTTAACAAGTCAATTTAATTAATAATAAAATTTCTTTTTCTTTCTTTTGACAAATATATTTCATTTTTGACTCATGTACAATTATGAAGACCAAACCTAGTTACATTCTTCAACACTCCCTCTTAACTAGGGATGTATGCATACCTATACATATCTATATAGATACATCGAAGATCTCAAAACACATGATCTACGAAGAGTTTATGCATTGTAATGCCATGGACTAGATTCCTAACTAGGGCAATCTATCAGGGTGGGACTAAGATGGACTAAAGCTTTCAGCCTCTCTAGGTACCATTAGGCTTACTTGTTAACCATCAACCCAGAGATCCAAGTGCATGTCTGAGGTTAGAGCTCTATGACCAATGCCACCGTCCCTACTTCAGGATCCATACATCAACACAAATTTTCAGCTAGATGTCCTCCCACGCAATGTGTATCACACACAAAGCCTCAACACTCCCGATTATTCCAATCGGTAGCAAATCCTCCCCGATCAAATATATCGGTAACACCAAATCTCTCCCAATGAAACTGATCAATAAAAACAAGCATGTAAAACATGCTATCAAAACTTTCAAGAGATTTACCTATAAAAACACAACCCCAATCAGTATCAATCTTTCAAATGTACATAAGTAAACACAAACCTTCAAGGTCTTTCAAACATCTTGATGTTGCTTCTCACTTTATCACAGTAGGACTTAGATACTTTCAAACGAATCTTAACACAAGATTCCTTAACTATATGGATTTCTTTCATACTTCACATGTAGCAACATATTCTACAACCAAATCCTGTTTTCCTTCTTTCAACAGCAACTCAAAAATGAATTCTCCAATTTCATTTTTCAAGGTAACCATCATGACTATGATATGCCCTCCCTCTTAACTAGGGAGATTTCTTCTATCCGGGCTCCCTATTAGGGATATCAACTTTCTTTTATGGCATTGGAGAATATTTCATGCTTCCATCATTGTTATCAGAGTCATCTTGACCATCGTCATTCACATATCATGCTTATCATGAACATCTTCACCATCTTGAAGGTGATATACCTGCACAACTTAAATAGCAAGTACAACCAAATCTATAGAAGCATGAAGTTAACCATATCAAAATCATACAATAATGGAAGAATTAGACTTTACAAACATGATCAGCAAGAGACTTTATTTCAATACTTCAACTTCTTGCCTAGGTTTTGTTACAAACCCTAAATCACATCAACAACTCAATCGAGATATCAATCTCATTATATTTAGGGCCTTAATATATCCTTTATAGATATAACAAATTCTTTCACATAGAAAACCCTGGAAATATTTCAAACAAGTATAACAATGCATCTAACAACTTTTAGAATTCATATGTTAGACTTCCCACTAGGATTTCATACAAACCCTAGTTTTCGTACATGAGTTTCAGCAATTAAAGCCAATCACAGCTCAATCAACAATATGACTAGCTTTTGCTAGGGTTTGTTGTAAACCCTAGATTTTCATTTTCTAATCCTCAATAGTCACAATACATTATCAGGTTTCGTCAACCTTTGATAAATCCCAAATTGTCACATTTGAAACAATATCCTCATATACTTTAGAACTTCTACTAAGGTTCAACTACAAAACCCTAGAATTCACAAACAATATCATCCTAGAATATCAAACTTCGACCAGGGAAAACCCTAGGACTTATGACCATCATCAATTAGGTCAACACATATGCATATCTAGACTATCATCATCATGCATAAGCATATGTCACGCAAACCAAATGACACAAACACATTAAATTCAAGCATATAGCAAGCTTCGTCAGACGAAAAAGGCATATACCTAGGGATTCATTCCTAGGTCATAAGGATCTTGCTCATAAACCCTACCAAGACCTAAAGATATAGGGTTTCAACAACAAACCCTAATTTATCAATACTTCAAAGGTTTGGGATTTCAAACATCAATGTTCAACTCTAGCAAGTTAGGGTTACATAACCATACCAAAACCCCAAACATAAAAATTGGAACGAATAAAATATATAAATAATATAAATATAATGTAAAAGATAATAATCATAAATAATAGTTAAGTTAAGCTAATAATTAGGTTGAAGAGGCATGTCTAATAGGACATTACTCTTCATGAAGAGACGCTTGCGTGATATATAAGCAAGCCTCTTGTTCTCATTGTAAATCATTATCATTATCATTCTTATTCATATTTAATATATAATATTTGTATGCTCATGGATATCTTTATATTCCTAGTTTTTTTGAATAATTAATTTATAGAAGGAACTTTGTTCGCTTCATTTGGTATCAGAGCCACGTTTGGCTGATCAACAGGCCTTTGGCTATCAACCTATCATCAACCTTGTTGCTGTCATAATTGAAGCATAAATTCGCTATATATTGGGAGATTCTCCATTTTTTAGGCCTTTGGTCATTAAAAAAAAAATCACCAAAAAAAAATATAAGTAAATAAATTAAAAAAAGAAGAAAATAAAAAGTAAAAAAACAAAAAACAAAACGGATACAAAATCTCATACCAAGTATATTTAAAGCTTTTTACGTGGAGAAGCTCGTGGTTTTAAAAACAACCCATGGTAATTGCCCATGGTATTTTAAAAAGTTAAAGGAAAAAAAAGAAAGACAAAAAACAAAAGGAATATGTTTTACTTTTTACGTGGAGAACATTTTAACGGAGGTTTTAAAAACAACCCATGGTAATAGCCCATGGTATTTTAAAAGTTAAAGAAACAAGAATACAAAAGCTCTTACGTGAAAGGTAAATATTACTTTTTACACGAGGTTTTAAAAACAACCCATGGTAATAGCCCATGGTATTTTAAAAGTAAAAGATATTTTGATAACATTGGAGAAAAAAAAGTCTGATCTAAATAATTTTAATCGTTCAAATCTAAAGATTGTGACCGTACTGAGAATCACGTCTCATCCAAATTTTCCGAGAAAAAAGTATTATTATAATTATAAAAAAGGATACTATATAAGCCTTATATAGTTACATATAAAAGGAAAAGTGGGTCTCCAAAAAGTATATATAAATTTTATATAATTATAATTTTATAATATATATAAATTATTATTATATAAATTTTTTATTAAAAGAGCGAACCAAAAAAAGAAGAAGAAGAGGAGAATATTTGAAAAATATATATAGGAGAAATAAGTGATATTTTATAATAAAAATAGCTCCAGTTGACATATTGTTTACATAAAAACATCAAAGAAAAAATGGAGACTAGTAATGAAAGGTTTCCTGAAACCCGTAGTACATGTGTTTGCACACTATTTAACATCAAAGGATCACTCGCAGGAAGAGACATCATAATCTCTATCAGTCCTACTGAAAGAAGTAATTATGTTAGTCCTAAATGTGCTAATCAATTGGTGATTCCTGAATCAAATATAGTTGAAACAATTTTTTTTGGCAAACAATACAATATAAACAATTTACACCTAAATATTGGAGATTATACTTTTACCTCACAATTCACTGTGCAAACCCTATCTTTTAATGATAGTGACATTGTTTTGGGATCACCATGGATGAAAACTCTAGGTTCCTTTATTCTAAATACTAAGAAAAAAATTTTAACATTTTCTTACAAGAAGAAGAAAATAACGCTCCAAGATGTTACACTGAAACCTAATTCAGTAACGCTAGAAGATATATCAGATATTTCAAAAGTAATTTCTCAAGAAGGTAAAAAAGTATTGCAAAATATGCAAAATGAAATTGACAAAATCACTATTGACAAAAATGAAGAAGTTTCTCGACTTAAAAACCATAATGAAAAACTGTTGATGCAAATTAAGATACTAAAGAAGGATAAGAAGTCATTAGAAAACCAGGTACAACAACTTATCAAGAAGGAAGCATCAAATGTAGGAATTCAAGTTGATGACAAAACAACACATACCGATTCAGTGAATGTCACAACTCACGAAGAAGACAAGCAAGTTGAAGAAAAGACGCGCGTGGATGTTGCAATTCAAACGATGAACACCCCCAATGAATGTTTCATAACAAACTCAACATCTTCGCCAGAAGAAAATATAAAAATTGTCGCATGCCCAGTAAGGAAAAATCAAACAAAAAAGGTTCCATATTGGCATCTGAATCATGAGAATAGACGAATCAACCATGCTACATATTTGAACAAGTCAGAAACGAAACAACAAATTGATGTTCCGGATAATAGTGATGTAATCTCAATCCAATCTTATGCTAACAAGTCATCACAAAATTCCAGTGATCAGAATGCTATACAGAAGATTAATATGGGATGGTCTGATCCCTTCTCGGTGCGACAGTTTTGTTTGTCACTAAGAAGATCATATTAACTTGTATCGACGAGGATGACTATTCCAAAACAAAAAGACTTTCAAAGTCGAAAAAGAGATCAAGCTTTTTTCATCGACAAGCTTTGAGGACAAAGCTTTTTGAGGAAGGAGGAAATGTAACGAATAAAATATATAAATAATATAAATATAATGTAAAAGATAATAATCATAAATAATAGTTAAGTTAAGCTAATAATTAGGTTGAAGAGGCATGTCTAATAGGACATGACTCTTCATGAAGAGACGCTTGTGTGATATATAAGCAAGCCTCTTGTTCTCATTGTAAATC
Organism: Pinus tabuliformis; assembly: GCA_031772625.1. Lineage (NCBI taxonomy): Eukaryota > Viridiplantae > Streptophyta > Pinopsida > Pinales > Pinaceae > Pinus > Pinus tabuliformis. The sequence continues at coordinate 1,603,835,545 of CM062817.1, read as the reverse complement.
ATTATCATTATCATTCTTATTCATATTTAATATATAATATTTGTATCCTCATGGATATCTTTATATTCCTAGTTTTCTTGAATAATTAATTTATAGAAGGAACTTTGTTCGCTTCAAAAACATCAAAAGAATAATATTTATCAACAACCCTAAGCATATTAGGGTTTTCATGTATTATTATTGACATACCCTTAAGTTAAGTTTTTTCCAAAGAACCATTTTAGGGTTCCACAGAAATAATCAAAGAATGAGGATGGTAGATTTATCTAATGATTAATCACCCAATCAAGAATCTTCATGATTCAAGAGAGCTAGACACAACGATGTTAGTAATGTAACACAAATTTCAAAAGATGATGTACTTTTGATATTAAGAGAATTTCATAAAGTGTATAATCGAAGACATACCTGGAGATGTTCCTTAACGATCATTGTAAGGATTTCTTGAAGTGTTATCTTTGTATTGATCCATAATCTTTTATACATATAATAAATACTTTCAAGCAAAACAAAGGATACCAAGAACATGATTTCATGATTTTAATTTTTCAATCTAGATTTTTGAACAATGGCGGGTGGAATCCTTTATATATAAAAATCAAATTATCTTTTCTTCCAATCAATACTAAGATTTTACTTGACATCCTAGATTACTTATAAACCCTAGAAGATAAGGATTAAGGTTATTGTATGTCATCTAGGGATTACATTTTGTATCCTAGACTAACTGTAAACAAGAATTATATGGACCATCTAAGATTAGATATATTGAAAATCTAAAAGCTCATTTAAATGAATATATGTACCTTGTGTTTACATACCTTTGATTTGATAGCCCATTAGACTTGTTGCATATGCATATTGTTAAGTAAGGAACAATGACAATACTTACTTGATTTCTTTGAGTTGGTTCCTTGTATTGGTTATAGAGATAATAGGATCGGACTATCAACTTAGATCCTCAAAGAGTAAGGCTTGTATTTCTTCTCCATAGGTCAGACTTCGGATCCCTTTCACAGTCCTCAAATGTATGCTTTAGATCTCAAATTAAGCTCACAATAGTGCTCAGAATTTCGGACCATACTTGGATCACCTCATAGAAGTAATTTGGACTGAAGTGTGGGAGGACTGCTACTGTTCTGGTAGCACGTTGGTGATAATGAATATCATTATGATGATACCCTTCCATTGAAGACTCCTGCAATTTGAATTGTTTGCAAAACGGTAGATCACTTGAGATCGCTTAATTGACCTGTGATTTACTTCAATATGACACCTTCAGATTAGACTAGTTGATCGTCCTATTCAGCCCTTGAATGATGAACTCGTGCCTCTAGGGAAGGTTCCTTCCAATTATATATCTTAATCAAGGAGGATTTAGACCTTTGTTCATCTTGGATGCTTCGATCTACTCTTGACAATGAATTCGATCTCCAATTCCAAAACCTTTCGTAGCTTGAAATGATCTAACTTCAAGACTTCCTTCTAACCTTTCTCTCATACCATGTTGCAAAATCCTCAATCATGCTTCGGTTCTCTATGTAATGACATTATCGTGCAATAGACTTCATGCTTCAATCCTATATATGATAGCACATTATTGTAACAACGTTATGTCTTGGTCCCATAATGATATCCATGTCTTCGGTCCTGTAGAAGTAGCAACATGATCTTGTATATAGTTATCTCTTTGTTAAACTTCAACTCTGTGATGATGGATTAGTAATGATTCCAGACTTTGGTTCTGTGATAGGTATGTGGTCATGTAACCTTTGATAGGTATGTTCTGTAATATACCTAATCAAAACCATGCATCCAAATGTTTACGCAGATGGCCGTGTTTGCATTTCCATTCTTCATGCACCGAGGGTTGATCCAAATGGCTATGAGTTTGCTAGAAGTCGGACTTACCCGTGCAAACTCCCACTCATCCTCATCCATGCTTGGCGGTGGACATGAAAGATCTAGCAACTCTATTTAGCAAAATATTTAAGCGGATTTCGGCTAGATCTGACCTATAGGAACATATTTCTCCCGAATTGTGCGGTCTAGATGTCACAGTTGCCGAATTCATATAAATAACTGAGCCTGTCGAAAATAAAAAGATATCTAGAATCTTGAAGGAAAAGTTCTGGCAGAGAGGAAGATTTATGCGCACCAAATTACTGCTATCGGTGTGCTAATGCGCTCGCCTATCCATACACGTGGCAAGATGCATGATTCAACGCTACCCAATCATATAAATCAAAGGAAAATCCTTCGCAGAAGGCAGTTAGTTATGCTGCTCTTTGGACTCCTTTTGCATAACAACAGGGCGTTGGAGTCAGTACCATTTGCAATTTTTGTTGGGTCAACGTCCTCCAGGCAGAAGTGCAATTCAGCTTACTAGATGCATCAGAATTTAGATGTTGTACGTGGTTGGGCATCATTCAAAGCCAGTCTCATATGGAGGTTGCAGCAAACAGCCATTCAGAAGGGACGAAATTATCAGATAATGGAAGAAAAAGGACTGAAAGAGATAATCATTTTCATAATTCTTCTAACAAGTTTTCCAGAAGTGAAAAAAAAATTGCTCTCATCTTCAAAGTGCCGAGATGGCAGTATCTGTGCTCAATTCTTTGATAACTCAAACCAAGGGCGATGCTAGATTGTTCATTCCAGGACAAAGATGATGAAATTGTTGATAGAGAAGGGTGAGGTTAAAGAAGTTCAGTCAGTTTTTGATGGCTTGGTGGGTGAGGGCCATAGGCCCTCTCTAATTAATTTTACAACCCTGGTACATGCTCTTACTGCCCAGAAACGTTACAAGCAGCTGAAATCAGTCATGTCTCGGATAGCAGAGTATGGAATGAAGCCAGATGTTATTCTTTACAACGTCATTCTCAATGGTTTATGCCAAGCTAGGGAGATTGACAAAGCAATGGAAATTTTTAGGAAAATGAAACAAAGTGACTTCTCACCAACGAGAAGCACATTCAATACCATAATCAAAGGGTATGGTATTCTAGGACAGCCTGAGGAGACCAGCAAGATGTTGAAATGATGCATGAAACAAATGTAAAGCCCAATATCAGGATTTATAATATACTTATAATGTTTGTTGTGCGAAGAACAGTTTGAAGAAGCACGAAAAATAATGAGCTAGATGAGAGCTTTTGATATTTTACTCAATGTTGTCTCTTATAATACATTAGCTAATGCTTACGCACAAAGTGGAGAAGCATATAACGCAAAAGAGTTGGTCATAGAGATGAAAAATGAATATCTGGGGCCAAATGAGCGCACTTGTGGTATTTTTATCAATGGTTATTGCAAAGAAGGCAAAATGGATGATGCACTTAGAGTATTATATAGGATGAAAGATCTAGTAGGTGCCTCCAAATTTGGTTGTTTTCAATACTCTAGTCAAAGGATATACAGATAGGCTAGATTTTTCTCTTATTGATGAGGTTCAAATTCAAGTTCAAAGTTTATAACCAACGCAGGCGACATTGTCATGGGCATAAAAACGTTTTTCATTTCAACCTGTCATATTTCAATTGATTATGATCAACCTTTTCTCCGGGATTCGATCTTGAGCAAATTGATTAATGAAAACGCTTCAACACGTTTCACTTTTCACCATCGGATATAACCAATGCTTTTCAACATGTCTCACCCATGAAAACGAGGCCAGAAAAGCCATGCTCTTATTTTTCACATTCTTCGTGGCAAATTTTGTATAAATTTCGATGTTATGTGTTTTATTAGTATCTAAATTTTGAGCAAAGTGTTGTTGTTTGAGCATGTTTTATATGTTATGTACATATGTTTTATGTGTTATGTTTTTGTTTGTACATATGTTTTAATATATATATATATAGATATTAAATTTTGTAAATATTTTATTAATTTTTATGTTGTATGTTTTATTGTTATTTTTCAAGAAAATTGCCATGAAAGATTGTTGTAAAAATTGATGTGAAATTTATTGATATTTAGCAAATTGAAAAAAGAGTTGTTGTGATGATTCACTCAAACACACCCGTTGAAGCAAGAAACGGAAGAAAGAATCAGAAAACACGAGACAAAAACAATTGAATAAAGACACAACAGTTCACCTAACTAAACTTAATTGCAAATTGAATTTTGTTAAGGTTGAATTTTTGCATTGTCAAAATCATGGTCAAAATTTATCATTGGTTTTGTATACTATTATGTTTTCAAGCATGATGCAAGGAAGAAGAAGAACTATTAAGGGTGCTTTATCTGCAGGGTTAATTGATGAACTTTTGACCAAAGATTATTTTGCAGGAATCATTAAGCATCCGAAAAATAATATTTCTTTATCTTTATGAAATGTTATGGTTCAAACATAAATTGAGGAAATTGTGCATATCGTCATTTTTTAGAAATTGGATTTATTATCACAATTGTGAAATTGTACTAACCACGATAATTTTAAACGAAGACACGTCATGAACCTGTTTTACTAGCATTAATTATGCAATTTTTCTTGTGTATGTACCGAGAGAAATTGATCACTTCTCTTTGAACACACTTACGTTTTATTGCAATATTAGTGCCATGCTTGTTTTCAGGTTCTAGGACAATCGGAGAATTGAAGGAAGCCAATTTATGCATGATTGGTTTTCTACAACCAATTTCAAGAAACATGAACCACTTAAATCCATTTCTATCATCCATAAATGCCATCATTTTTCATCTCCAAACTCACAAACTATTCAAGCATTTTCACTAAACATCATCGTCACCATTTTCCTTGCAAATGTCGCATGTTTCCTTTATATTTCTATTCACATTTTCCATAATTTCCATTCATTTTCATTAACTCATTAATAAAAACATCCAGCTCGCTTACATGCGGATTTGTCCCTTTTCTTTCCATTCACTTGTTTACCCTCTTGTCATTTTCCTTTCCATTAAATAAATCCCGCTCGATGCAAATTTTCCATCTATGGTCCTTCAAAATCATTATTTCATACTCGCGTTAGATGATGGGGGATTCATTTATGCCTTCTAACAAGTCTTGGCCTATAGACATCAGCACATTATCTAGGTTCAAGGCTAGAGTCCTTATTAGTACCTTGAGGCTTGTATGCATTAATGACAAGTTCTCTTGCTAAAAGTCATGGGAATACATCAATGTCCCTTGATCGTTGGATCTTGCAAGTGGCTCGACATCAGCTCATCTATTCGCACTTCGCAAAATGTACATAGGTACCTTAGTACTTGTTGACATTAATGGTGAATTTGTCTCGCATTGGTTAATGTCATTCATTAATGGTTGGTAATCCAATGACTTCTCTTCATGCTCGACATCAACACATTTATTCGCATGACTAAAATTGTACCATCGGGTTTTGTAACAATTGAAGACTACATCATTTCAGCAGTTTGTAGTAGGAATCAATTTGTAACAACATAAATAAAGATCCCAATCTTTTCATCAACACAAAGAGAACAAATAAGCATATCAAATTCATTTTTTTACATACTCCATGATCCAATGTCAGCAGCCACACTCTTCAGTAAACAGAAATCATCCACATTGAAGGTAAGTGAAGGTATGTTGTTTTCTAATTTTTAGTCATGCAATTCTTTAAAATGCTAAAATAGTAATTTTGGAAAATTCCTCACTCCCTTTCTCATATTGTCATAAACTGAAAAACAACTTTAGTTGGGGGGAAGTGACATCAATTCATATTCACATTTCATACGTCATCACACATTTTCATTTCATTCCAACTTGCATATTCTTCCCAATCAACTATTGTTGCAGTATGATTCCAAAAGATTATATGATTTGATAATTATCAATGTTTTCATGTACTTTGATGCAACAAAAAAATAAAAAATAATAAAAGTATTGTTACACAAGAACCAATGCTCAAAAATTTCGGTTGTCACACAAGAACCAACCATCAAAAATATATGTTGCAATCAAATGTATTACACTTTGCAAAAGAGAATATGATAACACAAAGTTCACAGAGAATCCATACAAGCAAAAGCTCATAAAGAAGAAAAGCATTTCAAAAAGATCAACTTATGGATAAACGAATCAATGCAATAGTTGCATGGGGACATGCAACAACTTCAGTTGGGGTGTATGTTGAGTCTCAAAATTGTCTTCCATCTTCATCCATATTTCCATCATTTCATAACCATTTAGCCCTCATTTCATAATTATCTAGCCTAAAACCCTACATCAAGTAATCATCTTCATGATCATATGGGTTAGAATAATCATTTTCCAAAGTTATTTATTTTATGTATTTTTAAGTGAATTTACGATTTAAAACTAGGAAATTAACATGGTTTTATATGTGTGTGTGTGTGTGTGTGTGTGTGTGTTTATAAGTTTTGTGACATGTGTAGGCTTATTTGGAGGTTCTAGAAGGATCTTACTTGGCCTCCCAAGCACAAATTCGAATTTCAACTCAAGAGGTGGACCATATTCCAAAGAGAAAGATCATGGAGATATTGATGTGTCATGGGATTTGTATCTAGTATTTAGGGATAAGTTGAGACAAGTATGGATCTAGTAGATATTTAAGGGATCTACATTTATTGAGAAGGTATCCCTAATTCATGTATAAATAAGAGGAGAAGTGTGTGTAATTTGGTATTAAGATTATTGGAGACTTTTGAGATAATTTGAAGAATCATTTCTACCATTCTATTTGTTGTTCATGTTGTGGATTATTTATTAAGTTAGTTGTAGCTGAAGAGTTCTTTATGTGTACAAGGCAAGGTTAGAGGGCCCCCATACCAAGCTAAGTACACTTTCGTTAAATTTTGTATAAATTAGCATATTTTTGATTTAGCATTTCTTGTTTCAGTTTTATGATTCATTTACTTAGATGTGTTATGATTTCTGTATGATTTTTGGATGATTTTGGTTTAAAATCTAATTTGCGTACGAAATGACAACCAAGGATTTAAGTTAAATTCTCTTTCTATCAAATTATGAATCACAACTAAAAATCATCCTTTTGCATTTCTTTTGTTTCTTGAATACCAATTTATGATTTGATGCAATGGTAATGTTGTTGAAGTAGAACTATGAGGAAGGACAACCAAGACCTCCTAAGTTATGAGCCTCTTCTCTTTCTTTCTACATGTCACAAACTGCTACTCTTTAGCTTCTTTTCTTGAGGACAACACTGTGGGGAAGGAGAACCAAGACCTCCTAAGTTAGGAGCCTCTTCCTTCACTTACTGCATCTTGAAACAGAGACTTTTTAGTTTCTTCAAACTTAGAATTTATTTGTAATATTCATTACCTTTAACCTTTGAGCCTTAGTTTCTGAAATTGACTTTACCTGAAATCCATATACTTTGGACGTGCTTCCAAATATACAAACCTAGATTGACAAGTAAAACAATTGCGTTAGTTTACTTAGTAAATTGATATGACAACCTTCTCGTCTAGCTTCCTTCCACTGAGATACGTCAAACTTCCTTTTATTATATTGCATCGAATTTGTAACTCTTCTCTGCCTGTGGCTAACCGAACTTGTTTCTCTGCAATTGATCAAACATTTTCCTAAATCACAGAAATTGATCGGAACTCTCTTTCTATGCAATTACCGAACTTATGTCTCTAAGGTACACCGAACTTCTATCTCTGAGATATGCAAAACTTGTCTCTGCAATTTTGACCAATTTTTACACTAACATATATAGTTGTTTCCCACTATAAATGAGCTGAAATGAGTGTATTTTGTTAAGGTGACTTGTTGACAATTAATTTGAAGGTCAACTTGCAAGGAGACTTGATGGAAGAGTTTTTTGACAAAACAAAAAATGACTTTTGACTTAAATAAAAATCCTAAAGCCTACAATAGAGGCTTGACCTATGATAATTGACCCAAGCATGAAACCCATGCTTTCACAAGTCAATTTAATTAATAATAATAAATATTTTTCTTTCTTTTGACAAATATATTTCATTTTTTACTCATGTACAATTATGAAGACCGAACCTAGTTACATTCTTCAACCGTAATTGCACAATTATGCTCACTAGAGGTTCAAACATCGAAATCATCTATTTCTCCATATCTCCAAAAAGTCTTGGACAATCATTCCAGAGTATTTGAGACTCCCAAAGGCCTCTCACCCATTTGTGATTACGATCATGCTATTCACTTGATTTCAGGAAGTGTTCCTCCAAACATCAAGCCTTACAGATATCCCTATGCCCAAAAGAGGGAAATTGAACGTATGGTTGCTGAAATGCTAGAGGTTGGTATAATTCAACCTAGTCAAAATTATTTCTCTACTCCAGTAGTATTAGTGCACAAGAAGGATGGATCATGGCTTATGTATCTGGATTATAGGGAGCTTAATAAGCTCATTATTAAAGATAAATTTCCCATTCCTGTCATTGATGAATTATTAGATGAATTACATGGAACAATTTACTTCACCAAGTTGGATCTTCATTCAGGATATCATCAAATTAGGATGAAGACTAAAGACATTACAAAAAAACATTCCGAACTCATGAAGGTCATTATGAATTTTTGGTCGTGCTTTTTGGCCTTATTAATGCACCTTCCACATTTCAAGGTTTGATGAATTCCATTTTCAAACCTTTCCCTAGAAAATTTGTGTTAGTGTTTTTTGATGATACACTAACCTATAGAAATTCTTGGAAGGATCATTTTCAACATGTTGATATGGTGCTCAAACTATTGGAGGAGAAATAATTATATGCAAAAACCTCCAAATATTTCTTTGGAGTATAGGAGGTGGAATATTTGGGACATATTGTATCTCATGAGGGTGTTAAGGTAGACCCTAACAAAATTAAATCCATTAAAGAATGGAAAATTCCCACAACCCTAAAGCATCTTCGAGGATTTCTCAGGTTGACAGGGTATTATAGCAAGTTTGTTGAGAATTATGGGAGAATAGTATCGCCTCTAACAACATTACTGAAGAAAGATGCATTTTATTGGACTTCGAAAGAAACTAAGGCCTTTGAACATCCTAAAGAGGCAATGTGCCAAGCACCAGTCCTAGCTACACCAAACTTCACAAAAACCTTTATTGTGGAATGTGATGCCTCGGGAAATAGAATTGGTGTTGTTTTAATGCAAGAAGGAAGACCCATTTCTTTTGAAATTCATCCAATCAAAGGAAAGTATTTAATCAAACCTATTTATGAGAAGGAAATGTTGGAAATACTACATGCACTAAAGCAATGGCAACCTTACCTAATGGGAAGACACTTCAAGGTAAAAACATATCACAATAGCCTTAAATACTTTTTGGAACAAAGATTATCTTCATAAGAGTAGAAAAAATGGGTCACAATTATGTTGGGTTATGAATTTGAAATCATGTACAAAAAATGGAAGCAAAAGGTTGTTGCATATGCACTCTCAAAAAGGATGAGGATATGGAATCATTGCTCTGTTCCATTTCTATTATCCAACCTGATTGGATAACTAAAGCAAGGGATGAATGGAAGAATGACAAAGAGGTGTGGACACTCATTCAAAAGTTGTAGCAAGATCCCAGTACATCTGATACATTTATCTGGAAAAATGATTCATTATGGTACAAAGATCGCTTATATCTTTGTAAGAATTCCCAACTCAAACAAAAGATTATTTTGGAATTGCACACCTCCCCCTTAGGAGGGCACTCAGGATTTTTAAAAACTTACCACAAGGTCAAGAAATACTTTTTTTGGGATGGCCTTAAATCTAATATGCAGAAATTTTTGGCAAAATGTTTGGTTTGCCAACAAAATGTTGAAAATGAAAAAAGAAAATCCTAATTTAATTTGTCCTTGAATTAAATTTGGAATTAAACTGTAATTCCATATCTCATGACAACTTGTAATAGTTAACTAAGTTAATTTGATCTTAGTTAGCTCAGTTAATTCAAGTTGAGGATCTAATTAGAGTCATAAAGAGTGTCTCATACAATTAGGAGCACTAGTTGAGTTTATTTTGAGTTGTAATTATTTAATTCAGTCTAACTGAGTTAAATTCAGTTAAACTAGTTCCAGTTGATGGAGGAATTAGTGGGAGATCAAAAGCAATGGGGTGTAACCAGCAGCAGTGGGGTGTGACTTACTATACTGGGGTGTAACTCACTGTAGTGGGGTGTAACCTGTAGTAGTGGGGTGTAACCATTACTGATCAGTAAACTGAAGATTCATTCATAATTAACTCATGCATGTCAGATCAGAGAAATACCTAGTTGACGTTGGAGTTCAGGGACAGTGTGCTATCAGTTGTATAATCATCTAAATTGTACAGGTGGTGCATGCAATCAGAGGAAGGCCTATGAGGATTGCGGAATTCATAATTGTGGGATTTTCTAATTAAATATGGGCTAATTCCCAAGGGAAAAACGCAAGGAAATAGGAGCTTGGCAGGTAGCAGAATTGGCTAAGTATTGGCTTGAGCTTGTCTGGGAAGTAGTGAGATAGATAGAGATAGTGCAGAGGTTGCTCGGGCTTGAGAAAAGCATTGTAATCTTCTCATATTTTCTGATTAATGCAATATACAGATAGTAGGGGTTTTTAGTTATGGATTTCCCCATAAAATCATTGTGTTATGTGTGGTTGAGTTCTTTCTATTATATGCTTTGTGATTTCATTGATTGTTTATTGTTTCCGCTGATGAGTAGAGTAGATTCAAGTCAATTGTTTTAGCATATTACAATCTACAGTTTGAATCTACAAGGAATTTCTACACAAAATAAAGTTGAGACAATTAAGACTTTGGGTTTGTTACAACCATTAGCCATTCCTAGTTAGCGTTGGGAGGAGGTCTCAATGGATTTTATCACAGGTTTACCCAAGTATGAAGGAAAGAGTGTCATCATGGTGGTAGTTGATATACTTATCAAATATGCACACTTTGTGCATTATATTGTCCTTTTAAAGCCAGTACAATTGTTACTGCATTTATGGAAACATTCAAAAGCTACATAGAAACCCAAAGATTATTGTAAGTCACAGAGATCCCAATTTCAATGGAAATGTTTGGACAAAATTATTTTCTTATCTTGGAACTCAATTAGCTCAAAGCTCATCTTATCATCCTCAATCTAATGGGAAAACTGAAAGAGTGAACAAATGTTTGGAAGGATATCTTCGTTGCTTTGTATCTGATAAACAAACACAATGGGTCAAGTGGTTACCTCTGGCTAAATGGTGGTATAACACTTCCTTCCATACTGCAGCAAAAATGACCCCATTTATGGTACTTTATGGATATCATCCACCGTCCATCACATCATCTTTAAAATAAAATTATAAGGTTTAAGCAATGGAAGATCACATCGAGCATCAACAACAAGTTCTCCAACTCTTAAAGGATAGCCTCACTTTGGCACAAAATAAAATGAAATAACTAGCACACCAGCATCGCAGTGAAAGGAGTTTTGATGTAGGTGACTGTGTACTTTTGTGAATACAACCATACAAAAAAATGTCCCTCAAGCAAGCTAAGAAGTATAATAAAGTATCACACAAGTACTATGGTCCTTACAAGGTGTTGCGAAGGATTAGTATTATGGCATACAAATTAGAGATTGCTGCATCTTCTTGAGTACACCTAGTTTTTCATGTTTCATGCTTAAAGAAGGTTATTGGTGACAAGCTCCCAGTTCAAACAATATTATCAGAAATTTACGAGGAAGGAAAAATCATATTGGAGCCTGAAGCAGGAACGGAAATAAGAACTCAACAGCTACATAATCGATCAATTTCAGAGTATCTCATTAAGTGGAAGAACTTACCCGCTGAAGATTCCATATGGGAGGATGAGAATTTTATATAGAAGCATCCATAACTACTCAAGCGTTGAGGACAACACTTTTTTTAAGGAGAGGAGCATGTTAGGTCCCCTGACGAGAATTTAAGAAGTAAGTTCTGTATACCGATAGTTTCATCTTGTTTGAGACGAGAATTTAAGAAGTAAGTTCTGTATACCGATAGTTTCATCTTGTTTATAAAATTGCTCTGTTTGAACGGTCACCCCTTGGTATCAGAGCCCTGTAACGACCCTGTATAATTCTATAGACAGAACCTGAGACAAGCCAGGAGCATTTGAAAGGCATCTTTGTTTTACATTGTGTTGAGTAAATAAAAGCTTTATCAGTCAATTTCTGGAATAGAATTATACCTTTCCAAGATGGCCAAATTTTTAAGATCTTTCTCTACAATTGATAAAAGATCAATATCTGAAGTAGAAAATAGATCTGTTGAATCTGAGATAAATGAACATGAACAAGTAGAAGACCCAGAAAGTTGGAACCCCCCTGCATTAGATACTAAAGAAATCTATCCGGTTCCTATGATGTTTAAGCTTTCTAAAAAATATTATTTCAAGGAAGTTGAAGTTAAGATCAGAATTAAGGGTCCACATGTGCAGATAATAGGACTCAATATATTCTCAGAGGATGAAATAAAAAAGTTTAGGAAATATGCTAAGGAAGGAAGATTTTATTACTTACATTTCGGAGCTATAAGGATTGGTTTGGCTCCCCTGTTTAGACATGGTTTAAATACTTCCTGCATAGCAGAATTGTTTGATTCAAGGCACAATGAATATGATCATGCCAGGATAGGAACAATACTGGGAAATTTGATGTCTGGTTGTCAGCATGGAACAATTTATCCTGATTATGCTATTAGTCTGACAGACATACATCTTAAAGACTGTTGGAAAGCCTTGATAGGAGTGCAAGGACTGTCTATGGCAGATGAGAGTGAATTCTTGTCTGTAATTGTTCAAACTTCTTTTCAGTTAACAAATACAGTACATCCTAAACTAAAACAGCCGGTGTTGAAAGACTGTGTGACTGTAGGGATTGGAAATGCACAGATTGAAGGTGTGCATTATGACAAAGAAACATTACCCGATCACTGGTATATCCAATATAAGTCTTTGGCTTCAGATGATATAAGCAGAAAAATTAAAAGATTGGCTCTTGAAGATGGAGGGGTAAAAATCATTCCAAATCAGTCTATTTACCCTAGGATTCCCAAGCCAATAGTTTTGCCAGAGAAACATGTATTACCAGTAGAAAGTCCAGTCCAAAGTGGAAGAAGGTCTTTTTACAGACAGTTATCTATACCAGAAGAACAGTCGTCTACTTCCACAAGCACACCCCGGTCTGAAAAACAATTGTATATTCCTGAAGAGAAACCTTTTCTCGCTGTAAATAAAATGTTTAGAACTCATGTACAGAATTATCCACCTATGGAAGAATATAGATTTGCAAATAAAAGATTTGTAAGAGGAGGAAAATGGCCACCAAAAACAAAGTTTTGTGTCTCTTCTTCAATGTCCAAACAGCCTGCTACCAGAGCAGATTGTGCACCTCTCCTAGAACATGAATCACAAGAGCCCAATGATTTGGAACAAGTATATCAAGTAGGAAATTATTTGACTACTTGGTGTTCTCATGCTGAAAATGTTCTAGACAATTTAGGACAACAAGCAGATCTGATAAATGAAAATTTAAAATTGTTGTATGAAGAGCAACAAGAAGAGAAGAGAGAAAGAGAGGAGAGAAGAAAAAGGAAAATGAAGAAGAAAGGTAAGAAAATCCCAAAATTTCATGTAGATATGACAGCCCCAAATTACTGGGATTTAGAAGAAGAAGTACCAGAAACAAGTGATGGAGAAGGGACTTCCAGAGACACTGGAAAATTAACCAGTGGATCTTCTAGAACGTTTAAAGCAGAAAAAACTTTTGAATGAAAAAAAGGAAGTCATGTCATTAGAACAAGCTGCAATAAAATTTCCATCCTTTATTATGCCATCAATAAAGAATCAAAACAAAGCTCACATCCTAAGAGAAGCTAAGTACCCTAGAGTTGAAGAAGATCTGTTTGCTACAAATTCTGGTGGTTACATTCTAGATCTAGATAACTCATCCAATCCAGGTGAGTCTATTAGAATCTGGATAGGAGCCTTATATCATATGCAGGTCACAACAAGATTAGACAATGTGTCTATCATGATCTTAGCAGAAAAGAGGATGGCAGGGATAGTATTTGATTGGTGGATGGCAGGATCAGAGGCAGAAAGAATAGCAGTCATGGAAGCAGGATTAGCGACATTTGAAATGCTGTTAAAAACTCAATTTATTCCAGAACCAAAAGATGAAAAGAAACAGCGATTGACTGACCTTAGCCGCATGGAACTTAAAGATCTCAAATATTTAGATCAATTTGGCTAAGAATTTATGGCTAAAGTCTTTAAAGCTAATCTGTTTAATGATATTGCTCAAAAAGTTTCTTTCTTGTCAAAGTTGCTAGGAAACTTAGGAGATCTGATTATGAAAGATCTTGAGGTTCAGATGAGAAGTTTAGAACAAGTTTATTGGGTTGATCTTCTGTTTAGAGTGTCAGAAAAGGTCAAATATTTGTGTTGGCAGAAGAAGGCGCATGACATCACCCCAAGTTCAGATGTTTGCAGAACTGTATTACCATGGACGCCTTTTAAACCTAAGAAGAGGAAATATAAAAGGTATGGTAGATACAAACCCAAAAGAGTATCGAACCCAAAGAGACCTTTCAGAAAATTCAGATATTTGAAAAAGAGAACAGCTCCAAGAAACAACAATTGTTGTTTCATTTGTAAAAAGGAAGGACATTTTGCTAGAAAGTGTCCTCAGAAATCATCTAGTAAACTTAAAGCTTGTATAGATATTGAAGAATTTCAAGATGATTGGTCTGTAGTAGAATCAGATGAAGAAATTTCTGATGTATATATTCTTACAGAAGTTTCAGATAATGAAGAGGAAGAACCTGTACAGAAAATGAATATTTGTACAAATTGTTCTGATGATGATTTTTATAGTGAACAGCACTATAGTGATATAGAAAGTTCTTCAACTGTTGTATCAAGTGAGACAGAAGATATTTCAGACTCAGAATCAATTTCTGAAGAAGGATCAGAAGAAACAGAAGTATCAGAGAGAACAAATAGAGGTAAACAAATTGCATCACCTTTACCTCAATTCAATTCTTTATGTCCATTTGAAAAGAAAATTGCACCATCAACTAGTATACCTTTGCCAGAGATTTCAAGAAATGAACAAAATACTTTGTTGAAAAAGATTGTGAAAACAGAAAGTTTGATTTATATTCCAGTAGAAGTTCAAGTCAGAAATGAATGAATTTCAGTAGATGCATTTGTAGACACTGGAGGATCAAACAATTTAGCTCGACCATCTTTGTTCAAATCTCTCTGGAAACCATTAAAAAATATACTAGTTTCAGAAACAATTGGAGGATCTGTCCAGCTCACACATTACGTAGACAATATTTCTTTAAAAGTGGGAGGGAGTATTGTAAAAATTTCAGCAATTCAACATTATGACCCTTCAGCAAGTCTGATGTTGGGCATGCCATTTATAAATTCTGTGCTTCCAGTCACTATCAGCCAAGATAAGCTGATAATAAATCTGAAGAAAAAAGCTATATCCGTGCCTAGGCTAAGTATTGCAAACTCTGAAGCCAGACATGAGAATAGACAGAAGAAAGTAGGAACTAGAAGGCCGACTAAAGATTCAAATGATTGGCAAGAGGTCCTACAAATCTATGAAGCCAGAGCAGAAAAGATAAATAAACAATCAGCATGCATTGAAGAAAATTGGCCTACAGAACAGAGAGATATATACCAGAAACTTCTTAAAAGCTGTTCGGACAACCCACAACAATTTTGGGAAACTGAGAGTCCGATGCAGGAGATAGTCACCTTACATGACAATGGAGTAAAAGGAAAAGTGATTCCGTGCACACCATCTGATGAACAAGAAATGAGGAATCAAATTCAAGAACTGCTAAAAATGCAACTAATAGAAATTAGTGAATCTCATTATGCTTGTTCTGCATTTCTAGTAAGAAACCATTCTGAGATAGTAAGAGGTAAACCACGGATGGTTATCAATTACAAACCTCTTAATGCAATTACTCAGAATTTTAATTACCCATTGCCCAGACCAGAAGTAATTAGGCAAAAGATTCAGCATAGTAAGGTGTTCAGTGAATTTGATATGAAGTCAGGTTATTATCAGATACAGATTCAGCCAGAGGACAGACACAAAACAGCTTTTATATGTCCAGCAGGATTTTATCAGTGGAAAGTTGTTCCATTTGGGTTGAAGAACGCTCCAGCTTTCTTTCAAAGAAGGATGGATTATATTTTTGCTAAATATGATTTTATAGTTACATATATAGATGATATTTTGATTCATAGTCCAGATGTAAATGCTCATTTGAAACATCTAGAAATTTTTCTTGAAGAAGTTAAAAAGCATGGTATAGTCTTGTCAGAAACAAAGATGTCCTTATTTCAGGAAAGCATTGATTTTTTGGGGATAAATGTTGCAAATGGTTCTATTCAAATGCAACCCCATGTGTTAACAAAATTGACACAGTTTCCTGATGAACTGAAGGACAAAAAGGCAATCCAAAGGTTTATTGGAGTTCTGAATTACTTGCATAAATACATTCCAAAACTCTCAGAAAAGACAGCTGCTATAAGGAGACACAGCGACGGAGGATGGTCAGAAGAAGCAACTGAAGCAGTGAAGAAACTTAAAGAAGAATGTCAGCGGTTACCAAAGCTTCAGCCACCAGGTGATGGTTTATTAATTTTGTAAACTGATGCTTCTCTTAACTTTTGGTCAGCTGTATTGTTAGAACAAAGAAGAAATAGTAAAGGAGAGATTGAAGAAAATCTGTGTGGATATGCTTCCGGAGAGTTTACAGCAAGTCAGAAAAATTACTTCATAGCTGAAAAGGAAACATTAGCTATCTTCAACGGGATTCAGCGGTTTGAGGTATATCTAACACCGGTAAGGTTTTCAATCAGAACAGACTCCAAAAATTTTAAATATTTTCTGACAGCAAAGATTTCAAGACAACTTGCAAAGGGCAGGATTTTAGCCTGGCAAATCTGGTTTCAGCAATTTGATTTTGACGTCGAGTGGATTCCAGGTAACTCGAATTTCTTGACAGACGTTCTGACCAGAGACATGAGCAAAATGTTCATAACATGTAAATATTCAGTTTTTGAGATCCCAGGGAAAGGCCCTGCAGATGATAGTTTCGCAACCTTTGTAGATAGATTTCGAATCTTAGAAAATTATGCAAGTCTTGTCACAGATGAGATCAAGAAATTGGTTGGTTTTAGATTAAGAAGAAATTGGTGGATTAGAAAATGCCAAGCATGGCAGTCAAAAAATCTGGGTATATCTCTAGGCCTTGATGAAAACTTGGTTAAAGTATTTTCTTTACCAAATATGAAGGTGAAGCTTTTCTTCAAAAGCTTATCTGACTTATGGTCTAGCATCTACACAGATGAAATGATCTGGACACTAAGAGTCTTGAATTACTATCAGATCATAGGCAGTGTTGATTTTGCCCTTAGTATTTTTACAGGTGCCAAAATTCTGGATCTAGAAGAAATTCCCATAAAAGAAGAGATGGTAAAATATCTGCTTTCTCTAAGAATTCCAGATATATTTGAGGAACTAGAGTCCTCTTTCCTCCAAAGGATAGATGCCAATTATGCAAATACTGATACTTTTCCTCAATATGAAATTTTTGAGAAGTTTGCAGATTGGAGATTTCAAGAAGGAAAATGCAGAAAAATTCAGGTGACCAGAGTATCTCAATGCATACAAAGATCCCTCCAGTATTTAAAAACATATGCTTATCAGTGGGATTTTCATAGTTTGAGAATGAGAGACAGCATAGAACCAAATCCTTTTTCTCAAACATTCAGTCATGAAACGATTGGTAATTCTGAATCTGGTAACAATCAAGAGTTAATCAAACAGCATGCTGAATGGTTCCATGAGTTTGGAAATTTGAGGTTGGCTGAAAAAATTCAAATTCTTAATAAAATGGATAGCCTGCAAGGACAACCAAAAGCTTTAAAATTTGCAATTAATCAAAAGGCTTTAATCACCATCTCAATTATATCTCCAAATTGGAACAATAATGTCATCCACATCATTAGTCTGATGATCTCTAAAAGAATATGCACTTCAATAATTTTTGAGTTAGGATGGCAGCATAGAGACTGTTTGAGCGAAAATTGCAGGTTATGGGTACAGCACTCTATTGAAAGTTCCACTAATATGTTCCAGATATTTAAATGGGAATCATTAGATGGGATAGAATTGGCAGTACAAAGGTCACCAGCAGCACGAAATGCGTTTAAAGATTCTTTTTTGGATATTGAAATAAGTGCTCTTTCTTTTTTGAACAAGTGGGAAAAACAGGAGTTAATGCATACGCCACTACAACCAGGACTTCACAGAATCAAAACAAAAATCATAAAAGGAGAATCGTCATCTGCAGCATCTCACAGTATGACAAGATCGCCAAAAGAAAAAGGAGAAATGATAGATGCACAAGATCCAAACGAAGGAATCGAAGAACAGTACAACCGACTTATGAATAGATATCATCGACAGCGCATCGATGAGTACGAGCCATCTGCCGGATCATCCGAAGAAGATTTATGGGAGACAAGGAGTCCCACAGGACCTTGGTAAAAGAAGATCGTAGCATAAGAATCTCTTGTCAGCAATGTAATAATGTTGGTTACATGTTGTGATAGGAATCTTTTGTACAAAAGAAAGGTTGAGTAGACACCGTCGGTGGAAAAAGATACCGACAGGACCCTCAATTATTTCTATCTTATGTCATGTCTTAGCTAAGTTGAGATTCATTTTAGGGCTATTTAAGAAAGGGTCTACATGAGTTCAAGCATCGTTCGATTGAGAGCATGTGTGTTGTAATGAACTCTGAGACACTTCTGTTGTAATAAGCTTTGTATTCTGTTCTTGCTTTTTATTAATATCGAAGCCTTCTGGGCCGTCTGTCTGAGGACAGTTCTGCACGTCTGAGGATAGTTTCTGTTTTCCGAAAGAGGTTGAACTGTAAGGCGCTGGAGTAAAGACCCGTGGAGAGAGGTCGTGGAAGACTCGTGCGTGTTCCCTGAGGAAAAGAACTAGAGAGTCAGACTTTTATTTCCAGAAAGCGGCGAGAATTTAAGAAGTAAGTTCTGTATACCGATAGTTTCATCTTGTTTATAAAATTGCTCTGTTTGAACGGTCACCCCTTGGTATCAGAGCCCTGTAACGACCCTGTATAATTCTATAGACAATTTCTATAATTTTATAAAAGCTTTATCAGTCAATTTCTGGAATAGAATTATACCTTTCCAAGATGGCCAAATTTTTAAGATCTTTCTCTACAATTGATAAAAGATCAATATCTGAAGTAGAAAATAGATCTGTTGAATCTGAGATAAATGAACATGAACAAGTAGAAGACCCAGAAAGTTGGAACCCCCCTGCATTAGATACTAAAGAAATCTATCCGGTTCCTATGATGTTTAAGCTTTCTAAAAAATATTATTTCAAGGAAGTTGAAGTTAAGATCAGAATTAAGGGTCCACATGTGCAGATAATAGGACTCAATATATTCTCAGAGGATGAAATAAAAAAGTTTAGGAAATATGCTAAGGAAGGAAGATTTTATTACTTACATTTCGGAGCTATAAGGATTGGTTTGGCTCCCCTGTTTAGACATGGTTTAAATACTCCCTGCATAGCAGAATTGTTTGATTCAAGGCACAATGAGTATGATCATGCCAGAATAGGAACAATACTGGGAAATTTGATGTCTGGTTGTCAGCATGGAACAATTTATCCTGATTATGCTATTAGTCTGACAGACATACATCTTAAAGACTGTTGGAAAGCCTTGATAGGAGTGCAAGGACTGTCTATGGCAGATGAGAGTGAATTCTTGTCTGTAATTGTTCAAACTTCCTTTCAGTTAACAAATACAGTACATCCTAAACTAAAACAGCCGGTGTTGAAAGACTGTGTGACTGTAGGGATCGGAAATGCACAGATTGAAGGTGTGCATTATGACAAAGAAACATTACCCGATCACTGGTATATCCAATATAAGTCTTTGGCTTCAGATGATATAAGCAGAAAAATTAAAAGATTGGCTCTTGAAGATGGAGGGGTAAAAATCATTCCAAATCAGTCTATTTACCCTAGGATTCCCAAGCCAATAGTTTTGCCAGAGAAACATGTATTACCAGTAGAAAGTCCAGTCCAAAGTGGAAGAAGGTCTTTTTACAGACAGTTATCTATACCAGAAGAACAGCCGTCTACTTCCACAAGCACACCCCGGTCTGAAAAACAATTGTATATTCCTGAAGAGAAACCTTTTCTCGCTGTAAATAAAATGTTTAGAACTCATGTACAGAATTATCCACCTATGGAAGAATATAGATTTGCAAATAAAAGATTTGTAAGAGGAGGAAAATGGCCACCAAAAACAAAGTTTTGTGTCTCTTCTTCAATGTCCAAACAGCCTGCTACCAGAGCAGATTATGCACCTCTCCTAGAACATGAATCACAAGAGCCCAATGATTTGGAACAAGTATATCAAGTAGGAAATTATTTGACTACTTGGTGTTCTCATGCTGAAAATGTTCTAGACAATTTAGGACAACAAGCAGATCTGATAAATGAAAATTTAAAATTGTTGTATGAAGAGCAACAAGAAGAGAAGAGAGAAAGAGAGGAGAGAAGAAAAAGGAAAATGAAGAAGAAAGGTAAGAAAATCCCAAAATTTCATGTAGATATGACAGCCCCAAATTACTGGGATTTAGAAGAAGAAGTACCAGAAACAAGTGATGGAGAAGGGACTTCCAGAGACACTGGAAAATTAACCAGTGGATCTTCTAGAACGTTTAAAGCAGAAAAAACTTTTGAATCAAAAAAGGAAGTCATGTCATTAGAACAAGCTGCAATAAAATTTCCATCCTTTATTATGCCATCAATAAAGAATCAAAACAAAGCTCACATCCTAAGAGAAGCTAAGTACCCTAGAGTTGAAGAAGATCTGTTTGCTACAAATTCTGGTGGTTACATTCTAGATCTAGATAACTCATCCAATCCAGGTGAGTCTATTAGAATCTGGATAGGAGCCTTATATCAGATGCAGGTCACAACAAGATTAGACAATGTGTCTATCATGATCTTAGCAGAAAAGAGGATGGCAGGGATAGTATTTGATTGGTGGATGGCAGGATCAGAGGCAGAAAGAATAGCAGTCATGGAAGCAGGATTAGCGACATTTGAAATGCTGTTAAAAACTCAATTTATTCCAGAACCAAAAGATGAAAAGAAACAGCTATTGACTGACCTTAGCCGCATGGAACTTAAAGATCTCAAATATTTAGATCAATTTGGCAAAGAATTTATGGCTAAAGTCTTTAAAGCTAATCTGTTTAATGATATTGCTCAAAAAGTTTCTTTCTTGTCAAAGTTGCCAGGAAACTTAGGAGATCTGATTATGAAAGATCTTGAGGTTCAGATGAGAAGTTTAGAACAAGTTTATTGGGTTGATCTTCTGTTTAGAGTGTCAGAAAAGGTCAAATATTTGTGTTGGCAGAAGAAGGCGCATGACATCACCCCAAGTTCAGATGTTTGCAGAACTGTATTACCATGGACGCCTTTTAAACCTAAGAAGAGGAAATATAAAAGGTATGGTAGATACAAACCCAAAAGAGTATCGAACCCAAAGAGACCTTTCAGAAAATTCAGATATTTGAAAAAGAGAACAGCTCCAAGAAACAACAATTGTTGTTTCATTTGTAAAAAGGAAGGACATTTTGCTAGAAAGTGTCCTCAGAAATCATCTAGTAAACTTAAAGCTTGTATAGATATTGAAGAATTTCAAGATGATTGGTCTGTAGTAGAATCAGATGAAGAAATTTCTGATGTATATATTCTTACAGAAGTTTCAGATAATGAAGAGGAAGAACCTGTACAGAAAATGAATATTTGTACAAATTGTTCTGATGATGATTTTTATAGTGAACAGCACTATAGTGATATAGAAAGTTCTTCAACTATTGTATCAAGTGAGACAGACGATATTTCAGACTCAGAATCAATTTCTGAAGAAGGATCAGATGAAACAGAAGTATCAGAGAGAACAAATAGAGGTAAACAAATTGCATCACCTTTACCTCAATTCAATTCTTTATGTCCATTTGAAAAGAAAATTGCACCATCAACTAGTATACCTTTGCCAGAGATTTCAAGAAATGAACAAAATACTTTGTTGAAAAAGATTGTGAAAACAGAAAGTTTGATTTATATTCCAGTAGAAGTTCAAGTCAGAAATGAATGGATTTCAGTAGATGCATTTGTAGACACTGGAGGATCAAACAATTTAGCTCGACCATCTTTGTTCAAATCTCTCTGGAAACCATTAAAAAATATACTAGTTTCAGAAACAATTGGAGGATCTGTCCAGCTCACACATTACGTAGACAATATTTCTTTAAAAGTGGGAGGGAGTATTGTAAAAATTTCAGCAATTCAACATTATGACCCTTCAGCAAGTCTGATGTTGGGCATGCCATTTATAAATTCTGTGCTTCCAGTCACTATCAGCCAAGATAAGCTGATAATAAATCTGAAGAAAAAAGCTATATCCGTGCCTAGGCTAAGTATTGCAAACTCTGAAGCCAGACATGAGAATAGACAGAAGAAAGTAGGAACTAGAAGGCCGACTAAAGATTCAAATGATTGGCAAGAGGTCCTACAAATCTATGAAGCCAGAGCAGAAAAGATAAATAAACAATCAGCATGCATTGAAGAAAATTGGCCTACAGAACAGAGAGATATATACCAGAAACTTCTTAAAAGCTGTTCGGACAACCCACAACAATTTTGGGAAACTGAGAGTCCGATGCAGGAGATAGTCACCTTACATGACAATGGAGTAAAAGGAAAAGTGATTCCGTGCACACCATCTGATGAACAAGAAATGAGGAATCAAATTCAAGAACTGCTAAAAATGCAACTAATAGAAATCAGTGAATCTCATTATGCTTGTTCTGCATTTCTAGTAAGAAACCATTCTGAGATAGTAAGAGGTAAACCACGGATGGTTATCAATTACAAACCTCTTAATGCAATTACTCAGAATTTTAATTACCCATTGCCCAGACCAGAAGTAATTATGCAAAAGATTCAGCATAGTAAGGTGTTCAGTGAATTTGATATGAAGTCAGGTTATTATCAGATACAGATTCAGCCAGAGGACAGACACAAAACAGCTTTTATATGTCCAGCAGAATTTTATCAGTGGAAAGTTGTTCCATTTGGGTTGAAGAACGCTCCAGCTTTCTTTCAAAGAAGGATGGATTATATTTTTGCTAAATATGATTTTATAGTTACATATATAGATGATATTTTGATTCATAGTCCAGATGTAAATGCTCATTTGAAACATCTAGAAATTTTTCTTGAAGAAGTTAAAAAGCATGGTATAGTCTTGTCAGAAACAAAGATGTCCTTATTTCAGGAAAGCATTGATTTTTTGGGGATAAATGTTGCAAATGGTTCTATTCAAATGCAACCCCATGTGTTAACAAAATTGACACAGTTTCCTGATGAACTGAAGGACAAAAAGGCAATCCAAAGGTTTATTGGAGTTCTGAATTACTTGCATAAATACATTCCAAAACTCTCAGAAAAGGCAGCTGCTATAAGGAGACACAGCGACGGAGGATGGTTAGAAGAAGCAACTGAAGCAGTGAAGAAACTTAAAGAAGAATGTCAGCGGTTACCAAAGCTTCAGCCACCAGGTGATGGTTTATTAATTTTGCAAACTGATGCTTCTCTTAACTTTTGGTCAGCTGTATTGTTAGAACAAAGAAGAAATAGTAAAGGAGAGATTGAAGAAAATCTATGTGGATATGCTTCCGGAGAGTTTACAGCAAGTCAGAAAAATTACTTCATAGCTGAAAAGGAAACATTAGCTATCTTCAACGGGATTCAGCGGTTTGAGGTATATCTAACACCGGTAAGGTTTTCAATCAGAACAGACTCCAAAAATTTTAAATATTTTCTGACAGCAAAGATTTCAAGACAACTTGCAAAGGGCAGGATTTTAGCCTGGCAAATCTGGTTTCAGCAATTTGATTTTGACGTCGAGTGGATTCCAGGTAACTCGAATTTCTTGACAGACGTTCTGACCAGAGACATGAGCAAAATGTTCATAACATGTAAATATTCAGTTTTTGAGATCCCAGGGAAAGGCCCTGCAGATGATAGTTTCGCAACCTTTGTAGATAGATTTCGAATCTTAGAAAATTATGCAAGTCTTGTCACAGATGAGATCAAGAAATTGGTTGGTTTTAGATTAAGAAGGAATTGGTGGATTAGAAAATGCCAAGCATGGCAGTCAAAAAATCTGGGTATATCTCTAGGCCTTGATGAAAACTTGGTTAAAGTATTTTCTTTACCAAATATGAAGGTGAAGCTTTTCTTCAGAATCTTATCTGACTTATGGTCTAGCATCTACACAGATGAAATTATCTGGACACTAAGAGTCTTGAATTACTATCAGATCATAGGCAGTGTTGATTTTGCCCTTAGTATTTTTACAGGTGCCAAAATTCTGGATCTAGAAGAAATTCCCATAAAAGAAGAGATGGTAAAATATCTGCTTTCTCTAAGAATTCCAGATATATTTGAGGAACTAGAGTCCTCTTTCCTCCAAAGGATAGATGCCAATTATGCAAATACTGATACTTTTCCTCAATATGAAATTTTTGAGAAGTTTGCAGATTGGAGATTTCAAGAAGGAAAATGCAGAAAAATTAAAAGATTGGCTCTTGAAGATGGAGGGGTAAAAATCATTCCAAATCAGTCTATTTACCCTAGGATTCCCAAGCCAATAGTTTTGCCAGAGAAACATGTATTACCAGTAGAAAGTCCAGTCCAAAGTGGAAGAAGGTCTTTTTACAGACAGTTATCTATACCAGAAGAACAGCCGTCTACTTCCACAAGCACACCCCGGTCTGAAAAACAATTGTATATTCCTGAAGAGAAACCTTTTCTCGCTGTAAATAAAATGTTTAGAACTCATGTACAGAATTATCCACCTATGGAAGAATATAGATTTGCAAATAAAAGATTTGTAAGAGGAGGAAAATGGCCACCAAAAACAAAGTTTTGTGTCTCTTCTTCAATGTCCAAACAGCCTGCTACCAGAGCAGATTGTGCACCTCTCCTAGAACATGAATCACAAGAGCCCAATGATTTGGAACAAGTATATCAAGTAGGAAATTATTTGACTACTTGGTGTTCTCATGCTGAAAATGTTCTAGACAATTTAGGACAACAAGCAGATCTGATAAATGAAAATTTAAAATTGTTGTATGAAGAGCAACAAGAAGAGAAGAGAGAAAGAGAGGAGAGAAGAAAAAGGAAAATGAAGAAGAAAGGTAAGAAAATCCCAAAATTTCATGTAGATATGACAGCCCCAAATTACTGGGATTTAGAAGAAGAAGTACCAGAAACAAGTGATGGAGAAGGGACTTCCAGAGACACTGGAAAATTAACCAGTGGATCTTCTAGAACGTTTAAAGCAGAAAAAAATTTTGAATCAAAAAAGGAAGTCATGTCATTAGAACAAGCTGCAATAAAATTTCCATCCTTTATTATGCCATCAATAAAGAATCAAAACAAAGCTCACATCCTAAGAGAAGCTAAGTACCCTAGAGTTGAAGAAGATCTGTTTGCTACAAATTTTGGTGGTTACATTCTAGATCTAGATAACTCATCCAATCCAGGTGAGTCTATTAGAATCTGGATAGGAGCCTTATATCAGATGCAGGTCACAACAAGATTAGACAATGCTAAGGAAGGAAGATTTTATTACTTACATTTCGGAGCTATAAGGATTGGTTTGGCTCCCCTGTTTAGACATGGTTTAAATACTCCCTGCATAGCAGAATTGTTTGATTCAAGGCACAATGAGTATGATCATGCCAGAATAGGAACAATACTGGGAAATTTGATGTCTGGTTGTCAGCATGGAAAATTTATCCTGATTATGCTATTAGTCTGACAGACATACATCTTAAAGACTGTTGGAAAGCCTTGATAGGAGTGCAAGGACTGTCTATGGCAGATGAGAGTGAATTCTTGTCTGTAATTGCTCAAACTTCTTTTCAGTTAACAAATACAGTACATCCTAAACTAAAACAGCCGGTGTTGAAAGACTGTGTGACTGTAGGGATCGGAAATGCACAGATTGAAGGTGTGCATTATGACAAAGAAACATTACCCGATCACTGGTATATCCAATATAAGTCTTTGGCTTCAGATGATATAAGCAGAAAAATTAAAAGATTGGCTCTTGAAGATGGAGGGGTAAAAATCATTCCAAATCAGTCTATTTACCCTAGGATTCCCAAGCCAATAGTTTTGCCAGAGAAACATGTATTACCAGTAGAAAGTCCAGTACAAAGTGGAAGGTGGTCTTTTTACAGACAGTTATCTATACCAGAAGAACAGCCGTCTACTTCCACAAGCACACCCCGGTCTGAAAAACAATTGTATATTCCTGAAGAGAAACCTTTTCTCGCTGTAAATAAAATGTTTAGAACTCATGTACAGAATTATCCACCTATGGAAGAATATAGATTTGCAAATAAAAGATTTGTAAGAGGAGGAAAATGGCCACCAAAAACAAAGTTTTGTGTCTCTTCTTCAATGTCCAAACAGCCTGCTACCAGAGCAGATTGTGCACCTCTCCTAGAACATGAATCACAAGAGCCCAATGATTTGGAACAAGTATATCAAGTAGGAAATTATTTGACTACTTGGTGTTCTCATGCTGAAAATGTTCTAGACAATTTAGGACAACAAGCAGATCTGATAAATGAAAATTTAAAATTGTTGTATGAAGAGCAACAAGAAGAGAAGAGAGAAAGAGAGGAGAGAAGAAAAAGGAAAATGAAGAAGAAAGGTAAGAAAATCCCAAAATTTCATGTAGATATGACAGCCCCAAATTACTGGGATTTAGAAGAAGAAGTACCAGAAACAAGTGATGGAGAAGGGACTTCCAGAGACACTGGAAAATTAACCAGTGGATCTTCTAGAACGTTTAAAGCAGAAAAAACTTTTGAATCAAAAAAGGAAGTCATGTCATTAGAACAAGCTGCAATAAAATTTCCATCCTTTATTATGCCATCAATAAAGAATCAAAACAAAGCTCACATCCTAAGAGAAGCTAAGTACCCTAGAGTTGAAGAAGATCTGTTTGCTACAAATTCTGGTGGTTACATTCTAGATCTAGATAACTCATCCAATCCAGGTGAGTCTATTAGAATCTGGATAGGAGCCTTATATCAGATGCAGGTCACAACAAGATTAGACAATGCTAAGGAAGGAAGATTTTATTACTTACATTTCGGAGCTATAAGGATTGGTTTGGCTCCCCTGTTTAGACATGGTTTAAATACTCCCTGCATAGCAGAATTGTTTGATTCAAGGCACAATGAGTATGATCATGCCAGAATAGGAACAATACTGGGAAATTTGATGTCTGGTTGTCAGCATGGAAAATTTATCCTGATTATGCTATTAGTCTGACAGACATACATCTTAAAGACTGTTGGAAAGCCTTGATAGGAGTGCAAGGACTGTCTATGGCAGATGAGAGTGAATTCTTGTCTGTAATTGCTCAAACTTCTTTTCAGTTAACAAATACAGTACATCCTAAACTAAAACAGCCGGTGTTGAAAGACTGTGTGACTGTAGGGATCGGAAATGCACAGATTGAAGGTGTGCATTATGACAAAGAAACATTACCCGATCACTGGTATATCCAATATAAGTCTTTGGCTTCAGATGATATAAGCAGAAAAATTAAAAGATTGGCTCTTGAAGATGGAGGGGTAAAAATCATTCCAAATCAGTCTATTTACCCTAGGATTCCCAAGCCAATAGTTTTGCCAGAGAAACATGTATTACCAGTAGAAAGTCCAGTACAAAGTGGAAGGTGGTCTTTTTACAGACAGTTATCTATACCAGAAGAACAGCCGTCTACTTCCACAAGCACACCCCGGTCTGAAAAACAATTGTATATTCCTGAAGAGAAACCTTTTCTCGCTGTAAATAAAATGTTTAGAACTCATGTACAGAATTATCCACCTATGGAAGAATATAGATTTGCAAATAAAAGATTTGTAAGAGGAGGAAAATGGCCACCAAAAACAAAGTTTTGTGTCTCTTCTTCAATGTCCAAACAGCCTGCTACCAGAGCAGATTGTGCACCTCTCCTAGAACATGAATCACAAGAGCCCAATGATTTGGAACAAGTATATCAAGTAGGAAATTATTTGACTACTTGGTGTTCTCATGCTGAAAATGTTCTAGACAATTTAGGACAACAAGCAGATCTGATAAATGAAAATTTAAAATTGTTGTATGAAGAGCAACAAGAAGAGAAGAGAGAAAGAGAGGAGAGAAGAAAAAGGAAAATGAAGAAGAAAGGTAAGAAAATCCCAAAATTTCATGTAGATATGACAGCCCCAAATTACTGGGATTTAGAAGAAGAAGTACCAGAAACAAGTGATGGAGAAGGGACTTCCAGAGACACTGGAAAATTAACCAGTGGATCTTCTAGAACGTTTAAAGCAGAAAAAACTTTTGAATCAAAAAAGGAAGTCATGTCATTAGAACAAGCTGCAATAAAATTTCCATCCTTTATTATGCCATCAATAAAGAATCAAAACAAAGCTCACATCCTAAGAGAAGCTAAGTACCCTAGAGTTGAAGAAGATCTGTTTGCTACAAATTTTGGTGGTTACATTCTAGATCTAGATAACTCATCCAATCCAGGTGAGTCTATTAGAATCTGGATAGGAGCCTTATATCAGATGCAGGTCACAACAAGATTAGACAATGCTAAGGAAGGAAGATTTTATTACTTACATTTCGGAGCTATAAGGATTGGTTTGGCTCCCCTGTTTAGACATGGTTTAAATACTCCCTGCATAGCAGAATTGTTTGATTCAAGGCACAATGAGTATGATCATGCCAGAATAGGAACAATACTGGGAAATTTGATGTCTGGTTGTCAGCATGGAAAATTTATCCTGATTATGCTATTAGTCTGACAGACATACATCTTAAAGACTGTTGGAAAGCCTTGATAGGAGTGCAAGGACTGTCTATGGCAGATGAGAGTGAATTCTTGTCTGTAATTGCTCAAACTTCTTTTCAGTTAACAAATACAGTACATCCTAAACTAAAACAGCCGGTGTTGAAAGACTGTGTGACTGTAGGGATCGGAAATGCACAGATTGAAGGTGTGCATTATGACAAAGAAACATTACCCGATCACTGGTATATCCAATATAAGTCTTTGGCTTCAGATGATATAAGCAGAAAAATTAAAAGATTGGCTCTTGAAGATGGAGGGGTAAAAATCATTCCAAATCAGTCTATTTACCCTAGGATTCCCAAGCCAATAGTTTTGCCAGAGAAACATGTATTACCAGTAGAAAGTCCAGTACAAAGTGGAAGGTGGTCTTTTTACAGACAGTTATCTATACCAGAAGAACAGCCGTCTACTTCCACAAGCACACCCCGGTCTGAAAAACAATTGTATATTCCTGAAGAGAAACCTTTTCTCGCTGTAAATAAAATGTTTAGAACTCATGTACAGAATTATCCACCTATGGAAGAATATAGATTTGCAAATAAAAGATTTGTAAGAGGAGGAAAATGGCCACCAAAAACAAAGTTTTGTGTCTCTTCTTCAATGTCCAAACAGCCTGCTACCAGAGCAGATTGTGCACCTCTCCTAGAACATGAATCACAAGAGCCCAATGATTTGGAACAAGTATATCAAGTAGGAAATTATTTGACTACTTGGTGTTCTCATGCTGAAAATGTTCTAGACAATTTAGGACAACAAGCAGATCTGATAAATGAAAATTTAAAATTGTTGTATGAAGAGCAACAAGAAGAGAAGAGAGAAAGAGAGGAGAGAAGAAAAAGAAAAATGAAGAAGAAAGGTAAGAAAATCCCAAAATTTCATGTAGATATGACAGCCCCAAATTACTGGGATTTAGAAGAAGAAGTACCAGAAACAAGTGATGGAGAAGGGACTTCCAGAGACACTGGAAAATTAACCAGTGGATCTTCTAGAACGTTTAAAGCAGAAAAACCTTTTGAATCAAAAAAGGAAGTCATGTCATTAGAACAAGCTGCAATAAAATTTCCATCCTTTATTATGCCATCAATAAAGAATCAAAACAAAGCTCACATCCTAAGAGAAGCTAAGTACCCTAGAGTTGAAGAAGATCTGTTTGCTACAAATTCTGGTGGTTACATTCTAGATCTAGATAACTCATCCAATCCAGGTGAGTCTATTAGAATCTGGATAGGAGCCTTATATCAGATGCAGGTCACAACAAGATTAGACAATGTGTCTATCATGATCTTAGCAGAAAAGAGGATGGCAGGGATAGTATTTGATTGGTGGATGGCAGGATCAGAGGCAGAAAGAATAGCAGTCATGGAAGCAGGATTAGCGACATTTGAAATGTTGTTAAAAACTCAATTTATTCCAGAACCAAAAGATGAAAAGAAACAGCTATTGACTGACCTTAGCCGCATGGAACTTAAAGATCTCAAATATTTAGATCAATTTGGCAAAGAATTTATGTCTAAAGTCTTTAAAGCTAATCTGTTTAATGATATTGCTCAAAAAGTTTCTTTCTTGTCAAAGTTGCCAGGAAACTTAGGAGATCTGACTATGAAAGATCTTGAGGTTCAGATGAGAAGTTTAGAACAAGTTTATTGGGTTGATCTTCTGTTTAGAGTGTCAGAAAAGGTCAAATATTTGTGTTGGCAGAAGAAGGCACATGACATCACCCCAAGTTCAGATGTTTGCAGAACTGTATTACCATGGACGCCTTTTAAACCTAAGAAGAGGAAATATAAAAGGTATGGTAGATACAAACCCAAAAGAGTATCGAACCCAAAGAGACCTTTCAGAAAATTCAGATATTTGAAAAAGAGAACAGCTCCAAGAAACAACAATTGTTGTTTCATTTGTAAAAAGGAAGGACATTTTGCTAGAAAGTGTCCTCAGAAATCATCTAGTAAACTTAAAGCTTGTATAGATATTGAAGAATTTCAAGATGATTGGTCTGTAGTAGAATCAGATGAAGAAATTTCTGATGTATATATTCTTACAGAAGTTTCAGATAATGAAGAGGAAGAACCTGTACAGAAAATGAATATTTGTACAAATTGTTCTGATGATGATTTTTATAGTGAACAGCACTATAGTGATATAGAAAGTTCTTCAACTGTTGTATCAAGTGAGACAAACGATATTTCAGACTCAGAATCAATTTCTGAAGAAGGATCAGAAGAAACAGAAGTATCAGAGAGAACAAATAGAGGTAAACAAATTGCATCACCTTTACCTCAATTCAATTCTTTATGTCCATTTGAAAAGAAAATTGCACCATCAACTAGTATACCTTTGTCAGAGATTTCAAGAAATGAACAAAATACTTTGTTGAAAAAGATTGTGAAAACAGAAAGTTTGATTTATATTCCAGTAGAAGTTCAAGTCAGAAATGAATGGATTTCAGTAGATGCATTTGTAGACACTGGAGGATCAAACAATTTAGCTCGACCATCTTTGTTCAAATCTCTCTGGAAACCATTAAAAAATATACTAGTTTCAGAAACAATTGGAGGATCTGTCCAGCTCACACATTACGTAGACAATATTTCTTTAAAAGTGGGAGGGAGTATTGTAAAAATTTCAGCAATTCAACATTATGACCCTTCAGCAAGTCTGATGTTGGGCATGCCATTTATAAATTCTGTGCTTCCAGTCACTATCAGCCAAGATAAGCTGATAATAAATCTGAAGAAAAAAGCTATATCCGTGCCTAGGCTAAGTATTGCAAACTCTGAAGCCAGACATGAGAATAGACAGAAGAAAGTAGGAACTAGAAGGCCGACTAAAGATTCAAATGATTGGCAAGAGGTCCTACAAATCTATGAAGCCAGAGCAGAAAAGATAAATAAACAATCAGCATGCATTGAAGAAAATTGGCATACAGAACAGAGACAGATATACCAGAGACTTCTTAAAAGCTGTTCGGACAACCCACAACAATTTTGGGAAACTGAGAGTCCGATGCAGGAGATAGTCACCTTACATGACAATGGAGTAAAAGGAAAAGTGATTCCGTGCACACCATCTGATGAACAAGAAATGAGGAATCAAATTCAAGAACTGCTAAAAATGCAACTAATAGAAATCAGTGAATCTCATTATGCTTGTTCTGCATTTCTAGTAAGAAACCATTCTGAGATAGTAAGAGGTAAACCACAGATGGTTATCAATTACAAACCTCTTAATGCAATTACTCAGAATTTTAATTACCCATTGCCCAGACCAGAAGTAATTATGCAAAAGATTCAGCATAGTAAGGTGTTCAGTAAATTTGATATGAAGTCAGGTTATTATCAGATACAGATTCAGCCAGAGGACAGACACAAAACAGCTTTTATATGTCCAGCAGGATTTTATCAGTGGAAAGTTGTTCCATTTGGGTTGAAGAACGCTCCAGCTTTCTTTCAAAGAAGGATGGATTATATTTTTGCTAAATATGATTTTATAGTTACATATATAGATGATATTTTGATTCATAGTCCATATGTAAATGCTCATTTAAAACATCTAGAAATTTTTCTTGAAGAAGTTAAAAAGCATGGTATAGTCTTGTCAGAAACAAAGATGTCCTTATTTCAGGAAAGCATTGATTTTTTGGGGATAAATGTTGCAAATGGTTCTATTCAAATGCAACCCCATGTGTTAACAAAATTGACACAGTTTCCTGATGAACTGAAGGACAAAAAGGCAATCTAAAGGTTTATTGGAGTTCTGAATTACTTGCATAAATACATTCCAAAACTCTCAGAAAAGACAACTGCTATAAGGAGACACAGCGACGGAGGATGGTCAGAAGAAGCAACTGAAGCAGTGAAGAAACTTAAAGAAGAATGTCAGCGGTTACAAAAGCTTCAGCCACCAGGTGATGGTTTATTAATTTTGCAAACTGATGCTTCTCTTAACTTTTGGTCAGCTGTATTGTTAGAACAAAGAAGAAATAGTAAAGGAGAGATTGAAGAAAATCTGTGGATATGCTTCCGGAGAGTTTACAGCAAGTCAGAAAAATTACTTCATAGCTGAAAAGGAAACATTAGCTATCTTCAACGGGATTCAGCGGTTTGAGGTATATCTAACACCGGTAAGGTTTTCAATCAGAACAGACTCCAAAAATTTTAAATATTTTCTGACAGCAAAGATTTCAAGACAACTTGCAAAGGGCAGGATTTTAGCCTGGCAAATCTGGTTTCAGCAATTTGATTTTGACGCCGAGTGGATTCCAGGTAACTCGAATTTCTTGACAGACGTTCTGACCAGAGACATGAGCAAAATGTTCATAACATGTAAATATTCAGTTTTTGAGATCCCAGGGAAAGGCCCTGCAGATGATAGTTTCGCAACCTTTGTAGATAGATTTCGAATCTTAGAAAATTATGCAAGTCTTGTCACAGATGAGATCAAGAAATTGGTTGGTTTCAGATTAAGAAGGAATTGGTGGATTAGAAAATGCCAAGCATGGCAGTCAAAAAATCTGGGTATATCTCTAGGCCTTGATGAAAACTTGGTTAAAGTATTTTCTTTACCAAATATGAAGGTGAAGCTTTTCTTCAGAAGCTTATCTGACTTATGGTCTAGCATCTACACAGATGAAATGATCTGGACACTAAGAGTCTTGAATTACTATCAGATCATAGGCAGTGTTGATTTTGCCCTTAGTATTTTTACAGGTGCCAAAATTCTGGATCTAGAAGAAATTCCCATAAAAGAAGAGATGGTAAAATATCTGCTTTCTCTAAGAATTCCAGATATATTTGAGGAACTAGAGTCCTCTTTCCTCCAAAGGATAGATGCCAATTATGCAAACACTGATACTTTTCCTCAATATGAAATTTTTGAGAAGTTTGCAGATTGGAGATTTCAAGAAGGAAAATGCAGAAAAATTCAGGTGACCAGAGTATCTCAATTCATACAAAGATCCCTCCAGTATTTAAAAACATATGCTTATCAGTGGGATTTTCATAGTTTGAGAATGAGAGACAGCATAGAACCAAATCCTTTTTCTCAAACATTCAGTCATGAAACGATTGGTAATTCTAAATCTGGTAACAATCAAGAGTTAATCAAACAGCATGCTGAATGGTTCCATGAGTTTGGAAATTTGAGGTTGGCTGAAAAAATTCAAATTCTTAATAAAATGGATAGCCTGCAAGGACAACCAAAAGCTTTAAAATTTGCAATTAATCAAAAGGCTTTAATCACCATCTCAATTATATCTCCAAATTGGAACAATAATGTCATCCACATCATTAGTCTGATGATCTCTAAAAGAATATGCACTTCAATAATTTTTGAGTTAGGATGGCAGCATAGAGACTGTTTGAGCGAAAATTGCAGGTTATGGGTACAGCACTCTATTGAAAGTTCCACTAATATGTTCCAGATATTTAAATGGGAATCATTAGATGGGATAGAATTGGCAGTACAAAGGTCACCAGCAGCACGAAATGCGTTTAAAGATTCTTTTTTGGATATTGAAATAAGTGCTCTTTCTTTTTTGAACAAGTGGGAAAAACAGGAGTTAATGCATACGCCACTACAACCAGGACTTCACAGAATCAAAACAAAAATCATAAAAGGAGAATCGTCATCTGCAGCATCTCACAGTATGAAAAGATCGCCAAAAGAAAAAGGAGAAATGACAGATGCACAAGATCCAAATGAAGGAATCGAAGAACAGTACAACTGACTTATGAATAGATATCATCGACAGCTCATCGATGAGTATGAGCCATCTGCCGGATCGTCCGAAGAAGATTTATGGGAGACAAGGAGTCCCACAGGACCTTGGTAAAAGAAGATCGTAGCATAAGAATCTCTTGTCAGCAATGTAATAATGTTGGTTACATGTTGTGACAGGAATCTTTTGTACAAAAGAAAGGTTGAGTAGACACCGTCGGTGGAAAAAGATACCGACAGGACCCTCAATTATTTCTATCTTATGTCATGTCTTAGCTAAGTTGAGATTCGTTTTAGGGCTATTTAAGAAAGGGTCTACATGAGTTCAAGCATCGTTCGATTGAGAGCATGTGTGTTGTAATGAACTCTGAGACACTTCTGTTGTAATAAGCTTTGTATTCTGTTCTTGCTTTTTATTAATATCGAAGCCTTCTGGGCCGTCTGTCTGAGGACAGTTCTGCACGTCTGAGGATAGTTTCTGTTTTCCGAAAGAGGTTGAACTGTAAGGCGCTGGAGTAAAGACCCGTGGAGAGAGGTCGTGGAAGACTCGTGCGTGTTCCCTGAGGAAAAGAACTAGAGAGTCAGACTTTTATTTCCAGAGAGCGGCGAGACGAGAATTTAAGAAGTAAGTTCTGTATACCGATAGTTTCATCTTGTTTATAAAATTGCTCTGTTTGAACGGTCACCGGGGTGTGCTTGTGGAAGTAGACGGCTGTTCTTCTGGTATAGATAACTGTCTGTAAAAAGACCTTCTTCCACTTTGGACTGGACTTTCTACTGGTAATACATGTTTCTCTGGCAAAACTATTGGCTTGTGAGTTGATGTTGACAGATACTATGGAGCAGATTATACAGTGTTGTTGATGATGTTTGTCATTTGAAAGGTCATAGCAAAACTCATGTTGTAATGGTCTATTGTAGTCATCTCTTCAGGTCATGTAACGGCCTTTGTCCCCCCCCACTATACATGGGATGAAGATGTAATGTATTTGGTTTTCATATTTCTGATGTATTCCCACTTGGTTGGATGGATGATCCTTATTGTGATGGGTGATGGATGTATGTATTGA
Source organism: Pinus tabuliformis (assembly GCA_031772625.1). Taxonomy (NCBI): domain Eukaryota; kingdom Viridiplantae; phylum Streptophyta; class Pinopsida; order Pinales; family Pinaceae; genus Pinus; species Pinus tabuliformis. Next base: position 1,603,799,684 of record CM062817.1, on the reverse strand, counting down.
GTCTTTTGGTGATAGGAAGGTCATTTATGATATATATAGAGTCATGTTCTTCTTGTAGAACATCTTTTTGCAGACCTTGCTTATTGTCAGGGGGAGTTTGAGCATGAACAAGCACTATACAGCAGAGCAGACATCTCAGCTTGTTCTCAGAAAGACCATTATCAGATTGGAGCACCATGACATATACAAAGGGGGAGCTCATTCAGAGACTTCAGCAGATCTGGCTCATAGTCAAAGGGAGCATGTTCTTAGGGGGAGCATACCCCTTTGCCCTTGATGTCAAAGGGGGAGAGTGATTCGGTGTTGTTGCCATCAAGTCCAAAGGGGGAGATTGTTGGCATTATGATGCATATGTTGTACTTGATGGCAACACTCTCATAGAAGATCATCTCACTTATATACATTCAGATGAATCTACAGAAGAGATATCAGATGTGACATATTACAGGATAGCTCAAAGGAATCAAATGGCAAGCTCTTTGTAAGCAGAGACTCAAATATTGTTGAAATTATGAAGGACGCAGGTACACCTTACAGAAAGTGCGTCCCCGCAGGTAATCCATGCAGAACCCGCGTCCAGGGACGCCGGCCAGCCGTTCAGGAGGTGCGTCCGCCCAGTGCACACATTTCAAGGCAGAGAAAAGCACGTGGGGGTTTCTTGCGTGGTATCTAGCCGACGGTTTTGTGTTTCTATGGTGTCGGCTCGTGGTATTGTTCCATGTTCTAGGGAGAAGCTTGCCTATATAAAGCAAAGGAGTTCATTTGGATTAAGCACCATCTTTGTTGAATATCTTTTGGTGAGATCTAGTCCAGATCTATGAAGGCGAATCTTCTAATGGACTATGATCGCTATGGCGCACGATCAGATCTGTAGATCTGACTGTTTGGGTTAGTCTTGAAGTCTTAATATCTTTCATATCTAAAGAGACGCAGGTGCAGTAAGGGTTCAGGTGCGTCCGGGACGCAGGAGCGAACCGGTTCAGGTGCGCCGGACGCAGGCGCAGAAGGGTTCAGGTGCGCCGAGACGCAGGCAGTTCAAAAGACTCAGAGCGAGGGACGCAGGCTAGCAGTTGAGCAGAGTGCGTCCGGGACGCGGGCTAGCAGTTGAACAGGGTGCGTCCAGGGACTCAGGCTAGCAGTTGAGCAGGGTGCTTCCTTCTCTTAAAATCTTTGTTTATCATTGTTGCATCCTGGGTTTGGTCCTATTATTGTTGATCTAGTTACTACAGTTGATTGGGTGTTTCAGAAGGTTGTTTGAGCTTCAATGTTGTTGTTGGGTCCAGTATGAAGATTGGATGAAATGTGGCCTTTCAAGATTATGAGTTGTGCCTCAATGTATCCAGTATGAAAATTGATGAAACGTGGTACTTAGAGGGAGAAGATTGTAGGCCGGCGCCTACGTACTAGTATCTAAGCTAGTACAAGAGCTAAAAGAAATCTTGGAGCATTGTAGCAGGTAGTAGCCTGCGTACTAGTAAATGGATCGGCTAGTACAAGAGCAAAGGGGGTTGTAGCTCCCGTACTGGTATAAGGCTGCACCAGTACAAATATTGTAAAAGAATTTTCTTATTAAGAAGAAGATTGAGATGACTTGCAGCAGGTGGTTTTCTCCCGCATTGGGTTTCCACCTTATATCATTGTGTTCATATGTGTGCCTTATGTGTGATGATCTACTTTATGTTACTGCATCTGTTAACTGATAATATGGTTGATAATGTCCTAATGCACTCATTGAAGATCGATTAACTTAATCTTAAGAAGTTGTGGAAGTAGCATATATGAATCTGATTATGGAATTGAAAAAGTTTTATTAATGTGATAATACTGATTCACCCCCCCCTCTCAGTATTATTTCCAACAATTGGTATCAAAGCAGGTCCTTCAGAAAAGCTTGATCGCTTGAAGGAGATCCGTGGAACAATGGGAAAGAAGCTTAAGAAGAAAGCTCATAAGAAAAGGAAGTCATCTCAGAAGAACTATGATAGTGGAAGAATCGATTGGGGATTAGGCATAAGAAGCTCTTCAGATTCAGAATCAGATTCAGAATCAGTATCAGGTATGAATGTGTTATCCTCTGATGTTCCAGCTATATTTCCTTGTGAAAGAGATGAAAGTGATAGCGAAACTATTGAATTTGCTCTTATGGGTGAACAAGAAAGATATCAAATAGAGGCAGAATTTAAAAAGCTGACAGACAAAATTAGAGATCAACAAGATCTATTGAACAAAAGGGAATGTGATTTCAAAGAAGAAGCTACCAAACTAAGGGCCCAACTAGAAGAAGGAAACAAGGTAAGAAAGCTACTCAAGGACAAGGAAGACCAATGTCAAAAATTGCAGCATGAAGTGACATCATTAAGAAAAGAAGTCAACGAAAGAAGCACAACCATCAAGAAACTCAAAGATAGATCTAGCTACTATGAAAATCTTGAAGCTACAATCCTCTCACTAAAAGGAGATCTTGAAGAATCAAAGAAGCAGAATACAGATCTACTCCAAGCTATTGCAAAACAAGAAAACGAAGTCACCAGCTTAAAATCTCAACTGGAATGTGCCTTCCGAGTTCGTCAAATGCAGCAGGATCTGTATGAAGAACATGAAAAAGAAATTCTCAAACTAAGGGAACAAATGGAAGAAGGAAGGAAAGCTGAAGAAGTTTTGAAAAAGAAATCTCTTGAAAAGGAAGAACAACTTCACGTTGAGGTAAATATCTTGAAAGGTAAACTAGAAGAAAAGGATAAGCTTTTACGATTTCAAGATAGCTCTAAAGTATTGGATGATATTCTTAGTAGTCAAAGGTCCCCTGCTATAAAGACTGGTCTTGGTTTCCATGAATCTGTTGAAGGTGAATCTAGTTCACAAGGTGAGGCAAGAAACTCTAAAAGGAAATCTAAAGTGATCAACGAAGAAGTGAAAGATCAATCTCATCATCAACCAAGGAAAGAGATTCCTCAAAGAAAATCCTTTACTCCTCCTATGAATAATGTTGAATGTTATGTATGTCATAATCTTGGACATGTTGCAGCTAGATGTAGAAGAAGAAGAGTTCAAAACCATTATGCAGAAAGGTCATCTCAATCAAGGTACTTTTATGGATATTGCTTTGCTTGCAATATGTTTGGTCATAAAGCTACTGATTGTTACAGGAGGAATATGAAACATGTAAGATGTTATGCATGTAACAAGCTTGGAAATATAGCCAAGGAATGCAGGAACAAAGTTTGGGCACCATATCAAAAGGAGAAAATGTCATCATCACGCTTGAAGATATGGAGGAAAAAGGAAGTACAGTCAGAAAAGGATGGCACAGTACAATGTACAGACATACCAGAATCAGAGGAAGCTGAAAGTACAGGACGCAGTGCAGTAACAGGAGACCTGCGTGCGGACGCAGGCCAGACCAAGTCCAGGTGCGTCCAGGACGCAGTTCAGTAACTGAAAATCTGCGTGGGGACGCAGAGCGACTGAGGATCAGGTGCGTCCCTGAAGCAAAAGGACGCGGCGCAATAGTAATTTTGGGTGCGTCCCTGAGTAAAAGTACGCGGCGCGATAGTGTTTTTGGGTGCGTCCCTGCAGCAACAGGACGCAGCGCAGCAGAAGATGAAGTGCGTACCCGTCTCAAAGCATTTATTGGCTGATTCTTCTTGATATGCATGATCAGATTTAACAAATGGCACTGGTTCAGGGGGAGCATATGTCCTGAATGCATTGTTGGCATTATGGTCCTTGGTGACAATGCTTATGATTCATCTTGCTATGGTTATGAGTTGATCACATGATCAGATTTATGGTTGATTCTCTAATGATGCTTGCATGGAGTCTTTATTTTCCTTGGCACATACATAGATGAGGTTGGCTGATTTCATGGATGATTATTCAAAGTCGCATTGTTGAAGACATGACGATGATGAGTCACTCATATGCAGCTGTTGACATGTGCATGATGCATGATTTCTTTCTTGGCACAAATGGATAAGGATTGGTGGCTAGATACAGGGATGATTATTCATACATATGTTGATTGATGTTGATACTCTCATTTGATGTCTCTTGATTCATGTAGATCTGGATGGTTGTGAGTTGATGTTGACAGATACTATGGAGCAGATTATACAGTGTTGTTGATGATGTTTGTCATTTGAAAGGTCATAGCAAAACTCATGTTGTAATGGTCTATTGTAGTCATCTCTTCAGGTCATGTAACGGCCTTTGTCCCCCCCCACTATACATGGGATGAAGATGTAATGTATTTGGTTTTCATATTTCTGATGTATTCCCACTTGGTTGGATGGATGATCCTTATTGTGATGGGTGATGGATGTATGTATTGAGTCTTTTGGTGATAGGAAGGTCATTTATGATATATATAGAGTCATGTTCTTCTTGTAGAACATCTTTTTGCAGACCTTGCTTATTGTCAGGGGGAGTTTGAGCATGAACAAGCACTATACAGCAGAGCAGACATCTCAGCTTGTTCTCAGAAAGACCATTATCAGATTGGAGCACCATGACATATACAAAGGGGGAGCTCATTCAGAGACTTCAGCAGATCTGGCTCATAGTCAAAGGGAGCATGTTCTTAGGGGGAGCATACCCCTTTGCCCTTGATGTCAAAGGGGGAGAGTGATTCGGTGTTGTTGCCATCAAGTCCAAAGGGGGAGATTGTTGGCATTATGATGCATATGTTGTACTTGATGGCAACACTCTCATAGAAGATCATCTCACTTATATACATTCAGATGAATCTACAGAAGAGATATCAGATGTGACATATTACAGGATAGCTCAAAGGAATCAAATGGCAAGCTCTTTGTAAGCAGAGACTCAAATATTGTTGAAATTATGAAGGACGCAGGTACACCTTACAGAAAGTGCGTCCCCGCAGGTAATCCATGCAGAACCCGCGTCCAGGGACGCCGGCCAGCCGTTCAGGAGGTGCGTCCGCCCAGTGCACACATTTCAAGGCAGAGAAAAGCACGTGGGGGTTTCTTGCGTGGTATCTAGCCGACGGTTTTGTGTTTCTATGGTGTCGGCTCGTGGTATTGTTCCATGTTCTGGGGAGAAGCTTGCCTATATAAAGCAAAGGAGTTCATTTGGATTAAGCACCATCTTTGTTGAATATCTTTTGGTGAGATCTAGTCCAGATCTATGAAGGCGAATCTTCTAATGGACTATGATCGCTATGGCGCACGATCAGATCTGTAGATCTGACTGTTTGGGTTAGTCTTGAAGTCTTAATATCTTTCATATCTAAAGAGACGCAGGTGCAGTAAGGGTTCAGGTGCGTCCGGGACGCAGGAGCGAACCGGTTCAGGTGCGCCGGATGCAGGCGCAGAAGGGTTCAGGTGCGCCGAGACGCAGGCAGTTCAAAAGACTCAGAGCGAGGGACGCAGGCTAGCAGTTGAGCAGAGTGCGTCCGGGACGCGGGCTAGCAGTTGAACAGGGTGCGTCCAGGGACTCAGGCTAGCAGTTGAGCAGGGTGCTTCCTTCTCTTAAAATCTTTGTTTATCATTGTTGCATCCTGGGTTTGGTCCTATTATTGTTGATCTAGTTACTACAGTTGATTGGGTGTTTCAGAAGGTTGTTTGAGCTTCAATGTTGTTGTTGGGTCCAGTATGAAGATTGGATGAAATGTGGCCTTTCAAGATTATGAGTTGTGCCTCAATGTATCCAGTATGAAAATTGATGAAACGTGGTACTTAGAGGGAGAAGATTGTAGGCCGGCGCCTACGTACTAGTATCTAAGCTAGTACAAGAGCTAAAAGAAATCTTGGAGCATTGTAGCAGGTAGTAGCCTGCGTACTAGTAAATGGATCGGCTAGTACAAGAGCAAAGGGGGTTGTAGCTCCCGTACTGGTATAAGGCTGCACCAGTACAAATATTGTAAAAGAATTTTCTTATTAAGAAGAAGATTGAGATGACTTGCAGCAGGTGGTTTTCTCCCGCATTGGGTTTCCACCTTATATCATTGTGTTCATATGTGTGCCTTATGTGTGATGATCTACTTTATGTTACTGCATCTGTTAACTGATAATATGGTTGATAATGTCCTAATGCACTCATTGAAGATCGATTAACTTAATCTTAAGAAGTTGTGGAAGTAGCATATATGAATCTGATTATGGAATTGAAAAAGTTTTATTAATGTGATAATACTGATTCACCCCCCCCTCTCAGTATTATTTCCAACAATTGGTATCAAAGCAGGTCCTTCAGAAAAGCTTGATCGCTTGAAGGAGATCCGTGGAACAATGGGAAAGAAGCTTAAGAAGAAAGCTCATAAGAAAAGGAAGTCATCTCAGAAGAACTATGATAGTGGAAGAATCGATTGGGGATTAGGCATAAGAAGCTCTTCAGATTCAGAATCAGATTCAGAATCAGTATCAGGTATGAATGTGTTATCCTCTGATGTTCCAGCTATATTTCCTTGTGAAAGAGATGAAAGTGATAGCGAAACTATTGAATTTGCTCTTATGGGTGAACAAGAAAGATATCAAATAGAGGCAGAATTTAAAAAGCTGACAGACAAAATTAGAGATCAACAAGATCTATTGAACAAAAGGGAATGTGATTTCAAAGAAGAAGCTACCAAACTAAGGGCCCAACTAGAAGAAGGAAACAAGGTAAGAAAGCTACTCAAGGACAAGGAAGACCAATGTCAAAAATTGCAGCATGAAGTGACATCATTAAGAAAAGAAGTCAACGAAAGAAGCACAACCATCAAGAAACTCAAAGATAGATCTAGCTACTATGAAAATCTTGAAGCTACAATCCTCTCACTAAAAGGAGATCTTGAAGAATCAAAGAAGCAGAATACAGATCTACTCCAAGCTATTGCAAAACAAGAAAACGAAGTCACCAGCTTAAAATCTCAACTGGAATGTGCCTTCCGAGTTCGTCAAATGCAGCAGGATCTGTATGAAGAACATGAAAAAGAAATTCTCAAACTAAGGGAACAAATGGAAGAAGGAAGGAAAGCTGAAGAAGTTTTGAAAAAGAAATCTCTTGAAAAGGAAGAACAACTTCACGTTGAGGTAAATATCTTGAAAGGTAAACTAGAAGAAAAGGATAAGCTTTTACGATTTCAAGATAGCTCTAAAGTATTGGATGATATTCTTAGTAGTCAAAGGTCCCCTGCTATAAAGACTGGTCTTGGTTTCCATGAATCTGTTGAAGGTGAATCTAGTTCACAAGGTGAGGCAAGAAACTCTAAAAGGAAATCTAAAGTGATCAACGAAGAAGTGAAAGATCAATCTCATCATCAACCAAGGAAAGAGATTCCTCAAAGAAAATCCTTTACTCCTCCTATGAATAATGTTGAATGTTATGTATGTCATAATCTTGGACATGTTGCAGCTAGATGTAGAAGAAGAAGAGTTCAAAACCATTATGCAGAAAGGTCATCTCAATCAAGGTACTTTTATGGATATTGCTTTGCTTGCAATATGTTTGGTCATAAAGCTACTGATTGTTACAGGAGGAATATGAAACATGTAAGATGTTATGCATGTAACAAGCTTGGAAATATAGCCAAGGAATGCAGGAACAAAGTTTGGGCACCATATCAAAAGGAGAAAATGTCATCATCACGCTTGAAGATATGGAGGAAAAAGGAAGTACAGTCAGAAAAGGATGGCACAGTACAATGTACAGACATACCAGAATCAGAGGAAGCTGAAAGTACAGGACGCAGTGCAGTAACAGGAGACCTGCGTGCGGACGCAGGCCAGACCAAGTCCAGGTGCGTCCAGGACGCAGTTCAGTAACTGAAAATCTGCGTGGGGACGCAGAGCGACTGAGGATCAGGTGCGTCCCTGAAGCAAAAGGACGCGGCGCAATAGTAATTTTGGGTGCGTCCCTGAGTAAAAGTACGCGGCGCGATAGTGTTTTTGGGTGCGTCCCTGCAGCAACAGGACGCAGCGCAGCAGAAGATGAAGTGCGTACCCGTCTCAAAGCATTTATTGGCTGATTCTTCTTGATATGCATGATCAGATTTAACAGATGGCACTGGTTCAGGGGGAGCATATGTCCTGAATGCATTGTTGGCATTATGGTCCTTGGTGACAATGCTTATGATTCATCTTGCTATGGTTATGAGTTGATCACATGATCAGATTTATGGTTGATTCTCTAATGATGCTTGCATGGAGTCTTTATTTTCCTTGGCACATACATAGATGAGGTTGGCTGATTTCATGGATGATTATTCAAAGTCGCATTGTTGAAGACATGACGATGATGAGTCACTCATATGCAGCTGTTGACATGTGCATGATGCATGATTTCTTTCTTGGCACAAATGGATAAGGATTGGTGGCTAGATACAGGGATGATTATTCATACATATGTTGATTGATGTTGATACTCTCATTTGATGTCTCTTGATTCATGTAGATCTGGATGGTTGTGAGTTGATGTTGACAGATACTATGGAGCAGATTATACAGTGTTGTTGATGATGTTTGTCATTTGAAAGGTCATAGCAAAACTCATGTTGTAATGGTCTATTGTAGTCATCTCTTCAGGTCATGTAACGGCCTTTGTCCCCCCCCACTATACATGGGATGAAGATGTAATGTATTTGGTTTTCATATTTCTGATGTATTCCCACTTGGTTGGATGGATGATCCTTATTGTGATGGGTGATGGATGTATGTATTGAGTCTTTTGGTGATAGGAAGGTCATTTATGATATATATAGAGTCATGTTCTTCTTGTAGAACATCTTTTTGCAGACCTTGCTTATTGTCAGGGGGAGTTTGAGCATGAACAAGCACTATACAGCAGAGCAGACATCTCAGCTTGTTCTCAGAAAGACCATTATCAGATTGGAGCACCATGACATATACAAAGGGGGAGCTCATTCAGAGACTTCAGCAGATCTGGCTCATAGTCAAAGGGAGCATGTTCTTAGGGGGAGCATACCCCTTTGCCCTTGATGTCAAAGGGGGAGAGTGATTCGGTGTTGTTGCCATCAAGTCCAAAGGGGGAGATTGTTGGCATTATGATGCATATGTTGTACTTGATGGCAACACTCTCATAGAAGATCATCTCACTTATATACATTCAGATGAATCTACAGAAGAGATATCAGATGTGACATATTACAGGATAGCTCAAAGGAATCAAATGGCAAGCTCTTTGTAAGCAGAGACTCAAATATTGTTGAAATTATGAAGGACGCAGGTACACCTTACAGAAAGTGCGTCCCCGCAGGTAATCCATGCAGAACCCGCGTCCAGGGACGCCGGCCAGCCGTTCAGGAGGTGCGTCCGCCCAGTGCACACATTTCAAGGCAGAGAAAAGCACGTGGGGGTTTCTTGCGTGGTATCTAGCCGACGGTTTTGTGTTTCTATGGTGTCGGCTCGTGGTATTGTTCCATGTTCTGGGGAGAAGCTTGCCTATATAAAGCAAAGGAGTTCATTTGGATTAAGCACCATCTTTGTTGAATATCTTTTGGTGAGATCTAGTCCAGATCTATGAAGGCGAATCTTCTAATGGACTATGATCGCTATGGCGCACGATCAGATCTGTAGATCTGACTGTTTGGGTTAGTCTTGAAGTCTTAATATCTTTCATATCTAAAGAGACGCAGGTGCAGTAAGGGTTCAGGTGCGTCCGGGACGCAGGAGCGAACCGGTTCAGGTGCGCCGGATGCAGGCGCAGAAGGGTTCAGGTGCGCCGAGACGCAGGCAGTTCAAAAGACTCAGAGCGAGGGACGCAGGCTAGCAGTTGAGCAGAGTGCGTCCGGGACGCGGGCTAGCAGTTGAACAGGGTGCGTCCAGGGACTCAGGCTAGCAGTTGAGCAGGGTGCTTCCTTCTCTTAAAATCTTTGTTTATCATTGTTGCATCCTGGGTTTGGTCCTATTATTGTTGATCTAGTTACTACAGTTGATTGGGTGTTTCAGAAGGTTGTTTGAGCTTCAATGTTGTTGTTGGGTCCAGTATGAAGATTGGATGAAATGTGGCCTTTCAAGATTATGAGTTGTGCCTCAATGTATCCAGTATGAAAATTGATGAAACGTGGTACTTAGAGGGAGAAGATTGTAGGCCGGCGCCTACGTACTAGTATCTAAGCTAGTACAAGAGCTAAAAGAAATCTTGGAGCATTGTAGCAGGTAGTAGCCTGCGTACTAGTAAATGGATCGGCTAGTACAAGAGCAAAGGGGGTTGTAGCTCCCGTACTGGTATAAGGCTGCACCAGTACAAATATTGTAAAAGAATTTTCTTATTAAGAAGAAGATTGAGATGACTTGCAGCAGGTGGTTTTCTCCCGCATTGGGTTTCCACCTTATATCATTGTGTTCATATGTGTGCCTTATGTGTGATGATCTACTTTATGTTACTGCATCTGTTAACTGATAATATGGTTGATAATGTCCTAATGCACTCATTGAAGATCGATTAACTTAATCTTAAGAAGTTGTGGAAGTAGCATATATGAATCTGATTATGGAATTGAAAAAGTTTTATTAATGTGATAATACTGATTCACCCCCCCCTCTCAGTATTATTTCCAACAATTGGTATCAAAGCAGGTCCTTCAGAAAAGCTTGATCGCTTGAAGGAGATCCGTGGAACAATGGGAAAGAAGCTTAAGAAGAAAGCTCATAAGAAAAGGAAGTCATCTCAGAAGAACTATGATAGTGGAAGAATCGATTGGGGATTAGGCATAAGAAGCTCTTCAGATTCAGAATCAGATTCAGAATCAGTATCAGGTATGAATGTGTTATCCTCTGATGTTCCAGCTATATTTCCTTGTGAAAGAGATGAAAGTGATAGCGAAACTATTGAATTTGCTCTTATGGGTGAACAAGAAAGATATCAAATAGAGGCAGAATTTAAAAAGCTGACAGACAAAATTAGAGATCAACAAGATCTATTGAACAAAAGGGAATGTGATTTCAAAGAAGAAGCTACCAAACTAAGGGCCCAACTAGAAGAAGGAAACAAGGTAAGAAAGCTACTCAAGGACAAGGAAGACCAATGTCAAAAATTGCAGCATGAAGTGACATCATTAAGAAAAGAAGTCAACGAAAGAAGCACAACCATCAAGAAACTCAAAGATAGATCTAGCTACTATGAAAATCTTGAAGCTACAATCCTCTCACTAAAAGGAGATCTTGAAGAATCAAAGAAGCAGAATACAGATCTACTCCAAGCTATTGCAAAACAAGAAAACGAAGTCACCAGCTTAAAATCTCAACTGGAATGTGCCTTCCGAGTTCGTCAAATGCAGCAGGATCTGTATGAAGAACATGAAAAAGAAATTCTCAAACTAAGGGAACAAATGGAAGAAGGAAGGAAAGCTGAAGAAGTTTTGAAAAAGAAATCTCTTGAAAAGGAAGAACAACTTCACGTTGAGGTAAATATCTTGAAAGGTAAACTAGAAGAAAAGGATAAGCTTTTACGATTTCAAGATAGCTCTAAAGTATTGGATGATATTCTTAGTAGTCAAAGGTCCCCTGCTATAAAGACTGGTCTTGGTTTCCATGAATCTGTTGAAGGTGAATCTAGTTCACAAGGTGAGGCAAGAAACTCTAAAAGGAAATCTAAAGTGATCAACGAAGAAGTGAAAGATCAATCTCATCATCAACCAAGGAAAGAGATTCCTCAAAGAAAATCCTTTACTCCTCCTATGAATAATGTTGAATGTTATGTATGTCATAATCTTGGACATGTTGCAGCTAGATGTAGAAGAAGAAGAGTTCAAAACCATTATGCAGAAAGGTCATCTCAATCAAGGTACTTTTATGGATATTGCTTTGCTTGCAATATGTTTGGTCATAAAGCTACTGATTGTTACAGGAGGAATATGAAACATGTAAGATGTTATGCATGTAACAAGCTTGGAAATATAGCCAAGGAATGCAGGAACAAAGTTTGGGCACCATATCAAAAGGAGAAAATGTCATCATCACGCTTGAAGATATGGAGGAAAAAGGAAGTACAGTCAGAAAAGGATGGCACAGTACAATGTACAGACATACCAGAATCAGAGGAAGCTGAAAGTACAGGACGCAGTGCAGTAACAGGAGACCTGCGTGCGGACGCAGGCCAGACCAAGTCCAGGTGCGTCCAGGACGCAGTTCAGTAACTGAAAATCTGCGTGGGGACGCAGAGCGACTGAGGATCAGGTGCGTCCCTGAAGCAAAAGGACGCGGCGCAATAGTAATTTTGGGTGCGTCCCTGAGTAAAAGTACGCGGCGCGATAGTGTTTTTGGGTGCGTCCCTGCAGCAACAGGACGCAGCGCAGCAGAAGATGAAGTGCGTACCCGTCTCAAAGCATTTATTGGCTGATTCTTCTTGATATGCATGATCAGATTTAACAGATGGCACTGGTTCAGGGGGAGCATATGTCCTGAATGCATTGTTGGCATTATGGTCCTTGGTGACAATGCTTATGATTCATCTTGCTATGGTTATGAGTTGATCACATGATCAGATTTATGGTTGATTCTCTAATGATGCTTGCATGGAGTCTTTATTTTCCTTGGCACATACATAGATGAGGTTGGCTGATTTCATGGATGATTATTCAAAGTCGCATTGTTGAAGACATGACGATGATGAGTCACTCATATGCAGCTGTTGACATGTGCATGATGCATGATTTCTTTCTTGGCACAAATGGATAAGGATTGGTGGCTAGATACAGGGATGATTATTCATACATATGTTGATTGATGTTGATACTCTCATTTGATGTCTCTTGATTCATGTAGATCTGGATGGTTGTGAGTTGATGTTGACAGATACTATGGAGCAGATTATACAGTGTTGTTGATGATGTTTGTCATTTGAAAGGTCATAGCAAAACTCATGTTGTAATGGTCTATTGTAGTCATCTCTTCAGGTCATGTAACGGCCTTTGTCCCCCCCCACTATACATGGGATGAAGATGTAATGTATTTGGTTTTCATATTTCTGATGTATTCCCACTTGGTTGGATGGATGATCCTTATTGTGATGGGTGATGGATGTATGTATTGAGTCTTTTGGTGATAGGAAGGTCATTTATGATATATATAGAGTCATGTTCTTCTTGTAGAACATCTTTTTGCAGACCTTGCTTATTGTCAGGGGGAGTTTGAGCATGAACAAGCACTATACAGCAGAGCAGACATCTCAGCTTGTTCTCAGAAAGACCATTATCAGATTGGAGCACCATGACATATACAAAGGGGGAGCTCATTCAGAGACTTCAGCAGATCTGGCTCATAGTCAAAGGGAGCATGTTCTTAGGGGGAGCATACCCCTTTGCCCTTGATGTCAAAGGGGGAGAGTGATTCGGTGTTGTTGCCATCAAGTCCAAAGGGGGAGATTGTTGGCATTATGATGCATATGTTGTACTTGATGGCAACACTCTCATAGAAGATCATCTCACTTATATACATTCAGATGAATCTACAGAAGAGATATCAGATGTGACATATTACAGGATAGCTCAAAGGAATCAAATGGCAAGCTCTTTGTAAGCAGAGACTCAAATATTGTTGAAATTATGAAGGACGCAGGTACACCTTACAGAAAGTGCGTCCCCGCAGGTAATCCATGCAGAACCCGCGTCCAGGGACGCCGGCCAGCCGTTCAGGAGGTGCGTCCGCCCAGTGCACACATTTCAAGGCAGAGAAAAGCACGTGGGGGTTTCTTGCGTGGTATCTAGCCGACGGTTTTGTGTTTCTATGGTGTCGGCTCGCGGTATTGTTCCATGTTCTGGGGAGAAGCTTGCCTATATAAAGCAAAGGAGTTCATTTGGATTAAGCACCATCTTTGTTGAATATCTTTTGGTGAGATCTAGTCCAGATCTATGAAGGCGAATCTTCTAATGGACTATGATCGCTATGGCGCATGATCAGATCTGTAGATCTGACTGTTTGGGTTAGTCTTGAAGTCTTAATATCTTTCATATCTAAAGAGACGCAGGTGCAGTAAGGGTTCAGGTGCGTCCGGGACGCAGGAGCGAACTGGTTCAGGTGCGCCGGACGCAGGCGCAGAAGGGTTCAGGTGCGCCGAGACGCAGGCAGTTCAAAAGACTCAGAGCGAGGGACGCAGGCTAGCAGTTGAGCAGAGTGCGTCCGGGACGCGGGCTAGCAGTTGAACAGGGTGCGTCCAGGGACTCAGGCTAGCAGTTGAGCAGGGTGCTTCCTTCTCTTAAAATCTTTGTTTATCATTGTTGCATCCTGGGTTTGGTCCTATTATTGTTGATCTAGTTACTACAGTTGATTGGGTGTTTCAGAAGGTTGTTTGAGCTTCAATGTTGTTGTTGGGTCCAGTATGAAGATTGGATGAAATGTGGCCTTTCAAGATTATGAGTTGTGCCTCAATGTATCCAGTATGAAAATTGATGAAACGTGGTACTTAGAGGGAGAAGATTGTAGGCCGGCGCCTACGTACTAGTATCTAAGCTAGTACAAGAGCTAAAAGAAATCTTGGAGCATTGTAGCAGGTAGTAGCCTGCGTACTAGTAAATGGATCGGCTAGTACAAGAGCAAAGGGGGTTGTAGCTCCCGTACTGGTATAAGGCTGCACCAGTACAAATATTGTAAAAGAATTTTCTTATTAAGAAGAAGATTGAGATGACTTGCAGCAGGTGGTTTTCTCCCGCATTGGGTTTCCACCTTATATCATTGTGTTCATATGTGTGCCTTATGTGTGATGATCTACTTTATGTTACTGCATCTGTTAACTGATAATATGGTTGATAATGTCCTAATGCACTCATTGAAGATCGATTAACTTAATCTTAAGAAGTTGTGGAAGTAGCATATATGAATCTGATTATGGAATTGAAAAAGTTTTATTAATGTGATAATACTGATTCACCCCCCCCTCTCAGTATTATTTCCAACATATCTATGAAATTCACCTCTGCTATTACACCTTTCTTTCCTCGCTCATTCAATAGTGCTCCTACCCCTCTATGCTCTAATCTTGTAGCAACACTTCCATTGCCTATTATTCATAAAATTACATAGGTATGCCATTCAATTCCCCTCAATTATTGAAACTTCTTGTCATTCCTCCTATTACATTCTTCCACTTTCCATTCTACAACTGTAATGGCACCTAAAGCCACCCCTGTAGTCAATTTGATGCTCACTCCCCCTATCGACTTAGACCATATTCCATTCATCGACCGAGATTACAAAATCGCTGAAACGCAGTGTCAATTCGACCTCTTCAAATTACGCTGCTAGTTTCATGATAATTTCCTTGACCAATCCGATGAGATACACCTATGGCAATCCAGACTTCCTCTGTTTGTTGTCCCTCAATCCTATCATTTTCCAGAATTCTTTCTAAGATGCCAAGCTTCTTACCTTGCAAGCAAGAGGGAAAATTTTTCCCAAAATGGTGAAATCCTCTTCACCATCACAGCTTACAGCATAAATCAAATGTTGCAGGTTCCCCACTGTGATTCCCTCTCCCCTTTCTCCCTTGAAGCTCTCAGAGATATTTACGAGAAATTAACTTTCCCTGAGAGAGCTACCATTTTTGAAATCTTCCTCCCTGAAGACTCTCAACTCCCTAAGAAAAATCCCCCATATCCCTCTTCTATGTTCCCTCAAAGGACAAGACAAATTATCTTTGTCTTACCATCCACTCTTGGTTAGTATTCAAATGAGTGGGTAGATGAGCCTATTCTAGGTTTTCTATCCACCCTTTCTTCAGAACAAGAACCATCAGTCACTTTGACTATGGTCACTTCTTATCAAATGTAATTCATGAACAATTCCTTCAGTTTTTAACTGAAGGAATGTTTAGATATTCATAAATTCTCATATATATGTTTATGTTTTTTCAAACATATAAGTTTCCATTTTCAGTACAGAAGCTTGATCGACAAGGAGAGCCATAATCAGTTGTTTTCTGGACTTCCTTAACTAGAAAACAATCGTAGGAATTCAACTTCTCATAATTCATAGACCAGTGTGTGTATCCTCCACTTGTTTGCTAAGTGACCAGCAAGTTCTGAGGATTAGTGAAGACATTCAGAAGGTTTTGCAACTCAGTGAACAGGTCAAAACAAGGGACTGGTAACTTTATCAGTCATTCATAGAGATAAGAGTGTATGGTTCAGAGCTGCCACCATACAAACTACCCAAGTATCTACCAATGAGAATATTTTTCTTGGAATACATCAGGCAAATAATTCATTTTGACGATACCCATTTTGTGGTAGCCAAGAAGAAATATTAGTTCCGGATCAAAACACAAGTAGGACCCTTTATCTGCAACAGTAGAGCAATAGGAGAGGAAGTAGATCTCCTGCTGAAACAAATGAACTTTGCTCTTAGTTTCACTTGGTCTTATGACCCCTTTGGGGTAATTTCCAAGTTGAGATTGGAACAAAAAGCTACACCATATGTGCATATTCAGAGGTCTGAAATAGAAAAGTATATGAACCAACACACTTGGGTATAAAATACATTGCAGGAGGTCGAGGATCAAGTACTTTCTAGGACAGCTTTAGAGACTCTCATACCCAGGGATAAGGCATATAAGAGACCAAGAGAGGATGATTCTCCATTAATCACAGAAGTCTCAGTTAAAGAATTCAAAATATATACTAAGAAGCTTAAAGCAGGATCAGGCTCTAAAAATAGACTTCCCACCATTGGAGGACACATAAGGCACTATTGTGCTCTCAGGTTTGAAGACTTTTAAGTTGGATAGTGGTACCACAGAGTCCCCATCTTCCTCAGTTACTAAAGAGATTATGGCTGTTGTCCCTCAGACACCAGAAACATCCACAGAGCATATGCAATTGGAAATTTTTCATAGATACAAGGAAATTAAGCAGAGAAATGAGGTCATTCATGATAATATATCTGCAGAGTTCATAAAACAATATTCCTCCATCCAACACAGACTCATCTCAGTATATGATACATACAAGGGAAGGATGCATATGGCATTCTTGCAGGCCCAGGTCCCTCGACCAAAGTCAGCAGCAGATTTCGAACAAACCACTTTTGAATTTGAGGCAAAGGATGTCCATCCTTTGGATCATATAGATATGCATAGGCAGGCAGGAGAGATGGCATATTCTACTTTTACATAGACTGCCATTACTGCCTCTAAGCTACAACTTACTTTAAATAATGTGCAATATCAACTCAAATTGGAGAAAATATCCTCACTTTCCAAAGATACCAAAATCAAATACCTGGAGGAAATGGTGGTCAAAGCAGGCCTTCATCCAGACAATTCAAAATCTATGGAGGAGATAATCGAAAAGAAGAATGTTGACATAGCAGCATTAAAGAAACAATTGAAGCTGCCAACGAGAGAAGACCCCTAGGCCAAGGAACTTGGAGAGACAGAGCTACAAAAGGAAGAGATGCTAAAGCTTCTAGTGGAACAAGGTGCACAGATCAAAGCAATGGAAGCAGAAATGGACAAACTAATGAAAGAAAAGGAACAGAGTTCACAACTTGCAGTTTTTCCTCTTGATGTGGTTCCCATTGCATCTCTACTACAAACAGGTGTCCCTACAGAAACCACGACAACAGGAACATCATCTTTAATTGTGCTTCCCACATCAGTTGTATATTACTCAGTTAAGTTAGCTCAATATATGGAAAACATGTATGTACAAGAAGAGGAGGTAAAGAAGCTAAAGCTAGAGATAAAGATTTTACAGGAACAGAGTACAAGGTTTGAAAATGCCTACATGAAAAAAACACAGAAGTCCCATACATTGTCCCAAAGATTGCAAAAAGTGGAAAAAAACTGTGCCATGGGTAATACATTGGCACGGGTAAAGGAAAATATCTGGAAAAGGATTAATGAAGACATGGAGGACATTTGGCCTTCAATTCAAATCATTTTTAACAACAGGAGTTGATTGAATGGTCAAATGAAGCCATTGAGTAGGTCAGAAAGAAGCTAGGAGATAAACCAATGAGGCCACTTAACTCATCAAATTTCTAAATTCAAAGAACAGTCAAGAATTGGAAGAGTTAGAAATTGAAGACAGGACTGAAACAATTTTGGAAGTCAGGAAAGTGCTAACTAAAAGGAATCTGATGAGACAACCTAAAGAGAAGGGTCGAAATATGAACACAGGTATACAGAGATTCTTCGCCAAGCTGGAGCCTCTCTACAAGAAAGGACTTCCAAACCTGTTAGTGATTAACGACAAACTCAGTACGTGGTCATATTACAATGAGAAGATTATGAACAAGGCAAGAGATAGTTCAAAGGTTACAACCGGAAGACTTAGTATGATAGGAAAGGTGTTCTTGGAAGCATTTTCATGTGATCTTGACATTCAATATGCAATTCCAAACTTGTTCATCACCCGGCCGACCTTTTCCAAGTATACTAAATTTGACAAAGTGTACAGGAAGTTGATGAAGATGAATATCCCAAGCAAACAGTGTTGGGATAAAATCTGTGAGGTACTAGAGTAAAAGGTAATTTCGGTGGCACATCTCAGCATTACAGCACATACAGAATTTCAGTCCCAGACAACCAGCTATTCCCCCATTTCAATGCCACCACTTCAGACAATTTGATTTCCATAATTTTATTGTAATAAGTTACCTTAATTCAGTGCCATTATTTTGTAGATACATCTTCGTCATCCTGGAAGTATATTTTTGTAAATTAGTTATAAATACTTCAACTGTTGAAGTAATAGAGGTCAGTTTTTGTACAAAGAACTCTATTGTATTTTTCTCTGAAGCATCAGTAGACTTTCCAAGTAATACGAAAGCTCTTTCACAGGATTCATGTGCCAAGTTGTTGGTAAGTACATCTATTTTTTTTATGTGTTTATACTTCTTTGTTTATAGCACATAGTTGTTTTCAAATCTAAATTATTCAATAGATAAATAAAGGGAAGAATTTTTTTAAATCTACACTCTGCACCCGGCTATGACTAATTTAATTTTTTTCTTTTGATCTTTAAATATAGAATTCATGTAGCAATGCTCTATATTTTAAAGTGAACCTTAACTGTTCTTCTTCTCCATTTCACAGGCTTTAAAGAATCCATTCAATTTGTCTACCTTGCCTTATGAGATCTATCTATAGATACTAAAGTTAATATGTGTTGTATGTAATAGACTCCATAGCCCAATGGAAATCTAGTAATCAACCAACCATTCAAATACAAATCAAACCCCAATCTTAATAACTAGCCTAATATTCAATCAAACAAAGTTAAATCTTACAGAGAGAGCCCTCTCTGAAGCTGGCAGGGCTAGATCCCAGCTTCCAAAGTTGGTTTGTGGTTACCTTGGTGATTTTCTTCTGCAACCTCAGAAAATTGATGAGTGCTAACAATCTGGCGACTCCAATGGGGAATTAAAAATAATCCTTCATTTCATCATCATAAGATTATTTCTATCCTTATTTCAATAAATCTAATGACTAAGACATTAGAAATAAAGGATTAGAGGTTTTTTTTACTTTTAAAGATCTGGCTTGAAAAAGAATTTATACGCGAGCCATTCCTGATCTAGACCCACCTAAAATTTTAGACAATCCTGAAAGAATACTGAGAAGGAGAAGTTTAGCTGAAAGCCAAGGAAGCAATAACCCCCTTTCAAGGGCTAATTCTCTTCCTGAAAACCTCGATACCATTCAAGATATTCAGTTCGACCTACCTTTCGAACACAGTCTTTTCAGGACTAAGTCTGAATCTTTTGTTGATTAGACAGTGGTTGATGAAGCCATTCTTCAACCATATAAACCAATAAGACCATCTGTTGAACCTGATTTGGGTCAGCAAGCCCTTCAAGAGTTTGAAAAATTGCAAGATCTTGTTTTAGCCCTTGATCAGGTTGTACATCAAGCTTACATACAGCAGTCTATTGAGCTCTATGCTCTTACCATTGCAGCATCCACTTCATCTTCCCAATCAGTTCATCCAACATCAGTTGGCCCTACCTCTTCTGTAATTTCTACTACTCATCCAGTAGTATCACAAGTAGTAACTCAATTAATTCCCACAAATCCTATATCTGCTCCTCCCTTAAGACCAAATATCATGGCTGCTCGCTATGCACCCCTGGTTTTACCTGCTCAATTGCATGATATGCCCCAGGACTATCAAACTAGGATTCCCCAATTTGATGGTAATATTGCTATCACTGCATAGCAACACATAGATAGGATGAATGACTTTTTCGATCTTCATGAAGTAGATGAGAATGATGTAAAACTAAGGCTTTTTTCTCAGAGCTTAGGTGGAGAAGTCAGAAAGTGGTTCAAAAACCTAGTAGTGGGTAGTATAATTGACCTTGTTGTTTTTCACCAATCTTTCCTAACTCGGTGGGAAAGTAAAAAGATTCCTCTGCAGATCCTTAATTATTGTAAAAACCTTAAGAGAGGTCCAAATGAAACTGTAGAAGAGTATTGTGACAGATTCAATAGGGTTTACAATGCAATTCCCATTGCCATTAAGCCACCCCCGGGCTTGGCCCTGATACATTTCCTAGAAGGACCTGATGTTGATATGGCTTATCAACTAAGAGAAAGAGATCCCTCAACCTTAGAAGAGATGCAAGCAAACACACTTAAAGTAGAGGCTAATTTATTATCCAAGAAAGCTAAGTTAAAGGTTAAAAAAAGAGTAACAATAAAATAGGAACCTTCATCTTCTGTTTCTATTGATTATAAATTAGATAGTCTACTGAGAACAATGGAGAAAATGATGGATAGAATCAGTATAGCTGATAGGGCTCCTCAGAGTGAAAATCAAACTTGGAAAATAAGAAATCGAAACTATCAAAGAAATCAACCCCAGATAAAACAAAGGGACCCAAAAGGTCTAGACTATCAGGTAATTCCTCCTTTCCAAGAAAATTATACATATGAGGAGGCTGAAGTAGATGATGATACAGAGGACACTCAAATAAATCTCATGGGAGTAAATGATAATGACTATATTTTCCTGACTGAGGAAGAACAAGACCTTTTCCTGGTATCCCAAAATGAAATCATACCTGAAGAATCAAAGGATTACAAGAAAGGTTTTGAGAATGCTATTATGGAATTCCATAAACAATACAACCTTAGGAGTAGGAAGACAATGGATACTCCACCAAAGAAACTAGCTGAAACACCTGCCAAAAAGAATGTTGAGATTCTTACTAGAAAAAATCTTGATGTTCTAATCCACAAAAAACCTGATATTGCATCTAAAACAATTCAAACCAATGATCCCTCTATCATCCAACCAAGAGACATATCCCCAAAAGATGTTGTTGATAAACAAGAAGTTTCCAGTTCAAATAAGGCACAGATATCATTTAATATAGAAAATTAATTGGCTAAACTCAAAATCCCCATTTCTTTAACAAATTTGATGAATAAAAATGCTTATAGATCCCAGGTAATGAAAGCATTGAGCATAGGAGAAACACTGATACAGTTAATGTATCAGATGATCAACCTGAATTACTATTTGGCCCAGAAGTTGATGGCAAACTTAAAGAGGGATATGTACCTCCATTTTATTTAAGTTTAACTATTCATGATAAAGTCTTACACAACGCTATGCTTGACTCAAGGGCCTCCCACAATCTTATGCCGAAAGTAATTATGGAGAAGTTAGGATTAGATATTACCAGAAGGTATAAAGAGTTGTATTCATTTGATTCTAATCAAGTTAAGTGCCTTGGACTTATAAAAGATATATGTGTAAATTTAGTCCAAATCCCAGCCAAAAGTGTACTTATGGATATAGTTGTTGTCGATATCCCACCCAAATATGGAATGTTGCTTTCCCATTCATGGGGAGCCAAACTCCAAGGAACCTTACAGATGGATATGTCTTACGCAACAATCCATGTCTTTGGTCAAAACAGAAGACTCTATAGAGAGAAACTCATGAAATTCATGGTCACCACTCAGGATAGGCCTAACAATTATCCTATATATTCTGTTCATTCTGATTTGGACTCATTTATCCTCTACAATGATGTAAGCACACAAGAACAAATTCAAAATCATAATACTAATTTTTGTCTCAATGTCGATGGTCAAACATTAATCACTGAGCAGGATAATTCAAATAAAGTTTTATGGAATTTGAGTTTTGATGGATCAGTGAGTAAAGAAGGAGTTGGTGCTGGTGTATGGGTTTCTAATTCATATACTCATCACTCAGAAGGTCACTCCTACAAATTGAATTTCCAGTGTTCTAATAATGTTGCAGAGTACGAAGCCTTAATCTTAGGTTTACAGCTTTTGAAGAAACTTGGTGCTAAATAGATTTCCATTCATGGAGATTCTGAGTTAGTGATAAAACAAATCAAAGGAGAGTACTTTGAAAAACATCCTAGGATGAGAGCCTATAGAAATGTTGTGTTAGACTTTATAGATTCTTTCACTGAATATAGTTTGTCTATGATTTCAAGAGATCACAATATACTGCGTGATGGTCTTGCTACTTAGGAAAGTACTTGTAAATTACCATTTCGTCCTACTCATCCATATAGTGTCGAAGTGAAAAATAGACCTACTGTACCTGATAATATTAGATACTGGCAGATTTTTGGAGATGATGATCAAATTGAAAACTTTTTGTAGTCTAAAGATGAATTTGAAGATGCTAATATAGATATATAATTTGATGTAGAAGATGTTGTACATACTAGTGTAAATAAATTAGAATTTCATGAAATAGATGAAGAAAAACAAGAAATGGATATTTTACAACTGAAAGACAATATCATACCTATAGGGCTTGTTCCATTAGAAGATTTATTTGATTTCAATGATGTAGCTAAGAAGCCCAAAATTGAACCCTGGAGCTGGTGTTGAGGAACATAACATTGGAACTGAACTTCAACCCAAAATGATCAAACTGTCCAAATCCTTACCCCTAGCTGAAAAGTTGAAGTACATTAAATTGTTCAAAGAATTCATTGATGTTTTTGCCTGGAGTTATGAGGACTTAAAATCTTATGACACCAGTATCATACAACACAAAATTCCATTGAAAGAATATCATAAACCCTTTAAACAAAAATTAAGGAGGATTAATCCAAAGCTTATGCCTCTGGTTGAAAAAGAGGTAAAAAGAATGTATGATGCAAAAATCATAGTACCTCTGAGATATTCCAAATGGGTGTCCAATTTGGTTCCCACTCGGAAAAAGAACGATGAGGGCCATGAGCAATCCATTTCTTTCTTCAACAAAGCTTTGAGAGATGCAGCATTAAAATATGACATTATGGAAAAGAAATCTTTTTCCTTGGTAAAGGCCATAAAAGATTTTAGAGTGTATATTCTTCATTCGCACATCGTTTCTTTTGTTCCAAGTGCAGTAGTTAAAGATATACTGACTCAAAATGATCCAGATGGGAAAAGGGGTAAGTGGATTGTTGTTATATTAGAATATGATATTGAAATCCGAACCACTAAACTCATCAAAGGTCAAGGGTTAGCAAAATTAATGGCAAAATATAACTTGTATGCTTTAAATATAAATTTTCTGGCAATATTTAATTAACTAGATGAGTTGGCAACTCCAATGGTAGCAGAAGATTTTGCTACCTTTGTCTGGTATGCAAACATCATTTATGTTGTACAAAATTCACAATCTCCTCCTGGTTTAACTAAAACAAAAGCTAGATTTATTAAACTTAAAGTTGTTAAGTTTTGTATTTTGAATGAAAATTTGTATTGGAAAGATGTTGGTGGTGCTTTCCTAAATTGTTTGTTTGAAAATGAAGCAGATAAAGTCATGCAAGAGTTCCATGAAGGAGACTATGGTGGACACCTATATTGGAAGACTACTGCAAATAAGATTTTGAGGGTAGGTTTTTACTAGCCCACCCTATTTTCTGATATCCAAAAGAAGGTTACTTCATGCCACAAATGCCAAATATTCGAAGGTAAAAAGAAAATTTTTCCTTTACCCTTGAGGCCTATATCTGTTGAAACCCCTTTCCAACAATGGGGCCTTGACTTTATAGGAGAAATCCACCCTGCCTCATCTGCCCAACATAAGTGGATTCTGACAGCCACTGATTACTTTACAAAATGGATAGAAGCCATACCTACCAGAAAAGCTTCTGATGGTGTTATCATAAAGTTCCTAGAGAGTAATATCCTTGCTAGATTTGGCTACGCTAGGAAAATTATTATTGACAATGTTGTAGCTTTCAAGTCAAAAACGATGGTCGATTTCTACAACAAATATCAGATAACATTGGGACATTCTACAGCCTATTACCCTTAGGGAAATGGACTGGCAGAATCTTTAAATAAAAGTTTATTTAACATTGTTAAAAAGTTGTTGCGGGACAATAAAAAATCATGGCACATCAAGCTGGTTAATGCATTATGGGCAGACAGGCTTACTACCAAAAAATCAATAGGCATGTCTCCATATCAGTTAGTTTATGGAATAGATGTTGTTTTTCCAACTTCGTTGGGAATTCCTGTTTTAAATATGATGCAAGAATTGGAGGTGGAACCAAATGATTTACAAAGGAGAATAAACCAGACCATCCATTTACATCAGACAAGAGAAGCAGTTCATAACAGAACTCAGTTGATCCAAGATAGCATCAAGAAAACATTTGACCAAAGGACAAAAGCTGGTGACTTTCAAATCAGAAATCATGTTCTGAAATGGGATTCCAGAAGGGAAGAAAAAGGAAAGCATGGTAAATTCAACAACTTGTGGATGGGACCTTACATTATTGATTCTTATTGATGTAATAGTGCATTTTTTCTAAAGAACATAGATGGAAAAGAAATACCTGGAGGACTTGTCAATGGCAGGATGCTCAGGCATTATGTTTTTAAGGACTAACAAAGTCTTTTTATCACACTCATTGTTGATAACATTTACTTTTGTACTGTCATGAATGGGTAGCTTATGTCTGAAAGTTGAAACCCATGGATAAGGCCCTGAGCTTTGAGACATTTTTCCAACATAACTACATAAAACAGAAAAAATCAGATGCAGTAAATATTGAAGATGAGGATTCAAGGCTACTGGTCTACGGTGTTCTTGACACTTCACCAGGAAGTGCCATCCCTAGCTGGAGCCATTGTTAGGGTCCTATAATTTATAGGATCAATTGATCATTGAGTATTTGCTTTCAGTATTTTAGATTGTAAATAATATAGCTTTCTGCAAATGATTTCCAAAAAAAGATAAAAAAAAGTGAAAATAAAAAATGAAAAGAGGGTATAAATACAAAAAATAGAAAAAAAGAGGAAAAGAAAAGAAATGATAAATGAACCCCACAAAAAATGAATAAATGTGAAAGTGATGCTAGCTTAAGTGCCACTACTAGCCTTCTGACTTTGTAAAGAATAAATTTATGAAATTGTGTGCAGCTTGTTTAAAATGCCACAATCCATTTCTTCTTGAGACATATAGTTTAATCATGTTCAAGTTGTTTTCAATTTATGTTAATGAGGTTAGAGTGAATAACTTAGCCAAACAGTTTAATCTTGGCTAAGATTAGATAGGTAGAATAGATGAATAAAGTTAATCCAACTATATAATCTCGATTATTGTAGTTGAGTAGATTTGTCTAGTGTTTTAAATAAATATTCTTTATCTCTTAGAATGAAAAAATTGGAAGGGTTTGCATGCTCAAATGCACCCTCATTTTCTTTAAAATAGCACTAGGATATGAAAATAAAGCTTTTTTATGTAATAAGTTTGAATTGGTTCGTTTTCCAAAGTGTGGACATTGGGTTATATTTCATGTGCCCGAAACATATTTTGAGGCCCTCCGATGTTAAACCTTTCCTCTTTCCTCCATCCCCGATCTCCCATAACATTGATCCGATGGCCCACGATAGATTTTGGACCCCCCCGGGAATCGATAACTTTTAACGATAGGGGGTGGGGGGGGGGGGGTCCAAAAATAAGTTTACTACCCCCTTACACGTCAGCGTCGTAGGATTTCGGACCTCCCCCTCCACTTACCAGATACCGTCGCCAAACCCCCTCCAAAAGCAGTTTCACCATCCCACCGCAATTGTTATAGACATTTTTGTGCCTTACAACTCCAAGCATGAAATCTCCATAAACCAATGGCTCCTAAGTCCCTAAAAGTGTTGTTCTAACCCCTAAAGGAACAAAGTCAACAGATTACAGCTTCTCCCAGAAGTTCTCCACCAGAAACTGCTCAGAATAAGTCAAAACAGGATCATTTCAGCTGCTCCCCTGGCTAGGTGCGTTGCATTGCACCTAAATACACTGTGAGGGTGCGTTGCATTTCAAAAGTCCCTTTTGTGGGGTGCGATGGGCGAGAAATGACAAATGGAAGTGTCATTCCGTGAGGTGGAGAGACAATGGAAGCTTCCAGAATCTTCTCCTGTGACACTTGCCTCACTGAATTCGACCAAGGATGAGTAAATGGCCTTCAGTCTCCAAGTGGAAGCAAGAACTAACAGAGAGAAGACACTAATCAAATCACAAGCTAACTCATCCTCCTTACACATATCTATATATGGATCCCTCATCTCAGAGATCCGGAGGCTGGAATTTTGCATATTGTAAGGAATTGCTATTGGTTTTTGAGACAAACATCAGAGTATTGGGTGATCTATGCTTTGTTGGAGGTGAATAGGGGCTTCTTTGTTGGGAGGTTGATGCTGGGTTAGGAACCACCGGTTGTAACTCCTCCTGGATCTTTTCTTGTTTATCAATAAAAACTATTTGAGTTTTTCCTCCATGCTTTTGTATCATTGATGCTTGTTACATTTGTATGGTTAACTTAAATCTGATCCTAAGTTGTTTATGAATATAGATCCATGTCTTTGTATAGTGTTCTTCTTCTGTGATCTTACAGGTACTTTGTGAAGCTGGGCAAGTAAGGGAGCAGGTAGCTGGAGACTGTCAAAGAAGAGAGGGATTGGATCAAAGGATTAGCGCAAGACACAGGTTGGTTCTTTCTGTTCCTCTCTATCTATAGTTCATAAAGGAAATACAAAAGTAGTTTTTCTCTGTTTGTTTCTAAGGCAGCTGTCACACCTTAGTGGGATAGAGCAGTTCTAAATAGACACTTTTCCCTGTAACAAAATGGCGACTCCACTGGGGAATGTCTAATTAGTTTGTTTGTGTATCATTCTTTGTTGTTTGTTTCATAAACTTATAAGTAGCTTTCGAACTGCATTTGCCATAACAAATGCAAAGTAGACATCTGCTGCTTCAATCCATTCACTGGATCTGTTTATGATTTGAACAACTGATTCACAAACTATCTGATTTCCCTTGTGATAGCTCTTAGACCCTCCTTAGATCTACCCCTGATTGTGCATTACTGATTGCTTTTACTCGGCCAAAAACCAAAGACTGAACTGCAAACTGTGACCCAGAACCCGGATAGATTCTTGTTTCTGGCCCAGCGCAGGTACTGTTAAGAGATCCTGAATTTCAGCGCACTTCCCGAAAGGGCAACCCGCGCTGCATTTCAAATTCTCTGTGTTACAAGTGCGCTGATCAAACTAGCCCTGTGCAGCTGTGGTTCTTGTGCTTCATTCTTTCCAGTTCTATCTCTAAATTTTGCTGCCTGTGATCAGTATATGTCTGTTTAAAACCCCTTTTCCTTGCTTTTATTCCGCCTCCTTTGTACAAAAGAACTGTAGATGTTTTTGTGTGTTTGTTGAGTCGTTTACAGTTTTCCATTGCAAAAGTAGAATAGTCGTACTGTCGTCCTTTGATTTGGATCTGTCGCAAGTGTCGATTTCGATCATAGGAGAAAGTTTGATTGCTGTTGATGGTCGATTATACTGTTACTATTGCCTTTGGTCTGAATTTGTGATTTTCTAGTGTCAAGAACAAGTGTTCATTTCAAAATCGCAAGGTGTCGTAATCATCTCTGTTTTTTATTTCGAAAAAGAGCTTGTTTATATTTGTCGCTTGAAAAGAAATTCAGATTTGTACATCAACTTTCTTTTTAGCATCAATACTAAGAAAGTCAAAAACAAATACATGCATGTGCATTTGCATATAGACAGTCTTTTTGGCTTAGGAAAGTGCATATACAATGTGCTCTTTGCTCTTTGTGAAAAGATTGTGTCTTTCTTTTCCCCTAGTAACTAGGATTTTCATTGCACAAAAGAGATAAAAGTTTGTTTATCATATTTAGATTGCATTTTAGGAATTACATCTACATCTCGTGGTGAACCCAAAAGGCAAACTTCATAAGCAAGATCAACTTAAAATAAATTCAATGAATATAACAATGCTTTGGAACTTAACGCACAACATTTAGAGGTCTAGGCTAGAGACGTATTCCAGCGTCGTAAAGCCTGATAACTGTTGTCCTCACTGATGGTTGGGTGATTCCTCCACTTTGAGATGATAAGTGCCAGTACGGACTTGTTCTCCCACGTACAGTCGAGTATATTTTGAGAGACCCCTATAGGCTTAAATCCTTTATCCTTAGGAAGCCGTGTCTACCACCCTATCGATCGCAATGCACTGAACACAGCATTCGGGAAGATTGACTGCCGTACCGTAAAAAGTATTCTGCAGTTTTGCGATTGGTTTGGTACTCCCTCTACCTAGACCTCCAGAGCAGTCCCTTTCGTTCCTTTTCAGACTCCTTAACAGAAAAGGTCCATCTGAGCACTTGTCACTTCGGGCTCATTAAAAATCGAAGGAGACTAGAGTCATTTTTTGTTTTTTCTCGACTCTTAAAAACTGAAAAAACAAGTTATGTCAAAGCGTATAAAAATTTATTTTAAACGGAATATTCATTACCCCTTTCCTACGTTGATCTTGGGTTGAGAAAATGGAGTCAACCAACCAAGGAATTCCCCTTGGAGGAAATCCTAGTCCCTTCTCCTCTTGGGGAGATGTTGGTCGCCCCATATGGCCACATTGTCGCTTCCAGGACTGACAATTGGTTTGCATGTATGGCTCTTCTCAACCTCTGTCGTTCAGATACCACTATTCCTGAACAATCGAATCAGCAATTAGACGAGTCCAGAATAGCCCACCAACCTTCTACTTCCTCTAATTCTTCCTCTCCTCCTTCCTCTCCGCTTGATGGGGCTGGTAAAGCCAAAAGTCAAGTTCCTAAGGAGAAGAAGGAAAAGAAGAAGAAAGAGAAGAAGAAGAAGGAGCCAAAAGCGAACGGGGGCAAACAAGTGTTGTCTAACGAAAATCCACACACTGCATCGACCAGGCCTAAATTTCCATGTGTCATTTGCAAAGGAGACCACTTTCACAGAGATTGTCCTTGCATCCCTCGGATCTTAAGGGACTGGTCTCCTCATTTGCACAACCCGGTGTCGTCAACCTCTGGTGATCATGTTGAAAGCACACCATCAACTAGTGAAAGTGAAGCCCCAGGACAAAAAGGGAAATGTAGATTTCCTTGTAAATTGTGCGAAGGCGATCATGCTGTCCACCGTTGTCCCTTCTTAGACGAAGCTAAAAGAGTTTTGGATGATCGTCCAGTTTCACCGTTACGACTTCCTCCTGGATATAAAAAACTCTTGCTGAGTCCGTCACTAGTTGAAAATCCAGCTGGCCCGCTCAGGTGGTCGGCTGAAGCACCTATCATTGAAGATAAACCATCTGGATCCATACCAGACGAAAGTCAAAAGGTCGAGGCGGCAGTTGACCCGGTCTGGCCTTCAGAGGTTTCATCTTCAGATGATACAGTCACTGAAGAGAACAAGGATGACATCGTCCAAATTGTCTTCATAAACACAGACTCCGACGAACATGGGGGCAATTTACCCGTTCCTTTACCGCAGGAAGGAAGTTCGTCAAAGCCGTACCCGGCCATCTATTCGGTCCCACCTCCAAGCAACCTAGTTGTCTCCTTCGACTGGAATCAACTAGGCAGACCCCGTTTACTAGCTAGCGTACCATTCCGAATTATTGTTCAAATATATAGAATGGTTATGGCTGGTACCATCATAGATGAGGGGGCTTCTGTGAGTATCCTTTCCTCAACTGCTTGGAAAGCACTTGGTTCGCCATCGCTTTTGCCTGAGATGAGAAATCTGACAGGCTTTGATAAAGGAACCAGTCGACCGTTAGGGATCCTTCCCGATGTGCCCATAACATTGAGAAGGAAAACAGTTCACATGAACGTAATGGTAGTTCAAGGACCCCTGGATTACAATCTACTCCTTGGACGAGACTATATTTATTGCATGGGAGCAATTGTCTCCTCACTCTTTAGAGTAATGTGTTTTCTACACGAAGGAAGAGTGGTCAAGCTCGTGGACCAGCTTTCATTTCCCGGATCATACAGAGCAAATAGTCATATACCATCCTTGAATGGACTTTTCACGCAAGAAATGTCTCAATCTCTAGTCCGTCCTCCCGATGAGCACGAGTGATTCAGAGGGATATGGCTGAAACCCAGGGGACATGCACCCTGGCCTGCTTCGGCAGGAAAACTTCGGGTATAGGGTAGGTTTCCGCGAGAGAATATGACCTCCGTACTCCCATCCGTGATTGGAATAGGGAGTTGGACTGGAACAAGATTCTCTTGTCAAAGTTATGTGAGCTGGCGAGCACCGCCGCTCACCTTTGTTTATCTCGGTAGACATCGCCAGAGAAGTGTTTTGTTTGCGCTGTGAATAGAACAATCTTTGGGTAACCTGAAAGAGGTATACCTTTCCTGATAAAACAAATGTTTTGTCAGCTCGAATAGAAGGTGACCTTGAAACTCTGTTTTATACCTGGGGGCATGCAAGCCTTTTGGCGTGCAAGCAAAGAGCGATTATTTATTTTTTAAATTTGTAGGTCCTCTAACCCTTTAAACTCGTAGGAGTGGTCATTTCCTAACTTTCATAAAGAAAGGATGTGGGGCAAAGCTCTAAAAGTTGCCGTTTTTATATGAGACATTCTTATCATACGACTGGATTAATCGAGCAGTGTTACCGCAAGGTTCAAGCTCGTTAAAAAATAAACCCGCATCGAGCAGTTTTAGCACATAGTTCAAGCTCATTAAAAAATAAACATAAGACATGAGCAAATGTTTCCACCCGCGTTTAAGCTCGTTAAAAAATGAACTATTCCCCGGTAAATAACCACCGTGAATGAAGTACTTCAGCCATTAAAGCCTTGGTCGTGTTTGCACCGTCACCTCCACTTTTTCATTGGCCGATCATTCACCTCCATTTGATTGTTTACCCATTTTGAGGAACAGCTGCGAAGAGTGATTTCATTAGCCATCCTTGTGACACTGCCGTGATTGGAAATTCCAAACCTTACCTGGAATCAGCTGCTACCCGTTTTATCACTCGTTCCTCAAAAGACGAGTCTCCTTTAAGCTCTTTTCAACTGACTCGTAAAATATGAAAAGATTGCCGAGTCCTTGGCCTTCCATCTCGTTAAAGGGACAGGAAGTGCTATCCCTCATCTAGATTTTAATCTTTTTGGACCTGAGGGATTATTGCACAAAAAGATCGAGTGCTTGTTTTGTTCGGCTCGTTAAAACTATCGAAAATTCATCCCTTCTGTATTGTTTTATACTTTTTCAGACTTAAGGGATTAGATGACGAAAAAGGAATTTTGGAGTTGCCTTTACGTTCCTTTTCAGACTCTCTAAAATTGAAAAGGACCGAGTTATCTTTGTCGTTAAACTCGTTAAAAAGATTAATAGCGACAAACTTGTCTTTAGACGAGAACGAGTTTCACTATCGCTAGGCTCGTTAAAACATAGCAATGGGTTTGCCCGAAGGGTAAATTATAGAACAAGCATATGTTATCCTCCTCAAGCTTGACAAAAATAAAGAGGTACTGGTCAGTAATGACTGGGGAAAATTTGGGAAGAAAACTCAAAGAATCTTTATTGGTAGCAAGTCGCTCTTGAACATGACACTTCCACTCCGTGTCCAAGTCAGGTTGGGTTGTTTCATTCACCGGTCACATCGCCATGGTCACGCCATACCATCCACATTGGGGTTAATGCTACCAATCCATCACATCAGTGTCACGATATGTTCAAGAGAAGTCATCCAGAGAAGTAACCTGTGTCTCACCCACTACCATACATTATACTCCATTCTTTCATGACCGCCACCCTGAACATTATATCATCAAATTGTTTTCACCTCCATCAAAATCATTTGCTCCGTTCTGTGTCATTGATGTGGGATTCATTAAGGCCCTCCTTTGACGGATCACTTCTTGTCGACATCAGCTCATTATCCAAGAAGTTGGTCTAGGAACACCCCATTCAGTACTTTGAAGCTTGCTTGCCTCAATGGCAAGTTTCTCACTTCCGGCGACAGGTTTATATCAATGACCTTCGACCGAAAGATTTTGCGTGGTGTTCGACGCCAAGTCCTTTATTCACACCACGTGAATTGTACTGCAGTACCTTGAGGATCATTATCATTATCGGTGATTCCTCTCGCGCTTGTTAACAGTTTACATCATTGACTGGTAATCAAGCGATGTCTTTCCATGTTCGACTTCAAAACATTTCTCACATGGATCGACTTGTACTTCGAGTAAAGATCGGACGAGATTGAAGACCCCGGATCTAGTTTCATCCATCCGGGCTGCGATATATATTCAGGGAAATAAAGACATCAAATGTACAACATTGCAGCACAGATAATCATCCTACCAAAATGATGATGGCTCTATCATAATCATCAGTCTACACTCAGATGATTGTCTGTCCTATGTACATGAAAATGAATTTATAAAGCTGAGCATGGGAATGCCCGCCTCAACTAGATCATGAAAACAGTATGAAGATAATGTATTGTATTGTATCTTATTACAGGTCTCCTCCCAGCATTGAAAGAACTTCGGATCCTCATAATAAAGCATTTCACCCGACACCAAAAGGTTAACGGCCTCATACTTTAGGGGGCAACTGTTATAGACATTTTTGTGCCTTACAACTCCAAGCATGAAATTTCCATAAACCAAGGGCTCCTAAGTCCCTAAAAGTGTTGTTCTAACCCCTAAAGGAACAAGGTCAACAGATTACAGCTTCTCCCAGAAGTTCTCCACCAGAAACTGCTCAGAATAAGTCAAAACAGGATCATTTCAGTTGCTCCCCTGGCTAGGTGCGTTGCATTGCACCTAAATACACTGTGAGGGTGTGTTGCATTTCAAAAGTCCCTTCTGTGGGGTGCGATGGGCGAGAAATGACAAATGGCAGTGTCATTCCGTGAGGTGGAGAGACAATGGAAGCTTCCAGAATCTTCTCCTGTGACACTTGCCTCACTGAATTCGACCAAGGATGAGTAAGAGGCCTTCATTCTCCAAGTGGAAGCAAGAACTGACAGAGAGAAGACACTAATCAAATCACAAGCTGACTCATCCTCCTTACACATATCTATATATGGATCCCTCATCTCAGAGATCCGGAGGCTGGAATTTTGCATATTGTAAGGAATTATTGTTGGCTTTTGAGACAAACATCAGAGTATTGGGTGATCTATGCTTTGTTGGAGGTGAAGAGGGGCTTCTTTTCTGGGAGGTTGATGTTGGGTTAGGAACCACCGATTGTAACTCCTCCTGGATCTTTTCTTGTTTATCAATAAAAACTATTTGAGTTTTTCCTCCATGCTTTTGTATCATTGATGCTTGTTACATTTGTATGGTTAACTTAAATCTGATCCTAAGCTGTTTATGAATATAGATCCATGTCTTTGTATAGTTTTCTTCTTCTGTGATCTTACAGGTACTTTGTGAAGCTGGGCAAGTAAGGGAGCAGGTAGCTGGGGACTGTCAAAGAAGAGAGGGATTGGATCAAAGGATTAGCGCAAGACACAGGTTGGTTCTTTCTGTTCCTCTCTATCTATAGTTCATAAAGGAAATACAAAATTAGTTTTTCTCCGTTTGTTTCTAAGGCAGCTGTCACACCTTAGTGGGATAGAGCAGTTCTAAATAGACACTTTTCCCTGTAACAGCATCCACCTTCCTGCCAACTGTTGCCTCCACTTCCCGTCGTAGCTCCCACTCCTGTCACCCCACCTATCTCTATTCTCGTTATTCTCACAAATAGTCCCACGCCACTCACCCACCAATCCCCTACTACCACGTCTGCAACCGTTGCAACCTTCATAAATTCTCTATCTATTTGTGCACACCATTACAGGAATTAATATCATGTTAAGACCGTTAAGCCAACGGTTAAGGCCAGTTCACAACTAATATATATGAAATTCACATCTGCGATTACACCTTTCTTTCCTCGCTCATTCAATAGTTCTCCTACCCCTCTATGCTCTAATATTGCAGGAACATTTCCATTGCTTGTTATTCATAAAATTATAGAGGTCTTCCATTCAATTCCCCTCAATTATTGAAACTTCTAGCCATTCCTCTTATTACATTCTTCCACTTTCCATTCTATAACTGAAATGGCACCTAAAGTTGCCCCTGTAGTCAATATGATGCTCACTCCCCCTATCGACTTAGACCATATTCCACTCGCAGACCGAGATTACAAAATTGCCAAAACACAATGTGAATTCAACCTCTTCGAATTACACTACTAGTTTAGGGATAATTTCCTTGACCAATCCGATGAGATACACCTGCGGAAATCCATACTTCCTCTGTTTGTTGTCCCTCAATCCTATCATTTTCCAAAATTCTTTCTAAGATGCCAAGCCTCTTACCTTGCAAGAAAGAGGGAAATTATTTCCCCAAATGGTGAAATCCTCTTCACCATCACAGCTGACAACATAAATCAAATGTTGCAGGTTCCCCACTGTGATTCCCTCTCCCCTTTCTCCCTTGAATCTCTTAGAGAAATTTACCATAAATTAACTTTCCCCCAGAGAGCTGCCATTTTTGAAATCTTCCTCCCTGAAGACTCTCAACTCCCTAAGAAAAATCCCCCATATCCCTCTTCTATGTTCCCTCAAAGGACAAGACAGATTATCTCTGTCTTGTCATCCATTCTTGGTTACTATTCAGATGAGTGGGTAGATGAGCCTATTCTAGGCTTTCTATCCACCCTTTCTTCAGAAGAAGGACCATCAGTCACCTTTGACTATGGTCACTTCTTATCAAATGTAATTCATGAACAATTCCTTCAGTTTTTAACTGAAGGAATGTTCAGATATTCATCAATTCTCATATATGTTTATGTTTTTTCAAACAAATAAGTTTCCATTCTCAATAAAAAAGCTTGATCAACAAGAAGAGATGTAGTCAGTTTTTTCTGGACTTCCTTAACCAGAAAACAATCGTAAGAATTCAGCTTCTCGGAATTCATAGATTAGATTGTGTATCCAGCCACTTGTTTGCTAAGTGGCCAACAGGTTCTGAGGATTAGTGAAGACATTCAAAAGGTTTTGCAGCTCAGTGAACAGGTGAAAACAAGGGACTGGTGCCTTTATCAGTCATTCACAAAGATTGGAGTGTATGGTTCAGAGTTTCCACCATACAAACTGCCCAAGTATCTTCCAATGAGAATATTTTCCTTGGAATACATCAAGAAAACAATTCATTTTGACAATATCCATTATGGCAGCCAAGAAGAAATCTCAGTTCTGGATCAAAACACAAGTAGGACCCTTTATCTGCAACAGTAAAGCAGCAAGAGAGGAAGCAGGCCTCCTGCTGAAATAGATGAACTTTCCTCTCAACTTCACTTGGCCTTATGATCGCTTTGGGGTAATTTCCAAGTTGAGAGTGGAACAAAAAGCTACACCATATGTGCATACTCAGAGGCCTAAAATATAAAAGTATATGAACCAACACACTTGGGTAGAAAATACATTACAGGAGGTCGAGGAGCAGGTACTCTACAGGACAGCTTCAGAGATTCCCATACCCAAGGAGAAGACAAATAAGAGACCAAGAGAGGATGATTCTCCATCAATCATAGAAGTCTCAGCTAAAGAATTCAATATATATACTAAGAATCTTAAATCAGACTCAGGCTCTAAAATAGACTTCCCATCATTGGAGGACACACAAGGCACTATTGTGCTCTCAAGTTTGAAGACTTTTAAGTTGGACAATGGTACCACAGAGTCCCCATCTTCCTCAACTACTAAATAGATTCTAGCTATTGTCCCATCTGTCCCTCATTTCAGTGCCACCACTTCAGAAATTTCGATTTCCCTAATTTCATTGTAATAAGTTAGCTTAATTCAGTGATATTATTTTGTAGATACATCCTCGTCATCCTGGTGGGATATTTTGTAAATTAGTTATAAATACTTCAATTTTTGAAGTAATAGAGGTTGTCTTTTGTACAAAGAACTCTATTGTATTTTTATCTTAAGCATCAGCAGACTTTCCAAGTAATATAGAAGCTCTTTCATAGGATTCATGTGTCAAGTTGTTGGTGAAGTACATCTATATGTTTTATGGGTTTATACTTCTCTGTTTATAGAACACAGTTTTTTTCAAATCTGAATTATTCAATAGATAAATAAAGGAAAGAATTTGTTTAAATCTACACTCTGAACCCGACTACGAATAATTTAAATGTTTTCTTATGATCTTTAAATATAGAATTTAGGTAACAATGCTCTATATTTTGAAGTGAACCTTAATCTGTTCTTCTTCTCCATTTCACATAATTTAAAGAATCCATTCAATTTGGCTACCTTGCCTTGTGAGATCTATCTGGAGATACTAAATTTAATATGTATTGTATGTAACAGAATCCATAGCCCAATGGAAATCTAGTAATCAACCAACCATTCAAATACAAATTAAACCCCAAACTTAATAACTAGCCTAATATTCAATCAAACAAAGTTAAATCTTACAGAGAGAGCCCTATTTGAAGCTGGAAGGGCTAGATCCCAACTTCCAAAGTTTGTTTGTGGTTACCTTGGTGATTTTCTTCTACAACATCAAAAATTTGTTGAGTGCTAACAACTAGTGTGCACTCTTCTCTAAGTCACATCCAAGAAGAGTGAATACAAGATGATTGTGTGATATAATCATCATCTCAAATATCTTCTTCTTCATAAGAGAAAACTCTAGTTGCAAAAGCAATTTCCAACAAAGATGTCCTCCTTTAATGCATAACTTATCCTAGGGTTTCCTCATGAATCCTAGCAAATCTCTCCAAAAATACAAGTACAAAGAGGAGTACAATGACATTAATGAAAAAAGGACTCTCTCCTTCCTCTATACATATGAGAGGTGTTATCACTCTGTAAAAACCCTTTAGGTTGAGGAAGGGATATAGAGGTAACCACAAATCTATTTGTGCTAGAAACTAGTCTTTTCTAGCCAGAGGGGGCTCCCTCAATCTTAAATATAAAGACTTGAAGCACATATTTAAAACAAAGACTAGTTCTGACTAAGGAACTTTGAAAATATTTGGTTGAAGTGTGAATGGCCTGATAGGTGGTAATACATGATCAATTTAGCCTTTAACTCTTTTACTTATGCAAGTAAATCGATAAATATTTCAAGGGCTTGTAACCATGACTCTAGGATACAAAGGTTGGTTGTAGTATAAATAAGGTAAACTGAAACAAACAAATTCTTCCTCGGAGAAAGAAAAACTGAACATAGAAGGTAGCATGTATGAGTATATATCATTTCATTTGAGTTTGAAATGTGAAAACAGTTGAAAAAGAGCAGGTACACTAAATTTTGAATCAACTGGCATCAAATACTCATAAAACACAGAGAGGAAATAAAACAACTAACAGTAAACAAAACAAATCCCATGCACCATATTGTAAGAATCATTGGATAGTAAGATCGACGACCCTCAATACATAAGCAACATGCATCATTGATTGATCACACAAGTATGAATCTTTAAAAATTAGCACTAACACATCATTCAACTAGCAACAACCATTTCTGTGTTCATTCATCAGAATATATAATCAATACATAGGATCAAAATATGTTTAGGTTCACTGTATCTTCGATCTAATAGAGGATTAGTCTAAAACTGAAACAAACATAGTAAATGGTCTTTTTTTAAGTGCTTTTCCTCAAGACATAAAACATAAAGCATATTTTTGTCCCTTTGAAATAAAAAACAAAAAAGTTTAATACAAATTATCTTAAAAAAATCTTCAAACTGATCATCATGACTGTAATAGAAAAAAACACCAAAAAGTTGCCTTTCTGATTGTTCAAATGCCTGTGTAGCAACTGCGCAGCACTGGAAAAGTCACCCTTCTAGAAATGACACGTGGCAAGATTTTAAGGGGGTGAGCTGGACACCACATGTACCCCATGCCAGCATCTTCAAAACCTGACAGGTGGTCATCATCCAATGTACGTGAGATAGTTAGAGCATAGCCTGCGAAGCAAGTGCACAACGCCTGCGTAGAAAAATTGTTGCAAATGTTCTCTGAATGCCTTTCAATCCTCCTGAACGTTGTCATGACACTATATGTTGATGAACATATCAACTTTAACATATTAAAATATCATAAATTTAAGAAAAACATGAAAATAATAAAGGAGGCTTGGTCACTTCCTTTTCCTCTTTCTTGTCACTTTACTGCTAGAAGCCTTGGCGTTGGGAGTCTTGGTCTTGGAATCTGGAGTAGTGAAGTCATGTTGCTCAAAATGTGGTGATAAAGTAGGTTGGCCTTAGTCATGAACATAGGATCAAATTTAGGTATCTTCATGAGAGGAGGTATTACAATTTCTCCCTCATATCTCTTCAACAATCTATGTGCCTCCTCCAAATCTTGCGTCATACTTCTCAACTTAGCATTTAGGACCAAGTTTCTAACTTACAAATTTTTGCATTGTCTCCTTACTGGTTGTGACCATTTGACAAAATGCTTACTCCTGTTAAGGGCTTTGGATGCCTCTTTGACTTCGTGGTCACAATTTTCAAGAATATGTTGAATGGAATTTTTATACTCAAAATTTTGTCACCTGGATTGATTGACCTGGTCTTTACTTTCCTCTAACTCCTCCAAGCACCTCTGATACTCTTTCCATTCAATAAATAGGGGTCTTCCAGGAGCTTTGGCTATTTGCTTCATTTGTTTCACATATTTAAACTTTGATTTGAACACCCTGACTGTTGGCTCATTAGGCCCCACTACAACATTCTTGGCTTGTTCAGCAAAAGCAACATGTTTTTTCTTCCCTTTGGAAACTGTTGCAGGTGACTCTGTCTTGTCCTCTGTTGGTTTAATAGCTTGTTTTATATCTCTGTTCTGTTTCTCCATAAATGTTATTCTCATCTGGTTTTTAAACAATGCCTCTCTCATCTTTATTATCTTAGGGTCCTCTTCTTTGTACTACACAACACCTATTTCAAGTGGTGTTATGTCCTCCTCATAGTCTGGTTGCACCATTTCTGGGCCCTTAACTTCATCCACTTTATCATCAACTTGTACATATGTCTGCTTGTCTTCATAAATTTCCACAATTGCTTGAGGGGTTGCCTCTTCCTAGGTCTTTTTAACTCTAGACCTCATTCTGGGTCTCATCACAAACTCATCTTGAACTATGTCTTCAATTTTGACCTTAAGTTTGGCTTGTTGAGTTGATGTCACATGTTCTTATGTTTCTTTGTCTACCTTGTCATCCTCCATGCTTTGAAATTTATCTTTCTTGCTCAACTTTCCTACAAGTTTCTTGCTTGGCTTGTCACCTTCTTTCTTTATGGGTTTCATTTTCTTCACTGAATGGATGCTCTCCTTTTTTGGATTTTCTTACTTGGGCTCTTCTTTATCTGTCTTCATTGATGGTGACCCAGTTTTTGGCAAGATATCAATACTTGCAAGAAAATCAAACCAAAGCATTTTTTTTCTTTCAACAGCATGCTTAACTAAGATTTTGATTAAAGAAAAATGGAACAAACTTGAAGCATGGTTGTCTTTTTGAATTTTTACTTTAGTGGCCATTCTTTCTAAACTCTTAAGCAGGAAATAAGGGAGGTTCATTGGCTTGCTTTCGGTGAAATTCCATAGTAACCTGATATGGTACTGGTATATTCTACTGAACCTACCCTTGTAGGTGAAGTATCTTTGGATAACCTTGAGAACGTCGACATACTGTTCTTGAAGATAAATGTTGGGGAAGGTGGAAACAAACTTGTCAATATACTCCGATTTCACAAACTAATTGTAAGAAAACATGTATAATTTGTCCCCCTTGAACCATTTCTCCACTGTGTTTGGGAGGTTGGTTGCATCAGTAATAAACTTCTCAGATAATATAATTTCCAGGTCTCCTAGTTTTACTCTGTTGTCTTGAAAATTAAAAGAAAATAAGCTAGCATGTTTAGCATTGTGACCTACTTTCTGAATCTTCTAACATAAAGGAATGCACCCTATGTTCTCAAAAGCTACTCTAATGGTAGGGGATGAATTGAGTAGGCCCAACGTGTTGGGTTCGGTGCGTACAAGGTCTCCTTCCTTTTTTCTAGTAGCAAGGGCTATGTGCACAAACCCAAAGGAATGAATATAGCCACGAGTGACAGCACATCTCTACTTAAGTAGTTGTGACAACAAGATGGTGATAGTGTAGTTTATGTGGTTGAATACAAGCATGAAACTTTGAAAATTTAAAGACACCTAACATAAATTTCTTCAGGAAACATTCATCGTCACAATTTCATGTCTACAGCAATGTGACAGCACATTTAGAGGCAAAATTGTGTTTTTCAAACAGAACAGAGTGTGCGCAGCACAAGTTTTCTAGCAGGGACAGACATGATTTTGACACAGTAACCAGGATAAATAGCAATGAGAATTTCAAGAAAGGTGACTGACTTCCTACCTCTCCAATCTCTGCATTCAAACTGTGTGTTGAAGGCTAGCCTGAGATGCAACCCCTCTTTGTGTATAAAAATGCAGTGCCATGCTCGAACTGTTCTGCAACCTGTAAACTTCCCTACGACTTCTGAGCTTCTCTATGTTTTCTGAACTTCTTTGTGCTCTTTTCTTTGGAATAGGACCACTCATCTCATTCTCTGCATGAGGGACGAGTCCATCACCTGCGATCAATCATAAAGGAAATTGGTGGCCTTTACAATGATTTCAAAATATTCTGCTGATGTAACAAGTTTGACATGTAACCCGCGTTCCTCATGAAATTCACATGCTTGAGATAGCATTGTTTAAGTGTTGTAGGGTGGTAGAGGATTTAGATATGATGAATTCGGTAACCAAAGTTTGTTGGGGGTGAAAAGGACGATGGGTCAATCATGGTGTGTAATGATGCTTAGGGAAGGGGTATTTTAGGCCTAGGGATATGTAGTTAGGTCAAAATAAGGATGAGGGTTTAGGCCTAAAATGATCGATAGGAATAATGTAAACATTAGGGAATGAGGGGAAGTAATGTAATGAGGGAAAAAGGAGATAGGTAGAGGGATTCATATAATGTCTAGCAAGGGCATAGATCAAAATATTAATGATTAGGATCTTTTCGAGATCCTTCCTTCAACAGCAGACACTTTGACCATATTACCAACCTATCATTACCTAATACCCAGACTCAACAATTTGTTACAAAACTTTCCCATACAATAGACACCCCTTCCTAATGGCTGACCATCGTGACCAGAGTGATGACCTGACTAATGATGACTCCTTTAAGTAGTGATAGGTCAAATCATGACAGCGAGCAAATTTATGATTTTGACCTCCTTTAAAATAGAAAAAATTAACTCGAAGTACCTTTCAACTGACAAACTAACCTACTCTGACATGGGCTCCATTGGGGATGGCAGCCTCCCTATGAGGTGCCAAGAATGACACCACAGACTAGTAGCCTTCCCATTGGGAAATACATAATGATATGAAAAAACTAATATACAGAATCTAAATCAGGAAAATTTACTGACTAGACTAACTGTAAATGATAAAAAAAACTAACTAACAGACTCAATTATTTATGGAAACAACTAGTTAAGATCTCATGGTCTTCACTTTGGGATTCAAATCTTAACTATAACTACCCACACTTGCATTATTCAAAATTAAAATAAAACTGACTGACTGACTCAATTATTTGTGGCAACAACTAGTTAAGATCTCATGGCCTTCACTTCGGGATTCAAATCTTAACTATAACTACCCACACTTGCATTATTCAAAATTAAAATGGTATAGAGAATGAAATGATCCTTCAAAATCCAACGTAAGTGAGGAAATGTTTGAGCAACTTGTCATTTACAAGCCTTGCTCCAACTGGCGTATCTGACAAATCTTCAAGTAAATATGCATTATGCCCTCTAAATGCAGCAACTTTAAAAGGCCCCTTCCACAAGTTCTCAAACTTACCATGATTTCTCTTATCTTCATTCCGAGCATCCCATTTCAATACCAAATCTCCAAACTGAAAATCTTATCATAGATCTTCTTTATTCGGTCTTATAACAATTGTGTGTTCTTAAACACCTCTTCTCTTGACTATTGGAGCTGAATCATTTGGCCAATTATCTGTTGCATGTCATTGGTCTCTACTTCTGCTTCTTGCAACAATCTCATGATCAGCACTCCGAGAGATGAAGAAAAAAACATCTTTTCTCCATTATACACCAACTCAAATGGAGACATGCCTATGGATCTTTTAGTACTCACATGATCTGCCCATCGTTCATGGATTAGTTTTTTGTGCCAGTTCGTTTTATTCTCCTGAAGAAATTTTCTAATAATGTTGACCAGACTCTTGTTGGATGACTCTGCCAAGCCATTTCCCTTAGGGTAACAAGTTGTGGAATGACCCAAACTGTGTTATATTTGTTGCAGAATTCAATCATCCTTTTTGACTTGAATGCAGCAGCATCGTTCGTGATAATCTTTTGTGGACAGTCAAAATGGGACAGAATGGTGTTTTCCAGAAATTTTATGATAGTTGTATTTGTGGCTTGCCTAGCAAGGACTACTTCAATCCATTTTGTAAAATAATTTGTTCCTGTTAAAATCCATTTATGTTTCCCGGACAATGAAGGATGAATTTCTCCAATGAAATCAAGTCCCCATTGTTGAAATGGTGACTCGAATGCTATAGGCTTTAGAGGCAGGGGAAGCAACTTCTTTCTACCCTCAAACATCTGACATTCCTTACAAATGGCCACCTTCTTATAAACATCAGCAAATAAACTAGGCAATAAAGGAATTCCTATATAGTGACCACCACAATCCCCCT
The DNA here is from genome assembly GCA_031772625.1 of Pinus tabuliformis. NCBI lineage: Eukaryota > Viridiplantae > Streptophyta > Pinopsida > Pinales > Pinaceae > Pinus > Pinus tabuliformis. The sequence goes on along the minus strand of CM062817.1, from coordinate 1,603,756,684 downwards.
TATGGAATTCCTCTACTATTGTTTAAGCCTCATCCTCCAGTAAACAAGCAACCCCCCACCAAGATATTTCCAGTATAAGAATTGATCAATAATACAAAATTTCACTGCTTTTAATTTTAAAAACATTTCTTTAGTTTTGGGCGAGTCTAGCGGTGCTTGTAAATGTTGTAAAACATATAGGATATCTGCATACCATGGTGAAGCAAAAAATTTCTCTGGCACTTGCTAAACAACATTTGAGAGCTCTTCCTCTGTTAGGACAGCAAGGAAATTAATTTGAAGGGACTGAAAATTGATTTTTCCATCGTCCAGGCAAAACCCTGACCTTTAATCAACTTTTTTGGCTTAATTTTTATGTCATATTCAAGAATTGTTGCAATCCACTTACCCCTTCTTCCATCTGGGTCACTTTGAGTCAAAATATTTTTAACCGCGGCACTAGGCACATAAGCCACAACATGAGAATGAAAAATGTACACCCAAAAGTTTTTCAGGGCCTTAAAAAGCGCAAATGCTTGTTTTTCCATTATGTCATATTTGAGCACAACATCTCTAAGCACCTTGCTGAAAAATGCAATAGGTTGTTCAATTCCCTGCTGATTTTTCTGCAAAAGAACTGCAGCAATGTTGTGCTCAAATGAAAAATAAAGCACTATGAACTCCCTTGTGTAATCTGGGTTGGCCAAGGTAGGAGCACGAGACAAGGATGCTTTAACTTCACTGAATGATTTCCTACTGTCTTCATTCCATTTCACCTCGTTGTCCCTCTTTAGCATGTCTATAATTTTCCTAGAAATCTCAGCCAAATTGAAAATGAACCTTCTCAAAAAAATATTTATGCCCAAAAAGGACTGAATTTCCTTTTACTCCTAGGAGTGTCCATTTTCTGAATTGTTGCAATTCTGTTAGGGTCTATTTTTATTCCATCTTCTGAAATGATATGACCTAACAGCTTGCCTTTCTCCATACCAAACAAGGATTTTTTTGGATTTAATGAGATGCCATGTTTCCTACACTTTTCTAAAACTTCTCTTAAGTGTTGCAAATGTTCCTCATCAGACTGTGAGTAAACAGTAATGTCATCCAAGTATATGACCAGAAACTTATCCTTTTCTTCTGCAAAATCTATGTCCATCGGCCGCTGAAATGTTGCACCCACATTCATCAAACCGAATGGAATCTTAGCATACTTGAAAGTACCCCTGGGAGTTATGAAGGCAGTCTTATCTTGGTCCTCTGGGTGAAACAAAATCTGGTTATACCCAGAGAATCCATCAAATAGTGACATTCTTCTGGCACCAACTACTTTCCAGAGAACATGGTCCGTTTTTGGCAATGGATAGTTGTCCTTGAGAGACACCTTATTTAAGTTCCTGAAATCTACACACAATCTGGTTTCACCTATTTTCTTTCTGACTAGTACCAAATTAGACAACCAATCTGAAAAACGGAGAGGGGCTATAATACCAGCATCAAAAAATTTCCTTACTTCTTTTTCAATTAAGGGGAGCAATACCGGATCCGTCCTTCGCAGCTTCTTCTTGAATGGCTTTTGATCCTTTTTTACTGGTATTATATGCTGAATAATCTCTTTGTCATACACCTTCAAGTCTTCGTACCCCCAAGCAAAAACATCAGAGAACTCAGAAAACAATTCTTAATATCTTATTTTTGCATCAAGGCTCAAGGTTTTGGACAACTTTATCATCTTTGGGTGTTCTACTGTACCTATATTTCATTCTTCAATTCCTTCTCCAACCGGTGCTAATTTTGGTCTTTTGGCCACATCATTCTAGTCAAACAATTCCTCCAAAGGTACCAGACCTCTTGGAAGGATATTGTCCTTAGTCTGGTATTCACCTTTGACTTACCTAACCACCAACTCAGAATCACCAAAAACAAAAATTATTTTAGCCCCTCATTTTTTAAAATTTCTCAAGCCCAAAATCAGAGCTTCATATTTCGCCATATTGTTAGTACAATCAAACTCCAGTTTATATGAACATAGCTTTGACTTACCCAATTCTAGACTGATAATCCACACCTCCACTCCAGTGCCTTATTTTCTTGTTAATCCATCAAAATGCATGGTCCAAACTTGATGTTTCTTCCTTCCTTTGCCATCTATTTCGACTTTGAAATTTGCAGATTTTTTTAGGGAAAATTGGCTGATTTGTCTCTCCTTTTCATTGTTGCCCTGCCCTTCTTTTTTATGACTATCTACTTCAGAAATTTGTTTTGTAGATGTCTCTTTATCATTACTCAAAACATCTAACTCCATTTCTCTATCTAACTTCTTTTTGACATCCATTTTCTTTGGTTTTCCTGCCCTGAATCCTCATGTAGAATTTATTTTTCTTGAGTGTTGTCCCCTTCTTCTTCAATCTTTGAAACAAGGCCTTCATCAACGGGACAACTTGAATTAAACAGAACGAATGAATCTACATCATAATGGATAGCATACACTGGATGGTTAACAGACTTGTCCTTACTGCTGATCATATACTGCATGAGAGGCTCTCTATATAACCTTCTCATTTTTCCTCCAAAAAATGGAATTGTAATGTATGACATGTCAATTTGTAATGCTCCATTAAGTTTTGCCATCCAAGATCTAGACAGCAGCATACCATACCTAGGAGGTATGTCTACCACCACAATGTCCATCACCATGCATTTAGAAGGAATCCGGGTCAAGGATATTGCTAGATCTTTAATTAAGCCCAGACATTTCACCTTGCTGGAATCAAATGAGTAAAGTTCCTTGTATGGTCATGTAATGTCTAATCCCAACCTCTCCATAATCACCTTTAGCATTAAATTATGTGATGCCCCAGAGTCCAACATAGCATTGTGTATGATTTGTTCATGTACATTCAAACTAACATAAAAGGGAAGAACATCACCATCCTGTGTTTTATCCTCAATTTTTGGCCCAAAGATGATAGTTGAATGATCATCCGCTATGTTAACTGTATCAGCTGATTTATCTACTTTAAGTGCATTTAAAATCTGAAACCTATATTGATCATTTCTTACTAATTCACCAAGAGGAATAGAAATCTTCAACTTAGCAACTTCAGCTTCGAGATTAAATAGATTTGTTACCTTTTCAGTCTCCTTGTGAACAACATCCTTCTTTTATGCAACCTCTTTGTCTTTGGGTATGTTGTCCTCCCGTTGCAAGATAGTGATAGGAGGGTCATTCATTTGGGAACTTTTGCTAGGAATATCTTTCTTCTGAGCACTTGTACAAGGGAGGATATTTTTAACACCATTGGCAGGCACTTATTTCCTTGTTGGATTGCTGATTGGTGCATCTTTCTTTGTTGTATTACCTCCCACAATCCTATTCCTCAAATTATACTGTCATTGCACTTGCATTATAGCATTCTGAAAACCCTTTATGTATTCCTCTGATTCAATCATTAATGCATCATTTTTGCATTGGGACAGCAATAGTTCTTCATCTTCCGCTTCAAAATTTTCAAGCTACTCATTTTCTTGATCCTCTTTGGTCAAATAAACCTCCTGGTGCCCCTCATCAAAAAAAAAAATTGATATTCAGGAGTTTACTCATCTTGATCTTGAGAAAAATTGTTGTTGTCACTGTTCCAGACCCTTTTGCTCCCGAGGTTTGTTAGGCAACTGTGGCTTCCTTCGAAAACCTGGATTTCTGATTTGTGGACCAATTTGGATCTCTCGAACTATTATCTGGTCATCCAGAGAGATTTTCTCCATCATATTCTCCATTGCCTTAACCAATGTTTCAAATTTGGCATCTACAAAAGTGGCAGGATCCTCCTTTATGATAACTCTCTTCTCAGACTTCAACTTAAACTTTTTCGTTAATACATTAGACTCCACACCAATTGCATTATTTTGAATGTCCTCCAATATTGCTGAATTTCTTTCCTTGAGTTGATAAGTCATTTCAAGGTCAAAGGCATCCGGATAATGCAGTAAGGCTAGCCTAGGAGGAGGCTTAATCTCTGTAGGAATTGAATTGTACAATTTGTTGAACCTTGTAGAAAAATCTTGAACAAATTATTTGGGTTGTCTTTTCAAATTGTTGTACTTAGCCAAGATCTACAAAGGGTTCTTCTTTTCACCCCACCTTGCAAGGAAAGCATCTTCTAACTCCTGATAATTTGCAAATGCTCCCGAGCAAGAACTCCTGAACCATTTCTTGACATCATCAGAAAAACTGTGAGCAAATAATCTAACTTTAACATCATCATGGTCTGCTTCCTCCAAATCCACGAAATCACTAGCCTTGTCAACACACTGCTTAGTAGTGATTTCTCTTGTGCCATCATATTTTGGAAGCCTCTACCCATAATTGAGAGGTAGATCATGAAGTTGGGCAGGAAAAACCAGAGGAGCATATCTTGCTACCATAACTACTACTTGAGTAGTTTTGTGACTAACAGGCGGTGTAACAACAACAATAGACGATGGAAGGACTAGATGAATGAAAGTTGAAACTAAGGATGAAGGATTTTGAAATGAATTCAAAATAGAGCCAGTAGTGAAAACAGATTGAACAGGGATATTTCTCTGAGATAAGATTGTGTTTTCAGTAGCTTTCTGAACTTTGTCAACTAGACCTTTGAGTTTACTGAATTGTTGGATGATATTCTGACTAAACTCAATCTTTGGGGATGATACACAAGAACTTAAATTGTCTGAATCTACTAGAATTTCAAGGATACTAGAGAAAGAACTCGTTCTAAAAAATGGGATTTCAGAAGAAATTTTTGGTGAGGAAACAGATTTCTTGATAGGACAATAACTAGCTTGACTTTCTAGCACCACTCTTTCCTTCCTAAGGAGTTTTTTAGGATCAGAAACCACTACAGGGGGATTTGGGTTAGGGTTATGCCTGGTGAACCTCCTAGAAGCCAAATCTTCTCAGACAAAGATGCATGCAATGAAAATTTCTAACAGTCAAAAGAATCTTTACAATTCAACCTATGATGTAAATTTTGGACATAAAACTTCTCGGGATAATTTAAACTTTCGAATCTCTGGCAACGGCGCCACTATGTTATCACTCCGTAAAAACCATTCAGGCTGAGGAAAGGGCTACATAGGTAACTACAAACCGCTTTGGGCTAGAAACTAGTATTTTCTAGCCGGAGGGGGCTCCCTCCCTCTTAAACATAAAGACTTGAAGCACAGATTTAAAATAGAGACCAATTCTGACTAAGGAATTTTGAAAATCTTTGGTCGAAATGTGAATGGCTTGATAGGTGGTAATACATGATCAATTTAGCCTTTAACTCTTTTACTTATGCAAGTAAATCGATAACTATTTCAAGGGCTTGTAACCATGAATCTGGGATGCAAAGCCTTGGTTGTAGTATAAATAAGGTAAACTAAAACAAACAAATTCTTCCTCAGAGAAAGAAAAACTGAACATAGAAGATAACATGTATGAGTATATATCATTTCATTTGAGTTTAAAATTTGAAAATAGTTGAAAAAGAGCAGATATGTTTAATTCTGAATCAACTGGCATCAAAGACTCATAAAACACATAGAAGAAATAGAACAACTGGCAGTAAATAAAACAAATCCCATGCACCATACCATAAGAATCCTTGGATCGTAAGATCGATGACCCTCAATACATAAGCAACATGCATCATTGATTTATCACATTAGCATGAATCTCTAAAAAATAGCACTAACACATCACTCAACCAGCAACAACCATTTATGTGTTCATGCATCAGAATATATAATCAATACATAGGATCAAAACATGTTTACATTCATTATATCTTCAATCCAACAAAGGATCGGTCCAAACTGAAACAAACATAGTAAACTATTTTTTTTAAGTGCTTTTCCTCAAGACATAAAACATAAAGCATTTTTTTGTCCCTTTGAAAGCAAAAACAAACTATTTTAATACAAATTATCTTAAAAAAATATTTGAACTGATCATCATGACTAAAATAGAAAAAACACCAAAAAGTTGCCTTTCTGACTATTCAAAAGCCTGCGTAGCAATTGCACGGCACTCGAAACTTCACCCTTATATAAATGACACATAGCAAGATTTTAAGGGGGTGATTTTGACACCACATGTACCCCACACCAGAATCTTCAAAACCTGGCAGATGACCATCATCCAATGTACGTGAGATAGTCAGAGCATGGCCTGCATAGAAAGTGTGCAACGCCTGCGTAGCAAAATTACTGCAAATATTCTCTGAATGCCTTTCAGTCCTCTTGAATACTATCATGGCACTATATGTCGATCAACATATCAATTTCAACATATTAAAATATCATAAATTTAAGACAAAACATGAAAATAAGAAAGGAGGCCTGGTCACTTTCTTTTCCTCTTGCTTGACACTTTACTGTTGGAAGCCTTGGCGTTGGGAGTCCTAGTCTTGGAATCTGAAGTAGTGAAGTCATGTTGCTCAACAGGTGGTGATAAAGTAGGTGTGGCCTTAGTCATGAACTTAGGATCAAATTTAGGCATCTTCATGAGAGGAGGTATTACAACTGCTCCCTCATATCTCTTCAGCAATTTATGTGCCTCCTCCAAATCTTGCCTCATACTTCTCAACTGAGCATTCAGGACCAAGTTTCTAACATACAAATTTTTGCATTGTCTCCTAACTAGATGTGACCATTTGAAAAAATTCTTACTCCTGTCAAGGGCTTTGGATGCCTCTTTGACTTCATGGTCACAATTTTCAAGAATATGTTGAATGGAATTTTTATACTCCAGATTTTGTTGCCTGAATTGATTGACCTGGTATTTACTTTCCTCTAACTCCTCCAAGCACCTCTGATACTCTTTCCATTGACTGAATGGTGGTCTTCCAAGAGCTTTAGCTATTTTCTTCATTTGTTGCACATATTTAAACTTTGATTTGAACGCCCTGATTGTTGGCTCACTAGGCCCCACTACAACATTCTTGTCTTGTTCAACAAAAGCAACATGTTTATTCTTCCCTTTGGCAACTACTGTAGGTGACTCTGGCTTTTCCTCTACTAGTTTGATAGCTTGTTTTATATCTTTGTTCTGTTTCTCCAGAAATGTTATTCTCATATGGTTTTTAAATAGTGTCTCTCTCATCTTTATTATCTTAGGGTCCTCTTCTTTGTACTGCACAACACCTGTTTCAAGTGGTGCTATGTCCTCCTCATAGTATGGTTGCACCATTTCTGGGCCCTTGACTTCATCCACTTTATCATCAACCTATACATTTGTCTGCTTGTCTTCAGAAATTTCCACAATTTCTTGAGGGGCTTCCTCTTCCTGGGTCTTTTTAACTCTAGACCTCATTTTGGGTCTCATCACAAACTCATCTTGAACTGTGTCTTCAATTTTGACCTTAAGTTTGGCTTGTTGAGCTGATGTCACATGTTCTTATGTTTCTTTGTCTGCCTTGTCATCCTCCATGCTTTGCAATTTAGCTTTCTTTCTCAACTTTCCTGCAAGTTTCTTACTTGGCTTGTCACCTTCCTTCTTTATGGGTTTCATTTTCATGATTGAATGGATGCTCTCCTTTTTTGGATTTTCTTGCTTGGGCTCTTCTTTATCTATCTTCATTGATGGTGACCCAGTTTGTGGCAAGAGATCAATACTTGCAAGAAAATCATACCAAAGCATTTTCTTTCTTTCAACAACATGCTTAACTAAGATTTTGATTAAAGAAAAATGGAATAGAATTGAAGCATGGTTATCTTTTTGAATTTGTACTTTGGTGGCCATTCTTTCTAAACTCTTGAGCAAGAAATAAGGGAGGTTCATTGGCTTTCTTTTGATGAAATTCCATAGTAACCTGAGATGGTACTGGTATATTCTATTGAACCTACCCTCACAGGTGAAGTATCTTTGGATAACCTTCAGAAGGTCGACATATTGTTCTTGAAGATAAATGTTGGGGAAGGTGGAAGCAAACTTGTCAAGATACTCTGGTTTCACAAATTGTTTGTAAGCCAAAATTTCTAATTCATCCCCCTTTAACCATTTATCCTCTGCTTTTGGGAGGATGGTTGCCTCAACAATAAACTTCTCAGTTAATATAATTTCCAGGTCTCCTAGTTTCACTCTGTTGTCTTGAAAATTAAGAGCAAATAAGCTAGAAAGTTTAGCATTGTGACCTACTTTCTAAAAAAAGGAGATAGGTAAAGGGATTCATATAATGTCTAGCAAGGCTATAGATCAAAAAATTAATGATTAGGATATTTTCGAAATCCTTCCTTCAACAGCAGACACTTTGACCATATTACCAACCTATCATTACCTAATACCCAGACTCAACAATTTGTTACAAAACTTTCCCATACAATAGACACCCCTTCCCAATGACTGACCTTGATGACCAGAGTGATGACCTGACTAATGATGACTCCTTTGAGCAGTGATAAGTCAAATCATGACAGCGAGAAAATTTATGATTTTGACTTCCTTTAAAACAGCAAAAATTAACTCGAAGTACCTTTTGACTGAAAAACTAACCTACTCTAACAAGAGGTAAGGGAGGCCAACAATACAATATGGACCAATGTCCTTACAAGAAACCTGCAAGCACTTGTAGGCCAACATAAGTGAAGTTCCCCACAACAAAGTACAAATGTCATACTGCAAGATGATGTAGCTACACAAGGTTTTTCGACATCTCTCCATCACAAGCCTTTGCAGAGTACATTGATCCTCCTAAGCAATGTACTTCACTAGGTAAACTACCCCTTGCAAAAACATTGTCACAACTCAGGCATCCCCAAGCCAACTCCAAATCCCTATTAGGTTTTGGTAGCTTGGAGGTACTACTGCATTGGAAGTGCCTAGCATGTAGAAGTGACTGAGCACGTATCACTCCCTAGACACTTTACTTTATAAAGTAATTTTATAAAGTCGAGAAGTGAACAGTTTTAATTAATGACTAAAAAGTGACTTTTTATAATCGAAGTTTAATTTTATAAAGTTTAGGTCACTTAAGTGATTTAAGTGGGCCCAATGTGAAATTAAGTCATGACCATTGATGTTGCGATAGTCAGATTGAATCTCATCCAATGAGCTCTAGAGTTAGGGATGTAGTCATTAATGAGATATAAAAAGAGAAAAGGGAGAGGAAGAGGCACATTATTTGAGGAAAATTAAGAAGGAAGAAATGAGTTGGAGAAAAGTAGAGGAGCAACCAAAGAGAGCATGAATCCCTAGGAATTTAGCAGTGAGATTGGGCACACACTTCAAGAAAAATTTCATCCATTGTTTGCAAGACCGTACGGAGGGGTCATACAATAGTGAATGGCATGATTTGCAAGGTTTATTTAGCAAGTCATCGAGCGCTATACAATGCATTTTATTGTTGAGCTATTTGGCATGATTTTCAAGGGGTTGTATAGTGGGGTATTGCTATATTGTACAACCTAGTTTTTCAAGGGTCGTACAACTGAGAGAAGGTCAATCATACAGTGGGAAAATAAAGGGTGAAAGTGACTTGATTTTCGAGATAAGTACTTAGCATTAATTGCTAGAAATTGTATTTACTAAAAACTTAGAAATTTTTTGTGAGCTTTTTAATAAAATTCCTCTTCTCTACGGGTTTTCCCTTTGGGTTTTTTCCATGTGCTTTGCCCAAAATCCGATTTTCCAAATGTGTGGTGTTTATTGTTCATTTTAGGTGTTAAAGATCAAATTTAATCATGTGTATTTATGCTCATAAAAAATAGATTGAATATGTTTAATTTAAAATGCATTATTTGTGAAGCTTTTATTGGAGACAAAAATCAAAGTATTAGTTAAGTGTTTGAATAAAGTCCTACAAGAGTAAACTAGATTGTCAGTGAAATTCAACATGCAATCATAACCAAGTGGGCAAAACAATTGAGAACATTGACCAAACAGCAAACTAAATAGGGTTTTTTGGTAAACATAGAGTAGGTGTTTACCCTTGGACAGATTTGAAACTTTGTGTTGGTAACCAAGTCAATGGAAACAAGGTTGAGGATGGAGGATAGGCTGAGTGGCGCTGAAAACTTTATCCCATGGAAGGAGAGGTTTGCATTGGTGCTTCGGGATTTTGAACTGTGGGATATTGTTGATAATGCAATAGTTCCTCCCACTGATCCAATACTTTTGATTGATTCTATCAAGATGAATTTTAAGGCCAGAGGCTCCTTCTAGAAGTTATTAAAGGCCACCTTATTCCCCACGTTCCAGGGAAGACCTATGCCTTTGAGATGTCCACAGCGTTAATCAAACTTTTTCAAAGAACTAATGAGAACATAAAGATGGTGTTGCAGGAAAAACTAAGGCAAACCAAGATGACCAAAATGTGAAATTTTATCTTTTGAAACTACTAGAAATTATTATTCTAACTGAAAATTTAATTATGCAGTTTATTTGCTACGAAAAAGAACGAATAAAATCACAACTACAATTTTCACCATAAAAAATACTGCGGAAAACAAAATACTGGAAACTGAGAAATTCTAGCACATACGCAAGAATTTTGACACAGTTATTTTTGGATAATTGTCCCCGGAAAAAACCAACTTGGGAAAACTGGTGCATCATATGAGGGTTTTATTACTATTCTTCAGCAGCAATTCTGAGTATAATTATTGAGATGCCCAACTAGCGATCTAATATGAGGAAAATACTGACAAAATTTAGTGAGGAATTTTCTCTTACCCCATAGCTATTTTCTTCCTTCGAAATTACCTCCCTAACCTCTACGTTGAGCGTCCTGTGTCACCCTCTGCGTATAGCTTATGCTGACCCTTAAGAATTTCGGCCTTCCTTCCTTTTCCTCTTCCGGAGACTGGAACCCTTCCTCCCAGAATACTATTGCCCTCCTCTTCCACCTGCTACTCACCCATTATCTTTATCTTCCCTGCTGAGCTACTTCTAGTGAGAAAATCGAACTGCCTGGGCAACTAAGTATCTACACTGGTGTGTTCTCCATCAACACATCAACCTCCTCTTATAATCCACTGTTGGAGCACCAACAGCTGAGATTAGAACTTAATCAATGGTTAGGATCATCTCTAGATCGATCTATGTGAGTTTCTAGATGATTCTCACCTTATCTCAATTAGTGCTGATTAATTTACCATATCCCCTAAGTTTAGACTGAGGAAATATTTAAAAAATGATTAATAATCTAATTCAAACACTTTTATGTGGAATCTCCATGAACGATTTATGGGTTTTGGAGATCTCATGTATTCTAGCCTCTCCACCAAATTTTGTGGCTGGAACACATCCGACGCTACAAAAACTAACACAAAACCGATATTGTATCCTCATACCTCACCAAGGTCACTCAAGTGAGATGAATTGGCACTCATGAGAGACACCCTCTCTTACGAGCATCTGGGTAGATAAGACATCAACGGTTTTACCAAAAGTTGGGATGCTTTAATTGATGGAATAATAACTCGTGAGAAACTTCCAAATTAGGGAAGAAGGTGGGATGATTTCCATAAAGAGGAGATAAGGCAAAATGCAAATAGCAGTGGGCAGCATGTTGGGGAAGGTGGAGAGAATGTTTCTCTTGTAATAAAGGGAAAAGGTAAGGTAAAGGGAAGTCAAGCATTTGCTTCTGTGGAGGACACAAGAAAAGTGAAATGCTTTGCATGTCACAAGACTAGTCACTATGCGAGCCAATGTCCATACAAAAAGAAGAAGAAAGAGGAACAAGTAGCAGTGTTGGAATCAACTGAGATTAATGACTTTGTTGAGACATTTGAGAAAGAATTTTCTCTTATTTCTTGTATTTCGAACAATAGTATTGTTGTGTATGAGGACAGTGGGTTATAGCTAATGGACGGTAGAGCATCTAGTCACATGACAGGGATGAGGTCAATGTTCCACGATATTTTAGAGGCAGCCTCAGACTGCGCTGTGAGTTGTGAAGCTCACACCACACATGTAGTAAAGGGGGTTGGATGTGTTAGATTCCATCTAGAATCAAAAGGATTTATGGACGTGACAGGGATGTTATTTGTTTTAGGGTTGATGGTACACTTGCTCTTAGTATTAGCCTTCGAGGATAATTAATATAGAGTTTTGTTTCAAGATGGACAAGTGTTTATATCTTCAGAGGGGGAGACCTTTGATGCAACAATTGTGCTTGGCATTAGACAGGGGCAATCATATAGGTTGTTGGGACAACTTGTGGGTATGTCTAAAGGGATCTTGTATACAAGATTAGTGTCAGTTACCAAGAGGGTGACACGTGACTAAGAAGAGTGATTCCATTAGGGGATTTTACAGGTCTAAAATGGGCCTCCTAAGGAAATTATAAAATAATAGTGGAAATAATAAAATAAGATTATATTACGTCATCAAATTTTAGAGGGAAAAAAGAAAAAACTATTTTTCAACTCATATTTTCAACTTATCTCCCTATGGGTTTACTCAAATTTCGAGCATAAACACTCATTGGATGAAAATTTGATTACTCATCCAAGGAGTACCCATGTTGCATACTTTCGATGGACCCTACTATATGAAAAATGAGAAATACCCGAAAAACGTGATTGCAATCACATTTTTTCATGTTTTTCTCATTTTTCGTATAGCAAGGTCCATCGAAAGTATGCAAAATGGGTACTCCTTGGATGAGGAATTAAATTTTGCATCCAGTGAGCACTCCCCCTCAAAATTTGAGTAAAACCTTAGGGAGATAAGTTGAAAAATTAGTTTTATTACTTTATTATTTTTTAATCTTTTTACTTTTTTTACTCCAAAAATGGTGAATCATCCCCCATGGTTGACATCATCATCTTGAATCCTATTGGTTATTATAAAGTTTAATTTGGTTGTACATTTTTCTTAGGAGGTCCATTTTAGACCTCAAAATTCCACTAATGCTTTAAGTATTGCCAAGAGACTCAGTTCGTATGATATGACATTGATAGATGCTCAGGAGTGTGATAGGAATCCATGGAGCATGGTTTCTTGTGACAAGTTTTCAACTCAGATTTCAGATCAGGTAGCAAGTCAAGCTTCAGGGTCAGAGGGAGTAGCTACAAGTACTGAGATGGTCTTGAAGACAAATTCTAGTGGTGGAGGTGCTAGAAGTACCTCCCTCGCTAAGAGGGAGTGTTAGTTTTTGGTAGCTCAAATGTACTTCAACATTGGAAGTGCCTAGCATGTAGAAGTGACTGAGCACATCTCACTCCTTATACACTTTAATTTATAAAGTGATTTTATAAAGTCGAGAAGTGTACATTTTTAATTAATGACTTTAAAAATGACCTTTTATAAAGTGAGTTTAATTTTATAAAGTTTAAGTCACTTAAGTGATTTAATTGGGCCCAATGTGAAATTAAGTCATGATCATTGATCTTGAGGCAGCCAAATTGAATCTCGACCATTCAGATCTAGGATTAGGCATTTTAGTCATTAATGAGAAATAAAAAAGAAAAGGGAGAGGACAAGGCACATTCTTTGAGGACAAAGGAGAAAGAGAGGAGCTAAAGAAAATTAGAGGAGCAGCCAAAGAGGGCATGAATCCTAAGGCATTTAGTAGCCAAATTGGACATGTACTTCAAACTAGCTTTCAGCCATTATTTGCAGGGTTGTACAGCCGCAATTGGAATGATTTTCGAGGGTTGTTCAACATGTTTTTGGCATGAAATCGAGGGTTGTACAGTGCATTTATTGTAGAGTTATTGGGCACGATTTTTGAGGGACCATACAACAAGGTATTGATGTACCGTGTAGTGCATTTTTTCAAGGTTCATACTGCCAAGAGAAGGGAGATCATACAACAAGAAAAGCAAGGGTGAAATTGGTTCAATTTTCGAGATAATTACAAAGAAATAATCGTTGAAATTTTTTATTTGTTGTAAACTCAGAAATTTTCTATGAGCTCTTTAATAAAATTCCTTTTCTCTACTAGTTTTCCCTTTGAGGTTTTTCCAAGGGCTTCATATGAAATCCTATGTGTCAAATGTGTGGTGTTTACTATTCATTTTCCACTGTTAAAGATCAAATTTATTCATGCATATGTTTGCTCATAGAAATCAAATTGAATGTGTTTAGTTTAAAATGTATTATTTGTGAATTTTTTATTGGACATAGAATTCAGAGTATTGGCTAAGTGTTTGACAAAATTCCTACAAGAGAAAACTAGATTGTAGGTGAAATTTCAACAACCTCCAAATAGAATCCAAGTAACCGCGTGTTATCTAGGGTTGGATTCCATCCTCTAATATGCACAATGCTCCTCCTCCCAAGTAGGGAATTCTCTAAGCGAAGAACTCTCCATGTGGCCACAATGAAAAGTGTTCATCGAATTGTTAAGAGAAATTCAACACTTATAAGGAATAATATCAAGCTATCACCTAATTAGGAATAAGCAATCACTAACAAAGCTATCTCCACCATGCAAATATGCCACAAGTCATCTCCCAACTACCAATCCATCTAGGACCATCCAAGAGATGAACATATACCCAAGTACTCATAAACAATCTCAAACATAGTTTAAACACTTTCAATGGAATCTCAAAATGCAACATGTATTGTTCTTCACTAAATATTTATCAACTACATATGTGATACACATAGGTCGTTCTTTATATAATCAATATGAACCAATTTCATGTACCATCAATGTATATATTTGCATGCTTTTTTTCGTTATTGTTATATGCTATGTTTGTTTGTCCACTTTTGACTTGCTATTCACCAAATCCAAGGAAACTATAGTAAGTAATCAAGTGTATTTATTTGTATGCTTCCTTTGTTATTTTTATATGCAATGTTCATTTGTCCACTTTTAACTTGCTATTCAGCAATCCAAGAAAAATATAGTGAGTAATCAAGTGCATTTTAATTGTTAGGACATGCTGTGATGTCCAAGAACCAAGAACAGAGATCAGATAGTATAATTTAATCGGAGATTAAAGAGAAGAGAAAATAATGCTCCAAGATTATCAGTGGTGTCTAAAGACATCATTATATCATTAAATCGTAGCACATTATGATTAGAACATCACAATGCTTAATGAACAACATTACATCATCTCAACATATGATCATGATTCTTATGTTTTATATTCGACCCATAGGGTCCTTTATTTATAAGTACCAAATCTAACCAAAGTTCTTGAATTATGAAGGATTTGATCCAATGATGACATTTAGTCATTATTTTTTATAAATCTGTGTTATCTCATCAAATATCTTTATGTCGTTTAGTTGACTATTCAAGTCGATCCAACAATCTAGTTAACTCCTCCAAATATTTAGTCAGTGATATGGCTAGTCAACCATTGTCTTCCAGTCAGTTATGTGACTAACTCATCAACCACTCAGTCGAATATCTTGCAAGGTGATCATTCGAGCGACTGTCTAGTGTTAGTCAACCCTTCGATTGATTTTCTCCAAAATCTCTAGAGATGTGATGAACCAACATAACCTTCGGTTCCAACACCCCCCCCCCCCCAATAATTGTAACTCTTTATGAAGCCCTAACAAATCACGCAACTTGAAAAATGTGGCTTCAGTCAAAGGCTTTGTAAATATATCAAATAGATGATCATTTGTGATGTAATAAACAAGAGTGACAACCTTATCTTGAACCAATTGTCATGGATAATGGGCAAGATGTTTGACATGTTTTATCTTACTGTGTGCAACAGGATTATTAGTGACATGAATTGCACTTTGATTTCACGGTAGATAGTAGTTGAGGTATGAATGGGAAATCCAAGCTCATCCAAGAGCTGACAAACCAAAATTTCCTTTGTCCTTACATTAATAGCTCCATGAACTCTGCTTCCATAGTCGATAGAGAGACTACACATTGTTTCTTGCATGACCAGATCAAGGGGCCACCATTGAAGCAAAACACATAGCGAAAAGTGGATTTTTTGTCATCATTTTCACCTGCCCAGCTATATTTGGTGAAGTCGACCAATGAATATGAGCTTCGACAATATTTGATACCAAAGTGAGAGGTACCTTTAAGATAATGAAAAATACTCTTTAAAACTTTTCAATGACTTTTTGCAGATCTTGCATAAATTAAGAAACCATGCTAACAACAAAGGAAATGTAAAGTCAACTGTGAATCAAATATATGAGGCTACCAACCAGCGATCAATAAATGGTAGCATCGAATTTTGAAAAGGGACACTCTTTAGTCAACATAGCACTAGATTGAAAAGGAGTACCACACGGCTTACAGCCAATTATGTTGAATATTTTCAATAGGTCCAATGCATATTAAATTGAGAGATGAAGAGACCATTAGATAAAGGCAAGACATGAAGACCAAGAAAGAAATGCAAAAGACCAAGGTCAGTCATTTCAGAGGTAGCAGCAAGTTGATTCTTCAATCTAATAATGGCATCAGTATGAGCACTAGTGACAAGTAAATGATCAACATAGATAGCAACAATAAAGTATCACCATTAAGGTGTAATACATAAATATTATGACCATATTCACAACATTTGAACCCAAGATCAAGGAAGAATCGATCAATATTACATTACCAAGCTTGAGGAGCTTGCTTCAAACCATATAACGACTTTTGCAGTGGATTGAAAAGGTTAAAATCTATCACAAAACCTAGGGGATGCTCCATCTAGATTTTTTCAAACAAATCTCCATGAAGGAAGGCACTTTTAAAATCCATCTAATGAATTTTCTATCCAAAACGAGCAAGAAGTGAAAAAATAAGTCAAACAGAGTTCATTTTTGCAACTGAAGCAAAGGTTTCATTGTATTCAATTCATTTTTGCTATGAAAAGCATGTTGTGACCAAACAAGCCTTAAGACATGCAACAACACCTTCAAAAGTGAATTCAACATTCTTTTCGTGCAGACGAGGAACTAAATCCCATTCGATTCTTCAAAAAACAATCAACCTTAGTATGCATAGCATGTTCCCATTCAGGTTGTCCCTGTGCATTTGCAAAGAATTATGGATCACAAGTTTCATGAACACGAGTCATCAATGCAGAATAGCATGCTTCATGTGACTTCGAGTCGTCCAGCTAGTAGAAGCATCACCAACATCTGATCCAACAGCTTCAATAGTTTTAGCAGCCCACCAAGGTAAAGACAGTGTCAGGGAACGAGTGTGGGATTTAGAAATTTGAGCACTAGAGAGCATTAATTCAGTTGGAGATTACCAACCACGGTCGGCTCAAGAACAACAGTTGATGGAGCAATCCAGAGTATAAAAGAAAGGTAAAATCGAACCAATACTCAACAATGTCAAATGGATCATTGTTCATTGTTCCAGAAAATGACTTCAATAACTTAATCCCATAACAAAACTACCAACTTAATGAGAATTGTCTTCAAAACAATAACTCTAGCCAAAAAAGGCCCAAAAAACATGAAAAAACAGCCTAAAAACGATAAATGTTGATGTTGGAACAACATTTTCTTCAGGGTAAATTTTTAACATTTTGTTTCAATGGCAGTAAAAACAAAAAAAATTGCGCAAAAAACATGAAAAAAACTCCCTGAAAACAAAAAGTGTTGATGTTGGAACAATGTTTTTTTTAGGGGTAATTTTTCAACATTTTTTAGCAATGATGCTAAAGAAAAAATATCATGACTCCAAAAAAACTCAAAATTCTAACAATTTTTAGGCATGGAGTTAAAAAAAAATATATCACATCTCAGGAAAAAAAACAAAAACACAAAAAGACAAAAACAAAAGAAAACAAAAAAACAAAAACAAAAACAAAAAAAAACAAAAACCTTAAAATTCCAATAGTTTTTGGCAAAAACATGAAAAAAAATTGCGCAAAAAAAATGAAATAAACTCCCTGAAAACAAAGTGTTGATGTTGGAACAACCTTTTCTTTTAGGGGTAAATTTTCAACATTTTTTAGCAATGGCGTTAAAGATAAAATATCATGACTCCGAAAAACTCAAAATTCTAACAATTTTTAGGTATGGCGTTAAAAAAAATATATCACATCTCATAAAAACAAAACAAAAAAACAAAAAAAAAAAAACCTTAAAATACCAATAGTTTTTGGCAATAGTTTTAAAGATAAAATATCGCGACTTCAAAAAACCTAAAAATTCCAGCAATTTTCAACCATGGTGTTCAA
Source organism: Pinus tabuliformis (assembly GCA_031772625.1). Taxonomy (NCBI): domain Eukaryota; kingdom Viridiplantae; phylum Streptophyta; class Pinopsida; order Pinales; family Pinaceae; genus Pinus; species Pinus tabuliformis. The sequence goes on along the minus strand of CM062817.1, from coordinate 1,603,738,606 downwards.
GATAAATATCATGACCCTGAAAAACCTTCAAATTTTGACTTTTTCAACCATGACATTAAAGATAAATATCATGACTTTGAAAAACCTTAAAATTTTGACATTTTCAACCATGTCATTAAAGATAAATACCATGACTCTGAAAAACCTTAAAATTTCGACATTGTTCTGTTGAAATGTGGCAACAAAAATATTCCAATTTAATTTGTCCTTGAATTAAATTGTGAATTAAAATCAAATTTAGTCTTAACAGCTACTTGGAAATAATTAATTAAGTTATTTTGACTTAATTAGTTGGAGAAATTCAAGTTAGAAGTCTTTCTAAAGTCATGCAAGAGTTTTCCCTTAAATTAAGGAGATAAGATTGAGTTATATTTGAGTTGTAATTAGTTAACTCAGTTTACTAAGTTAAGTCCAGTTAAATTAGTTCCAAACTATTTGAGGAACTAATAGAGAGTTATCAATCAATTGATGCATGCATGCATCCAACTAGTGCTATTACAGTTCACTGAAGATTCCCTCATCAGAAACTTATGCATGTCTATTCTGAGAAAGACCCGGTTGAGATTAAAGTCAAGGACAGTGCACTATCAGTTGCATGTGTTTTCCTATAAAGAAAACTCATGCATGCAGAAGGAATCATTACTTGAGGATTGCGCAGTTCTGACAGTGTGTGAGATCAGGTGATCATCCACTAGGTAGAAGAGGTTTTCCACTTGGTGAAGTGAGAATCATCCCAGAGGAACAACGCAAGGAAATAGGAGCTTGGAGGGTAGAGAAGAAGGCTTGTGAGAAGCTAGGATTGCCTATGAGCATCTGTGAGGATTGTACTAAGAGTTGGCTAGCTGTGAGAGCTAAGGCTTTGTATAATTCCTCTGTATTTTCACCTTGTATGATAATACAGATAGTGGGGTTTTTAGCTGAGGCCTTCCCCAAAGTATTTTCATGTGTATTGTGCATTGATTCTTCTTCTTCTGTTATATTATTCAGCTCAATCTTTAAGCTTCCGCAAAATTGATAGTAGAAGTAGGTTATAGTATTTTGCTTTGGTTATATTGCATTATCGGGTTAACCTACAGTCATATTTTCTACACGGTCTCAGAAGAGCGAGATTTGTAGAGAATTTGAGGAATTTCTACATGTTCAGCCATGGAATTAAATTGAAATATCATGATTATAACTACCTTGAATTTCAACATATTTCGAGACCAAATATCATAACTAAAAAAAAAACAAACAAACAAAAACAAAAACAAAAAACTTTAAAAATGAATACTTGAATCAAAGAGTCATTATACAAAATGCTAAAAATATAACTATTTTAAAATCTCAGCCCAAGACAACTTAACACATTCCAAAAAAAACTTAAGAATCAACCATCAAATTGACAGTGGGAGCAATGTTTTACCCATCGCAATGAAAATTTAAAAATCAATCATCAAATTGACACATAGTGGATGCAAATTTGACTCATTCTAACAAAAACTTAAAAATCAACTATCGAATTGACATATAGTGGGTCAGATTGTTAGTCAAACATCGACACAAACCCTACAACAACAACAACAACAAAATGTAAAGAAAAAAAAAAAATCGAAATTAAATAACAAAACAAAATCACATTTATTGGCTTGAAAAGTTGACTAAAAATTTTACTATGATGGAGCTGAAAATGTCAAGACCAAAATTGCTCTACTCATATAAGCCTTAACCCTAGGAAAAAAATAAGAAGAAAAATAAAAAGATTAAAACAAATTAAAGAAGATAAAATTACATTAAATAAATAAATAAATAAAACTATAATATTATAAATTTAATTATACCCAAAGGACCCTGGATGGGAGACTGGCGCATGGGGCCGAAAGGGGATCACAGGCAGGTGCCAGGGTAGGGCAGGCGTGGCCGCCCTGGCCAAGGACATTGGAACCTGGCAGGAGTTGGAAGTTTTGATGTGGGAAGGTGTCAGTACGATCGCAGACAACGTGGAAGCCGTGAATCGAAAGACAGAAGGAAGACACGACTGTGACAGGTGGGGTTTTTTAATAGAATTCTCTCGGTGGGAAAAGGGTTTCCTCCCAAAAGGTCTGATACCCATGTGCTGGCACCGGAACCGGAAGTCACGATCCATTTCGTTTAGCGAGGAACAAGCCGCTGGCAGTTTCTAGGGTTTGCATGCAGGTTTTAACCATGGTAAAACATTGGGAGGCTCTCGACCTGGAACCATCGCCGGAGGACATTCTATCTGTCTGGGGGAAGGAGCTTACAACCCAAAATGTGGATTGGTATTTTGGAGCAGTAGACAGCCAGGGGTGTGTGAAGCCTTCTGTGGAAGGAACTGTTTACAATTCAAGCCCTAGAGTTTCGCTGGAAGAAAGCTTTGATCCGGAGGTGCAAAGTAAATCCGACACAAAGGGGCCTCAGGAGGAGAGTATAAGGAATGACTACAGTCTTTGCGCCATCTCTCGCCTAATTCAAGAAAGAAAAGGGAAGGGTTTGATCTCGAGCCCGAAACTGTCAGGGGGACTTGAGGATATTGTAAACTTTGGGGCGGCCCGAGGGATCCAAAACAGTGCAGGCAATGAACGAAGCCCGGCAGTAATCAGAGCCGTAAATGCCGAGATCTTAGTAAACCCTAGCCGGATCCCAGCTGCGGCTAATACTGGAACTGGAGAGTATACGGGTTCGAGACCCAACCTCAATAGATCAGGCAATGAGAGACTCGAAGAGGTGCATGAACCCATAGGTGGGTTAAAGGAAATTTCAGGAGGTGATGCAGATCCAGGAATTACCACACAGAAGGCATCCTCTGAACAACAAGAAGGGATACCCCAGAAGACCGTAAACACTCAGGCCGGGGAGGAGGGCCTGGTGGAAAATAAGTCTGGAGAGAAAAGGAAAAAATCGAAGCCCATTAAGAAGAAGGACATTGAAGACAACTTAGTGCTGGGTATGGACGTTCAAGTGGAGGAGGCAATAGAAGTGGCCGAATGCACCCTAGTTGGAAGAGCAAGAGGGAAGAAGCATACAACTCAATTCATTAAAAAGTGGGGAGAGCAGGTATGGCAGACGGACCTAGTCAAGGAATTCAAGGTCGCGGCTCTGGAAAAAGGATGGTTCAGGGTGAGATTTGCTAATAAAGAAGCGGCGGACTGGGTGATGGCGAGAAACTGGGCTTTTGGCAATTATCCGATATTATTCAAGAGATGGAGCCCAATGTTTGATGCTATGCATGAAAGGACTGATACATTTCCAGTTTGGGTGCGAGCCCCAGGACTGCCCTCCTTCCTCTGGGTAGAATCAGTTTTTAGGTCTATTGGGAACAGGCTGGGCACCTTCCTGGAGGCGGACATGTCGTTTCTTCAAACTCATAATATGGCGATGGCCCGGATTTTGGTAAATCTAAACCCAAGGGGAGGACTGGCGGAAAAGATAAACATCCAGTACAAAGAATACGTCTTTGAGCAAATTCTTGACTATGAGCATCTCCCCTTCAGATGCCATAGATTCCATGTCTACGGACATCTAGCAAGAGACTGTCCCATGGGGAAGCGCAGAAGAAGAAACCAGAAATCGCCGGAGGACGAAGGCATGTACGAGGCTCAGGAACCTCAGGCTCAGGAATTGGAAATAAAGAAGAACCCGACGATGGAGTCGATGGAGGTGGACTATCAGCTGGGGGAGAAGGAAATAGAACAGATCCCGGTCAGCCCTCCAGGCAGGGATGGAAGGAACGGAACAGAATCCGATAAAGAAAGAACGCCTGGAACAGAGCCTGTCAATGAAAGCCAGACTCAGAAGCCTATCAATGAATGTCCAGCTTCTTTGAGTACATCACCAGCTGAAGACCCTCCGGGTATGAGACTAGACTCAAGTAACCCATCTTTAACTCTTTCTGAATCTAAAGATGATTGCTTGATTACTAGTTTGATTTCTAAAAAATGCTCGCTTGATGATCAATTTCAAATTGAAAATTCTGTTGAAAATATAACGGCTGCCATCCCCTCCATTGATCTGAACTGCGAGGATGATCCCCCTGAGGAGCCAAAACCGGTCTCGGCCTCCCTTACCTGCCACTATAACCTAAGATCCCTAGATAAAAAGCCTGAGCATCTAGGATCGTTTGGAGGGATAGGTCGAACCTCTCCTCAAATAAAGAAAGTGAGGGGTAGGAAATCGAGTTTATCTAATGCCAAGGTTAGAGCAAAGATTGATGTTGCAGACGGGAAACAAATGACAATTCATGGGGCGCTTAGAGCTGTGAACCCCCAAGAGCCTGTAATTAAATGATCCTGTTATCCTGGAACTGTAGGGGGTTAGCCAGTAAACCCAAAAAATTGGCCTTAAAGGAGCTGGTTTTGAGTTCGAAACCAGATTATATCCTTTTGCAAGAAACTTTAGGCAACAGCACTGAAGTAGAAAAAGCTCTTACGGCCCTGCTTCCGGGGTGGCGGTTCTGTGCTTTGGACTCTATCGGCCATTCGGGAGGTCTGGCTATAGGATATAAGGAAGGAAGAGTGAGAATTTTAAATCAGTGGGGTCTGCAACGTGCTATGGGAACAGAGATTCAATCTACAGATCTTGATGTTCCTCTTACAATTGTAAATATATATGGGCCCTGTCAGGGAAGGATGGAATTCTGGAACGACCTTCTATCAAAAGATATAATGGGAAGAAGCAACATGGTTCTGGGTGGAGACATGAACTTCTCTTTAGGGAGGGCCGAAACCTGGGGTCCGGCGGCTAGAGAAGATATGCTATCAGAATTCTTTCAAAGCTCCATCACCTCTCATAACCTAATAGACATAAATCCCATTAAAATGAAACCCACATGGAGGAACCGAAGAGTAGGAGAGGCCAGAATTGCAAAGAGGCTGGATCGATTTCTTTTGAGTGAAGACTTGACTGCCAGTATTCCTATGTTTCGGCAGTGGGTAGGAGAAGGGGGAAATTCGGACCATTTCCCGATCTTTCTAGAGTTATCCATATTACCCAGGAAACCAGCAGCGCCTTTCAAATTCAATGCAACATGGCTGCAAGAGGAATCCTATGAAAAACTATTCAAGGAAACTTGGATCCATCCAGATGGAAGATCCCAGGAGGGGAAAGGTTTTTTGTTCATGGAAAATTTTAAAAAAATTAAAAAGGGCAACTATTGAATGGGAAAAGTCAAGGAGGGAGAGACAGAAAGAGGATCTAGTCCTCATCAATGATGAGCTCCAAAGGATGGAATGTACAGAGACAGACGGCTATAGATCTCAGGAGTCAAAAGAGAAAATTTTACTGCTAGAAAAACAGAGGGACCAAATTCTACTGGCAAAAGAAGAGGAATGGAGGCTAAAGAGCAGGGCAATATGGCTGAAGGCTGGGGATGAAAACACGAAGTTTTTTCACAACTATGCAAAAGGGCGGAAAAATGCAAATACAATATGGAAGCTAAAAAACGAGGAGGGTGAAGAGGTTAACTCATTCGAGGAACTTTCGAACATGGGGAGGAATCACTTTCAGAGCCTGTTTGCGGATCAAGGGGAAATCACACTAGCAGAAATTATCAGGACTGCACAATGCTTCCCTAGATATATCGAGGACGAGGAGGCAGAGAGTCTAATGCATGAAGTCTCAAAGGAGGAAGTAGAAAGTGTTATAAAATCAATGGCAAAAGATAAGAGCCCAGGTCCGGACGGATGGACCATAGAGCTTTTCCAACACTTTTTTGATAAAATTGGGACAGAACTAACAGAGGTAGTGGAAGAGTCTAGGAGGAAAGGAGAGGTATACAGCCCTTTCAACTCAACATTTATAGCACTTATCCCGAAGAAGGAGAATCCGGACTCTTTTGAAGACTTCAGGCCTATATCTTTATGCAACAGTATGTACAAAATCATTGCCAAAGTGATAGCAGTAAGGATTAAACCAATTCTTTCAAGATGCATTACAAATGAGCAGTTTGGTTTCCTGGATCGTCGACAAATACATGAAGCTATAGGAGTGGCTCAGGAAACTATCCACAGTGTCAAGCAAATGAAAAGAAAGGGAGCAGTGATAAAAATTGACTTATCAAAAGCTTATGATAGAATAAATTGGGTTTATATAAGGATGCTACTCACCCATTTAGGATTTAAATACGAATTCATCAGATGGATAATGGGATGCATTTCCAATGTAAACTTTGCAATTCTAATAAATGGTGCAGCCACCCCTTTCTTCAAAAGCTTCAGGGGGTTGAGGCAAGGGTGCCCCTTATCACCATTGCTTTTCCTTTTGGTGGCAGAAGGCCTGAGCCACCTGATTCGATCAGCCAAAAGAGAGGGAGCAGTAAAAGGATTGGAAGTTGCAGTCAATATGTTTATCACACACCTCCTATTTGTGGACGACATCTTACTGTTCACAAATGGAGGTCTGAATGAAATTAAGGAATTAAAAAACATCCTGGATCTGTTCATGAAAGCGACGGGAATGCAAATAAATTATAGAAAATCCCAGCTTATCACTGAAGGTTTAAATAGAAATGAGAAAAACCAGATTTCCGCCATTCTTCCCTTTGAAATGCACAGCATGGAGAATCCTTTCAAATACTTAGGATTTTGGCTGAAGCCTAACGCATATAGGAACCAAGATTGGAACTGGCTGGTGGCCAAAACTGAATCCAGAATATCTCAATGGAGTTACAAATGGCTATCCCGAGCAGGAAGACTGACTCTAATCAAATCAGTCCTCTTAGCTATGCCAGTCTATTGGGCTGCATTAACATGGGTTCCAAAGGGGATTCTAAGGAAGATAAATAGGATATGTAGTAGGTTCCTCTGGGTAGGCTTAAAGGAGGAATTTGTTCTTCCATGGGTAGCCTGGGATAAAATAGCAAGACCAAAAGAATGGGGTGGATGGGGGATAAAAAACCTTACAGATTTCAGTACATCCCTGGCAGCAAAATCAGGATGGAGAATAATCAAGATGGAGAATCTCTGGACAAAAGTGGTAAAAAGGAAATATATTGACCCCACTCCACTAGAAGAATGGATAAGGAAGGAAAGTAAGAAGGAGAAAAATGGTTCGGTAGTGTGGAAAGCCACTGTGGAGGCTTTCAAAGTGATAGAACAAGGGCTGGCATGGCAGATTGGGAATGGGGAAAGTCTAAAGATAGGAAAAGATCCCTGGGTTGGATGTAATGAAAAATATGCTCTCTCTCCAGGTTTAATCAGACATCTAGAATCCAAAGGAATTAGGCATCTAAGTCAAGTTGAGAAAGTTGGTTTCTCAACGATTTGGGGGCAATCCTGGAAATCTGGTGAAGAGCTAGGTCTTCGACCAGCCTGGTGGAACGAATGGAGGGTATACACCGAGGAATTAACTCGGTCCAATGTAAGAATAAGGGACAGACAGGATCAGCTGGTCTGGGCACACGCGGAAAATGGATCGTACTCCCCAAAATTCGGATATAAATATCTAATGAACAGAAAAGGATGGGGGGAACTAGAATGGTGGGAAAAGCTGATCTGGAAATTAAAATGCCCAGCAAAAAGCTAGACTATTTTTTTGGTGCATTATAAAAAGAAAAGTCCCTACTTGGGACTTGCTTCAAGCTAGATACAAGCAAGGGCCGGGGAGATGCTCTCTATGCAAGGCAGATTCTGAGAATATAAATCATATTTTCCTTGCATGCCCTTTCGTCAAAACAGTCTGGGCAGAGGTCGGGAAGCTCATAGGGAAAAGGATTGAATGGGAGGGAGGAAATGTACAGGAGGTTTGGGATAAATGGTGGCGTAACTATCCCGGTTGGAAAATGAGAAACCTTCCTCCTATCATATGTTGGGGAATATGGATTGCAAGAAATCGGAGTATTTTCATGGAGAAGGAAACCACAGCTGAATCAATTGCAATTCAAAGCTCTGCTATCCTTGAAAGCATTCCAGATTCAGAGGAAGGAAGCAACACCAGGCAGATTAGGGAGGAACAGATCCGAGAAGGGATTCCTTGGGCATATTTCGACGGAGCATCACAGAACAACACAGCAGGAGCAGGAATGATCATATATTTAAGCAAAACCAAGTCTTTAAAAGCTTCTGTAGGGTTAGGCACAGGGACAAATAATTATGCAGAACTTACAGCCTTAAAACTTCTTCTATGCTGGCTTATACACAGGAACATTCTTACAGTTCAGATCTTTGGAGACTCTTTATCTGTTGTTAATTGGGTCAACAACAAAAGTAGATGTCACAATTATATGCTTAGACCTTTGCTTGAAGAAATTATGTCCTTAAAAATCTCTTTTAATGTATTCACAATCTGTCATATCTACAGGGAGCGAAACGTTACAGCGGATACACTTTCTAAAGAAGGTTTACAGCAAGCTATGGGCAGTTGGAAAATAGTGGAAGAAGATCAGGGACAGATCCGTGTGTCGGATCAGCCTCCATGCTCTTAATGTCTATCATCCTGTCTTTTAATTTTTGTTTCTTTCATATGTTTTTTGGCATAAACAATTGGTACATACGATATTATGTTCTGAACTACTTGTTGGTGAAACAATGTCACAGTTTCTGATTATGTCATTTGCTATTTTCGTTTTGGGTTGTTTTCCTCTTAAGAGGAAGCCCAGGAAATAGTAAGTGGACAATCACAGTGGGATCTCTACATTTTGACTGGTATTGAGTACATAATGGGCTGAAAACGAAACTGAATTTCGTTCTTTTCAGCTGCTTTTAAACCAGATTTTGAGACACAGAAAGGTCTGTTCTTTTTGTAGCAGCTCTATGATTTTGTCATACAGCAAACGGAATGCCTTTGGCATATACTTGTAACTTTTTATGTTTAATGAAAAGTTCGCTTTTTTCCTTGGAAAAAAAAAAAAAAATATATATATATATATATATATATATATATTGTTAAAAAGACTTAAAGAAAAAATAGAATCAAGCATAATTTATCTTTAAAATAATAATAAAAAAATCTATGACAAAAAAGAGTAAAATAAAAAATATATATATTCCACAAAAGTTTAAAAATATATTTAAAAAAAGATCAACCATTACAAAATATAAAAACTTAGATTAAAAAATAAAAAATAAAAATATCACATGATTTAGAAATTTAAATAAAATAAAAGCAAATAAACAAACAAAACATTATAAAAAAATTCAAGGAAAAACACATTTAACAAAAATGTAAAAACAATAAAAAAATTGGAATTAAAAAAGTTTATATATATATATATATTAAAAATGAATAAATTTAAAAAAAAAAAGCAAAACAAAACAAACAATTCAAAAAAACTTTTTTTTTAATTTGTTTTTGGTTTTAATGTTTTTTTAAGTATTTTTATACCCGTATATTGTAATCAGTTTGGGTCAAAATGCTCTAACTCTTAATTAATTTGCAAATTTTTAGAAACTATTTTCAAAGTTTATTAAAGTTTTTGTAAAATTAAATATTAAACTTAATTTTTTTAAGTTGAAAATTATTTTTTGAATTTTCTAAATTTTAATTTCTAATTTTTTATTAGTTGATGACCAATTTTATGTGGTTTAAAATCAAATTTTCGGAATTAAAAATTGTTTAAAAAAATTAAAAATAAAGAAAAAAAAAACTTCTAATTGCCACGTGTCCTCATAAATTAATTAAAAAAAAATCCAAATTTATGTATTTTACCATAATTAATATTTTTTTTTTCCAAAAAAAAAAGTTTTCATTACAAGCTTTTACTAACCATGGAAACTAGCCGATTTAAAAAATAAAAGCAACAACGTTGCATACTACATTGTTTGTTCCATTGTTGATTTTCTTCATATTTTTTCCTTGTTGATTTTTGTTATTATTTTTTGTAAGCTTGGTAGATCCTTCCATTTTCATTAATATAAAAGCAAGTTACATCCACATAACAAATAGTTAGGTGGCCTCAACTTGCTCTGAGGGAAACCAAGTTTGTTGGTCACCTAATAGCGTGATATGCCATCCAACAACAAAAAATAAATAGTCTTTCTAACCAAGCTAGATACGTTTGTATGCCTTTGCCTTACTTATATACTGCTTGTCTATAAACAAAAGGAGTAACATCCTGAAAATTAAAAGCTTCCTGCATACAAAAAAAAAAAAAATTGAGAAACCAGCTAGCAGACTACTCTTCTCCCTTAGCATACACAGACTTCACCGGAACTGGGTCCTTAGCATTGGAGCCTGGATGCTTTGTCTGTGAGAGAATGCAAGGGAGGTGATATTCAATTCGACGAAGGCAACCATCTTGTTTTTGCATATGAAACTGGAGCTTCTGAAAATCTTGTTTACAATTAGGAAAGTCCTGCACAGTTGTTGCCATACTCACAGAGACCTGCTCCAAGGCCTTTCCCAAGATACTCGTCATGGACCAATACATGCATAAGGTTTTTTTGAATTGAGTAACAAGACCACGAGTGTTCCCTAGGTCCGGCACCATAGCTCGCCAATCCTCCACCTCAATTTCCATCAAATCAGCATGTTTGTTCAAGTCTGCTTCTCATTCCTCAATTAACTGTCGGATTTCCTCGCTCGTTCCTTCACGGTATGTTGTGTTTATGATGTTGGCAATTGGTTTGTGTCCCCTCAATTTTCCCCCAGAGGAGCTGGGCTGCTTTGCCTTCACTGTCCCCCTGGTTTTCCTACCACAACCTCTTGTAGTCGTCGTCCGGGCCATTGTCGCGTACTTGCAATGTGCAGTGGAGACAGGGGTAGGGCGAATTGCTTGCACAGGTGGTACCTCGAGCCTAGAAGCTTCTCACTTCCAGGTGACACTACCGCCCCACACACCTGTCAAGGGAGAAGCATGAAATGGTGATTTTCAATACAGAATCTGAGGGACTTCCTCCCTTCTCTTCCAATGCATGCCATCCTTACCATCCGACCCAAATAGAGAGACAACCTCCATAACCCATAACCTGTTAACATAACATCTATAAAAAGGTTTGAAGAAAACAACAGGGCTTATACCATAAGAATTAACCCAGTACCGAGACCATCACAGAGCCATAGTTATATGACCAAAAAGACTCCCACAGAGGCAGAGGTCATGGAAATTGGCTCCAAAACAAACAGAGAAAAACCCCTGACCTTTTCTCGGGAGATACAATAAGACAAAACCCAAAGGTGGCGAAGTTGACAACCCATCCCCAAACCCCAGCAATGTCGGGCCGAACCAAAAGGAAGTCCCATGGACCGACCATTGAGATACAAACCCCGTATAACACTGTCCTAGATAGGATAATTCCTAACTGAATAGACACATAAACCATGTCAGGCCAAAGGGCCTGCTGTAGCAAGGAAGACATACGCATGCAGCTTCATGGAACCTCGCTTTCTCACAAACCCCAGCAAATTGACACCATGCAGTCCCAAATCGCTTAAATATATAAGTTGTTGTATGGAGGAGAGAAAGGAGTGACAGCTCACATACCAGTTTACCCTCGCACTGAGAATATTATCCCACCACCTCGCCTAGATCCGCATTGTTCCATTGAGCTTGACACCACCCTTCCTCACTCCTTTACCATGAACAGAATACTTACCGGCTTCTCTCTCAGAGCGTTTAACAAAATGCCAAACCCAAGACTCATTGTCGCTGCCACCTCCTACGGGAGTATTTACAACTTGCATGCATGGAGCCACCGCACCTATCACCTCAAGCATGTGGAGGGTGGTGGGTTTGTACCCCAAGGCCATTGTCAATAAATTGCCATGATGCCAGTGTTGTCAAGCTCACACCTTGATCGAGGGTTGTTGATTTTTATTATTGAATGGACTTGGTTCAATCATTTTTCTCAATAAACCTTACCTATATTATATATTTTCACAATTCAATTTTCAATCATAATGCAATATATAAAAACAAAATTTAATTTAACACTAAATTAAATAAAATTTTCTCTTTTGTCTTCACAATTTTAATCACTATATATATATATATATATATATGCACTCACACTTAAGCCTTTGTGTAACTAATTTTTTTATTTTAATATACTAAACATTGTAATTTTTTATATTAGATATTTTATTACATATGAATTATTTGCCACGTGATTAAGACGACACATGATACTTCATATCAATTTGATTTTTTCGACATAGAAATTCTACCATAGATTATTTATTTGTCGTTGAATTAGGATGAGTATAAATTTAAAGTTAAATAAATAGTTTGTTACAATAATTAGCTTTTTAAAAAATTATTTTATATATATATATATATATATATATATATATATATATATATATATATTGTAATTTCTCCTCCTTATTTGGTCTTATAAGCTAAAGATGGAATAAAATGTGCACAAGCACATTTCAATAAACTCTTAACTTTTATAACAAATGATGATGTTGGAGCTAATGTTTCATCCAAAATTATATATGCACCTATCTCTATTTTGCTCCAAGGTTATCTAGTCCATTAATTACTTATGTTACTTCTCTTTGTCGTATTCAAATGTGTTTCATTATTAGATTTATGAATTTATTCATGCATTCAATAATTGCTATCGATTACTTTTTGCATAAAAGACAAGTACTAAGCAACAACGTTGCATATTATATTTGTTTTTCTAAAAAAAATTAATGTTTTTATTTTTTTTTCAGTGTTTCTTACATTTCATTATATATATATATATATATATATATATATCACTATTATTTATATTTTTTTTAAATAGTTGTAATAATTGTTTTTTAAATATTTCTAATTTTTTTTTATTTTTCCTAAATTGATTTTATTTTTGAGAAGTTAATTTTTTTTAAATGTTTTTAAAAGTTTCCTTTTAATTTGTGGTTTAAAATATTTATTTGGATTGTTTTATTTTATTTTATTTTATTTTATTTTATTTTAAACAAATATTTTTATTTTGTTATTTTGATTTTTTTTGTTGAAACTATTTTTGCATTTTTTTTTTGCTATTTTTACTTAAAATTTTGTGCGAATCATTATTTTTAGTTTTAAAAAAATAATAATAATAATAATAAATAAATAAAATTTACTTCGTATATTATTATGTTTTAACATAAAATTTGCTATTTTTTCAACTTTTTCTATTCATTTTTTCCATAAAAGTCATTTATTTGACATGTCATTTTTAGCGAAAAAAATACAGAAATGTGTTATTTTTTTGTTATATTTATATGCAAAACATGTATTTTTTTGTTAACGTTTTAAAATTATTATTATTTTAGTGATAATTATTTTGTGTATTGAAGTATTAATTAACAATATATAAATATATAAAAATAATCATTACTTTAAAATATTTATTTTATTATTATTTTTTAACCTTGCAAAAAAATCAAAATTTCATTACAAAACAAATATTGCAAAAAAAATAAAAAATAAACGCAAACTTGAACAACATTTCAAAAACAAACATCCTAGGAATAAAACAATGAAGAAAAAGAAGACCACAACTTGAAATGTGTTAAATAACTAACATTTAAAAAAATGTACATACATAAGACAAGAAAATTTAAAGTGTCAAAAATATGTCCTCTAAAAAACAAAAAAAAAACTACTTCATATATTATTATTTTTTAACATAAAATTTTCTATTTTTTCAACTTTTTATATTCATTTTTTCCGTAAAAATCATTTATTTGACATGTCATTTTTTGCGGCAAAAAAAAAAAATACAGAAATCTGTATTTTTTTATTATATCTATATGCAAAACATGTATTTTTTTTGTTAACGTTTTAAAATTATTATTATTTTAGTAATAATTATTTTGTGTACTGAAGTATTAATTAACGATATATAAATATATTAAAAAATCATTACTTTAAAATATTTATTTTATTATTATTTTTTAACCTTGCAAAAAAATCGAAAATTTCATTACAAAAAATTATTGCAAAAAAACAAAAAACACAAACTTGAACAACACTTCAAAAACAAGCATCCAAAGAAAAAGAAGATGACAACCTGAAATGTGTTAAATAACTAACATTGAAAAAAAATGTACATACTCAAGACATAAGAAAATTTAAAGTGTCAAAAATATGTCCTCAAAAAATAAAAAGAAAAAATACTTCATATATTATTATTTGTTAACATAAAATTCATAAAATTTGTTATTTTTTCAAAAAAAAATTCATTTTTTCAATAAAAATCATTTATTTGACATGTCATTTTTAGCGAAAAAAATTACAGAAATGTGTATTTTTTTATTGTTATATTTATATATGCAAAACATGTATTTTTTTGTTAGCATTTTAAAATTATTATCATTTTAGTGATAATTATTTTGTGTATTGAAGTATTAATTAACCATTAAAAACAAAAAAAAAAAAAAAATATATATATATATATATATATATATATATATATATATATATAAATAAAAAACAAAATAAAACAAAATAAAATAAATAAATAAATCATTATTTTAAAATATTTATTTTATTATTATTTTTTAACCTTGCAAAACAATCGAAAATTTCATTACAAAAAACACAAACATGAACAACACTTCAAAAACAAACATCTTAGGAATAAAACAAAGAAGAAAAAGAAGACGAAAACTTGAAGTGTGTTAAATAACTAACATTTAAAAAAAAGTACATACATAAGACATAAGAAAATTTAAAGTGTCAAAAATATGTCCTCAAAAAAAGAAATTACTTTATATATTATTATTTTTTAACATAAAATTTGTTATTTTTTCTATTCATTTTTTCCATAAAAATCATTTATTTGACATGTCATTTTTAGCAGAAAAAATACAGAAATGTGTATTTTTTTTATTATATCTATATGCAAAACATGTATTTTTTTTGTTAACGTTTTAAAATTATTATTATTTTAGTGATAATTACTTTGTGTATTGAAGTATTAATTAACGATATATAAATATATAAAAAAATCAGTATTTTAAAATATTTATTTTATTATTATTTCTTAACCTTGCAAAAAATTGAAAATTTCATTACCAAAAATTATTGCAAAAACCACAAACTTGAACAATACTTCAAAAACAAACATCCTAGGAATAAAACAAAGAAGAAAAAGAAGACGAAAACTTGAAATGTGTTAAATAACTAACATTAAAAAAAATGTACATACATAAGACATAAGAAAATTTAAAGTTTCAAAAATATGTCCTCCAAAAAACTAAAAAATTACTTCCTATATTATTTTTTTTAACATAAAATTCATAAAATTTGCTATCTTTCCAACTTTTTCTTTTCATTTTTTCCATAAAAATCATTTATTTGACATGTCATTTTTAGCGAAAAAATACAGAAATGTGTATTTTTTTATTATATCTATATGCAAAACATATAATTTTTTGTTAATGTTTTAAAATTATTATTATTTTAGTGATAATTATTTTGTGTATTGAAGTATTAATTAATGATATATTAATATATAAAAAATTCATTACTTTAAAATATTTATTTTATTATGATTATTTAACCTTGCAAAAAAATCGAAAATTTCATTACAAAAAAATATTGCAAAAATAAACAAAAAACATAAACTTGAACAACACTTCAAAAACAAACATCCTAGGAATAAAACAAAGAAGAAAAAGAAGGCGACAACTTGAAATGTGTTAAATAACTAACATTTAAAAAAAATGTACATACATAAGACATAAGAAAATTTAAAATATGTCCTCCAAAAAAATAAAATAATGATACATCAATGTTTTTCAAAATCAGTATGAAAATCATCAGCATTTTAAAACAATTATCCATACTTTATACATAAAAAAAAAAAAAATTAAGTGTGAAAAATAGGCCCCTCCAAAAAAAATGGGTTGACGCTACATCAACACTTTTCAAAATCAGCTTGAAAATCACTAACATTTTAAAAAATATGCCCATATTTAATACATAGGAAATTTAAAGTGTCAAAACTATGCTCCAGAAAAAAGTGTGTTCTAAATCAACACTTCTCAAATTCGAATGATTTTTTGCAACTTCTAAAATAGTGAGAATTTGGTACAATTCCCATTAAGTTGGTAACTTTCTTCCAAAAGCCTTCTCATGAAAGATGACATTTCTTTAATAATAATTTGCTACTTTACAAGATCAAATAATCAATATGCTTTTGACTCGTCAAAATAACCTGTCATGACACAAACATGGCTCTTTGCATCCAATTTATTTCTACAACCATTAGGAATATGTGCCTACGCAATGCATCCAAAAATTATGGGGTAACCAACGAAGAGTTTCCAACCATACCAACATTTGACTAGAGTCAAAGAACTAACAGCGTTAATCGGAAATTCAAAAGGTAGTTGGCAAAGTAAACCGCTTCAACCCAAAACTTCGTCAATAACTCCTTTGCTTGTAGAAAAAAAACAAGTCATTTCAACTAGGATGTGGTTCTTCCATTCCACCATGCCATTCTACTATGGAGTACGAGGGACCAACCTCTGCCAGGAGATACCCAACTAAATAAGGTAATCTTCAAGTGGTCGATTCACTTATTTTCCACCATTATCTGATCTTAGGCATTTAATAGATGGTTGGATTGTTTTTCAACCAAGGTCTGAAATTCCTTGTATCTTTCAAAGACATGCCTCTTATTTCTCAAAAAATATATCCAAGTAAATCTTGAAAAATCATCAATAACTGTCAAATATACTTGGCACCAGCCAACGAAGGCTTATTTAGGTAGCAAAGATCACTGTAAAGAGGCTCCAATGGTAGTTTTGCATGCCATGCTTTCCCAAATTCAAACGGTGCCTGATGATGCTTTCCCAATGTACATCCCACACAGAGTCCATCAAGTGGAAGTATATTTGGTAGGTCGGCAACCATATTTTGATTTTCCATAGTTTGGATGCTCCTAAAGTTCAAATGTATGAATCGTTCACGCCAAAGTTGACTTTGTTCAATTGTTTGTGCCACAAGAATAGTCGGCTTAGGATGGGGTCAATACAGGTTGTGAAACTTATATAGTCCATCAATCGAGTCGAAGATACCCTTAATGACAACCAACCAATCTTTTTTTAAATCTTTACAATGAACCAATCTAGCCAAAATTCAACAATTTTTCCAATTTGTGTCGATTACAAAACTAACAACTTTGCGCTCAAATTAGGCACATGATAGACACTCAAGATTTTTCCATGTTGATAAGGTACATCACAAGAACTAACAACGCCAAGAGAAAAGCCATATGCTATGTAGATCTTTTGTTCAATAGCCTTATCTAGGGAGGAAAATAAAGAAGCATCCTTTTCCATATGGTGGGTACAACCAGAATTAACAACCCTTCATTTTAATAATGTGGTATGAGCATGAAGAGCTTGCATTCTAGGTAAAATTGTCGGTAGATCAATTAGTCGATCGTTTAGTTTCAAGTGATTTTAATTTCTGCTCAAAGTCATCTCTCTTCTTGAAACAGGTTTTCTCCACATGTCTAGTTTTCCCACAGTGGATACATGTCTTCTTCTTAAGATTCTTCTTGGTTGATTTAGGCGCATTCTGTTTTTGGTGTTTGGGATCAAGATACTCTGGTGGAGTTCAAATTTTCTTTTGTGTCAACTTGCTCTTACCTTTGAGTTGATAGGCTTGGGACTTATTACCAAGCTTCCCTTCATCGAGCAACCTCTGTTAATCCTTTATCAACAAATCACAAAATGTATCAAAGGTATAATCCTTACCATCTTCCTTGCCCAATCTCCAGTTAGTGCAGAATGAGGAACAAAACACATTAGAAGGTGTCTACAAATTCATAGAGACTAGTTTTATGAGTTGTCCATATTTCTTCAGATAGTTTTTCCCACAGTCGTCCAATTTCAATTGTATCTCTTTGATGCAAGCTAGGTAGTCCTCAATTCTTTCAAAAGAATGAGGATCAAGAGAGAACAACTCCTTTTCTAACTCCATGACCCAACTTTCATCGACTTTGTCAAACAACAACCTTATCTTCTTCCAGACTTTGTGAGGGCGATAAATCTCACTCATATGAAAATGAATTTCTCGAGCAATATAGACCGTGATGACGCCAACAACCTCATAATTATTCCATCAATAATAAACTTCGTATGATCATCCTTTGGATCTGGAACAATGGTTCTCATATACTACCAAAACCCTTTGCTCCTCAAAAGGATTTCCATATCTAGTGCCCAAACAACATAATTTTTCCCATTCAAAACAACATGATCAACCTTGGTTGTCATCTTAACAAAATTCAAATAGATCTAATGTTTCTTTAAAAAAAAAGTTTCATGCAGCAAATCGATCAGCCCAAAGTCAATTACAAAAAGATTTGACTCAATACAATTTGTAAATAACAAGGCTAGGTCTTAAACCATCAACTCTGATAGACATGCTTTGATGTTCAAAAACTAAAAAAAAAAGCAGATAGTAGAATCTAATTAGAGATTAAACAAAAGATAAAATAACACTCCAAGATGATGGGTGGTGTCTAGGGACATCATTATATCATTAAAGCACAATGCATTATGATCAAAACATCACAATGCATATTTGAACAACATTACATCATCTCAACATACAATCATTGGGTGCCATCTTTAGAAAATTATGATAAAAACAACATAAACTTTGAAACGGGAACTGATATTGTTACATGTTTCGTAGAGATAGCAAAAAAGTGACCCGATTTTGAAAAGGGGCGATGCAAAACACACATAGTTTTTTTAGATCATAGTTTCTGGCACTTTAAATAACTGATACGATTACTCGTTTCGTAGAAGTAGCAAAAAAGTGACCCGATTTTGAAAAGTGGTGATGCAAAATACATTTTTTTTTTTTTCGGAGCATATTTTTGACACTTTAAATTTTCTTATGTATCAAATATAAATATTTGTTTTTAAATGTTAGTGATTTTCATGCTGATTTGAAACGTGTTGATGCAGCATACCTTTTTTAGAAGACTTATTTTTCACACTTTAAAATTTATTATGTCCAATTTTTTTTGAAATCATGATTACTTAACGAATTTTCAAGTTGTTTTATTTTTCTTTTTTAAATGTTGATTACTTAAAAAAAAAAAGTGTTAAAAAAAAATTATTTTATAAACCATAAATGAATTTGGAAAAAAGAGAAAAACAAAATTTAAAAAATATATATATAAAATTAAGCAAAAATAGAAAAATTAAAAAAACATATATATATATATTAAAAACAAACTAAATTAAAAAAATAAAAAATTAACAAAAAATAAATAAAAACTAGTAAAATTAATATTAAAAATATTTAAAAAAATAAACAAAAATAAACTCCAAAATATATATATATATATATATGAAAATTTTAAAAATATATATATTTTTTCACATTAAAAAAATAAAATAAAATCAAAAAACATTTAAAGTTTAAAAAGAATATATATATATATATATATATATATATATTCAACCTTTTTACTTTTTATTAAGCCCTATATTAAAAAAAAAAACCATTTAACTTTTCTTGATAAATAAATGTCTTTTATTTAAAACAAAAAAATATGCGCATAATTTTTATTTTTATTTTTAAATAACTTTTTTAATTTAAACACCTCAAACCTTTTCCCGAGTTTAGAATTCTGTGATCCATAACGTTTAAAGAGAAAATTTTCTAGAGATATCACATCAAATAATTTATTGGAGCCAAAGTTTCAAACCCTCCACTGTGGTTCATCATCAAGGCAAAGGTGGAGCATCTGATCTAACATTAACAATATATATAGGTGGAGATGCTTCAAAAAATATAAATTGATCCGTTAGAAAGTCAAAAATAAAAATTAATTTTATCGAAACGTTATAAATTCAAAATAATTACAAACGTTTAAAAACATTCTCATAATATTTAAAAAAAAAAGGAATAATAATAATAAATAATAACAATTAAAATAAAATAAATAAATAAGCATAAAAAATGAATAATTAAGAATCATATATATATATAATTTTTTTTAAATAAAAATAAGCATAAAAATTCAAGAATTAAGAATTATACATTTTTTCAAAAAATATAAATAAATAACTAATAATAATAATACTAGATAAATAATCAAAGAGATATAGAACAGTCGGTGAAGGAGCGCGTTGTTAAGGTGCTCCGTAAACAAAGGTCATCGGTTCTAGTCTCGCCGATACCAAAAATCCAGCATGGTTTCCGCTGGTGTGGCTCAGGCCGAGTGCGATTCCCGGGTGACTTTAACGGCTTATATGCCCCTAAGTCGTGGCCTCTCAACCACAGGGTAAGTGTGATTTTCAGGATTCACTCACTTATCAACCAAAAAAAAATTAATACTAGATAAATAAATAAATGTAAAATGTAAATTAAGCAAATAATAATATTAAATCAATAGAAATTCAAAAAATATATATATATATATGTGTGTGTGTGTGTGTGTGTGTTCCGAAGGAAAAATCAAAATCTAGATAAACGGTGAAATTCATGTAATAAATAAAAACTAAGAATGGAGAGCAAGGATCCAGTTGCTACTAATTTTCCAGCCTTCATTCCTATTCAGATTGTTACCATGCTTCTCAATTTATGCAGCCTCCTCCGCCTAGGGCCACGCCACCACGGGCGGCCGAAGGGTGGCGGGGGTCAATGTTTTTTTTTTTAATTAAAATTTTGCCAAAAAAAAGGTTAATAGTTTATTTATTTTGTTTTAAATAAAAAATACTTATTTTTGAAATTTTCTTTTTTTTAAATAAAAATTTTAAATGTTTTTATTTTTTTAATAAAAAATATATATTTTGTTTTAAATTTAATTTTAGATGTTTGTCCTTTTTAAATATATATATGTTTTTTACTTTTTAATTGTTTTTTGGTTTTTTTTTTAATTTGAGTATATTTTTGTTTTTTAGGTTTTTTTTTATTTTTTTAATCTTAATTTTAGTAGTTTTTAATTTTTATTTTTTTGTTAATTTTTTATTTTTTTTAAATCCAATTTGTTTTTAATTTTCATTTTCTTTTTTAGTTTTTTTGTTAATGTTTTTTAATTTTTCTATTTTTACTTACTTAATTTTGTAGTTGTTTTCTTTTCTTTTCCATATTTTTTTTAGCCAAATTTTTTTATGTTTTTTAAGATAAAAAAAAAATAAATAAATAAATAAATAAAATATTTCATTTTTTTAAAATATGTTTTTCTTACTATTTATTTGTTTATAATTGTTAAGTTTTTTTTTTTAATTTTTTAATTCTTATCTTTTATAGGTTAATTTTGTTATTTTTAACATTTTTATGATTGATTTTTTTTGTTAATTTTTTTTTGTCCTTTTTTATATATTTGAAATTTTTTTTTTTTATGTTTAGTTTTTAGTATATATTTTAATTTATGTTCTATTATTTTTTTTAACTTTTTTTGTTTTGTGTTTTTTCATTGTTTTAATTTTTTAATTTTTTATTTTATTTTATGTTTTCATTATTCTTTTGAAATTTTAATGTTTTTCGAAGTCATGATAAAATCTTTTACACCATTATTACGACCAAAAAAAAAAGGAAAGAAAGTGTTATTCCAGCGTCGACACTTTTCATTTTGAGGGTGTGTTTTGGACAATTTTTGCACAAAAAATACTTTTAACCGCCATTTTTAAAACATGTTAAAAATTTACCGTAAAATACAATACAAAAAAAAGGTGTTATTCCAGCATCAACACTTGTCATTTTTGGCACTGTTTTTGATGTTTTTACGGGGTTTTTTGGCTAGAGTCCATGTTTTGAGTTTATAGTTCCTGTTTCAATGTTTACATTGTTTAAATCTGATATTTCTCAAAAAATAAGGTTCCATGCAACAAATCAATAGACCCAAAGGAAATCACGAAAAAAATCCAACTTAGCACAATTTGCTAATAACAAGGTTAGGTCTTAAACCATCAGCGATGATACCATATTGGGAAATGCTTTGATGTCCATGAACTAAGAACAGAGAGCAAAATCTAATCAAAAATTAAATAGAAGAGAAAATAAAACTCCAAGATAATGGGTGGTGTCTAGAGACACCATTATATCATTAAAGCATTGTGCATTATGATCAGAACATCACAATACATAATGAACAACAAAACATCATTTCAATATACGATCATTGTGTTGAAAAATGTAACTATTGTTAATCTTCATAATGTAATAAAATGTAATTTTTATCATTGATTATATTCATTATTATTATTTTATTTTTTGTCAAAGCATGTCCAGGCTTATAGAGTCAAAAGAGTAAAAGAGAATGTATTATGTGTCATAAGAAATGCATTTGAGTCAAGTTTCATTTGGACATTTTGTAAGAAAATAAAAAGAATTTTTATATTGAGTCAAAGTCCACCAAAATTGTCAATTTGACCCTCCTTAGGAACAAGTCAGCCCGAGCTTCTAAGAGCCACGTATTCAACCTCTTGGACAAACATATATAAATGATAGTTCAATCACTTTGGAGGATATTCACTCATCATCATCATATATATCTTCTGCACCTAAGTAATCGAGAAAAGGACGAAGAAGAATGAAAAGAAGAGCTCGCACATGTGGAAGAATTTTGTGAAAAAAAACCCGAAATTCTAATCTAATTGCAAGCCCGAAAATTCAGGGGCGATATTTCAAGAAGGCCAGAAAATTTAGGAGTAAAATTTCAAGAAGACCAGTTTGACCTAAGTTGAATTTTGACTTTGTAGGTGACTTGAAGGAGGGTTGGACTTAGATTTTTGGTGGCAGTTTTCGATCTTGGTCTTGGACATCTCATTTTGATATTATTCTATAAGAGGATTGTTGTTGGGCTTTCCCCCTTGTGGGGTTTTGCCCTGGCTTGGAGCCCAATTTCTGGTGTCTCTTGTCTTTTGTGCACTATGATCTTTATTTTCTTGTTTTGAATGGTAATTGCTTGATGAAAAATAGAGGAAAAATAAAAGAAAAACGTTAAATAACTTCACAAGTAATTATCATGTTAAGAAATTCCCCTTTGCATTGGAATTTCAACATGGTATTGGAGCTATGATAAAGACATGACTATTGTTGGAGAATTGGAGAAACCCTGAGAAGTCAAGATCATAAAGAGCAAAGGCATTAAGAGACAATAATCAAGGACTATAAACATCATTTATCCATTATATGAGCCACCTTTGAAAATTTAAGAATGCGGACCTAAAGCACTCAAGACATACTCATTAGAAAAATCCACATTTGTGGAAAATTTTGTGCTAAATCCAAGACATCAGTCGCACTCTCTTTTATGAAATTCATTCGAACTTTATCAAAGGTATATCTACAAATATTTTGAGGCATACATTATCTAAAATACATGAAGACTCAAGGCTTAATATGATGCGAGTTTTGATCCTATACATGATACAAGTTCTAGTCATATATATATGATGCAAGTTTTGTATATAATGTGAAGTATTTGTTATATAAAGATTATGTGAATTCCTGTGAAGATACAATGCAAATTATGTTATGATAACCCGAGCTCCTATGTCCATGTAATGAGAGTCTCTGTGGCAATACAAATTCTCTGTGATGCATGTTTTTTGTGATATGACATATTTCTCTGTGAAAAAAGTTTCTATGGTGACATATCTCGCCATGATGCAAGTTCCTGTGGACATCTCTTGTGGTATATTTCTAGCATTGATATCTTTATGAAGTAGCTTATATATCTATGATGTAACAAACATGCAAAAACAATGTGGCTAAATATCTTGTGGATGAATCATGACTGACATGCTAAGGCAAGTTATGGGCATATGTAGCAAGCAAAGGAGCAGGTAAAAAGAGTTGATAAGATACAAATGTGCACAGAGGTATGAATTTTGTGAACCCGTTGCGACTCGAGACTTGAATAACCAAGCATACCTTTCAAATTCAAGGCATTCACGATGACACCAAGATTCAAACTATCCAAGGAATTTGAATCCTCTAAAGTTTAAGTAGATAAATTTTTGGAACAAATGATGAGTTTGAAGAATTTCATCTTGTTCTCTATGTAGCAAGCATCAAAGTCTGCAGGCACTATGTTTCTATGGAATAAACAACAAGTTTGAGGCATCAGCTAATTTCAAAAGAAGAGTTCTTCTATGTACAGACTATACCAAGTATTCTCAAGAACAATGTCGTGTTTACAAGGACGAAGATCTGAACCTCTCACAAATTCAAAGGTTTTGTGGCGGCATTCAAAACCTATTGTGACACTATATTGAAGTAGTATCCGAACATTCTTGTGGCACTATATGTTTGATGTGCTTTTGTGGCATTGTCTAATATATGTGACGACCTGAACGACGAAGAACAAAAGTTTGTTATAAAAGATCCTAGGATACAGGTTGACTTCATTACAAGGATAATCTCTAGAGTTGACCTTGAAGAACGGAGTTGTGACATCTTGTCCGTGATATAGTGGAAGGGACAAAAACTATAAGGACCATATTTGTGTTTTTGCAAACCCTATGAAAGAACTATGATTAGACATTTGAAGGCACATGAAGCTCATCTCATTGGCACAAGTATGTGAAGTTTCTATGCTACTCTCCTATACATAAAAGGAAGATGATTTACATAAATGAAGCCTATTTGTCTATGAAGTTTGAAAGGAACCAAGACAAAGCAAGCAGCCCAAAGAAATTTATGTGGTTCATATCCTAGTACAATGGTTGAAGGATTGAGGCACCTTTGTTGGAGAAAGTTGGTACATGACAACTGAAGAAAAGTCAAAGGATCAGATCTTTGCAAGGATGAATAAGGTAAAATTGAAGAGGTATGTATAAACTTTGCACATGATACCAAGTCTTCCAGGTCATGGTAAAGTCACATCTAGGAATTAACATAAAGATTAAGCTAATGATCTATTGAAAGATAGTGACGTACTATAAAAGGGTCTAAATAGATACATTAGTAATCATGACTTAATTGATATGGTAGCATTCATTTTTTTCCTTATAAAGTCTAGGTTTTTAAATGAAATGGTCCCTGTCACATAAAAAGCTTGACTATAGTATATCTAGGGTCTTGCAACTAACTCCCTAGTATGCTTGTAGAATTTGCAATTCTTAAATGGCAGGTCTTGAAGACTTTGGAGTATCTAGGATTTGTAAACCCTAGCAAAGGTTTGAGTTAGAAAACCCTAAAAACAAAAAAAGACCTTAACTAATCGTTTTTGTTGTGGAAAGAAAAACCTAGCTCTTGAGAATGACAAGAATGACATCATACTGATGTGGGAACAAGATTGGTGAACAAGTCTAAGATTAAGAGGGAGTTAACCTTCTTCAAAAGATAAGTACTCTACATCTCCTTAATTACTACTATTGCTATTATATTTGTACTTTGTCTTTTTATTCTTTCGCAGTCTTCTAATAAAGGTTGCAGGTCAAGACAAGACCTATCAAAGCTTGACTAGTAGATGGAAGAATTGGAAGAATGTGGCAAAGCATGGAGATTAAGGAGGAAGTAGTTTGAAGTATGCATCAAAGAAGTTGATCAGATGGCAGCATAAAATGGGAAGAAGTTCACTTACCTCAATCGGAAAGAGAGAGTTGTAAGATCTTGGATGATACAATGATACTTGAAGTTTGGCAGAAAACACAGAAAAGCTTGTGATCAAAAGAAAAGACGACTAATCTAAGGCAATATCCTTTCGCAAGAAGTTGAAGAATTTTGATATTGTTGTACCTTAAGTTGATTGGTTCGATTCAAGAACACATTGATTGGGTTGAAACTACTAATGCAAATAGAAATACCGCTGATGAATGGGAGCTGATAGATTTCTTGGAAGAACATGAAGCAGAATTCTATGGCAGAAGATGTGGTGGTTGGTACAATAAGTTGAGAAGAAGTTTGGCTCCATAAAATATCATGGTGAACTACTTAATGACATGTTGGATTCAAAGTTGCATGAAGAATGTTAGAGAACCAGGAAGGTCGAAGAGCTTTATGATTCGAGAGTATGATGCAGAGAGGAGACGAGAAGCTACAACGAATCTCCACGGAAGAACAAGTAGTCGATGCGTTGATGAGTATTTTTTAGACAAGCTTAGGCTTGTGGTTGTTTCTCCTTGTTTGAGAGGGAGTGAGGATCTCCTCCCTGGTTGAGAGAGAGTAAGGGTGGACATTGTGTTCTCCATGTGTCATGTAATATGGCCAGAACTAACAGTCGTAAGCCTAGTGAAGGCACTAGTATGAAGAATGGTGAACTGAATAAACATCAGGGACATACATTCTTGAGTCATGTATTGTGATTGATTAGGGTTAACATCCTAAGTTGGATACATGGACTTGGTAAAGAATGGTTTGGAGGATGTACTCTTCCTTGGATTAGGAAATGGTCATGTGAGGTCATACCTTAGGAACACCGAGGTGGGGTATGTACCTGAGAGGCAATGGTGTCCAAATTTTATGCCTTCCAACATTGTGCTCTAATCTAGTAGAGAGATAGAGCTTGTTAGTCAAGGCCTTGCTATTTTGACAATGTTGGATATGATGATGTAAATCATCATGGACACTTATCAATCCATATCCTTTATTATCTCAATATTTCAACTTGAGAGTACCTTGTTGTGTCATTATGAATACCTTCCTAGTTAAGAAGGAGTGTTGAAAAATCTAACTAGTGTCAATCTTCATAATGTAATAAAATGTAATTTTCAACATTGATTATATTCATTATTATTTTATTTTTGGTCAAAGTAGGTTCTTCATGCTTATAGAGTCAAAAGAGTAAAAAAAAGAGTTTTTGAGTCAAGTCCCATTTGGACTTTTTATGAGAAAAGAAAAAGAATTTTTATATGGAGTCAAAGTCCACCCAAGTCATCAAGTTAGCCCTCCTTGGGAACAAGTCAGCCTGCGCTTTCAAGAGCCACCTATCGACCTCCTAGACATATATATAAAGGACAATTCAATCACTTTGGGGAACATTCACTCATCATCGTCATACATATCTTTTGCACCTAACTAATGGAGAAAAGGACGAAGAAGGAGAAGAAGAGCTCGCACATGTGGAAGAGTTGTGTGAAAAAAATAAACAAAACGAAATTCTAATCTATTTGCAAGCCCAAAAATTCAGGAATGAGATTTCCGGAAGACCCAAAAATTCAAGAGCGGAATTGCAAGAAGACCAGTTTTACCTATGTTGAATTTTGGCTTTGAAGGTGACTTGGAGGAGAGCTAGACTTGGAGTTTTGGTGGCAGTTTTTGGTCTTAGTCTTAGATATCTCATTTTGATCTAATTCTAGAAAAAAATGTTATGAATATAATATACAAAAAAAATATAAATAAATAATAATCAAATACTAATTAGTTAAATAATGATTAATTAGTGAAGAGGCATGTCTCTAAGGACATGACCATTCATCAACAAGCACCTACCTAGGTATATAAGCAGGCCCTCATTTGTATCTCATATCAATTAGTTTACGCACTATTCAATATATATGTTTCGATCCTCAATGGATGTCTTCATCTACCAAGTGTTCTGAAGATTATTGCAGAGTACGAACTTTGTTCATAGCATTTGGTATCTATTTTGCAGATTCTCCATTTTGTCTTCAAGCTCTTGGTGATTAAAAAAAAAAAGAGTTTATAAAAGAAAAAACAAAGTTATAATATAAACAAAAAAAGAAAAAATTATATATATATATATAATTCGAAAAGGAAATTATATATATAATTAAAAATTAAAATTTAAAAAGTTATTATAGAAAGAAAAAAACAAAACAAAAGAGCAGCCTCCGCCACCTGAGGGACCCTGTCACCATAGCACTTGAGCTTCTCGTCAGTTGTTGCCATAGCCTCGATAGGCCGCTGCCATCCGACAACAGTTTTCTCTCGCAGCATGCAGCCACAACCACCACCATACTCCTTTGTCGCACGCCAAAGTAGTCATCCCGGTCACTTCATCGCCATCCCTACCGCCCTATCCATCCGCTCACATCTATACGTTGCCACCACTATCCCTACTATGACCTTTTGTTGCCAGAATCCGTTGACCCTTCCTTTACCACAACCTCCTTTTTCCAGTACGATCCGTCGACCCTTCCTCTATTGCAACCTCCTTCCACTCACACCTGCCATAAAATCACAATCGTACGATTTCTGCAAGAAATTGTATGTCTTCCTTACAACAACATCCTAAGGATCATTGGGTTATGGTGTTGAAAGCAAGGTTTGCAAATAAATATATAAACACAGCCTAAACAGTTTGTTCTTACCATCACAGCACATTGTACCGTATGAATTACAGATAGTTGTCATCCATTCATTATGAATTACGTGTGGTAGAATTTTCGAGTCCATACAACCTGCGATTTCACTCTGATATATATATATATAGACAAACACCACCACATCCATAAAACCATGATTGTTGACCCATAAAATCAATATAATTAGATATTATAACAAAAATGTGTAGATTGAAAAACGTGAATTAAAAGTTGAGAGTCTCAAAAGGTTCCATAAACTTTTATAAAGAATAAATAAGGGTTATATATATATATATATATATATATATATATAATTGAAAATCATTAAAATTTCAAGGTTCAAAAGGTTCCATAAACTTTTATAAAGAAGGTAATATATATATATATATATAATTGAAAATAATTAAAATTTCAAGTTTCCAGTTTTAAAAGGCCAAATAAAAGTATTATCAAAGAAAAAATTATCAATAAAATATTACAACATTTCTCATTTAAAACTATAAGGCTATAGGCACAAAAATAATTATTATAAAAGTTAGAAAAAAATGGTGTTATATTATTGAAAATAATAATAATTATTAAAATACAAAAAGATGAACTAATATGACAAAAAATAAGGAAAAACAAAAAGATGAATTCGATAAAGAAATGTGGTTTCTTTTCAAAATGTCTTTTTCGTTCAGAAGAATATTCTTATTGTCGAGAGTAGTTTAGAAATCAAGATGCCATCTGCAAGAAATGTCATGAAACTTTTACTTTAGTTGAATATCAAAGTGACACACAAAGACAATCCTCAAAAAGAGATGTTAATTTTTATGAAAGAATAAAACAATTAATAACATTTGAGCAACATGCAGATTTTAATAAAGAAATGAAGAAAATAAAATCCAAATTTCAAGTTGAACATCCATCATCACTTCTACAAAACGATGTAACCTAGCGTAACGAGAAATTGCAGTTGGAAGATCAAGAGAATTTACATATTAAAATTTTAGAAGACAATATTCAAACTTCAACAAAATAAGAACATGTCACGATAGAAATATAAAGATTTTGAGGATATGCATCATAAAGAAGGTATAGAAAAGGACAAATAAATTTCACGCCGCAGAGATCACAGTGAAAAATTAATCAAACAAGTCAATAAAGTTAAGATTACAAAGAAAGAACTCGCGAAGCACCTATCAAAACAAGAAGAGAAAAATTTACGCTTAATGAACCTTAATCAAATATGAGCAACTTAAGAAGAAGTATCTAAGTCTCCAGTTGTAATAATCCTAGTTTAAGATAAAGGAATGAATATCGATCCAGTCAATATCACAACTAAAGAATATGACAAACCAGTTGAACTAAAAACATATTTAGATGTTGTTCAAACAACGAAAATTTCAAGTGAAGATCAAGCATTTAACCAAGTGACTTCAGTTCATGAAGGAAATCAGATACTTCAAGTAAATCAAGAAACCGACACAAACAAGATAAGGGTAAATCAAATTATAAGAAATCCTTATCTACACCCAAATCATAAAGGTAGGCATCTCAAACAGTCTACAAATCCATATCACTTGGACCATAGACAAGTGATATATGTTCCAAAGAATGCTAATGTCACCGTGATTCGATCTTATGATAACAATTCACTTCAAGTTTTTCGTAATCACAAAATTCCATAGAGGATTAATTTTGGATGGTTAGATAGTTTCACATTATGATAATTTTGTACCACACTCAAAAGTTCATATCGTCTTATATCATCAAAGATGATAGTTCCACAAGTTGAAAAGACGTTAAGACATTACGAGTCAAAAAAAGATATGAAACTTTCTTATTAATAAGCTTTGAGTATAAAGATTTTCTAAAGGGGAAGGCAATGTTATGAATAAAATATATAAAAATAATATAAATAAATAATAATCAAATAATAATTAGTTAAATAATAATTAATTATTGAGGAGACATGTCTCTAAGGGCATGACCATTCATGAACAAACACCTGCCTAGATATATAAGGAGGCCCTCATTTGTATCTCATATCAATTCTTTTACACACTATTCAACATATATGTTTTCATCCTCAATGAATGTCTTCGTGTACCAACTATTCTGAAGATTATTCCACAATACAAACTTTCTTTGTAACAAAGAAAGATTATAGTTGGGTTTTGTGGAGTTTTGCTCTGGCTTAGAGCCTAATTTTTGGTGTCTCTTGTTTTCTCTGCATTATGACCTCCATTTTCTTGTTTTGAATGGTAATTATTTGATGAATAATAAAGGAAAAATAAAAGAAGAACACTAAATAACTTTACAAGTAATTATCATGTTAAAAAATTCCCCCTTGCATTGGAATTTCAACACATTGGATGTCATCTTCATAAAATTTTGATAGTTTTTATCTTTCTCATAAAAAAGGTTCCATGCAACATCAATCGGCCTAGAATCAATCACGAAAAGATCCAACTCGACACAATTTGTCAATAAATGGGCTAGGTCTTAAAGCATCGATTCTAATATCATGTTGGGACATGTTCTATGTCCAAGAACCAAATATAGAGAATAGATAACATATTCTTCTCAGAAATTAAATAGAAGAGAAAATAATACTCCAAGATGATGTGTGGTGTCATTAAAGCACAGTGCATTATGATCAGAACATCACAATGCATAATGAACAGCATTACGTCATCTCAACATGTGATCATGATTCTCATTATTTTATATTCGACCCATAGGGTCCTTTACTTATAAGTACCATATCTAACCAATCTCCTTGAGTTACAGAGAATTTATTCCAATGACAAGGCTTAGTTGTTAAATTGTTTCCAGTAAATCCGTGTTATCTCATTGGTTATCTTTATGTCCTTCAGTTGAATGTTCAAGTCAATCCGACGATCCAGTCAATTCCTTAAACCAATAAGTCAGTGATATTGCTAATCGACCATTGTCTTCCAGTTGGTTATGCATCCAACCCATTGACCACTCAATCGATTTTTCCATAAGGTGATCATTCCACTGACTATCTAGTGTCAGTTGACCCTTCGACTAACTAGCTCCAAAAGTTCCAGAGTTGTGATAAACCAACATAAAGTTAGGTTCCAACATTAATAAGATATAAAAGAACTATAAATGGTTCATTAGGTTATGAATCTAATAACAAACTAATAAGTTTCCATAAAATAAAGAAGCTAATGAAAAGTGCCCAAATGTATGAGTTTGTGTTGTCCATAGATAACGTTGAGATGGGCAAACTGTATGGGTAAATTTATGAGTTCGTGTATTGTCTAGAAATAACGTCGAGAGAGGGCTACATGAGTAGATTGAAAATCCTTCGAAGCAAAATTTGCACATGCGCATGTCATAAGCTTTGAAATCACATTTCAAAGATGTTAAAAAACCTAAAAGATACAACACAATTATCTATCTATACAAAATGTATAGCTAAAGCGCATGAAATAATAATTTTGGCACATCACCTTCACTCATTTCATCTCATAACAATTTGGAGCATGTTTGCCAGCAGAACCATTAGATACATGACCTTCACTCATCTCATCTCATAACAATTTGGAGTATGTTTGCAAGCAGAAGCCTTGGGACAATTTTCAAATGCCTTAGATCTTATGCGAGTCTCACGGAACATTATTTATAATATTTCAAATACAATCAGGTTTGGACAGACCTTAAATAGTTTTTAAAAAATCAACTTCCCTACACCATAGTACTTCTCAAAGAGAAGAAAATTTTGTTCTAGCTACCCAACCAAAAAGAGAAGAAATCCTAGTTATACTATGATATAACTATAGCTAATCCTCTGTACACCATAATTAGTCATTTAAGCCCAGTTAGGCTAGAAGAGAATAATCAAATCGAATTACTACCGCTTAGGATTTGATTAGGACTTAAATATCAAAGAGGTTGCCTGACCATAATAGTAACAACAATCTCTCAAAAAACTGAATACTGATTGGAAATGTAAGACTGCTAACACAAACGTTATTATGCTAAATGAAATTTAGGGTCAAATATGGTTAACCTGCATAACGAAATTAAAGAGCCCACAACAAACAGCCAACTATTACAATTGAGAACTTGGCTAATCTCCCCGACAACATAGTAGGAAATTACAGAGGGTGGATAGCTATGGTACTAACAATAAATTTCCAACCAGCCCATCACTTCTGATAAAAAACACAGCATTGATGAACAAAGGTAATGTTGCAGGATGCAAAATTTAGATGTATACAAGGTTCAGCCGCATGACAGAAATTAAAAGAGTGTGCAACAAGGTTTTTAACATTTTGCAAGTTTTCGTTTCTGTGTATCACCTTAGGAGCTTGAACCATTACACTTTGCCAAACAAAACCCAGGGAGGGACTGAGCTTCTAATGCCTTAAAAACAGATATGTTCAACTGACTTCTGCAATTATGGAAAAATTACTTGTTAATCATGGCAGATGATCAAACTGATATAGTGGTTACTTGTTTAAGAGCTAGTACGATCACTTGGAAACTGTTTTCCATGCTTCCAGCAACAACAAATCAATAAGCTGCTCATTGAAATATGTGGAATGAAGCTTGAAGGGTGCTGGAAAACTGACGGTATTTTAGCAAAGATAACTTCTGTCACTGATGTAGACAAGTGATAGCTATAACTGGCACATAAAGAATTCTGATGTCACTCAGCTTAGCCTTGTCATTGCATTGTGGACACTACACAATTTTTGCAGAAATACAAAATTATAATCTCCAAGTAATATAATATAAATTTGATTATCATTTTCCAGAACTTTATTGTCTTAATAGTTTATCTAATATCATGCCATGGAAATCAACAATATATGAGTTTTAAATATTTTTACCTTGCCAATGTTGTCCTCATGTTGCTGAAGCCACTTTCTAATACATGACATGCCAAACATGTGTCCACAGGCAAGGGAGCTGAATTTCCATATTTCAAATGTTAGTCTTTGGACATTTGAGGTCTCCTTTACATAGGAAAAAAAATCATTGTGCTGTAAGAAAGACAATTATCTGATTTCTGATAGCAAGATTTAGAGGGCTTAAAAACAGCAGACAGACATAAGAGTATTATTACTAACTAAAGTTGGTCTATGCACTCTCTTGAAGAAACAACCAAGGAAAGAGATCATTGGAACAATCAGTCATGGAAAAAAATATTGACAGCTGAGTCATTCCCTGAAGACTTCAACACAGTTTTTCATCTAACATGGTTATTTTCCTAAAAGTGCCGTTGTCTAGGATGATTACATATCCAGAAAACAGTTTCTTCCCTAGCATGCCTTGGAAGAGATGAAGGCCACGTATCAGAAAATATACTACAGATTTTGATTAGAAAGTTTTAATATCCTTTCATTATAACAAGAAAGAGAGTCAAAACGTGCATGTTATGATTCTAGAGGTAAAAGAAATAAGCAAAAATACCTGTATGACCAATCCAAACGACTGCCAATGTGCTAGCATAACTGAACATGGTTATTGGAAGGATGAATGCACATATATAAGTAGTTCATTCATTAATTATCAATTAAGAACATTACTAATGACTTGCGACTCTCATAGGATATTGATTGTGTACAAAAGGATATATTGACCTTGACGAGCTATTTTATTACCATGCAATTGGAAACAAGATAGATCATCATTAAGCCCCAAGGGTTAGCTCAACTGGTCGAGTCCCCGTTGTTAAGTGCCTCGCCAATCGGGAGGTCACAGGGTCAATTCTCCTCGATGCCCTTGGGGTTAGGCCCTACTAGTCTAGCCGATGGGCTTTAAAAGATTCCCTTCGGGGTTGATCTGCCCAGATTTTCCCGTGGATGTAACGGCCACCCAATGTCCGTGAACCACATCGTAAAAAAAAAGATAGATCATCATTAAATTGTCAACTCAGGGTACTAATGCTTGCGAGATGTCATGCACTGTATGTGCAGATTACAGATTCTTAACTTCCACTAGTTTTCTAACATGCTTCTATTGTAAAGAAATAAATTCCATTACCATCTAGGAAATGAAATGAAATTGCATGAAACAAAGCACACCACTTTGCAGAAAAATAAACACACGACAAAATAAATAAACACTTGCAATTTCAAGGCTATTGTATGGCTCCTCTAAGAATGATACCATCTGCAATCTAATCTTGTGATAAGACATATTTTGCTCCATTATTAGACTGTAATCATGAGCGAGTTCCTAGCTTAAATAGCCTATGCTGCAGAAAAAGACATTCTCCAAGAAATAAAAATAAATAATTACCAAAACAAATGAACATAAACAAAAATTAAACTATAACATATTCCTACAGCATATATACAGAGCATGCTCAATGCATTGCCTTGGAGTGGGCACCCTCCAAGGGTTTGGCCTGTGCACCTCTCTAAAGGAGCACCCAACTAAAGTTAACCCGTGACCATACATAGCAAAACTATGTTGATCTTATATATTACTTGATGGAAAAAAAATATATTACAGCAATAACAACACTCTTTGTATCCCCCAGGAATGAGAATGCTCTCATTTTTATAGCATGAGAGGGTATCATTCATGCTCATAAATAGAAACAACAGTGTCCCTATATTCCCGAGAGGTTTGTTGTTAGTTATAAACTGAAATTGAGAGGGTTGTGGTCCCAATTGATTGCATCCTCTTCAAATGAGATACAATACTAACTAACCAATTGCTGATTGCAAATGCCAGGGCTGTGAATTAGTTAGGTCTTTAAAATTGGGGATGTTGTGATCCATATACAACAAAACAATAAAACTCGCTGCTGATCCAATTAATTGATGCATAAAGATGCCCTATTTGTCATTATGTGAAAGGGCAAACTTGGTGCTGGGTGTTGCTACTTGCTTCATCACGTGCACAGGATGTTGTTATCATGGCATATTGTTTTAACTGCACAGGTTACAATTGGTTAAAATGATACTCTGTTCATTTGATCACAGGTACCCTATTTTGGTCATGTGAAAATGCTCTGTTCCAGCCTATATTGCATGTGAAGACCCTCGTGATGACATGGACATGTTGGAGATGCACTATAGGTTATATCAACTAACTTCATTAAAAATCACACGTGAAATGTAGCTGCCCAATGAATTTAAAATTATCCTGTATGTGGAGAAATGGAATTGCATGTGCAGGTATGCAAAATCTGCCCTTCAGCCATTGAAATTGGAATTATTTCCGTTTGCATATTCCCACATTGTTGTACTATTGGATTCATGGCATATTCATGGTATTTTTTAATTAAATTCTGAATTTGTTGCTACAAGCCCGATTTCATAGCAAGCTGCTACAAGCCCAATTTCCTAGCAAACTATTTGGACTCTCAAGAACCTGACAGTTGTAGCAACTATAATAATGACCTTAATATATGGCAAGGGATGTGAAACAACCATGATTGAAGAATCCATAGCATGTGAACTTTTAAATCAAAATCCTATAACAACTTGTCTATGTGTTAGCTATTACTTCGAAAATAAATACAAAATATGCTAATTATTTCCTAATGTTGGTCATAATTCAATAAAATACTTTGAAGTGCAATGGAAAACACTTCGATCCTAGATCTTGCATATGAGCATTTAAGTGGATAATATAGGATCGTGTGTACATGAAAAGAGAATAAAAATAAGAAGAAGAAGATGTTTAAAGATGGTAATTTTGTGACTCATCATCTCCCCCAAACTGAATATGTTGCATGTCCTCATCCAAACTTGTTCCTCTGTATCAACCAAGCTGTAAGGAGACATAATCCTTATCTTTTCAAATGCATACCAAGTTAGCAACCTTAGAAGTATTTTGGTTGCATCTGTAGCAGTGTTGCGAAAATCACGATTTTCAAATCAGCCAATTAAATCAGCGATTATTTCATTTTGAAAAAATACCGATTTTTCCCAAAAATTAGTTTTTGTATTTTTTAATTTTTTTAAATTTTTGTGTATTTTTTTTATTTTGCCAATTTTTACGATTTTTTCTTTTTCCGGACCCTCACTGATTTAATCCTGATCGCAATTATCGCAACATTGATCTGTAGCACTGGCGGATATGTGGATTACTACTAAGAATAGAAGCACACTGCAAGATTTGTAGCATAATTTAAAGATGAAGGAGGTGTGCCATACAAGACTAGTAATAAGCATGTAGCACAAAAACTCACGATGGATTGATAGAAGCAAATTCTCTTTATTCAACAACGACTGGAATTGGAACCGTAGCTTGGCATTGTAATTGGGCCAAGTTACTTTATTGGGTGGGTTAGGAGTGTGTGGTAAGCAAGAAGTTATGGAGGTCTTGTGAAGGAAAGAGGCAGGTTGAAGTTGCAATGTGATAGCAGCGGTTACATAAATGGTATTCTGAGGAAATTATTGACTTTCAAAGTTAACCATAGAAACAAAGAAAATTTCAATCACTTCAGTGGACAATTTAAGTTGGGAAAGATGCATGGGCATACCATGGTGCTTTAGGTCAGATTATTGCTCTAGCAATGGGGCTTGGATTCTTTAGCACGAATATTTAATTGATTTCCAAAGCAATTCTTCATTTGTTTTGTACTCTGTTCACCACTTTATGGAATGTCCTTGTGTTGTAGGTTAGCAGCTAGGAAAAGTCTACAGCAAGTCCTGGGAACTTGATCTTTGGACATGGTTCATTCAAGGTCTCAGCATTATATGACAGTGTACTTGTTTGCATGGCTTGGTGGCATGCCCATTTCATGAAAGTTTGTGTTTGAAAATAACTTGTGCATGGATTGAAATCCATGATCCCTCTTTGACCTGACAAAAAAAAAAGACTAGCATTTTGCCTGCAACACAAGGTGAGATTATGGACGAAAATAGCTATGATGACTTTCTTCCTCCAATAAATAACCAAATGATTGCAATCAATGCATATAACACATCTCTTAAAGGATTCATTGAAAATTTTTCATTCTTACTTGCTGAGTGTTAAATTGTGTAACTATGGTCGGTCTTCATAATGTATATTTTAGCCTTTAATGAATTTTTGTAAGCATGTTCTTCATGCTAGAGTCAAAAAGAAAATATTAGTAGACATGTTCTTCATGTTGGTTGAAAAAGAGAAAAAATTGAATTTATAAAAGATAAATTTTAGGCTACAAAGATGAAGTCGGCCTCCTCCTAGTCAAGTCGGACCAGCCTCTATGAGGCACCCATTTGGCCAGCAAGAAATATATAAATAAGAGTGATTTGACCTCTTCCTAGTGCAATTCAGATTACTCATTCAAGAATGTATGTTTTCTGTTGATCAAGCGAAGGAAGGACAAATCTAGAAGGACGAAGATAAGTAGTCTCTCTTGATTAGCCCTCGCTCTTATGGATTCAATCTTGTTCTTGGCTCTCGCACGTGTGACAAGGAAGGCAGATCTTCTGATGTACTACAGGATTACAAGACCGAATTTGTGGGAGGCCGAATTTCTGCGGCAAAAGAGGGTACATTCTGAGAAAGGCAAAAGGCCTAATCTATTATGTGGGCAGGTGACTTGACTAGGAGGATGGACCAGGTTTGACCTATTTATTGACTAAGATGTATCTCTGTTGAATTGAAAATTTCTTTATTGAAAAAGTTGTTGGGTTTTTCACCGTGTGGGCTTTCCTAGGGTAAAATCTTGTGTTCTTTGTTTGGCTGTCTCTTCATGATCCTACTGTTATATATGTTGTATTGTTGATGTATTTTTGTGTAATTGCTTAATGATGGAATCATGGATAAAAATATGTACAAGAATTAAACTCATTAGAAGCAATTATCACAATAAAAGACGCTCTGAAAAATCAACATGGTATATGAGCTATAGGTGAAAGAGCAGCCACAAAAAGAAGCCCTAAATCTCAGATAGACTGACTGTCACTGCTTATGGAACTCTTATAAAAGGAAAGTCCAGTCAAAGAACTTTTACATCTATGAAGAAGCCCTAGTCCAAAAATCCCAGGTAGACCGAAAAATTCAGAAGCAAATTGCAGGGGGTTGAAAATCCTTAGGAGATCTGAGGAATCTTAGTCAATGACCAAGGATTCTTTCAGCCAATGGTAAAATCAGTCTTCAATTGCTTTGATCCTAACTTGAACTATTGAATAAATAATGTCTTGTTCTATAGAAATCTAAGCCTCAGATTGAAAAAAGATCAGATAGCAAAAGGCCAAAAAGCCTCAAGGTTAATTCCAAGAAGATCTCAGGACAAATGTTAGAAGGTCAAATGGCTTTAACAAATGACCTCTGTAAAATTTCAGTCAAGTCAGCTTACATTTTTTAATGTGCAACCATTTTGTGACTTGATCAAAGTCTCATAAATCCATGGAGCATACCTTGTTCACAAGAAGAAGTCCTGAGCATAAATCTTGTGATTTTGTCATCAAGGAATCTCAGTCATAACCTCAGAAGTACAAAATTCCTAAATATAGTTACAGGAGACTAAATATGACCTCAATTGGCTAAGGATCATGACCACAGTAACCGAGCTTTGTTTCTACAATGATTGTTGAAAGAATAAATTGAAGAATCCAAGTCACTTAAGGAGCTGATAATGACAAAATCACTCTTCTTGAAGATCTGTTATGATACTAGATACAATACATATTGACTGATTCAAATGACTCTATTTCTCTTGAAAAGCATACTACAGTGATGATCAAAATCGAATATGAGGTCTGGTAATGGAGACATATAAAAGCAACAAGTCTGAAGATTGACGCTTGAAGTATGAAGTATGTATTATCATTTTTGTTCTTAGATCTCAAGAAGAGCTCTGTAAAGACCAAGCATAGGTCTAGCATGACTTGTATGAAAGGTTGGATCTCTATATTTTGAGGATTGAAAAACTCATCAATGCAGTAGTGTATCAGCGACAAACCTTTAATGTTTAATAATCTTCAACGAACTATCATTAACATGTGACATGAAAGATGTCTTGATATGACAACTCTACTCTTTGAGTTGTGGCTGAAATCAAGACATAGCCACATAAGAAAAGTATGTGACCTTTGCTCAGGTTCCGAAAGATTTTAGTATCGAACATGTGCCTCCTTTTGAAAATGTTGCTTTGTATCTCAAAATAAGCAAGATATGTCATAAACCCTGCATTACAATTGATTGTTGAAGAATGGTATCTATTTTATGACTTATGGATGATCAGTCTTGAAAGAAAGAAAGAAAGGTATCACTGTCACTAAGTATGCCTTTGGAGAAAGCCTACTTACAATGGAAAAGATGTCAAATTGTCTCTTAAGAATCATGATGATGTATTGGAAACAGGGAATTCGGAGAAGTTATTGAAATAATCATAAGATTACCTAACCTTAAAATGTTAGATGTTGAATTGAATAAGCCTGGTAATTAGAATCTAAAGATGATCCTTCTAAGGTCACTTAGTTGGCCCAAATATCTTGAGTACAGTTTTCAGAAGGAAAGGCCAAGTCGTGTGCAGACCTAGTATTATGACAAGTCAAAAATGACTAAAGACTTTGAAATTTTTATTGAATCTATTGATGTCTGGAAAGATATCTTGCATCTATTGCCATGAATGTTGGGTGCTATTCTTTGCACATTGAAATGAAGGCCAAGCCTTTATGGACAAAATACAGTTGTTAAAAGGATTTAGAGAAAGCAGAGTTTATTGGATCATCATTGGACATTCTTGACGGATCAAGGACATTTCAATTCTAGGGTTTGTAAACCCTAGCAAGCAACAAAACCTGAATGAGAAAGCCCTAGGGCTTATGGGCAAAACCCTAGGATTGGATGCTTCCATTGAAAGAAGAAACCCTAGCCTTTGCAAGGAAAGAATGACATCATGATGATGATGTGGATGAGGTTGATAAAGGTGCTAGATGGATGCAAGAAGATTAAATATCAAGGGGGATCTGACATTCTTCTCAAAAGATAAGCATCTTATATCTCTCTTATTTGTCTCTCGTCTTTGAATTTTTTGCTTGGTTGTAATTGTTCTTCCATGACCTCCTAGTGAAGATTACAAGTCAAGAGTGAAGGTTGCCAAGGCTCTGACAAGTGACAACAGATGAAAAGAATGGAAGAACAAAGCAAAGCTTGTGACAAGAGGACTTGTGTTAAGAGATATTGTACTAAATGAGATCTGGACTCGGAAGGAGCAAACAGTGTACAATAGATGGCAAGAAGTACATACTACAAAGTGAAGGATTATTCAAATAAGAGGGAGAAGAATATGAGGTCAGGTACACTTCTATTGAAAAATTATTATCTTTATGATTTCTATTAAAAACTACACTAGATGGATGGAGAGATTGACTTCCTTGATGAAAGAAGAGTGTACATAAGAGCTACCTCAAGCTTGTGAGGTACATGATGAGGTCTTATACTTGAAAGCAAAAAGAAGGTTTGTACAGGGTCCTCATATTTGATACACTTAATGGATCAAGGTTGATCCTATATATGGTTTGTTTTCTGACGATAACAGAAGAAACCATGTGTCAAAAGGAGCAGCATTGACCAAAAAGATTTGTTCTAGAGTGAGCAGTTAAGGTTTCCTCAGGAACCCCTACTTTAGCTTCAGGGGGAGTAGATCTTTGGATTCAAAGTGAAGGATTTTCGATAGTCGATCCACTTTAATAGCATTAGTGGCAGAGGGAGCAACCAGGATTGCCATGACAGGATCTATTCCAAAAAGAACACCCAATTAGGGTAACCTGAAAGTAGCCAACATGATGGATCACAAGAAGGAAGCATATCAGTCTATGGTGGAGCCAAGGCATTTAGCTCAACATGTGTTAAAGTACCAGCATGGTACAATTGGTCATGGAACAGTCAGTTATGGTTTGAGATATGACTCAAACAATGATGTATAGCTACAGGGATATACAGATTTTGACTAGGCAGCAAGTGCAAATGACAGGAAGAGTTCTTCAAGAGGATGCTTCGGTTTGAGCTCTATTATGATTTCTTGGACAAGCAGGAAGCAGAAATCTGTCGCACTCAGCACTGCAGAAGAAGAGTATATCCCAGCCTATGAAGTTTGTACTGAAGCAGTGTGACTTCAGAAGCTGATTGCAGGATTGTTTAATCAGATGTGGATGACAGAATGATGACCGATCAAGGCACCTTAAGATCTAGTACCAAGACAAAGTACAAAAAGAGAGCAGTATGGCTCCAGTATTATCAAATAGATTGTCTTGGACAAACTTGGAGTCATAGAGCATGTCTCTCTCAGCAAGAGGGAGTGATGAGAAAGCAACATCAAAGGACAATTATTCTTCTGAAGAATAATCCTATACCTCTCAGTGAGAGAGAGTGTTGATATGATAGCATCATGGACAATCATTCTCCATTTCTAAAAGAGGTTGCTAGTTGAGGAGAATGTTCCAGCAGAGGGCAGTCATTCTCCCCGTGTCTAAGAGCTTGACCAATTGGGGAGAATGGCCCAGTAGAGGACAGTCATTTTCCCTATGTCAAAGATGTTGACCAATTGGGGAGAATGGTCCTAGAAGCTCAGGATCACTCAATTGAGTGTGTGGCTTTCAACATCAAGCTCAGTCTCTCCAGATTGGATGAGGAGCTCATTTAGCATCGGCCCTGATTGCTCATGTAGAGTGTGGCCTTTGGAGTTTCACCACAAGTCAAAGAGATTGACCAAGATGGTGAACCAAGACTAGTCTAGGTCAGGAGTACCAACCAAGATTATGGGTCAGTGGTATCGACCAGAGTTATGATGACTAGTTGATGCTAAATGTTATGCCATGTGTCAGGAGTACTGACCAAGATTATGGGTCAGTGGTACCGACCAGTTGTGGAAACTAGTTGATGTTGATGATTTACCATATGTCAAAGTTGTTGACTAGATTATGGTAATTGGATGATGATGCTATATGTCAAAGATGTTGACTAGATGATGTTGATGATGTTAGAGATGTAGATGATGTTGATGATTTACCATATGTCAAATATGTTAACAAGGTTGATGATGATTTTGTTATAACCTTTTCATAGATAAATTCTATCAACATGAGAACATCTAGATAGTCATTATGAATACCTCCCTAGTTAAGAGGGAGTGTTGAATTTTGTAACTATGGTCAGTCTTCATAATGTATATTTTAGCCTTCAATGAATTTTTGTAAGCATGTTCTTTATGCTAGAGTCAAAAATAAAATATTCGTAGACATGTTCTTCATGTTGGTCAAAATAGAGAAAATTTTGAATTTATAAAAGATAAATCTTAGGCTCCAAAAGATGAAGTTGGCCTCCTCCTAGTCAAGTCGACCTAGCCTCTAAGAGGCACTTATTCGGCTAGCAAGAAAAATATAAATAAGAGTGATTCGACCTCCTCCATGTGCAATTTGGATTACTCATCCAAGAAAGTATGTTTTTTGTTGATCATGCGGAGGAAGGACAAAGATAAGGAGAAGCCTCTCTCTCGATTAGCCCTCACTCTTATGGATTCAATCTTGTTCTTGGCTCTCGCACATGTGACAAGAAAGGAAAAGCTTCTGATATACTACAGGATTACAGAACCAAAGTTTTGGAAGGACGAATTTTTGTGGTGAAAGAGAGTAAATTTTGAGAAAGGTTGTTGGGTTTTAACTTTTTCCCCATGTGGGTGTTCCCAGGGTAAACTATTGTGTTCTTTGTTTAGTTGTCTCTTCATGATCCTATTGTTATATATGTTGTATTGTTGATGTCTTTTTGTGTAATTGTTTAATGTTGTAATCACGGATAAAAATATGTAAAAGAATTAAAGTCATTAGAAGCAATTATCATAATAAAAGACCCTGTGAAAAATCAACATTGAGTGGTGCCCAACCTAGACTACCCAATAGTAATTTGATGATAAATCCTTAGTCTGATGTCTGATCAGAGTGATGCCAAAGCCAAATTAAAGTAGATTCATAGGGCTATCTCTAGTATAAATAGGTTTGAAATTGATTTTAAATGTATATCAAAAATGCTGAGAAATAGGTTGCAGGGTATAGCTGTTTTTTATTTCCAAACTAGACCAATAATCACTTTTTTTGTCATAACTTTTCGTTCAATAATGGATTAACTTGATTCCAATTAGAGATGAAAGTATATTCATATAGGTATATCCATTAGAAACAGTTTTTACAAATGTGAAGAAATGATAGGTCAAGTATACCAATGAACAGCCTAGGAAACCGAGTTTTAGGAGTGTAGATTTAGGATATGCAATTAGTATGTAGGGCATAACCTCCTAGTACAATATTGAAATGGCATGATTTCAGTTGTTCTGAAAATTAGATTCATAGGAGAATATTCCCTGGAACGGTTTTGAAAGATCTATGCATTTGGTCTTCCAAAAGTGGATTGTCCCAACTCTATGTTGGATAAAGTCATTGCCACAAGAATTCAATAACCAAGTTATTTCTCGCAAACAATGACCTAAGTATGTGAGATTTTCCATAGTTATATAGATTTTAATGCAAAAAAATCCCCATTCCAAAAATTACAAATATGCAATACCTAGGATTTGTGATATGACGTACACAAAATGTGAAAATAATAGCTACAAGCATTCCATAGAAACTTGCCACAAAATTTTAAAAAATGGTGTCTCTCTTATAGTATGATTTGGATATCACTGAATTTTTTTGAGTGTGTTGCTCTCAATGTTATTAATCCCTCTAACAAAAATCTAATTTAACCATATCATAATTTTCAAGATACAAATCAATTACCATAAGTCAATTTTAATGTGCATGCTTAGAACTCCAGGAATTATAGTTTCAAAGTTAAGGGACGTATTCCAAATTTCATGAATAATGTACAACATACCTCCTTGGAATGGTTGTCACTTTCTTTTAATGTTCATGTGGGAACTTCATGAGGCATCTCTGACTCTTAGCATTGTCCCAAGCACCACCAAGGTCGGAAACAAAAAAATGGAAACCTTCTTTAAATAACCTCTCTCTTGACTTTTCCTCTAGTGGAATCCTTATTCATCAATACTTATTCCAAGCTTCCTATAAAAGATATCAGTACAATGGGTGGCTCTTACAACACCACGAAAGAAAATCTTCTTAATGCATGCATCTATATGACCTAGGTTAAATGAAAACACTACATATGAGATTTTACAAAGAGGGTGGTGCACAATTGCTCTTTTCTTATCCATATACCATGTGTTGTCCTCAAAACAAGTGAAAGGAATACTATTGCGCCTCTGACATCTCCTCGGCAATGGCACCAAAATGAGGAGCTATTTTATTATCATACAATTGGAAACAAGATAAATCATCATTAAATTGTCAACTCAGGGTACTAATGCTTGCGAGATGTCATGCACTATATCTGCATGCTACAAATTCTTAACTTCCACTAGTTTTCTTACATACTCTTATCATAAAAAAATTAAATTCATTATTATCGAGGAAATGAAATGAAATTGCAAAAAACAAAACAGACCACACTTGCGGGAAAATAAACATATGACAAGATAAATAGACACTTATCATTTCAAATCTAATGTATGGCTCCTCTCTAAGAGTAATACCATGAGCAGTCTAGTCCTGTGATAACACATCTTTTGCTTTGTTATTAGACTATAATCATGAGTGAGTTCCTAGCTTATATAGCCTTTGCTACAACAAAAACATTTTCTACGAAATAAAAAATAATAATTACCAAAACAAATGAACATAAACAAAAATAAAACTATAATATATTCCTTCAGCATACATACAAAGCATGCACAATGCCTTGCCTTGGAGTGGACCCCCTCCAAGGGTTCAAGCTATGCACATCTCTAAAGGAGCACCCAACTAAA
This sequence comes from Pinus tabuliformis, assembly GCA_031772625.1. Taxonomy (NCBI): domain Eukaryota; kingdom Viridiplantae; phylum Streptophyta; class Pinopsida; order Pinales; family Pinaceae; genus Pinus; species Pinus tabuliformis. Next base: position 1,603,693,716 of record CM062817.1, on the reverse strand, counting down.
CTTAACCCATGACCATATATAGCAAAACAATGTTGATCTTGTATATTACTTGATGGAAAAATTATTACAACGCCAGCAACGCTCTTCGTATTGTTGACAAATCAATATGCTTATGTATTAGGGTTGATTTCACTATCATGATAATTACATGTTGTTGACCACTAAGTGTCAACTCCCTATAGCAAGTACACCCCCTTTTCTTCGCAAAAGGGATAGCGCTTGATTGACATGTCTGTGCCATTCAACAATCATCTTCGACTTGATCATACTATGTTGTAAACCCAGTCTGCATGTGTGAATTGTAAATAATCTTAGCGGATATGAGTCATGTATGTAAATTGCCTAGATGGACCTAATTTTCTAGTGATAATCTACGTTCCGGAAGGTTTTTTGTCTCACCGATCCATGATCGGCAGAGTTTTCCTTCAGCCTAACCCCAAAGCCGGAATGAATTTTGTCATTAGAATCTTAGAGGAATCCTAGTGTGTTAATCTGCTAGATTATAGTTGTGTCGCAGAACTGGGTGGTTTATGAGGGTCTATGTCAAATGGGTTTTCCCCCTTGAGATGTAAAGTTGTAAAAGTCATGATGTAAAGTGTCTTGAGGGTTGGAAAATGTTTTAATCCCCTCATAAGTCCTAAGTTCTAGGTCCTAGGTGATTTTTCCAAAGGCTAAGTTCAAGGATCCATTTAAAAATACATTAAAAATTAAAAAAATGAAAACAATAAAAAATTAAAGATATAAATAAACAAAAAATAAATAAATAAATAATAATTAAAAAATAAATAATAAAATAAAATAAAAACTTAGAAATAATAAAATAATAATATTTTTGAGTAAATAAATGCAAAATTTCAATTTTTTAATGCATTAAAAAATTCGACGGATGAGATTAAGAGATATCTTGATCCTCATCGACGATCGAGATCATTTTGACGTGGATCACTCGAACTAGCTGTTGGGAATTTTTCATTTAAATAGGGTGCTAGGGGTCATTTGAGATCATATTCGATCTGTGAGTCTTGTGCTAAAGAAAGCTCTCTTGTAAACTTTTTCTGGTGCTAATAAAGAAAGACTTTCGGGTTGAAATCTTGCTGGTGTTACTCTCCTGAAGTGCTGTGAGCTGTTTTATTTTCTGCATATCTTTATTTTTCAGCCATTAGTAATAGCTTGATTTAGAGTATTGTTGAACACAGGTATCTTGTTCACTTACTAGGGTTTGAATAGTATTAGAATTTCTGAAATAATGGCAGGTATCTCCATTGCATCTGGGATCTAGTATTGTTTTTCTCTCTTTATTGATGGTTGAAGTAAGCTGTGCAGGAAACCCTTATTGAAGAAATCAGTGGGCGTTTGGGGAAGTTCTCGGCTAAACCAACCAACTCCCACAAAGCATTTTCTTGCAGAGCCCAGCCAGTTTCAATCCTGGTTTTATCATTTAACTATATCTTATGAATGCATGAGAGTTTTTCTAAAGTATCTCATAGTAAAATTGAACTTCTGAAAATATTATTGATGATAACTGACAAATCTCGCTGTTGCAGAGTCACAAAGCTGTAAATTTTGTAGCTGGTTTGTAGGGTTTTAGGTTTTTATCCTTGCATATATTATCTCTGGGTGTTTGTTCTGCCATTGCAGGTTGCAGATCTGAAGGTCAGCTTAAATCTTGAAGCTAGATCTAGTCCCTAGGGGGTAAGATCTGGCCTTAGAGTCAGCTATTGCATGAATACTTATTTCAGAGCTGGAAAATCTTTGTGGGGTGTGATAACTAGAAATTCTGAAGCAGAGGAGTATCACTTTATTTGCAAATTTCTGAGAAATTTTAAAGGGTTTATCAGTTTTTGGTTGCATATTATATTTCTCTGGTAAATTTAAACAAAAAATACGTATTTTTATTTGCCCTCTGGAATCTGTCCTGGCATAATTCTTTTCGAAGTTTTATTTGAGGGTTTGATGCTTTGCAAGCTATCCCAAACCTCACGCAGTCTCCATCATTTAATCTGCTGCAGCTCCAATCATTTTCACGCAGTCCTCTTCCCTCTGCATGCTTTCCCTATTCTGCTGCCAACAAATTTGGAACCCGACGCTGTCCATTCCAACTTCAACACATACTCCATTTGTTGTAGCAAGCATATTCACTGGGTATTGTTCTCAGCAGGCACCGATTTCATTATCTATCAGCCTTTACGCTTCTCATTTAGCACTATCACGCTGCGTCCTTTGCGTGGCTGCTATCCTCAGATCCCGCCATTGCAAAACCTGCAAATCGCTACTCTCTCTCCATACGTCCAGCTCTCTTTCATCACCAAACGCTGCTCTGCTGCCGCTGTCAAATCTCACGCAGACCTGCATATTAAAAATAAAAAATAGAGATTGTTGGCCCTTCAGCTATCCGCAATCACCTGTGTGTTACCTCCACGCTGCATTTCTATTGCATATTTCTGCCATTGAAACTGCTGGATCCGCGTGGCTCTCGCTTTGGCCCTTCTCCATCCCGTAGCCTCTCCTCCCTTGCTCCTTGGTCGATGTCGAGCTCCATTTCCTTCACGCGTTTTCCATCTCCGTCGTCCCGCATACACGGAAACACTCAGTAATTTTTTTTATGAACAGGGTAGTGTAGTTAAGATTCGTATTTTGGAATGCATATGGTATAGGGTTTACATTTTGATGAAGTTAGTTTCTTTCTTTTTCTTTTAGAATCAGATTTCATTTGATTTAGGACTTATATTTCATATAATTTTGTATGCGATCAGGTGATTAGTGTTGTATTCAGTTTAGATTTTAGAATTAATTTATATCATAGCTCAAAGGTTTTTTAAATTTCATTTGAGTTACGTTTTTTTATTTATTCCATTTTAATTTTGATAAGAGTTTTGATTTTAAATTTAGATTTAGATTAGATTTTAGATCATTTAAATCTTTTACTTTAGTTTAGTACTAGGACTTTATTTTTGTTTTGTTGCGGCCTTTTAAATAAAAAATTCCTAAAAATTATAAAACTTTGAAAAGGCATAAAAAAAATTCTTTTCTTATAGTTCAGATTTTGAATTATTTTAGTTTAGATTTAATTTTGTTAGAAGTAAATGAAAATAAATATATATATATATATATATATAAAACAAAAAATAAAAAAAATGATAAAAGGTTTCCTTTTAGTTTAGTTCAAATTTTGGATTTAAAGTTTCATTTACTTAGTCTTCAGTCTTGTTTTATTTAAAAACTAAAATATTTTGAGAAGGCTTAACAAAAATTGAAAATTTCATTTTGGCGAATTTTGCAGTGTTTATGTTCCATTTCTCTATGGCTAAATGCACTTAAAGGTTTAGTTAAAGTTAGCTATGTGAAAGTGGTAACTGATCAGCATTTAAATTCTATGATCATTTAAAGCATTTAATTTTTCTTTAAGTTTAATTGCTAGATCATCGTTAAAGCATTGTGAATTTACTGGATATCTTACATTGCTTGGGTTATTTGATGATAAATGTTTGTTTTACATGGTTCATGTTTCTGCAGCATTTGATAAATAATCGTTTAGTCATTTATTTCATAAGGCGCTGGTCTATTAACTTAGTAAAATCATTTTAGTGCTTGTTTCCTTGTGTCTCCCAACCCAACTGTTTCACAGTTGGTCATTCATTTTCCCATAGGGTCTACCCCCCTTAGCCACGGGAGACAGGCTTAAACGGAGAAATCGGGGATCAGAGTGACAGCCCTCGGTCTGAGCGTTGTCGTGACAATCTGTGCGACAACATTTTTGGGCACCGTTGCCGGGGATAGAGTTTTTCTGTCCTTGGTCCTTTCATTTCGAGCTTTTCCGTGTTTCACTTCTTGTCCAGGTGGCGACTCCACTTCATATATTATCTTCAAGAGTGTATACTAGAAGACATCCAAGCAGTCTGTGTAATCCTGCTCCTGATCCTGAAAGGGCCCTCAGGGTACGATTACACAAACTCTCTTCTCGTACACTTCTTGTTAACCTTGGACAAGAAGCCCTCTCTGATATCCATTTGATTTTTACTAGTCCAATTGGGCACGACATCATGGATATGTATGCCCCTTGCAATTTTTCTAACATTCCAGGGTATCCTAATGCTCTTCCATCACTTGGGATAGATAAGTTGCCTAGCTTTCAGGGAGATAATGCGATTAGTGCAAATTCACATCTAAGAGATTTTAGTATATGGATGGCCAAGTATGCAAGGTCTCCTAATTTTGATCATGAGGATGTTAGAATGACTCTTTTTATTTTAACCTTGGGGGGCGATGCTCATGAATGGTTTATCGAAAAGCCTCAGAATTCATTTGATTCCTTAGAATCAATCATTGATTCCTTTAAAGAAAAGTATGGAGATAAGAAAGAGGGAAGACACCTTGTAAAAGCTATCAGCATAATAAAAAAGAGAGAGAATGAAACTGTTGAAGAATTTAATAAAAGGTTTAATGGTATTGTTAGAGAATTACCTCAAGACTATAAACCTACCGAAAAATCTCTTTGAGATTTTTACATTGATGCCTTTAGTCCTGAGCCATCTTATGAATTAAGGCGTGCTAGACTTAATGATTATAGAGATTGTCAGAATTTAGCTATAGAGCTTGAAAAGGACAAGGCAGCATCTGGGAAGTCTGAGATCCCAGGTTTTGATAGGGCTGCTACGAAACTAAAAAAACCTAAAGGAAAAGCAGTTCAACAGCCTGAAAGCGAACTTGTTCTCAAATTGCTCCAAAAGATTGAAACCATGGAAATTAATCATAACAAGGAGATAGCCACTTTGCAGAATAGGTTGATTCAAATGGAGAGAACACAAACGCAAAACTTCCAACCTCGAAATAATAATAACAGAAATAACAATTGGCAAAAGAAGGGTCAGTTTAGCGAGCAGAAACCTCCTAATCCGATAACTAATTTGGTTGATAATGCTCCTCCTTATTGTCGGGTTTGTGATGCTCTTCATGAAGAAGCCACTTGCCCCATCATTAGAAGGATCTTAGATAACGGGATTTTTGGGACAGGTGATCAAATAAATGTGGTAGGTAGCAAGTTTCCTTTGTCTATGGATGATTGGATAGAGGTCAAAGAAAATAGTCATGATGTTATGAATCCTTCATCAGCTTTTAGTATAAATAACCTTGAAAATGAAGATGACATTTTGGCTAGGTTATATGGTGAAAAACCCTCTCCCGAGCAAATCTTGGAAATTGCTAGAGATAAAGGTTTGACCTACCAGAGAAGGGATAAAGATCAAAGCGGGAATCAAATTCCCCCTCGAACTTTTAACCCTGGTTTAAACTCTGGATTAGATGTCGATTTGGGAAGTTGGTTTAACAATGCAAAAATCTGGGTTCCTGTCTCCGAGATTGCTAAAATCCCTTCCCAAAGAGATAAGTTACTAAAAGCTATCCAAGGTCCTTGAGTAAATATTTCTCAACAGAAGAATTGGGAAGTTGACTATCATGATGCTCCCATATATTTGCAAAGCTTAGATGCAGATAACAAAGATCACCAGCCTTTCTTTATCACCTTGTTAGTTAATGGATATAAATTGAATAATTGCATGTTAGATTCTGGTGCATCAGCTTGTGTAATGACTAAAAGGGTCATGGAACAGCTTAACTTAAGAGTTTCTAGACCTTACTTTAACATATGTGCCATGGATTCTAAGAAAATTGAAGTGCATGGTTTGATCAAAGATTTGCAAGTTCATCTATCAGTTTACCCAAACATCATGATTGTCATGGATATTGTTGCTGTGGATGTGCCTGATGCTTGGGGTATGCTTTTATCTAGAAAGTGGGCCTCTGATCTAGGAGGGAGTATTCAAATGAATTGGTCATATGCTATGATTCCTTCTCCTAGGGGTGATGGTTTTGTAAGACTAAATAGAGAGCCCGAAAGAAAATTTCATGTCGAAGATCCTAAGAGACCTCACAATGAGATAATCAAAGAGCAATCTGACATTGGGAACTATGCCATCATGTCTAATTTCATAATTCCTCTCGATGATAAGATTAAGGATCTCAAGGATAAAGTTTGGTATATGTACTTCGATGGTGCATCGTCTAGGCATGGTAAAGGTGCTGGAATAGTGCTTAAATCTCCCCTTGATCACATTTTCAAGTTTGCCTATCGATTAGAATTTGAAGCAACCAACAATGTCGCTGAATATGAGGCTATATTGTTGGGTCTTGAATTAGCAAAATCTTTGAAGATTAAGTCGCTTAGCATTAAGGGGGATTCTGATTTAGTTATCATGCAGCTTAAAAATAAATTCACATGCAAAAATCAAAGACTAAGGAATTATCGAAACACTGTGTGGGATACTATGGAGCACTTTGATGCCCTTGACCTCAAAGCTATCCCAAGAGAGCAAAATAGTTTGGCAGATGAACTTGTCGTAGCTGCTACTACTTTCCAGTTATCTGATGAGCTAATTAATGATAAGATCAAAATGGAAGTAATATTTAGACCATCTGTTCCAGATAACTCAGAGCATTGGCAAGTCTTTAATGATGAAAAACAGGTCATTCGTTTTCTTAATAGTCTGGATGAGTTTGAAGATTTCCGGATAGATTCTCAGGAGGATGGATCTTTAAATTATGAGCATATCCTAAATCCTACTCCTAGGAATGTGGTTGCCTTAGAGCAACATTTTGATCGGCATGATGCCACGAAGTTGAGAGAAGAAAATAAGATGGTCCCAGGCGAATATCTCGAGATAAACATTGGTACTTCTGAAAACCCAAAGATGGTTAAAATTGGTAGAGGTACTAGTGTGGAGGAAAGAAAAAAGTTAACTAATTTACTTCGCGAATATCGAGATGTTTTAGCTTTTTCTTATGATGAATTAAAGGGCTATAGGGAAGATGTCATGGAAATAAAAGATAAAAATGCTAAACCCTTTCGCCAGAAACTTAGGCAAATTAATCCTAAATTAGCCCCCTTGGTTCAGAAAGAGCTTGCGAAAATGCTTGCAGCAAGAATTATCACTCAAACAAGGCATTCAACATGGTGTTCAAATCTGGTGATTGTTAGGAAAAAGAATGGTACTATAAGACTTTGCGTCGATTTTCGAAACCTTAATCTAGCATGCAAGAAAGATAATTACCCTTTGCCAAACATGGAGACTTTGTTGTAAAGAGTAACCGGTTCTGGAATGATGTCGCTGCTAGATGGTTTTTCTGGGTACAATCAGGTATGGGTTAAAAATGAAAATCGTCATAAAACCACATTCACAATGCCATGGGGTACCTTTGAATACATCAGAATGTCGTTTGGATTAACCAACGTTGGGGCTACGTTCCAAAGGGCTATGGATTATGCCTTCAAAGGGTTAATCAGGAAATTTATTGAAATTTACCAAGATGATCTTACTGTTTTTTCTAAAGATGGTATCAATCATGTAAATCATCTTAGGCAGGTTTTCGATAGATGTAGAGAATACGGGATTTCTTTGAATCTAGCTAAGTCTGTTTTTGGAGTAACGGAAGGGAAATTACTTTGCCATATCATTTCTAAGGATGGAATCAAGATTGATCCTGAAAGAATTGAAGCAATCCAAAAGATTCCCCTCCCTCATAATCTTAAATCCCTTCAGTCTTTCCTTGGAAAGACAAATTTTATTAGAAGGTTTATTCCAAATTATGTAGAAATAGCTAAGCCTATTCAAAGTCTTCTAAAGAAAGATGCAAAATTTGTTTGGCAAGAAGACGGCAAAAAGGCTTTTCAAGAAATCAAATGTGCTATTGCAACAGCTCCTGTCTTATTAGTCCCGATTATTCCAGGGATTTCATGATTTTTTCTTTCGCTTCCGAAGATACCATTGCTGGTGTCCTGCTACAAAAGAATAAAGATGGTCACGAGCAGCCTATTGCTTTCATGAGTAGAGCGCTTCAGAATTCTGAATTGAAGTACAATACCATGGGAAAGCAAGCTTATGCCCTGGTCAAGTCTCTTAAGCACTTCAAACTTATGTGGGTTATTCTAAAATCATTGCTTTCATTCCATATTCTGTTGTTAAAGATATATTAACTCAAACCGATTGCTTAGGGACTCATGCTAGGTGGGTTACTAAAATACAAGAATATGATTTAGAGATCAGACCCACCAAGCTAGTCAAAGGCCAAGGTTTGGCTCAAATGTTGACCGAAGGTAATGAAAAGACTCTTGGTTTATTTTGTCTTAGTGATCTATCTTCACCGGAGTTGCAAAGATTAGGAGAGCATGAGTGGTACAAGGACATAGTTTATTACTTGATGAATCTTGCATGTCCTAACCATTTAGTTGCTCATAAGAGAAGGCCTCTTGGTTTATTTTGTCTTAGCGATCTATCTTCACCGGAGTTGCAAAGATTAGGAGAGCATGAGTGGTACAAGGACATAGTTTATTACTTGATGAATCTTGCATGTCCTAACCATTTAGTTGCTCATAAGAGAAGGCTCTTAGACTAAAAGCCACTAAGTATTGCCTTATGAAGGATGGCCTTGGATGGAGAAATCCTGAGGGCATAGTTCTTAGGTGTGTTGATGACGTTGAGTCCAAGAAATTAATCTCTGAGTTTCATTCAGGATTTTGTGGTGGTCATTATGCTGCTAGAACTACCGCCCACAAAATCCTGAGAGCTGGTTATTATTGGCCTTCAATTTTTTCTGATGTGCACAAGTTTGTTAGAGCTTGTCAAGCCTGTCAACTATTCACTAGGAAACAGAAGCTTGTTGCCCTGCCCCTACAACCTGTCATTGTAGAGGCACCTTTTCAGCATTGGGGTCTGGACTTCATAGGGAAGTTCCATGAAAATTCTAGCAATGGCTACTCATGGATTTTGACTGCTACGGATTATTTCACTAAATGGGTTGAAGCCATTCCTGCTAAGAATGCCACTGAAAAGGTTATTATGGATTTCATTGAAAATAATATCATTACTAGATTTGGTGTCCCTGCTAAGATCACTACTGACAATGCCAAAGCTTTTAGTTCCTCAGAGTTTTCATCTTTTTGTTTCAAGTATGGCATTGTCTTATCTCATTCGTCAAATTACTATCCTCGGGGTAATGGTCTGGCTGAATCAAGTAACAAGAATCTCATAACCATTATCAAGAAGATAGTAGGAGATAATAAGAGATCATGGGATAGCAAAATCAAGTATGCTTTATGGGCAGATAGAATCACTAAGAAGAAAGCTACTGGTAAATCTCCCTTTGAATTAGTTTATGGCTTGGATGTAACCTTACCTGTGCACCTGAAATTCCTAGCTTATCAGCTCCTACAGAATTTTTCTACTAATAAAGATGGTGTTCAGAATACAATAGATCAGATTGTGGAGTTAGATGAAGCTCGTAGGACAGCTTTTGATGCTATATGTAAAAATCAATCTAACATTAAGAAAAGCTTTGATAAATTCTCTCGATCTAGATCTTTGCAGGTGGGAGATATGGTACTGCTTTGGGACAGCAAGAATGAAAAACCAGGAAAACATAAGAAGTTTGACAGTTTTTGGCTAGGACCATACATCATTCGAGACGTAGCTGGACCAAACTCATTTCACTTGAGCAGATTGGATGGCGAACCACTTGATCTCCCTACAAATGGCCAAATGCTCAAGTTGTTCTTCAAAGATGATATCTAATGCCATAAGGCATCCTTTGTATTGTATTTCTAACCCTACTCCTTGTTATTTCAGCATTTTATTTCCGATTTAGGATTAGATTTACTTTCCTTGTTAATAAATGAAGAGCTTCTATCTTTCATGTGCTTAAATGTTATATGATGATGTTTGAATGGACACTACTTATTTCTGTTGTGTGTTGCGTGAATGCAGATTTTGGATTCTCACATTCCTGCAAGTGCAGCAACGTGTCCCCAAGTAGAGCCAAATGTTGACCACTACGTGTCAACTCCCCATAGCAAGTATACCCCCTTTTCTTCGCAAAAAGGATAGCACTTAATTGACATGTCCGTGCCATTCGACAGTCATCGTCGACTTGATCATACTATGTTGTAAACCCAATCTGCATGTGTGAATTGTAAATAATCTTAGCAGATATGAGTCATATATGTAAATTGCCTTGGTGGACCTAATTTTCGAGTGATAATCTACGTTCCGGAAGGTTTTTTGTCTCACCGATCCATGATCAGCAGAGTTTTCCTTCAGCCTAACCCCAAAGCCGGAATGAATTTTGTCATTAGAATCTTAGAGGAATCCTAGTGTGTTAATCTGCTAGATTATAGTTGTGTCGCAGAACTTGGTGGTTTATGAGGGTCTATGTCAAATGGGTTTTCCCCCTTGAGATGTAAAGTTGTAAAAGTCATGATGTAAAGTGTCTTGAGGGTTAGAAAATGTTTTAATCCCCTCCTAAGTCCTAAATCCTAGTTCCTAGGTGATTTTTCCAAAGGCTAAGTTCGAGGATCTATTTAAAAATACATTAAAAATTGAAAAAAAAAAACAATAAATAAATTATAAATAAATAAATAATAAAATAAAATAAAAAAATAGAAATAATAAAATAATAATATTTTTGAGTAAATAAATACAAAATTTCAATTTTTTAATGCATTAAAAAATTCGACGGATGAGATTAAGAGATTTCTTGATCCTCATCGACGGTCGAGATCATTTTGACGTGGATCACTCGAACTAGCTGTTGGGAATTTTTCATTTAAATAGGGTGCTAGGGGTCATTTGAGATCATATTCGATCTGTGAGTCTTGTGCTAAAGAAAGCTCTCTTGTAAACTTTTTCTGGTGCTAATAAAGAAAGACTTTCGGGTTGAAATCTTGCTGGTGTTACTCCCCTGAAGTGCTGTGAGTTGTTTTATTTTCTGCATATCTTTATTTTTCAGCCATTAGTAATAGCTTGATTTAGAGTATTGTTGAACACAGGTATCTTGTTCACTTACTAGGGTTTGAATAGTATTAGAATTTCTGAAATAATGGCAGGTATCTCCATTGCATCTGGGATCTAGTACTGTTTTTCTCTCTTTATTGATGGTTGAAGTAAGCTGTGCAGGAAACCCTTATTGAAGAAATCAGTGGGCGTTTGGGGAAGTTCTCGGCTGAACCAACCAACTCCCACAAAGCATTTTCTTGCAGAGCCCAGCCAGTTTCAATCCTGGTTTTATCATTTAACTTTATCTTATGAATGCATGAGAGTTTTTCTAAAGTATCTCATAGTAAAATTGAACTTCTGAAAATATTATTCATGATAACTTACAAATCTCGTTGTTGCAGAGTCACAAAGCTGTAAATTTTGTAGCTGGTTTGTAGGGTTTTAGGTTTTTATCCTTGCATATATTATCTCTGGGTGTTTGTTCTGCCATTGCAGGTTGCAGATCTGAAGGTCAGCTTAAATCTTGAAGCCAGATCTAGGCCCTGGGGGGTAAGATCTGGCCTTAGAATCAGCTATTGCAGGAATACTTATTTCAGAGCTGGAAAATCTTTGTGGGGTGTGATAACTAGAAATTCTGAAGCAGAGGAGTATCACTTTATTTGCAAATTTCTGAGAAATTTTAAAGGGTTTATCAGTTTCTGGCTGCATATTATATTTCTCTGGAAAATTTAAACAAAAAATACGTATTTTTATTTGCCCTCTGGAATCTGTCCTGGCATTATTCTTTTCGAAGTTTTATTTGAGGGTTTGATGCTTTGCAAGCTATCCCAAACCTCACGCAGTCTCAATCATTTAATCTGTTGCAGCTCCAATCATTTTCACGCAGTCCTCTTCCCTCTGCGTGCTTTCCCTATTCTGCTGCCAACAAATTTGGAACCCGACGTTGTCCATTCCAACTTCAACGCATACTCCATTTGCTGTAGCAAGCATATTCATTGGGTATTGTTCTCTGCAGGCACCGATTTCATTATCTATCAGCCTTTACGCTTCTCATTTAGCACTATCACGCTGCGTCCTTTGCGTCGCTGCTATCCTCAGATCCCGCCATTGCAAAACCTGCAAATCGTTGCTCTCTCTCCATACGTCCAGCGCTCTTTCATCACCAAACGCTGCTCTGCTGCCGCCGTCAAATCTCACGCAGACTTACATATTAAAAATAAAAAATAGAGACTGTTGGCCCTTCAGCTATCCGCAGTCACCTGTGTGTTACCCCCGCGTTGCATTTCTATTGCATATTTCTGCCATTGAAACTGTCGGATCCGCGTGGCTCTCACTTTGGCCCTTATCCATCCCGTAGCCTCTCCTCCCTTGCTCCTTGGTCGACGTCGAGCTCCATTTCCTTCACACGTTTTCCATCTCCGCCATCCCACATACACGGAAACACTCAGCAATTTTTTTTATGAACAGGGTAGCGTAGTTAAGATTCGTATTTTGGAATGCATATGGTATAGGGTTTACATTTTGATGAAGTTAGTTTCTTTCTTTTTCTTTTAGAATCAGATTTTATTTGATTTAGGACTTATATTTCATATAATTTTGTATGCGATCAGGTGATTAGTGTTGTATTCAATTTAGATTTTAGAATTAATTTATATCATAGCTCAAAGTTTTTTAATTTTCATTTGAGTTAGGTTTTTTAATTTATTCCATTTTAATTTTGATAAGAGTTTTGATTTTAAATTTAGATTTAGATTAGATTTTAAATAATTTAAATCTTTTACTTTAGTTTAGTACTAGGACTTTATTTTTGTTTTGTTGCAGCCTTTTAAATAAAAAATTCCTAAAAATTATAAAACTTTGAAAAGACATAAAAAATTTCTTTTCTTATAGTTTAGATTTTGAATTATTTTAGTTTAGATTTAATTTTGTTAGAAGTAAATAAAAATAAAAAATATATATATATATAACAAAAAAATAAAAAATTGATAAAAGGTTTCCTTTTAGTTTAGTTCAAATTTTGGATTTAAAGTTTCATTTACTTAGTCTTCAGTCTTGTTTTATTTAAAAACTAAAATATTTTGAGAAGGCTTAACAAAAATTGAAAATTTCATTTTGGCGAATTTTGCATTGTTTATGTTCCATTTCTCTATGGCTAAATGCACTTAAAGGTTTAGTTAAAGTTAGCTATGTGAAAGTGGTAACTGATCAGCATTTAAATTCTATGATCATTTAAAGCATTTAATTTTTCTTTAAGTTTAATTGCTGGATCATCGTTAAAGCATTGTGAATTTACTGGATATCTTACATTGCTTGGGTTATTTGATGATAAATGTTTGTTTTACATGGTTCATATTTCTGCAACATTTGATAAATAATTGTTTAGTCATTTATTTCATAAGGCACGGGTCTATTAACTTAGTAAAATCATTTTAGTGCTTGTTTCCTCGTGTCTCCCAACCCAACTGTTTCATAGTTGGTCATTCATTTTCCCATAGGGTCTACCCCCCTTAGCCGCGGGAGACAGGCTTAAACGGAGTGTCGGGGATCAGAGTGACAGTCCCCGGTCTGAGCGTTGTCGTGACAATCTGTGCGACAACACATGTGAATTTCTTGGCTTATTTATTAAATTTACATTCTCTTATTTTCATCAAGCAATTACCAAAGACACAAAACATGAAGATCACAAGAAACGAAGAACACAAGGATATAGGCTCCAAGCCAGGGAAAAACCCCACAAGGGGTAAAACCCAACCAACTGCTCTTCTTATAAAATCAGATCAAAGTGAGAAATCCAAGACCCAAGACTAACACAAAAATCCAACCTCCAAGATGCCAAGCCAAGCCCTCCAAATTTGTCATCTTAGTCTTAGAAAATAGCATCAATCTCAGTCACAGTAACTTCCATCAATCACAGCTCATATGCCACCGAGAACTCACTCTTATCTCAAATCATCTGCCACAGGAAACTCGTATTTCTCTTAGACATTCTACCACAGGAAACCCGCATTTCTCTCAGACATTTTTCCACAGAAAATTTGCCTTTCCCTCCTATTGAAGAATCTAGGGCATGCATAGTTAAGTTGATTCTTCATTACATGATAACAATTTGTGAAGTGTTTATGCAATTTTATCTTAGCTTGATGTTTACTTTATTATTAGCATGTGATTTTCTTTGACCCTTCATGGGTATTTATAGTGGTTAGCCTCCTATATTGAGCCGACATACATTCATGAACCGATGTGTCCTTTTATCAAGCCGACATAACTTTCATTTATGTATTTAATTCATATTTGGAGCCGACATGAAGTATTCTTCCTTGTTTTCACTTGCAGACTTTGGTAGGTTTGTTTTTGAGGCATTGATCTTGGTCTTGGAGGGTTGTTACATAATTTTGAAGACTTGTACATATTTACATGAACTCATAAAGAGTTTCTATACACATGACATGACTCTTTGACATTTATAATAAATCCTAAAGACATCAAGAAGAAGTATTTTACCTAGAGACACTTCTTGCTCATGAAACCCATGTAGCAAGATTACAAAAATAAATTATTTCCTTTTATTATATCAAATACAAAGATCATGTCATTATGAAGACCGAACCTAGTTACACTTTCTTCAACATCTCCGACACACTGCCACAGAAAATTCGCATTTCTTCAAACCAATAGCCGAAGAAAACTCACATATCTTCACCACAAGGTAGCTTCTAAATTTTGCATATCTTAACCTTAGAGCTTGTCACAGAAGAACACCAAATTTTTGCTTGCTAATTGATGGAGGATGTATGCCAATATATAGTTGTTCCAATATGCAAAAAGACACATCTTTTGAGCCATATAGAGCCTGGATATGTATATTGGAATGTTTCAAAGTTGATATTGGGATACCTAGACAATGTAATCATTCATTAATTGAGACACACTGTCGAATACTTGAGTCTTTATGGATACACTGATGCTGAAAATATTTTTGACTGGAAGAGCACATCTAAGTGTTGCCTTAGGTCTGCCCTGGTTTCCTGGATGATTTCCTGGCATAGAAATTTGTTGCTTCGAGAGGCAGTATGCATATGTTGGGCACGACTGTGATATACTATGGGTGCCGGCATACAGAGAATCCCATGTTCCATGACAGGTTCAAGCACATTGAGATCACATATCACTATATTCAGGATACAGTGCAAAAAGGAGTAATGAGACTCCATCACATTTTGATTAATGAGCAGGTAGACAATTGGATCCTTATGTTGCAGCGTGTAAGCTTGTTGTTGACCCGATATTCTCTAGGTGTCATGCACTATGGTCAGGACTAAAAATCGTAATCCTAGTGAAGGCACTAATGAGAGGAAGGGGTTGCAGCTGATCGAGGACACTAAGTTATGCTCTCCCCCCATATGAGCTCCCAGGGAGAGGAATTAAGCCGAAAATCTCTTGGGGTTGAGGGAACTTTGGGCAATAGGATAGACTATGATCTTTACCTTCCATGGTAAGTAGTATCATGCCTAATGTCTGACAATATAATAGACTTTGATCCTTTCCTTCCATGGTAAGTAGTATCTTTCCTATTGTCACCTTTGGATGTGGCAAATTATACCCCAGTATACATCCTACCCACAAGTTGAGCTTGTTGGGATTGCCAACCATCTGGCCAATGGGTGAGGGGACTTGAGATAGATTGTGATCCTTATCATTTATGGCAAGTGGTATTCGACTCAAGTGATGGGATGCACGTGTTCTACCACTAACTCTAGAGGGTTAAGTTGGGAAGATCAACGGACAATAGGATAGATTGTGATCCTTACCTTCCATGGTAAGTCATATCCTACCTATTGTCAGACAATAAGAAAGAGTGTGATCTTTATCTACTATCCTTCCTATAATCAATCGGATATAGAGGGTGGCAGATTATTCTCCCCTATTATCCACGGAGATATGGTGGTAGTTGAAGCTCCCTTATGATGATTCTTCTTCTTTAGATTGAGACATCATTATTCAGCGCGGGATCAGAGGAGTCAGGTTGGGACGAGATGTGATGAGATGGATGTCTTGTTGATATAGTTGAGATAAAGGTCATAAAACTTGACCTGAAGACTTGTAAGGTTTGGAGGATCTAATCGATCTCCCCTACCATCAATTGTGGATTATTTTTCTTTTATGAGTCATGATAAGATGAGACAAGACGAGATGAGATATGATGTAGTGATGATGTATATCCAAGATGAGACTCTTGATGCAAATGGAAATTCCTCCCTAACTGAGAGGGAGTGTTGAAATTTGGGCAGCTTCAAGATGAATTTTCCCAAAGGGAAACCCTACTACACCAAAGGAAAGCCCATTCTGCCCTAAGGAGAATGCAAATTGAATGAAAGAAAGACATTATTGTTTGATGTGAAATATAATGGGCAAATTATTATTAAAGGGTCAGCAAAGAATTTGGTAAATATATTAAGAGTAAATTAAATTGGAATTTCAAGGCTTCCACCCATAAGTTGGCCTCTCAAGGGTTATGTTGACATCAAATAACTCCCCATCAATTAATATAAATAAAGATTTATGAAAGCTCATTAGACAAGCATCGAATGAAAAGATTTCATTCGGGAAATTTATGTGGTTCGTATGCCATAACATCTTCGTATGGCATAACATCTTCTCATTGTGTCTAGCATTAGTAATCTTCCAGAGGCTCGCATTTTTTATTAAGTGGCTCGCTCTTATCCTAAACCCGTATTGGCTATGGCTCGCATTATCCTGTTACCACTTTGTGATTCGCATCTATCTTGTGGGTAATCAACATATGTTTGTTGGGGCTCACATTATATATCAGTGGTGGCTTGCATCTTGTTATAGCGCACATCTTTTATGTAAATGGCTCCCATTCCAGGTGATTCCCATATGATATGTAAGTAGATCGCATTCCAGGTAATCTGCATACATTATATCAGTGGTCCATTTTTTGTAATGGCTCGTATTAATTATAGTGGACATATTAATTACAGTGGTTACATTGCAGTAGTCACAGTGGTCACATCTTATTAATTACAGTGGTCATATTTCAATGGTTGCAACACTTACAGTGGTCGCATTCTATTACTAAGGCTCGGACTGTGGCTAGCATTTACCCTCGCATCTTTCCAGTATTATTGTGTCATGTATTTTACAGTGGATCGCTTTACTCACACTTATCATTAAATCGCTTTACTTGTGGCTCATATAAGTCATTCTATGGTTTGTGCTATTATGGATTGCTTTACTTCATGATAGTTGTGATTTATATGTATATGACAATGATCTTGATACTATGTAAAGATATGGCAAGTAACTTATAACAAAGGCAGTATGTGGACATTAATGTATAGCAATGTTGAAGTTTCTAAGTTTACCTCGTTTAGAAACCCTTCATGCACTTTTTCTGATTTATTCCTACCTACTTGTTATTTTTCTTTAACAAGTTATTTACAAAGTAAACACTGAAAATAAACACCAGTTCATGCTCAACATATTACAGATCAGCAACTAAAAGAAACAAGAACAAACACACCACATGACACCATTATTTTTGGACCAATGTCCCCGGAAAAACCCAATGCGGGAAAACCGGTGCAGTGATCTGAGGGTTTTCTTATTAAGCAATATTAGAGTACAATCTGGGTGCCGAAACTGGCCTACCCAACAGAGAATTTCCTTAGCAGCTATACCTCACAGTTTAAGAGAAATCTCCTGGCTGAAACCCTGGGAAATCCTTCCAGCAGTTCCTCAGCACAAAACTACTGCAACGCCAGCATCTGCCCAATCTGGACTGCGTCAGCCCCTCTCTATCCCACGCTAGCCCTACATCAGCCTTTCTAGGCCTCTGTCAACCCCAAGAAGCCCTGCGTCAGCTCTAGGAGCCTCTGCGTCAGCTGCGCTGGCCCCTCTAGTGCTCTGCGCAGCACTTGGCTGCCTCTGCGTGGCCCTGCGTGAGCCCTTGCTGGCTCTGCGTCACCCTCCTTGGCTGTTGCGCTGCTCTCCCGGCACAATCTTTGCCTTCTCTGTTTCTCTGTACTCAATGCCCCTCAGCTGCTCTCCCGATCATTGATTCTATCTCTCTTAGCAAACCCCGCTCTAGAGAATAGAATGACTGATCACTCCGGTGTGTTCTCCAAGTGACCCTCAAGCCTCCTCTTATACTTTTCCTGTTGACATCTCAACGGCCGAGATTAAGTCCCTAATCAACGGCTAAGATTATCTCTGGCTTGATCCATGTCTTTTGGACCATTCTAACACAAATTCATATTAATACACATTAATATTTTATTTTCCCTAAATTTAGAATTAGAGACTCCATTAAAAATATTAATTATTTTAATATCTCCTGATCTGTTTAGAATCTTCCCAAACCCTTTCTGGGTATTGGAGATCTCATGTGCTCCAACCTCTCCACCAAATTTCGTGGCTAGAGCACATCCGATGCTACCCCAAATCAACAAGCAACTCATAAGACATGACAATGATTCTTATGCGTATGTGTGAAGTAATGATATAGTTGTGATAATGATAAATTAAAGTGACCATGGGTATTCCAGATAAGTAATATGTCAGAAACCCTAATAAGACAACGATTGCATTCCCTTGTTAAACAGTAAGACAGTGACAATACTCTTGACAGTGAGACAGCGATCTTGACAGTAATGACACTTGATATATGATGTATATTGGCAGTAATACATATGACATGTGATAGTGACATTGCCCTTATGACGCATGATGACAGTAACCTTTGTTACACAACAGGGATCTCAATGTATGATTAGGGCGGTAATAATAACAATAGGCAATGATGATAGTGATGATAGTGCTCCTATGACAGTGATGATAATGCTCCTTTGACAGTGATGGCAATGCTCCTATGACAGTGATGACAGTGTTTCTATGACTGATGTTACAGTGTCTCTATGGCAGATGTGCTTGTTAGGGTGAACCTTCTCGTCGGTATGAGCGCCATGAGACTGCTAGTGTGTCAGTTTTCATCACATATCAGAAAGGCACCAGACGTTTGTTTGCAGCGGCAAAGCGAGTGTTATCTCCACCCGGGGTGGAAGGGGCCTCGCTTCCTCCATCAGCATCACAGGAATAGGACAAAGGCAAGGAGCCAATGCAGGATGAGGGGCCTTCAGGTGAGCCATCAGGTGAACGAGAGACCGAATTCGTTCTCCTTCATGATGATGATACAGATACAGAACCGACAAGTGCACAGCTTAAAGAGATCATCCAGGAGCAGCAAGCAGAGATTCAAGCCTTGTCCCTTGATTTGGAAAGAGCCAAATGGAACATGAAATATCTGGAGCAGAGGAACAAACAGCTGGAGGATCAGCAAGCGATCATGGAGCTACAAAACATTCGTGAGCATCGCCAAGCTGCACAAAGGAGAAGAGTTGAGCTCACGTCATTGGAGCAAGAGATTAATGAGGATCGGGAGGCCAATCTCGAGAGAGTTAACATGCACTTGGAGAGGCTGCTGGACAAGGCCGACAAGGACCATGCATTGTTGAGACACATGGCTTTCCACTACATGGCGCGAAACAAAGTGTGCAAGGCCCGAATCAGGAATTTGAAGGCGAAATTGAGGAAGGCAATCAAGAAGCAAAAGAGGCAAAGGGAGCTCGATCGACTTTAAATATTGGCCAAAGCCTCTTTGGCCCAGCATAACACTTGATAAGGAAGCTCCAGCCCAAATTTCAAGAAATTTGGGGCATTTTTGGTGTTTTTGGAAATTTTTGTGCAAAAAATAGGGTTTTTCTCCCTGTGCGCCACACCACTGGCGCGGCGCTTAGGATTGGGAGCTCTAAATCACAAATGGTTTGCATTTTTGGATTCAGCATGAAAAATCATGACTGCTGGTGCATGGACAAGAAGTTTGGGCAAGTTTTGAGTCCCCAGGAGGTCAAAAACACTCAAAAAATGACCTCTCTGCCCCTATTTTGACACACAGGAAGCAGTCTTGGGAGAATGAAGTTTTGGAGGGGCAAATGAGCACCAAATTCAGAAATTCCACTTGGGTTGGAAAGTAGACAGGCAGGGCTTTCCAACAAGCACACTTGGGCACAATTTGGACTCCAACAGGTACCTCAAAATCGCCTCCAAAGTGGCACGGCGCATATAGCTTTTGGCGCGGCGCACAGGGACCCAAAATCACTTCCGCTTCGCAAAATTCCGATTCGCGACTTTCTCCAAGTGGGCCCTCTTATTTACACTATATTTTTCTCGGCAACTAAGGCAATGTTTAAAAATTATTTTCACTAAAGGTGGGCTCCTATCCAAGTGGCAAAGGAAGGCGAGCAGTCACCCAAGCCATTTGTCATTTCTGTAACACTGCACCTGTAACTAATGGTTGGCTTTCCATTTCCAGTTTGTAATCATTTGAAAAACTCCCCAACTGTGGGTCGTTCTATTTCCCAATGGCATAGTCTATTTATTGTATGCAACACTATTTGCAAAGGGTTGGCATTTCTGGGAACTGTGGGAGAGAAACTCAGTCACTCACTGTACATTTTGACAGAGAATTAATGAAAGATTGCAGCTCTGGTTCATGAGATTCCTGTGGCGTGAGTTTAGCAAATGTATCTTCTTTATGTTTCATATGTATTTCGTTATGTTTCATATTTTCATTCACATTCATTTCCAGTGAAAGCTTTCTAAGTAAAAAAGGTAGAATTCAGTGCACTGCTCTGCCTTGGGATAGTTTTCATGTTCTATGTTTTCTTCTGTTGAAAAGGATTCATGTATTTATGCCCTTTTCACACTCTCAAACAATCTCTCCACCTCACATTTTTTCAACTCTAATTGCTAGACTTTCCGCCTGTCTTGCCTCACGAAATAACCTGCGTCTTTGAGTTAAATTCTCTGCTCATGCTGTTCCTTGGCCCCACACATCCCAGAAAACTCAATTATTCTTCAAACATCCCCATCATATTAATTTACCTAGCCTAAAATCAGTATCCATTTTTTGAGTCATCTCAAACCCTATTGTTTATTTTCCTGAGTGTGACCCGGAGAAAGCCCTCTCCTGTTCTGGTAGGGCTAGCTACCAGACTGAGCGTGGTTTGTGGTTACCCTGAATTTTGCCTTCCTTCAGCCTAAGGCAAATTTAGGTGCTAACATAGTGGCGACCATACTGGGGAACGAAAATGGTTTGCTTGAAGATTGTTTTGCCCCAGTACATATCTCAAGTTCAAAGCTGATGGTTAATGGTGAACAGCGATCAGACATAAGAAAGCTGAAATCATTCACCTGGCGACTCCATTCACTGAAGAATCCAGCAATCAATCCTTCATGGTAACTCCACTGCAAAGAGATCAGTAGCTTTGAGATTTTCAAAATGGAATGGGTTGCAAGAAGATACACTCCCATGAGCCGAGATCACATCCTAGGTTTTCCAAATAAAATTCCAAAGGTAGATTGGTCAAGGAATCTGCCTACGTTTAAAGATGATGGTAAGAAGGACGCTGCTTTACATCTAGTTCGATTTCACATGCATATTCGCGAGTTGAAAGTTGATTTTCCTGAAGATTGCTTGATGAAGATATTCCTGGCCACTCTGGAAGGTGAAGCCCAATATTGGTATGAAAGTTTGCCACCTGCTTGTATTCACTGTTTAAAGGATTTTCATGCCCTGTTCATTGAAAGATATCAAGAATCTTATCCATCATTAAATCTAGTTCATGACTGTTGCAAACATGCTTCTACTTTTATTGAAAGCCTTGAAAAATACTATGAGGATGATAATTTTATGGATGATGAGATCATGGAAGCCTTGCAGAGAATCCATTTCAGCAACATGAAGAGAAACTAAAGGAGTCCCATCAAGATGCTCAGGAAACGTTCCAGCAGAATCAAGATCTTTGTACGATGGAAAATGAAGGAATTTTGCATCTTGACAGTCAACATGAATTACATGAAATAGATCAGCAGGTTGAAGAGTTCCATATGGCTGAAAGTGAGGAAAGAAAAAGTGTCGGTTTAGATCTGTCCATAGAAGAAGACAGCATGCAAAGAAGTCCAGTTCTAATTCCAGAATGTGATAATGTCAAGTCACCCATTTCAGATTCAGATTCAGATTGTGATGACCAAGAAAACCTTGTACTAAGTCCCATGAAAGAGAACTCTGCTGCTGAAATCATCTGGGATGAAGAAGACAGAGTTTTGGATCCGAATGTTCTCATGTCAGCAGAACACAGTCTTCATGAAGAGGTAATCCAGTCAGCTCATGAACAGCAAGATGAGATCGTTGCTCAAGCAAGTAAAAAAGTTCCTCTGGATGAAT
Source organism: Pinus tabuliformis (assembly GCA_031772625.1). Classification (NCBI taxonomy): domain Eukaryota; kingdom Viridiplantae; phylum Streptophyta; class Pinopsida; order Pinales; family Pinaceae; genus Pinus; species Pinus tabuliformis. Next base: position 1,603,671,591 of record CM062817.1, on the reverse strand, counting down.
TTATGGTAGATGATAGAAATGTTAGTGTTAGGTTTCAAAAAACATCTGAAGTTGCTTTTCTCATGATTGATGAATGTGATGAATGTAATGAGAATCTGGCTGTCATATCGTATGAAGATGACCTACCATATAATTAGACTTCAGCAGAAGACTATTCAGGATTCCCTTTCAGATTCTTCCTCATATGTCTCATGTTTTGAAATGTTTTTTGAAGAGGAAATCTACTCATCCACTTGTTCAGAAATTTTTGAGGACCAAGACCATACTTTTTCTGAAGAACATTATGAAGGAAGATCAACATCAAAAGAAAAAGACATCTTGTTTCCTAAACAGGAGGTAAATCTTCATGTTTTTCATGATCCAATGGCAAATCTGTTGCAGTCAGCAGTGAAGGTGATTATTGCAATATTCAGTGATGAAGGAGATCATGGTCGACTGTGTTTTTGGATGCCCAGTTACCAGTATCTATTGTTGACCAGGAGATCTGATCAGGAGAATCAATCAAGAAGGCATCTGCTTGATTGGTTATATTGGAAGACACATTACACATGATTGTACATATTGCATTAATATGTAGGTGGCTGTCATCATAATTTGAAACCCTCGAATCTTGATGGACTGCTGCCATTGAATAATTTTTGTCAGTTCTTGTTTTAGTTAAGTCAGTGATTAGTTATTTCCTTTTGCATTAAGTTAGTTTTTTCAGTCATGTTGGTTTCATAATTAATGTCAGTTTTTATCAAGTTCCAGTCAATAAATGTGTCAAAGTCTTGCGTTGTTTGTCGAAATAATGACTCCATAGCCCAATGGACGAAGGCACTGTCTGCTCACCCAAAGATCTGCCATTCTTGGCACCTCCAAGGAGCTACCATCCCCCATTGGAGCCAATGTTAGAGTCGGTCTTGTCAGTCCTTCGTCAGAGATCAAAACTCTTTCTGCATTTCAATTTTAGGTGTCTCGCTCCATTCACTCAGCTGCATTCTGCTAGGGGCATGCCATAATCTGACGGAAAAGGTCTTGTTAGTCAGTTCCCCTCATGTCTGGCACCTGTTGGCTCAAGTCTTTTGTCAAGGTTCACTAAAGTCCATGACAGTCAATGTTTGATCTTTTAATGGACGAGAGTCATTTTCAGTCATTAGGTCTAGGGATCAGATAAATTGTTCTTCAAACATGTCCAATAAAGCCATGCGGGCCAGAGAGAGGCCCTTACAAAGTTATGATTCAAAGATTTTCATCGTCATGTTGACAGATTACCACTGTTCTTCAAAACTCTGTTTTGAAGAAAAGTCAAACAGTGTGTCATTTGTGATAATTTTCAAAAAAGTCTCCAGTTGATTTCTTCAGGTGCAGTCATGGTTTCCTTGGCCAAATGCCATGTCATGCGACCCCTGCAAAAGTGCCAAAAAATTTCATCATTTTAGCTAAAAATTCAAAGGGAAAAGTGAAATTCAATGTTGCATTAAATCAGTGAAAAGTGTCAAAACAAAACATTAGCAAAATGGGTTTTGGAGAAGCAAAAATCAAACCCATGACTTCAAAGCCTTTATATACAAGTTTCCACAAGAAACAAAGTCATTGTGAACACCAAGGAAGAGAGAAACATTGCAAAGTGAGTGTGAGAGTGCAAGCACGCGTTTGGAGTGAGTTTGGAGTCGTTTTCAGGAGCGCGGCGCACACACAGAGGGGCGTGGCGCACATAGGGAGCGCGGCGCACAGAGCGCGACCCTGCAGTGTAAAGTTAACACGGGCGCGACGCATATACCGAGCGCGGCGCACTAGGTTTGTTGCGCGGCGCACACCCACAGAGGCCCGAATTTGTGCCAAACTTGCAACCAATCATTTTGAAACCCTTCAAATTGACAGGTAGGCTCTATATCTTGGCTTGCTCATCAAATTTTATGGAATGTAGTGATGGTTCATGGACGTTTAGAGTTGCAATAAAAACGCCTAAAACCTACCACTAGAAAACATCAAAGCCATTGTTGCTAGGGTTGCAAACTTGTGGTATTGATGCCAAGGCTCCTCTTTCACCTCTCATTTTTTCACTCCTTTCCATTGTTCCCTTCCCCCCTATCCCATTTTTCCCTATTTTCCCTACCCTAAAACATTACTAAACCCATATTCCCTATCCCTCCACTCATTTGTCAATGTAAAACCCCAAAACCCTACCCTATAAAATCCCTAAACCCTCCTACATATCCCTAAACAAAATTTCCCCCCATAACCCCTATTCCCATCATATTATTCCCCTTCCTAACACTCCCTTTTTGCATTGTTCCCCTTGGTGGCAGATCTCACAACAACACCTAGTTTCATACCATCATCAAAGGGCAGTCCAAGCACAGTACACATACAACAGTCATGGCATCTGAGCATTCATCGGAGTATGAGATGGAAACACAAAGTGATTCATCCTCGGAAGAACAGGCTCCCCGGAGACATCATAAAAGTGGAAAACATGTTAGGGATGAGCCAACCACCCTCACAGAATTGCAGGCATGCCCTCTTGCTATGTCATGTTTCCAGCATCTATCATGTTTTGAGTTTTGTCAAAGAGTGGCTAATGTTCGAGTTCATCATGAGTTGGCCCGTCTTTTTGTGCTTCACCTACATGGAGATCACTCTATCTTGGCCGGTGTCACCTTCACACTGACACCTGAAACTGTCTCATTAGCAACCAGCATACCGAATGTTGGAGAACCATGGCACAAGAAACAGAAGGTTGATCGGCAGCATTATGAGCCTTACATTAAGGCCAGTTGCTTGAGGCAGCTCACAAGAGTCTTTCCATTCCGATATTTGAAAGATGAATATGCTCCACTCATGAAGTTGATCATGAAGTACTTCAGCTGTGAGGGGAGGTTCTCTCGTCTATATGCCTATAACATCAGGTTGCTCATGCACTTTACTAGGGTACGGATGACGAACACCCCATATTTCATTCGCAGGAACATAGAGAGGATGAACACCTTCATGCAGCACAAGACCCCTCAGCAGCAACTTAACAATGTTTATCACTTTGCTCTTATTAAGACTTTGGTGGTTCATCAGCTGGGATTACAGGGCATTACTTGGGATGATTTCATCTCCCGTGACCTCTCCAGCACTTCACAGGTATTATCAGAGGTTAAGCATGAGGGTGAACCTTCTCGTCGGTATGAGCGCCATGAGACTGCTAGTGTGCTGGTTTTCATCACATATCAGAAAGGCACCAGACGTTTGTTTGCAGCGGCAAAGCGAGTGTTATCTCCACCCGGGGTGGAAGGGGCCTCGCTTCCTCCATCAGCATCACAGGAACAGGACAAAGGCAAGGAGCCAATGCAGGATGAGGGGCCTTCAGGTGAGCCATCAGGTGAATGAGAGACCGAATTCGTTCTCCTTCATGATGATGATACAGATACAGAACCGACAAGTGCACAGCTTAAAGAGATCATCTAGGAGCAGCAAGCAGAGATTCAAGCCTTGTCCCTTGATTTGGAAAGAGCCAAATGGAACATGAAATATCTGGAGCAAAGGAACAAACAGCTGGAGGATCAACAAGCGATCATGGAGCTACAAAACATTCGTGAGCATCACCAAGCTGCACAAAGGAGAAGAGTTGAGCTCACGTCATTGGAGCAAGAGATTAATGAGGATCGGGAGGCCAATTTCAAGAGAGTTAACATGCACTTGGAGAGCCTGCTGGACAAGGCCGACAAGGACCATGCATTGCTAAGACACATGGCTTTCCACTACATGGTGCGAAACAAAGTGTGCAAGGCCTAAATCAGGAATTTGAAGGCAAAATTGAGGAAGGCAATCAAGAAGCAAAAGAGGCAAAGGGAGCTCGATCGACTTCAGATATTGGCCGAAGTCTCTTTGGCCCAGCATAACACTTGATAAGGAAGCTCCAGCCCAAATTTCAAGAAATTTGGGGCATTTTTGGTGTTTCTGGAATTTTTTGTGCAAAAAACAGGTTTTTTCTCCCTGTGCGCCACACCACTGACGCGGCGCTTAGGATTGGGAGCTCCAAATCACAAATGGTTTGCATTTTTGGATTCAACATGAAAAATCATGACTGCTGGTGCATGGACAAGAAGTTTGGGCAAGTTTTGAGTCCCCAGGAGGTCAAAAACACTCAAAAAATGACCTCTCTGCCCCTATTTTGACACACATGAAGCGGTCTTGGGAGAATGAAGTTTTGGAGGGGCAAATGAGCACCAAATTAAGAAATTCCACTCGGGTTGGAAAGTAGATAGGCAGGGCTTTCCAACAAGCACACTTGGGCACAATTTGGACTCCAGCAGGTACCTCAAAATCGCCTCCAAAGTGGCGCGGCACATATAGCTTTTGGCGCGACGCACAGGGACCCAAAGGCCAAAATCACTTCCGCTTCGCAAAATTTCGATTCGCGACTTTATCCAAGTGGGCCCTCTCATTTACACTATATTTTTCTCGGCAACTAAGGCAATATTTAAAAAGTATTTTCACTAAAGGTGGGCTCCTATCCAAGTGGCAAAGGAAGGCGAGCAGTCACCCAAGCCATTTGTCATTTCTGTAACACTGCACCTGTAACTAATGGTTGGCTTTCCATTTCCAGTTTGTAATCATTTGAAAAACTCCCCAACTGTGGGTCATTCTATTTCCCAATGGCATAGTCTATTTATTGTATGCAACACTATTTGCAAAAGGTTGGCATTTCTGGGAACTGTGGGAGAGAAACTCAGTCACTCACTATACATTTTGACAGAGAATTAATGAAAGATTGCAGCTCTGGTTCATGAGATTCCTATGGCGTGAGTTTAGCAAATGTATCTTCTTTATGTTTCATATGTATTTCGTTATGTTTCATATTTTCATTCACATTCATTTCCAGTGAAAGCTTTCTAAGTAAAAAAGGTAGAATTCAGTGCACTGCTCTGCCTTGGGATAGTTTTCATGTTCTATGTTTTCTTCTGTTGAAAAGGATTAATGTATTTATGCCCTTTTCACACTCTCAAATAATCTCTCCACCTCACATTTTTTCAACTCTAATTGCTAGACTTTCCGCCTGTCTTTCCTCACGAAATAACCTGCGTCTTTGAGTTAAATTCTCTGCTCATGCTATTCCTTGGCCCCACACATCCCAGAAAACTCAGTTATTCTTCAAACATCTCCATCATATTTATTTACCTAGCCTAAAATCAGTATCCATTTTTGAGTCATCTCAGACCCTATTGTTTATTTTCCTGAGTGTGACCCGGAGAGAGCCCTCTCCTGTTATGGTAGGGCTAGCTACCAGACTAAGCGTGGTTTGTGGTTACCCTGAATTTTGCCTTCCTTCAGCCTAAGGCAAATTTAGGTGCTAACAGTGCTATTGTAACAGCTCTCCTGAACTTGTCTCCTTCAGTTCACAAACAAAGTTGTGAACTGACTTGTGTTAGCCCTTAGAGGCCTGATGTGATTGATGGTGATATCTCATTCTCATTGTACTTTGTATCTCAGCTGAACAATTGATGAATATCTAATAGAAAGAAAATTTGGTTGGGTTTTCCCCTTTGTGGGGTTTTGCCCCGGTCTCTGACCTAACTCCTGGTGTCTCTATTGTGTATGTTTTTCCTATTGTTCCTTATTGTTCTGCTACATTGTTGATGTTATTGTTCTTTCTACATAATTGCTAATGATGTTATGATATTATGGGGTGAATATAATATGTAAATGATGAAAAGTTTGTAAGTGCAATTATCTTCAGCAAAGAACAATCTATCCATATAAAAAAATTAACACATCAAAGTTCATCTATCCTCCTCAAGGAGCCAAACTTTCTCACAAATGCTAACACATGCTTTCTTCCTTACATAACAGAATTTTGCCCTCATGCTCTTCTAAGCCATCATCAGTGTTGTTCACTCAATCCATGTGCTCCCAAATCGAATTAAACGGTTGCTGGTACAATATCAACAAACAAGTCATTTCAATTGTTATCTTTCCAGCCTCTTCACATAATTCTGCAATATATCCTTTGAAGGAGCCAAACCATATCCCATCATTATCAGAGTTTCCAAATCACAATAGCCTCTACTCAATATGTGGGATTCTTCATATCGAATTCTTGTTGCTTGCTCCCTTTGAGGTCAACATTCCTTCGCATGGTCTATCCTCATATTGCAACAGAGTTCTGCTTCATGCTCTTTTGCTTTCAATCATCAATCATGTGTTCCTGGAACGAACCAATCAATTGTCGGTTTCAGAATTCTTCAACTTCTTTGCTTAAAGACATTCCCCTAGATCAAATGTCGTCTCTTTTAGTCACAAGATTCTCTGGGTTTTCTACCAAGCTTCAATTAACATCGTATCTATTAGGGGTTTTTACAACTCCTTATTTCCATCTGAGGTAATTGAACTTCTTGCCCTCTAATCGATTTCCTTGATGTAAGCTTCAAACTGGTCCCTTCTTCTCCATCTTCGTGCTTTGCCACGTTCTTCCATTTCTTACATCTGCTACTCAGGCTTTAGATGGAACTTATCTTGACCTGCAACCTTTGTTAGAAGACCATGAAATAACAGAAAGGAAAGGCACAAAGATAATAAACAAGGAGATATAGAGTACTTATCTTTTGATAAAGATTAGCTCCCTCTTATTATTGGAGTTGTTCACCAAACTTATTCTCACATTAAACATCAAGGATTAGATCTACCTCTAACAGTGGACATGATTAGATACAGTTTTGCTTCTAGGGTTCTTCTTGAACCAAGCTATGTAATGGTTCACAAACCCTAAATGCCAAAAGTCTTCAAGACCTTTCAACTCACATATTGCAAGTTCTACATATAAACCCTAGATTCTCAAAGTTTTCAAGATCTGTTACGTTAGAAATTGCAATTCTACGCAAACCCTAGAAACTTTAATGACAAGCCTTCTATACCAAATATTTCATTCTTCGACTATAGAACCAAGTCCTAATATGTAGGAGAATGCTTCAAGTACTATGACAGAATTTAACATATCTTGCTGACACTAAATTCCAAAAAAGCATAAGATCAATAACCATGATCTAGAAGACTTATCTATGCACAACAATTAAGAATGATGCGTACCTCTTTTGACCTTCCCTAGTTCAAGGAAGGATAATTGTCCTGTTTTATTTTCTTTCATCAAGGATACCTCAGAATTTTAGCTATCGAACCTCAAAGAGAGAACCCTTTGTCTTTCATGCTTCAGAATAAAGTAAGTCAGCTCCATGGTGAAATTCATTCTTTTTATATGAATAGGAAAAGTCTCATGGCTGCTACATCGCAATTCCTTCAGTTTCAGCCTTCAAAGCGTCACAGGTCTATGGTTTATCTTCTGCAAGGTCGTTTCTGGTTCTTAACAGGCATCAGGCCTTTTATACATGTCCCATACTATTGTCCATCTGATATGACAAATGTCTATCATTTGTGTATGGTATCGCTTCCTCATAGATCTTTATTCTGTCATTCACATATTTTTCAGGTTCTCTGGAGCAAACTCCTTTTGTTCCACTTTCAATGTAACTCAGGATTTTGCATCAATAAAGTTTTCCTTGGATCATACAGTGAAGAATTTATATTATCACTCAGTCTCTCAGATGTCCATATACCTTGTCTTTGCCACGGAAGTTTGTCATCATGCGTTTATCATTACACAAAGATGTAGGTGTCATGAAAGATATATCACATCAACATTCAGAAGTATATTGCTTCATTTTTTTAATGTATAGGAGGAGACCTTGAAAGTATGACTTTCAGTTATTTTTTGGTCCTTTTTTATTCCTCAGGTATATGACTTCAAAATATGTATAGAGTGCCACGAAAGACCTTAGATGTTATTATAACATCAAAATGAGATTCGGATGCTTGCCTCCCATCTTGCATTGCTTCAGAAAAGTATCTTTGTCGTGATCTTGTTCAGTCATAGGTATAGAGCTCAAACTCTTGATTTCTTTTAGTCTTTTTCCACATTAGTATCCAACTCCTACTTGCTTTAGATATGAACTCGGTCCTCAGAATTTGTGATATTTCCCAGAATTGATGATTCAGATTTCCAAGAATTGGGCTACAGGACTCTACACCACAGATAACAAAAACTCGGATTCCTTCTCTTAGACTTCAGATTGTCAAAATGTTCTCATAGATTCTTATCGAAGCTTATTTACTTGCATCGTTTTTCATAGCAGAACTTGGATTGTAGAGGAGCAGAACTTAAACACACTCTTCAATCTCCCAGAGTATATAGACCCTTGATGATTCTCAAGAGCAGTCTAGAATATAAGTTGTAAACTATATTGAGTATTCTTCATCTTCCTTCATAAATCACACTGTAAACTGTAGGAGGCTTCAGATATCTCACAGAGGGTTCGGATCCTTTGTTAACTATAACTAATTCAAATCTCCAATGGGTACGAGTTCTATCTCAGGTTCGGATATTTTTCTTATCTTGGACTGATTGATCTGTCAAAATAAGTTTCGGACCTCCTTGGATGACTTCGAATCTTAGACATGATGATGACCTTCTTTAAAGGGAGAGAAGATTGCTTCATAAATATTTTTCAAGCAAAACGGCGACAATTTGTGACCTTCAAATTGACCTTCCTTCACCTTAGCTCTGATATCATGTTGAGAAATCAATATGCTTATGTATTAGGGTTGATTTCTCTGTTATGATAATTACTTGTGAATTTGTTGGCTTATTTATTTAATTTGCATTCTCTTCTTTTCATCAAGCAATTACCAAAAAAACAAAACATGAAGATCACAAGAGAAAAACAACACAAGCATATAGGCTCCAAACCAGGACAAAACCCCACAAGGGGGAAAGCCCAACCAACTGCTCTTCTTATAGAATCAGATTAAAATGAGAAATCCAAGACCCAAGACTAATACAAAAATCCAACCTCCAAGATTCCAAGTCAAGCCCTCCAAATTTGTCATCTTAGTCTCAAAATATAGCATCAATCTCAGCCATAGTAACTTCCATCAATCACACCTCGTATGCCACAGGGAACTCACTCTTATATCAAATCATCTGCCATAGGAAACTTGTATTTCTCTCAGACATTCTGCCATAGGAAACCCACATTTCTCTCAGACATCTTGCCACAGAAAATTCGCATTTCTCTCAGACATTCCGCCACAGAAAATTCGCATTTTTTCATACCAATAGCCCAGGAAAACTCACATATCTTCACCATAAGGTAGCTTCTGAATTTCGCATATCTTAACCTCAGAGCTTGTCACAGAAGAACACCGAATTTTGCTTTCCAATTAATGGAGGATGTATGCCAATCTATGTTGCACGGATTTGCGAACCCGGGCGTGGGGTTCTCAAATCTGTCCCGGGTTCTCGTCCCCAAGTACTGGGTTCGGGTACGGGTTCTTCTAAAATGCACCCAAAAGAACCGGGTTCTCCGAGTAAGCATCGGGTTCTTCGCAACCAAAATTTGGGTTCTTTTGTCTAATTGGGTGCACTGAACCCTAACAAAGGGTACATGGAACCCCAAAATCGGGAACGTTAGGGTCAATTTTTTTTACTGATTTTGTTTTAATTCTTTTCAAGCTCAGCCTTTTTACTTCTCTTTCCGCAGTTTCAACCTAGAGATGGCCATTGTAGATTCATTGTGCAAGTCGAATGTCATTACTATTGTAGCTATGTAGCTGGAAAGCATGCTGACTGGAGATCTAAGTGATGTTGATGACATGGCTTGAGGAAGCCATTGTTCACTATTTTGAAATTTCCTAGTTCAAGTTTGGAGATGCCTTAAGGCAAATACTGAATGTATTATGACAATGGAAATTATCATGATTCTTATTAATATGTAAACTCCAATTTGCACTTGATATCAAACTAGAAATTTCGAAATTTCAATGTGAACGTTGAATGTTCAATGATGTGCATGTTTAAATCTTTAAAGTTTAAATCATAAATATATTATTTTTCTTGTTTAAAGTTGGAAAATATACAAATTCATATATATTATAATTTATAATATATATATATATATATATACCCCCGACGAACCCATGCATCTTGTTTCAAAAAGTGACGTACCCGTCCCCGTCTTCGTCCCTGTCCTCGAACCCATGTTTCCTGGCAACATAGACGCCAATATATAGTTGTTCTCATATGCGAACACTGGGTTGCGGGGGAGCACCCCCCCATGAATCCGCTCCTGGAGCGCACTCCACTTGGGAGCGGATAGGGAGCGACCTCGAGAGAGCGCTCCCTTAAAAAAATTGCACTCCCTATTTTTAAGGGAGCAATTTAGGGAGTGGTTGCCCCTCGACCGCTCCCTTTCGCTCACGCCAGCGAAAAATCCTTGCAACAGACAAGCAGCAGACAGGCAAGGAAGGGGAGGGAAGGGGAGGGGAAAAAAGATAAAAGGCCCTCCTCCCCTCCCATTATTCACCATTTGCAAAGTGAGAGAGCAAGAGAGGAGGGCTTTTGGAATTGGAGGCTTGGAGCTTGAGTTGAGGAGGGAGATTGAGGGAGCTTGAGGAGCTTGCAAGGGAGATTAGAGCTCGGGACTGAAGACCAAAGAGGTAGGATCTACTCTCTAATCTAGCATTTGTGTTTTTTATATGTTCATTGCTAAATGAAAATGTTCTCTTCTCTCCTTCCCACTCCGATTCCTCCATTTTATTGTAGGCTCAAAACTTCAAACATCATGGCTATATGGCTTGGAATTCTCTTGTTGTTGGTTCCTTTTTTTGTTATTATGGTGTTGGAGAGTAGAAGAAGGAGGGTTGATCATGATGAAGAGGATGAAGAAGTGGGTTTTGGTGGATTTGATGAAAACCCTAGAGAGTGGAAGCACCTTGGTAAGGAGGAAGAGGAGAGTGGAGATGATGAGGGCACAAAAACCAAACCAAACCAAACCCCATTGTGGAAATATGTTTCTAGGCCTAAAGGAGGGAAAGGGGGTGGAACCACTAAATTTACATGCCTCCATTGCAAAAACACTTACACAGGTTCATACACCCGTGCCAGAAGGCACCTCTGTGGGAAAAGGCCATGGGATGGAGATAAACAAATAGGAATCAGAGCTTGTTTAAGTGTGTCAGCAACACAAAGAGCCAAATACATAAGGGAAGAGGAGGAAGCCTAATATAGATCTAAAAGATCAAAGGGAGTCTTTAAACATAGCCCACAATCACATGTACAAAGAACTTCATTAGCATCCTCCCATGGCAGTGGATATGGAGCCACAGGAACAAACATCTCTTTAAGGCGTAGAACCATATCATATTTCCTTGACGAAGGGTGCATAAATGATGTGGATTCAAAAATTTACCAGTTTCTCTATGCATGTGTGATACCATTCAATGTTCTTCGCTCACCTTATTGGCATGAAATGGTTTTTGCCATTAATGATGCCCCCAAAGGATACAAGAGCCTTGGGTATGACAAGGCTAGAACTGTGACTTGATCATGAAAAAGCAAAAATAGCACATTCTTTGGGTAAAATGACAAATTCTTGGAATGAGCATGGGGTGTCCATTGTATCTGATGGATGGACAAATGTAAAAGGAAAGCCATTGATAAGTGTTCTTGTTGTGTCTATTAATGGTGCAATCTTCCTTTCAGCGTATGACTACTTAGAAAAGTTCAAGGTCGTCGTCAATATTGCAGAACCATTACTTGAAACAATTGAACGTATTGGGCCATACAATGTCATCCAAGTCATCACTGATAATGCTTCTAATTGTAAGGCAGTGGGAGCAATTATTGAGGATAGATACCCCAACATATTTTGGTTTGGGTGTTTGGTTCACACAATGAACCTTTTGATGCATGATATTATTAAGAACAAAAACCATCAATACAAATGGATTGGTGATTTGTACAAGAGAGGCAAAAAAATGATAAACTTTATTACAAATCACAGCAATACCCATGGGTTTTTCCGCAGTCACTCAAGATCGAAGTTGTTGAAGATTGCGAAGACTAGATTTGCTAGCTATTACCTCACCTTCAAGTGTCTTTTGCAGGTAAGAGAGTCATTGGCTAGCATGGTATCATGTCAACACTGGCGGGTATTAAAGGACAAGGCTCCAACTGAAATTGGCAGGCAAGGTTTTGAACAGGTGGAGGAGATTGCTCTTGATGGTCTGTTTTGGGCACGTGTGAGGGAAGTTTTGCAATTCACCAAGCCCATTTATAGCATGATTCGTTTTGCAGATACAGATAAACCAGTGATTGGGGAGGTGTATGAGCAGATGGATAACATGTTGGGGAAAATAAAAGATATTGTTCAAGAAAATGATCCCAACTTGTATACAATGATTCACAATTGTGTGTGTGCACGGTGGAATAAACTTAATGTTCCACTACATGCCTTGGCATATATCCTTATGCCAAAATACTACTCTCCATCTTGGTTGGGCCAACCTGCACCTGGGGGTGGGGTTAGGATCAAACCCCATATAGATCCAAAGGTATCTAAAGGATATATGGAAGCATTAGACAAGTTGGTCCCTGACAAGGAGTGTGCTAATCTGCGTCTTGAATTAGGCAGATACTTCAGTTGCACTGGTTCGTTTGGTTCTTTGCATGCAATGGAAGATAAAGACAGATTTGATGCTCTCACATGGTGGGAAGCATATGGTGGCCAGGGACTTTTGCCAAAATTGGCGAAAAAAGTACTCTCACATGTTGCAAATACTTCTTCTACAGAAAGGTGTTGGAGCACCTACAGCTTCATCCATAATGTGAGAAGAAACAGACTCAATGAAAATCAGGCAAAAAGCTTGGTTTATGTGCACTACAACTTGAGGTTGTTGAGTCATTATTGTGATCGGGCTTATGAGGATACATCATATAAAACTTGGGACAACAACCCAGAGGACGATAATTTGGAGGATGGCACTATACATTTAGAAGAATTGGAAGCAGAACTTTTGAAAGATGATGATGAAGCAACAGCAACCATGCCACCCCCACCATCCAGTAGCAGTGCTCGAGTTCCAACAATTGTTCCTTTGTTGTCGCCACCTCCATCTACATCCTCATGTGGAGGGCATGTGCCTTTTGGTTCTAGTCATGCGGCTATGCAGGAGGAGACTCCTAGAAGACCACCACAACCTGCTCAGAAATTAGACATTTCTCATGGCAAGAGGCCCAAGCATTAGCAATAGATAATAGATTTACTTCTCTTTTCTAGTTTCTAGCAGTTTTTATGATTGTTGACTCTTTCATATTTATTATGATGTTTTTTTTAAACAATATATGACAATTTACGTTTGAAGTTGGCAATTATAACTCATTGGTAATAAATTATGAATATGATGCTTCGTGAAAATTGAAAGTTGTTTCATTTCATTTCATTTTATAACCTTTCATTTCACGTTAGAATTTTTATATAATTTTGGTGATCAATGATGATAAATGTTATGTATTGAATTTTGAAAGCTTGAAACTTTAAGATTGATGAATCATGACACTCGATATGTTGTATGTTACTAACTTGTGGTCGTGGTTGATGAAGATTATAACTTCTAGATGATTGATGTTATATGGTTCAATCTATGTTTTTATGTTTTTTATATCTAATTCATCATTTTACATGCTTTTGTTGACATATATGCATCAAAATATATAAAAATATATATTATAAAAATTTGCTCCCGATTCGCTCCCAAACTGGGAGCTTTTGAAAATGTCGCTCCCCGCTCCCGCTCCCAAGTAACCTTGTGCGAAAAGACACATATTTTGAGTGAGCTGACTTGTCATCCAAGAAGGCCGACTTGGCTTCTTGAGGTGAGTTGACCCAAAATTATAGTTTGAAAATTCTTTTTCCTCTTTCTTTACAAAAATTCCAAATAGGACATTGACTCTTTGACTCAATAAATCCTAGAAGCAAGAAGAACATGTTTAACTAATGAAATAATAAATAAATAAAAATGTTTCTTCTTTTTCAACTTTTTTCTTTTTACATAAAATACATAATGATACAAGTACAACGATAATAATGAAGACCAAACCTAGTTACATTTTTCAACACGTATCACCCAAGAATGAGAATGCTCTCGTTTTTATAGCATGAAAGGCTATCATTCATCCTCACAAATAGAAACAATTGTGTTCCTATATCAATGTTATCAGAACCGAGCCAATGATCGAACCAGAAGGCCCTCTTAAATTGGAACTAGTAAAAAAGCCAGACCAAAGAACCAGTGGATCAAAAACACATAAAATATTCAAATTTTAAAGAAAAACATATATATTCATGTGCATCCATATGAATCCAAACCATTTATACACAAATAAGCGAAAGTTTGTTGGACATTGGATAAACCAGCGCTCTCCGTGTGTTTCAAAACATATGCTTAACCACCTCTCATGTATCTGTTAACTCTGGCAATGTGTCCATTTACTAACACCCGCGCGTTTTGATGTAACGACAATCTTGATTCCACCAAGTGGTATCAGGGCCAAAGGTCTCAAGTTCGAATCACACCCAGCTCGTGCTGGAGGGGAGATTGTTGGACATTGGATACACTAGCACTCCCCATGTGTTTCACAACATGTGCTTAATCGCCTCTCGTGGATCTATTAACTCTAGCGATGTATCTGTTTACTAACACATGCGGGTGTTGGTGTAACAACAATCGTGATTCCAACAAAGTTCTCATTTATATAGCATGTAAGGGTGCACATAACCAAAATAGCATTGAGTGGAATCCATCTCTGAACCAAAAACATATCAACAAACAGGCTCTATATGGCCTCTAGTATCCAAAACAAATCATGCTACAACAAATACCTACATATTATCAAAATCATTGCCTATATTGGGATCTTTGTCATCAATATCACCCTACATTAAAATAAGATAGAAAAAAAGTAGCATGTCAAGTCAAGATTTCGTTTGTGTGATGGGTACATTTTTAGTAGGGTTATGATAGAGGAGTTCGACAACTAATGCCACTAACATCAAGGTACATAGAGGGCTTGGTGCTCTTGATTAAATAGTAGTTCCATACCCTTGTGCATGACAAAAATCCAATGGAAACATTGCAATCCCCCTGTTATCATATGCACATGGCAAGGAACAAAGATCCCATTGTCCAATGGAGGAGGTACTTAGATATATTTTGAAGATCAAAAGTCAATAGGGCACCTATGCCCACTTTCTCTCTCTTCTCTCTACATTCTCTCTCTCTCTCTCAAATTTCGCAACCCTGCGGGGAATTGTATTAAATGTCATTAGCATGATGAATTTTTGTAACAGCATTAGGCGACTTGGGACCTGGTCATCAAGTGAGTCCACTCTAGTGTTTTTTTCACTTAGTTAATTATTCTCGCCTTTCAACGATGAATGACTAGATGAGTTTTTTTCACTCACATACCTCCAAAGTTGGAGTGCGGCTTGATGAGAGGGCCTTGGGTTCGTCCTAATGTCTAGAGTCGATGTATATTACCATGCTAGGTCATATTTAAAGTGTCACAGAATTTGACTAGGTCTTCTAGGATTTTTTTTTAATTAAAATCCCACAAAACGGGATTTTTAATTAATTTTCTATGTAATTATGTGAATAAGTAACCTTAGAAAATGTTGGTGGTGTGTAAGAGCTTGAAATTCATGCTCACAATGCCAACATTATCCGAAGGCCCACTTTGAGGGTCAAAAAATAATTATTCCCCCTTGAAAACCCACTTTTTCCAAAGCTGAGGATAAAAAGGCAAGTAAATTGAAAAAAATTAATGTGGGGACACATAAAAAATCATATTTCCAAGTCAAAAAATCAACTCAAGTGATGTGGCATCAAAGTGGAGTTAAGGAGCTGATTTGGAATTCTAAGTGAGCCCATGAATTTGGGAAAATAATGGCTGTCACAAAGGGGGGGCGAATTGCCCCTTTTAACAGCTAAAAAGAGGGACCAAATCCCACATTTTGAGGGCCATTAACAGCTAAAAAAAGGGGTTGAATTAGGACTGATATGACAGCAGATTTGGGGCTGATTATGACAGCCATACTCAGCCATATTTTGGGACTGATATGCAACAAAATAAGGGGTTGTACGCTCAGCCAAATAGACGTGAATTTGTTGACAATTGACAGGCCATCAAATCAGCAATCTTCAACAAATTCATTGGGCCTCTTATGCCTCTAAAAAATTCTATATATTGTGCTCATTTGCTCTCATTTTGGGGGGATGGAAGCTTGAGAGCTTGGGTGGACTATACTGTAATTTTCTTTCATTATTAATACAAAAGACTTTGGAGGTCCATGATCTTGTGAATTTGTGTGGTTTGCTTGGTGTTCCATGAGGTAACCTTGTTGGTTTTCATTTCATTGTTTCAAGTTTGTAGCTTAGGCCTTGATAGGGACATTGTTGCCCAAAGGAGAAGATAACAATTGCTTGCAATCTTCTTGTTGGTTTGCATCCTAGAATTTAATATTACATGTATTTCTTGGTTGAATAACATGTTTATTTCTTTCATTATGCAAGGTACACCTATGCGACTATTTTTTTTGGCAAGAACTTAAGTGTTTTACAGGCTCCTCTTGTTTGAAGTTGGGGAAGTCTTAGGTTGGATCAGCCATCTTCAAGCACAATTGTGAAGCATTATTCCCACTCATTTGACTTTCCAAGGCTTCTAAAGGAAGTTTCAAAAGGCTACCAAATGTTGAAATTTAGCAATTCAAGGAGAAATTCCCCCCTTTGGGAAGCCTCCCTCGCCCTTTGGACACCCTACTAGCCCTTGGAAGAATTTAATTTGCACAAGCAGAAATATTATTTTTAATGTGAAACCCACATGTGCACAAAAGTACAAGTTGGCCTGGGCAAGGAAATTCGGCCCCCTCAGCCACATATAAATAGACCTCATGTCACATCACTTGGAGGCATCATTCACACATCACATCTTCTCTTGATTGGTTCATACAGCTCTGACATTGCAGATCCAACTTCACACGTGCGAAGGGAAAGAAAACATCTTTGTGCCATTCTAACTGCTAGTTTTAAAACTTGAGAGTTGAATTGTTCCCTATGAATCTAGCCATAATCTTTTGACTTCATTTGCCTGCAATCCTTTTCAGGGAGATCATAAAAGAAAAGGTTATAATCAAGTGATAATAAAGCTATATATACTGAGAAAGTCAACAACAATGTAATCAAAGAAAAACAGATAGAATACTTATCTTTTTGTGAACAGCAGTGGCTCCCTCTTGATCTTGAATTGATCTAATCATCATTGAGGTACTTCTCTATTTCATCCTAGGACTTGTCCAAAATTCTAGGTACTTTATCTTATTAGATTATACTAGGTTCACAAACCATAGAAATCAAAGACCTTAATGAACAAGGAGGGACATAATCTAAGGTTACAACTAAAATCAACAATGATCCTATAAGGGGTTTCTCACAAAACCTAAAGTCAAAGGCCTAGATAGAATTAAGGGATATGAAACACTAGCAATCCCTAAGACTCCAAGTCTTTTCTTGATCAATAGTACAAATCTTTGACATCAGAATCTTCTCCTTTGGCTTTCTTTGATGGTTCATCAGTATCAGCAATAGTAGCATGATCTCTTTCTCTCTTCTTGTTATCATTTGATTTTTTGGGACATTGGTTTCTATAGTGCCCAAATTTGTGACATTGGAAACATTGAACTTTTGATAGGTCAGTCTTCTTGTGATGATTTCTCTTTGAACCTTTATCAGGTTTCTTATTTCCTCCTTTCTTCTTGAAACGAGTTGAATAAGCATTGGAGATAGCATTTTCTTCCTCTTCTTGATTTCCTTTTATTAGAGCAAGTCAGGCTTCTTCTTGAGTACAGGCAGACCATAATTCTTCAAAAGATGGAGCCTCTTTCCAACTATTAATACTAGCTGCAAAAGCATTCCAAGATTTGGGTAATCCTAGTATGGTTGATATTACAAGTTCCTTATCAGGAATAATTTCATCAATTGCTTGGAGTTCATCTCTTAAACAGGAGATTCTCACAAAATATGAAGATATAGTATCATCCTTTGTCATCTTGATAGTTCGAAGCTCATTCTTTAAGCTTGCTACTTGGCCAATATTTTTTATTGTAAATAGTTTGGAGAGAGCTTCATACATTTTCTTTGAGGTGTCTTGAGTGGATATGTAGGGAATTAGATTGTCCTTGACTGAATCCACAATGAGGCTCATGGCTATTATGTCATTCTCCTTGAATTTTTCTTTTCCAACATCATTAGTAGGTTCTTTAACTTTACCTTGCACAATGTCCAAGACTTTGTTCCTAGCAAGGATAAGATCCATCCTTGTCTTCCAAGCTCTAAAATTTGAAGCTCCTTGAAGCTTATTTTCTGATTTCATTGATGATGCCATAGGTACACTTGTTAATGTCATTCTTGTATTTGTCAATAGGTTTCTTTCCTAGCTTGCTTTTGATGATAGTTTCAAGGTGTTGGTTACTCCTTAAATGATACTTCAAAGGTCCTTGATACTTCTTGTTTCAATGATGGTCCCAAAAAGACTTTATAAGATCCTTCAAGAGAGAGATCCTATAACGATTTGTAATCAAGAGCCAAATAAAGAGAGAGAGAGAGAGAGAGAAACCTTCTTCCTTCTTTCTTACAAATGATGTTTTCCTTCTTTCTTCCAAGATAACTTCAAATGTCTTTTTCTTCCTTGAAGATGAATGGTGAGCCTTGTATTCTTTCTTGTACTCTTCCTTGTATCCTTATGACAAATGATCTTCAAGCTGCCTTTTTCCTTCCTTACCTTAGCTCTGATACCATGTTAGAAAATCAAAAGGCAGAAAATATTTTCTTACTTTGATAATAGCTTGTGATAATTTTATTTTATATTATCTTCTTTTGTCTTCTCTTCATCAAGCAACTATCAAATCAAAAAGAACATGAAGATCACAAGAACAATAGAACACAGTATGTAGGCTCTCAGCTAGGGCAAAACCCCTCTCCTAGGGGAAAACCCAATCAAACTCTTTTTCTTCTATAAAACCAAATCAAAATGAGACAACCAGTACCCAACAACAAGACTAGGACTTCCACCAAACACCAAGTCAGCCCTCCAAAGTATCTTCTTCAAAGAGTCAAAGTCTTCCTCCAAAGTATCTTCTTCAACGAATCAAAGCCAAAAAGAGTTAAAGTCTTTCTAATTTGCAATATTCAAGGTTTTGGCTTCTTGCTTTGGGTCTGCAACTTGGCCTGCAATCTTCGGCCCTGCAACTCGCACAAATTCCCAAAAATTGGCACGTGTGAGCTAGTTTAGGTCAGATTTCAGACTTATCCTTCTTCGCTTCGGTTTTTCCCTTTATTCCTTGCCTTTGTACTTACCTTTCTTCTACTCTAAGTGCAGATCAAACTTCCTTGGATTGGATCTCACATAAGGTTGAATTCTCCTCCAATATACACTCATCATGTGAGGTGGAATTGCGAAAATTCCACAACTGGAACCCCTACTGCAGCAACTGATGATATTACTCCTATTTGTTAAATTCCTTTAAACAAATTACTTGCAGTTTTCTATGGCAAATATCGTAATACATACACTGCAACCTTCACTTAATTAGATATTATGCGGAAACAAGAGACTGAGCAAGAAAGAAAATACAACACCATAGACACCGTTATTTTTGGACAAATGTCCCTGGAAAAACCCAATGCGGGAAAACCGATGCAACAGCTCTGAGGGTTTATTATTATTAAGCAGTAGTTTTGAATACAACTTTGGATGCCCTTCTGGCAATCCAGTTACAGAGAAAAAGACACTGGCAGAAAACTTAGTGAGATTGCCTCACTCCACCAGGCAAATCTCAGCTGATCCGGTAGTTGAACTGACTATGCCCGGCTACAACTATGTCTCCCCTTTGTAGTAATTGTGTGGGCCTGTGTGGAGCTCTTTGAGGCTATGCATCAGCTTTGCACTAGGTCTCCTTGCCTCTTGGAGCTCTAACGTCAACCCTCGCGGTTGATCCTGCAACTCCCCGACAAATTTCGGACTTCTGTTGGAAGACAACTCTGCCTTTGCATTGGCCCTTCTGGCTCTGCGTCAAGCACTGCGTGGGCCCTCTTGGCCTAGCATGAGTCCTTCCTAGGGTAGCGTTGCCTGCACTGGTCCTTCTCTGCCTCTCTACTAAGTATTCGGGGTTCCGGAGAAGATACTCCAACCCAACTATCCCTACCCCTCAATTGCAAGAAATCTACTCCATCAGAATTTCCTCCTAAGAACTTCTCACTTCAGAAATTCAATCTCTTGATCTCTCGGTGTGCTTTCCAAATGACCCTCAAGCTCCCTTAAAAAATCTTCTCGTTGACATTCAATGGCCCAAATAAGCTAATCAATGGCTAAGATCATTTTAGCTTGATCGTCGTCTTCTTCTAGAAGCTACACCCACAATTAAACTAATACCCATTAATATTTTTAATTTCCTAAATTTAGACTTAGGGTCCCATTAAAAAATATTAATTATTTTAATAAAATTGTCTCTGGGTGGAATTTCCCAAAACGCTTTCTGGGTTCTTTGGAATACATGTGCCCAAGCCTCCCTGCAAAATTTGAGGCCTAGAGCACATCCGATGCTGCCCCAAATCAACAAGATAAGCCTCTTCTAACCCGACTTCATTAGTAGAGCCGATTTGGTGTTGGGAGTCCAAAAATGACACTTTAAAATCAAATTTAATGGTTCTTTCTTGATATAATGCGCCCACAAGGATCTTATACATATGACAAGGACTATGTTGACTCAATAAACCATAGAGCATGAAAAACATGCTTGACCTAATTGACAAAATAAAATAGAGCATGAAACCCATGCTTTCAAAATTGTATTGTTCTCTTTCTTTTACTTTTACAATAAATATATAATGATGTGACTATAATAACAATTATGAAGATCGAGCTAAGTTACATTTCTCAACAAAACTTTCACTAAAAAATCAGGCACATAGGCTAAATTTTTAAATTTGGATTGGTGTTCTAACAACAATCTGTTTTGCCAAAAAGGACCAACTTTACTTGGTCATTCATTAGAAAAACACCATAAAAATCTGATCTTTTAGGCTTAGCTTTTTCTCCTTTTATAAGATAGCAATTTTTAGGCTTAGATCATCTTTCTTCGAGTATTTTCCTAACTAATTTGTTTGCTGATTTTTTTTGGGCAGACTTTTGGTAGTTCAAAAGGAGTGCTTGTGGAAGAACAAAACACTCAAAAAATGGTCACCTTTGGACAGCTGATTGAAAACTTCCTTTTGCACTTTGTAAAACCCCTTTAAAGGGCTTCTTCCACCCAAAGATCATTTCAAGGAAAACCTTTTGAAATTTGCAGAAAAAGGCTCTCTTTTGGGACTGCCAAAAGAGCCTCTTGTAATCCATTGTAACTTTGTAAAGAGACTTTTCTCTCATTATCGGGATTTGCTCAAAGAGGCCAATTGTAATATTTTTCTTAGATTTCTTCTAACTTGTTATAAGTCTTTGGAAAAGAGTGTTTGATCCCCTTGAGTGGTCCTATTGTAAACTCTCTCCAAAGCATCTCTACAAATCTTTTTCTTGAAGGGATCCATTGTAAATTATCTCTCTATCCCTCATTCCTATAAGGGGGATCTAATAAAGAATTCATTTTGCTTGGGAGTTAGGGGATTTTTCCCCTAGGCATCCCCCCTCTTCCCCATTTGGGGAAGTTCTTTTTGTGGTGCTTGAATAATTTCCATTGATGGCTGAACTAAATAGTGTAGCATAATCATCATTAGAGTAGTTGGGTTAAATTTTTACCTCATACAACCTACTATGACTTCTAATTTACTTGTGTCTTGCAATTGCTACCTAGTTTAGTCATTTACCTTACACTTCAAGCAATTTTGTACATCCAATTTAAATCTTTTAAGTTTGTCTTTGCAATAACCAAATTTACCTCTAGCTTTGTTCATTGAAATAGTAGTTTAGGGATCCTTCATCCCCTATTGACTCCTTATTCTGAGATCGGGAGCCTGGCAAGGATAAGCCATGGAGAAGAAGTTCAATTGAAGCTTCTTCAATTTGCACTAACCAACTTGTAATCTATCTTAAGTTTAAAATAAATCAAGATTACATTCCAATACATTCAGCTTGTTGCATTGGTACTCGGAGTTTCATTTTATTTTGCTTCCTAAGTTTAGAAAGCTTATCTATCTCTTTGAAGCAATTGTCATTATTATAAAGCATCTTGCTATAAGTAGTCATTTTTCTAAGTATTTCACATGGAACACTATTGTGCTTGCCTATCTTTATTGCGACATTTACTTTGAGTCAGTATTTCCTTCCAAGCATTACTCTCAAGAATCAAGATGTCTCTTTAGTTGGAATATTTAATTTTGCAAGTACCTTAATATTTGGCACTGGTCTACCTTGATTCATCTTGTCTATTATTGCAATATCTTAACTTGTGGATGGTTATTGTTATTATGATGTTTTGAATTAACTTGCTGCAAATCATATATTGATTTAATTTGGATGCATCTTTGATCATTTAATTTTAACTCCTAAAACTTGACCTACCTAGCATTAGATTAGTTGAGCCTTGGTTATTTTCATAGGGTCCACGCCCCTTGGTTTCGCTAAGAATTAGCCTAGAGGAAGGAGTTGAGATTTGAGCGACAGCAACTCAACTTGAAACTTGCCTCCCAAGGCCACGACGAGTGGAGTCAAATATTTTCTCCATAATAATCTCAGGTGTGGATTCAGGGGGCAACAACCCCAAATCCTAAAATCCTAAAAAGCTATTAATTCCACTAGATTTTGAGTGAGATCTAAAATTCTACTTTCTCCATATGAAATCCAATGAGGTCGAAACCACTCTCAAACATCCTGAGTCATTTCATGGTAATGTTAAAAATTTACATAAAAGGATGAAAATGAAAGATAAAGGAGAATGTCACTTTTACTTGCATAGCAATACTAAGGCCATAAGCTTGAATATTAGTTTGCCCCACTCAAAAAATCTTGTTTTTTTTTTAAATTAAGTTTGGAATGTTTTTGGTCAAATTGTATGGAACAGGTTTGTTTAGTACAAACCCAACCGATTCAGTGAAAAAAGGCCAATTTGGTACCAAACTAGTCGGTTCCATTACAAAACCGGTCGATTCGATACCAAACCAGCAGGTTTTGTACCGAACCGGCCATTTCCAATTCCAAACCTCGAACCGAACCAGTTTGACCCCCAAACCAGTCGGTTCCACTGATTATGTTCTGGTTCTGATAACACTAACCTATATTCCTGCGAGGTTTGTTGTTAGTTATAAGATGAAATTCAAAATGTTGTGGTCCCTCTTTAATCACATACTCTTAAAATGAGATATAATAATAACTAACCACTTACTTATTGCCAATGTCAAGGTTGTAAATTAATTAGATCACTGAAATTGGGGGTGTTCTGATCTATATATAACAAAATAATTAAACTCGTTGTTGATTTAATTAATTGATGCACAAAGATGCCCTATTTGTCATTACATGTATGGGCAAACTTGGTGTTTGATGTTGCTACTTGCTTGATCACGTGCACATGATGTTGTTATCTTAAGATCTTACATTAATTACGCAGGTTCCAATTGGTTAAAATGACGCTCTATTCATTTGATCATAGGTACCTTGTTTTGGTCACGTTAAAATGCTTTGTTTTGGCCTTTATTGCATGCAAAGACCCTTGTGATGACCTAGAGAACATGTTGGAGGTGTGCTATAGGTTATATCAACAAACTTCATTAAAAGTCACACATGAACTATAGCTGCCTAATGAATTTAAAATTTTCTTGCATGTGGAATAATGGAAGTGCATGTGTGGGTATGCAAAATATACCCTTTAGCCACTAAAATTAGAATTATTCCCTTCAAATCTTCCCACATTTTTCATACTATTGGATTCATAGAATATTCATGGCATTTTTTAATTAACTTATGAATTAGTTGCTACAGGCCTAATTCTGTAGCAAGCTGCTATAGATATGATTGTGTAGCTAGTTGCTACAGAGCCCCAATTCCATAGCGAGTTGCTACAAGTCTGATTGTAGCAAAGTATTTGGACTCCTGGGAACCCCACAATTGTAGTAACTATTATAATGACTTTAATATGTGGCAAGGGAAGTGCAACAACCATGATTGAAGATCCATAGCACGTGAACTTTTTGTTGAAAAATTGGTAGCTATGGTTGTATTTTCATTGGCAAGTCAAAGGAGAAATTATGAATTTCTATATTGGTCAAGTTGCCCCTCTTATCTCTCATGTCATCTCAGCTTAAGTGACACCCCTTCACATGGCTTGGAGGCTATATAGATAGCCCACTCGCATTTCTCATTTGGGGACACACAATATTCATCTTTGATCTGCCTTGCTCAAAGAAGAGTTGAAGACTACACCTCTTTGATCTACCTCGCTCAAAGGAGACTTGGAAGACTACACCTCTTTGTTCTGCTCTAGCTCAAAGAACACTTAGAAGGCCGAGTATGAAGACACATATCTCTATGGTTCTATGGCTCATTTTTGTGGAGGATTTGCAAAGCTCTAAGGCAAAAAAAATTTGTAATATATGCAAAGTTCTGAGGCACGTTGTTCTGTAATATACTAGAAGTTCTGAAGTGCGTTGTTCTGCAATATATGTGAAGTTCTGAGGCACATTATTCTGTGATATATGAAGAATTGAGGTTCATCATCTCTGTGACAAGTGCGAAAGTTTTGATTCTCTTTGTGATCTGAAGAAGACCTTGGAGGTCAGATTTATGACATTTTGTTTTGGCATTTTGGAGGGATGGCTTGATGCCTATGAAGGTCACCTTGCTGGTTAGTTTTTGACTATGTCTTGATGTCTTGACTAAAATACTCTGATGTACAAATTGATGAATTAAACTCTCTCTCTCATAAGGAAAGATTACTGGGTTTTCCCCTTGTGGATTTTGCCCTGGTCATTGACCTAATTTTTGGTGTCTCTTGTCTCATTGTTTATTGTGATCTCTATTGCTCTATTGAAGAAGTTAATGGTTGAAATTTTTCATGTATGCTTAATGATTGGAAAGTGCTAAAGAAGTCTAATTGTATCATTGGAACTAGTTATCAATTTGAAAAATTGAACTAGTCTTGATTGCACTGGAAAAATCAACACTTTTAAATCAAAACCCTATAACAACTTGTCCACACACTAGCCATTACTTCGAAACTAAATATAAAATATGCTAATTATTTCCTAATGTTAGTCATAATTCAATGAAATAATTTGAAGTGCAAAGGAAAACAATTTGAGCCTAGATCTCACATATGAGCATTAAAGTGGCTAATATAGAGACTTGGGTACATGATAAGAGATTAAAGATAAGAAGAAGGTGTCAAAAGATGGCAATTTTGTGACTCATCGAACCTCCTTGGGCACAACACACTCTACCCCCTTATAATAATTTGTCCTTAAAGCATTTTCAAGTGCTAGCACTACTACTATGTTGCCCTTCCATCTATATATACATATGGTAAAACCATGTTGATTTAATGGCAACTTTTTATATAATAAAAATATAGCATACTACCAACTATATAGATATATATTTTGTAAAATACACATCCTAAGAAAATAGCTAGAAATTTTCCCACACTTCAAGGATGGTAATTAGGGTAATCCAAATTCCATAGAAGCCCGAGATTTTGTTAAAACAAGGTTCAAGGACATCACAACAATATATTCATTAACAGACCAACATGTCACTTCTAAGAACCAAACCTAGGTGGGGAGAATAACACACCCCACAACAACTCAAGCTAGACCAATTGACAAGCTACTTTACATATATAGATATAGGCCTCCATACAAATATTTTAGGGAGACGAGGGAATTTTGTGAGGTTTTCCTAAGAATATATCCCCCTCTTCCCCAAAATATTTGTATGGAGGCCTTGACCTAGTTATGTGTGGTACTAGTATGTACCTGGCTTTGGGTAAGTCATTGCTTGTCATGTCGAAGCTGTAACATTCTCACTACAGCTTAAATGAATTTTTATACCTTAATCACAACTTAAATCTGCCCACTGAAATTTTAAACAAGAACTCGTCAATTTGATACATAGAGACATACCTAGCTTCCGAGTTTGAAGTTGATCTCGCGTTGTTGTAGCTCCAATCTACTCTCGTTACCAAATGGCCAAAACCTCCCAGCCAAACTGGGCACAATCTTTGTACCCAACTACAAAATACTTCCAATTTGAAGTAATTTGTCCCCTGTGCCCAAAAATCCCAAGAACAACTGCTCAATTTTCCTTACTGTCTATCACGTTCTTCCCATTCCCTTCTCTCTGTCTCCCAATTTCCTTCTCTCTGTCTTCTGGTTCCCTTCTCTCTGTCTTCAAGTAAAGATCCCCTTCTGTCCTCCTCCATTCTCTTATAATATCTCCCTTTCACTGCCTTTCACATAAGGGCTTTGAGTCGGTCACAGGTGGAGCGTACTCCTGCGTCCAGGGTGCTCCACCTTTTATGTTAGAGGCGGTCATATGTTAGGTAGATAGGATTATTAATTTAATACTTCCTTCACATTTGAGTGATTTTCTTTTTTTAATATTAAATTTAAAATTTATTCAATTAAAATCTTTGTAGTTCTTTTATAGTTAGTTCCTTTCTATTAATAATATAATTTTTTTCTTGAACATTAAAGATTTATATAGTTATTTCATTAAAAAGATGTATATAATTTTTTCATTTTATCCTTATTGCTTTATCTTATTTATTCTTTATTCTCTTCTAACATATTTTACTTACTTATTCTATATATATATTTTATTATACATTACATTTTCTACTTGATATTCTCCTTATTTTGTCTTTGAGGTTTCTGCGAGTTTCATGTTTGTGTAGATTTTCTTCCGATCCATCGCATTCAATTTCTTTTTAGATCGACGTTTCGAACCAACAACGATGGTTCATCTTCAGGATGTGAAAGAATTAATTGAAAGACTGGTCTTATTTGCCAAATATATATAGAGATGCATGAGATGCTTAGCCGACAGGTCTTTAAATTATTTTAATTGTTCTTTGCAAAGGTAGGAACAATTGACGAATCTCTGCATTTTTTCAAGAATGTAAGGTCAGTCTTCTTTTTCGTTAGGAGCAATCTGTGTCGTTCAAATCTGCGAACTTCTTTTAAAATCTCCCTTTCGTATTGGGTGAGTATTTTGTGTAGATTTTCTTCCAGATCCATCGCATTCAATTTCTTTTTAGATCGACGTTTCGAACCAGCAACGGTGGTTCATCTTCAGGATTTGAAAGAATTAATTGAAAGACTGGTCTTATTTGCCAAATATATATAGAGATGCATGAGATGCTTAGCCGACAGGTCTTTAAATTATTTTTAATTGTTCTTTGGCAAAGGTAGGAACAATTGACGAATCTCTGCATCTTTTCAAGAATGTAAGGTCAGTCTTCTTTTTCTTTAGGAGCAATCTGTGTCGTTCAAATCTGCGAACTTCTTTCAAAATCTCCCTTCCGTATTGGGTGAGTATTTTGTCTTTGAGGTTCCTACGAGTTTCATGTTTGTGTAGATTTTCTTCCGGATCCATCGCATTCAATTTCTTTTTAGATCGACGTTTCGAACCAACAACGGTGGTTCATCTTCAGGATGTGAAAGAATTAATTGAAAGACTGGTCTTATTTGCCAAATATATATAGAGATGCTTAATCGACAGGTCTTTAAATTATTTTTAATTGTTCTTTGGCAAAGGTAGGAACAATTGACGAATCTCTGCATCTTTTCAAGAATGTAAGTTCAGTCTACTTTTTCGTTAGGAGCAATCTGTGTCGTTCAAATCTGCAAAATTCTTTCAAAATCTCCCTTCCGTATTGGGTGAGTATTTTGTCTTTGAGGTTTGTGCGAGTTTCATTTTTGTGTAGATTTTCTTCTGGATCCATCGCATTCAATTTCTTTTTAGATCGACGTTTCGAACCAGCAACGGTGGTTCATCTTCAGGATGTGAAAGAATTAATTGAAAGACTAGTCTTATTTGCCAAATACATATAGAGATGCATGAGATGCTTAGCCGACAGGTCTTTTTAATTGTTCTTTAGCAAAGGAAGGATGGTCTTATTTGCCAAATATATATAGAGATGCATGAGATGCTCAGCAGACATGTCTTTTTAATTGTTCTTTGGCAAAGGTAGGATGGTCTTATTTGCCAAATATATATAGAGATGCATGAGATGCTCGGCCGACAGGTCTTTTTATTGTTCTTTGGCAAAGGTAGGATGGTCTTATTTGCCAAATATATATAGAGATGCATGAGATGCTTATCCAACAGGTCTTTTTAATTGTTCTTTGGCAAAGGTAGGATGGTCTTATTTGCCAAATATATATAGAGATGCATGAGATGCTTAGCCGACAGGTATTTTTAATTGTCCTTTGGCAAAGGTAGGATGGTCTTATTTGCCAAATATATATAGAGATGCATGAGATGCTTAGCCGACAGGTCTTTTTAATTGTTCTTTGGCAAAGGTAGGATGGTCTTATTTGCCAAATATATATAGAGATGCATGAGATGCTTAGCCGACAGGTCTTTTTAATTGTTCTTTGGCAAAGGTAGGATGGTCTTATTTGCCAAATATATATAGAGATGCATGAGATGCTTAGCCAACAGGTCTTTTTAATTATTCTTTGGCAGATTTGAACGACACAGATCGCTCCTAACGAAAAAGAAGATTGACCTTACATTCTTGAAAAGATGCAGAGATTCGTCAATTGTTCCTACCTTTGCCAAAGAATAATTAAAAATAATTTAAAGACCTATCGGCTAAGCATCTCATGCATCTCTATATATATTTGGCAAATAAGACCAGTCTTTCAATTAATTCTTTCACATCCTGAAGATGAACCACCGTTGCTGGTTCGAAACGTCGATCTAAAAAGAAATTGAATGCGATGGATCCGAAAGAAAATCTACACAAACATGAAACTCGCAGAAACCTCAAAGACAAAATACTCACCCAATACGGAAGGGAGATTTTGAAAGAAGTTCGCAGATTTGAACGACACAGATTGCTCCTAACAAAAAAGAAGACTGACCTTACATTCTTGAAAAGATGCAGAGATTCGTCAATTGTTCCTACCTTTGCCAAAGAACAATAAAAATAATTTAAAGACTTGTCGGCTAAGCATCTCAAGCATCTCTATATATATTTGGCAAATAAGACCAGTCTTTCAATTAATTCTTTCACATCCTGAAGATGAACCATCGTTGCTGGTTCAAAACGTCGATCTAAACAGAAATTGAATGCGATGGATCCGGAAGAAAATCTACACAAACATGAAACTCGCTAAAACCTCAAAGACAAAATACTCACCCAATACGGAAGGGAGATTTTGAAAGAAGTTCGCAGATTTGAACGACACAGATTGCTCCTAACAAAAAAGAAGACTGACCTTACATTCTTGAAAAGATGCAGAGATTCGTCAATTGTTCCTACATTTGCCAAAGAACAATTATAAATAATTTAAAGACCTGTCGACTAAGCATCTCATGCATCTCTATATATATTTGGCAAATAAGACCAGTCTTTCAATTAATTCTTTCACATCCTGAAGATGAACCACCATTGCTGGTTCAAAACGTCGATCTAAAAGAAATTGAATGTGATGGATCCGGAAGAAAATCTACACAAACATGAAACTCGCAGAAACCTCAAAGTCAAAATACTCACCCAATACGGAAGGGAGATTTTGAAAGAAGTTCGCAGATTTGAACGACACAGATTGCTCCTAACGAAAAAGAAGACTGACCTTACATTCTTGAAAAGATGCAGAGATTCGTCAATTATTCCTACCTTTGCCAAAGAACAATTAAAAATAATTTAAAGACCTGTCGGCTAAGCATCTCATGCATCTCTATATATATTTGGCAAATAAGACCAGTCTTTCAATTAATTCTTTTACATCCTGAAGATGAACCATCGTTGCTGGTTCGAAACGTCGATCTAAAAATAAATTGAATTCTCCTTATTATCATTTATCTTATTTCCATGTTCTTGATAATTTGAAGTGGGTCATTACAAAAGCCCCGGCTTGGGGGTGACCCACTGCTGAGAGAGTATGAGCAGCATCGTCTATGCCTGGGTGGAACATCTGAGGTCTGTAGCCAATCGATGCTTTCTTGAAAAGATAAGTATTTATTTTTAATGTTTATATATTTCCATTGTAGCAATTTATTCATTTTCATGTGGTGTGCGTGAGTTGAAATTTAAATGTAGTTACTATGCCAATTACATTTTGGTAAATGAGTGAATTGCATGATAAAATGCACAAGCCATGTTTAACTATTGCCGCATAAAATGGATTAAAGGATTATATTGCAAAAAAAGCAAGTTACAAGGGTAGCAGAGGTAGTTATACAACCCACCAAGTGGCTAAGGGTGTTACAAAGTGGTATCAAAGCCCAAGTTGCAACACTAGGCCATATGAGTTCAACTTCACTTACAAAGATTACATGCCATGATGTCGCCCAACAATTGTTTGACAAAATTTTGTAGCAAATGGAGTTGAGCAAAATTCTCAAATTTGCGATGAAATTCACTAAGAATGACATATATAAATTTCAAATTGATAAATACAGGCTCATAATCAATGAAGTGAGTGGTTAATTATAGCAGTGAAGCTGCCAATTTCTCGCAGATAAAAATTCTTGAAAATAAGCATGACTAACATAAAAGTTAAATAATTAAAAAAAAAAAAACTCTCATATTGTGACATCAGTTGTGAGTTGGCATGCCAAGTGGCAGGTAAGTTGACGTGTGGGGGAGGACATGTGGGATGACTGGACACCATCGAAAGTCAATGGGATGTTAAACGCCCTTGCACTATCTCAATCTCAGTCGTTGATTTGCTTGGATGTTAGCCGTCAAATCCATCATAATCCAATTGTATGTTAAATCACATGCATGTTGGTGGTTTGACGCAAATTTGGACTGTTGGAACGACTGGATCGTGGCTGTCATATCCATTGAAGGTGCAACTCACATTTAACTGTCGTGCATGTTTGGATCAATGTGCGCTTTGGGGTGTCAAATCAAGTGGATCATGGCCATTGAATCCATCAATGGTGCAACCCCCCTTTAACTTCAGTGCAATTTAGGATCTGATATGATATCTTAGCCACTGGATTGGAGTAATCTCAGTCATTGGATCCATTAGGGCACAACTCAGTCTTAACCCTCACGCATGTTATAACCCGACATGAAGAATGGGTTGTTGATCTAGTTCATGTCAATCCTCAGATCTACGAGTGTGCAAGTCACGCACTATGAGAGAAAGTGGGAAATGGACCCCGCATACAATCTCAGCCAATAAAAGAATGGCATGCGGAAAGGTGGCAAATGAAGTGGGACCCTCCCATGTTGGCGAAGTTTAGTAAAAGTGCCATATGAACCATGGGACCCAGGTGGGGACCAAGAGGCAAAAAAAGTATTGGCATGTGTCTAAGGGAAGGCATGCAAACTCAGTTCATGTCTAATGAGCACTGAGGGATGTGTGTGTGTGTGTGTGCAAACAAGTGCTTATCAAAAGGGGAGAGCGCAAAGAGATTGTTTGTATAACATCATAACAAACATAGAGTAGAGTTGCAAGCGGTTCTGATTGGTTTAGAGTACAAAAAATAACGTAAAAATCAGTAAATTATCAAAAACATTTGTTGATTTTTTGAGTTATCAATTTGCAATGCATTTTTGAGGCCCTAAATGACGTTTTTAGGTAGTGAAAACCCACGACAAGTGTGTGTATGTGTCTGCAGCTTAAATAAAAAAGCTCAAGAAGAGCTTTCCAACAACTTATTGCAATTGTGAAACAGATTCAGTATGAGGGAGCTATGACTGAAACAATATATGAGAAAAATAAAATATAAATTCACTTCCAGGAGGTGTAACTCTGGAACCAAAGCTCAGATTGGGACACAGAAACAGTCAATAGAAAGCTCTTTGACAACAGAACACAGCCATGAAGTTGGATTTGAAATTCAGGTACACAAAATTCTAGGAAATAAACTAAAGTTTGTTGTAGCTGAACAAGGAAAATTGGGTAAAATTGGCCAAAACTTTTGCAGGCCATAATTTTCAGCTCATAACTCAAAATTGGGCAAACAAGCAGTCAATAGAAAGCTATTGAGGAGGTGAATACATCTATCAGCCCAAAATTTTGATTTAAGACAATAAATTTCTCAAGGATTTAAAAAAACCTAAAAGTTGTTGTTGGCCTACAAGACCAAAATTAACATGAGGACTAGAAGTATGGAAAATGCTTAGAGGTCCTACAGTCATGAAGAGGAGGTCAGAGGTATGAACATTACCATGGGTAATGCTGACACAGAATCAAATGAGCATGGAAAGGGTAGGTCAATGAATAGAGACTTAAAGGAGGATCATGAGTCTCAAAACAGAAGTGCTTAGCTACAAAGCTGATAATGAAAGGATGATGAAGGAAAAATAGAAAATTAATACACAAAATTTTCAGAGCTTAAATAATTTACAGATGAGAATGAACAAGAAATATGATTCCAGGCAAGCATAGGTATAAGCTTCACAAGTTAGGGGGAAGGATGCTAGAGATTCAAGGCATTCTAGGAATGTTGCTAGGCAACATCATCATTCAACCAAGAGAGACTGTGTTTCATCAAATTTTGGGAGTAGTCCAAGAGTATCACCTGTGAAACAACAAAGAAGGAAACCTGACTTGTATAACTTGCAAGGAGAGATCAGGAAGATTAAGCCTCCTACATTTGATGGTGAGCATAAGAAGGGATAAGAGGTTGAAGCTTGACTCTTGGAGATGAGAAAGTACCTCCAATTGCATAATCATTCATCCAACTTAGAGGTACGAATTGTAATCTACCACTTGAAAGGAAAATCAAATTTGTGGTGGGAACAGCTCAGGTTATTCAAACACTTAGATGAAAAGAAGATCTCATGGAAGAAAATTTAAAAGGTACTTTGAAAAGAAGTACTTGTCAGAGCATTACTATGAAAGGAAAATGCAGGAGTTCTTTGAACTCAAGCTAGGGAATATGACAATGGAAGAATATGGTAGAAAATTCATTGAATTATTGAGGTATGTTGGCTTTATGAAAGATGAAAATCTAAAAATACAAAGATTTGTTAGTGGGTTGCCACCATTCTATGGTAACAGAATTAAATTCGATGAGCCCAGGAATTTGGATGAAGCTATGAGGAAGATAGAGTACCTTTATGAGCAGGAAAAAAATAAACCAACCTTCCATAAAATTTGGGATGATAAGAAAAGAGTCAAGGCAGAGCAAAGGAAGAAGGGATTTACATTTTAAACCACCATTTTTCAAGAACAATTCTCAGGCAAATCAGCAAACTCAGTCATGCCACAGTGAACCAAGGAGAGTTGATTCATTAGGTAAAAGATCAAGATTTCAACCCATCAAGTGTTGGGCTAGTGAAGGAGAATACATGTACAAGGACTGCCCTCACAAAAGAGACAAAATGAGCATTGTACACCACATTCAAGGAACTGATATAATGGAGGACATGGGCAGAAGCATGCCCACGATCTATACAACATTGGACAACACGAAGACTAATGATCAAGCACATGTGGTTGAAGTTGAAGGTAAGATAATTAACCAATTCATTGCCATTTTAATCGATTCTAGAGCTAGTCACCATATCTTGATCCTAATCTTGTTGAAAGATTTAATTTAAAGAGAACCAAGCATGACAGGATTTGGTTAGTTCAATTAGCTACAATAGCTAAAAGAAGAATAACTGAAATTGTAAAGGAATGTCAAATTAATATGAATGGGTTGAGCACAATTGCAGATTTGAACATCATACCATTGGGTTCATATGATTGCCTAATTGGTATGGATTGGTTGGAAAAACATTGTGCAGTCCTAGATTGTTATAATAAAGCATTTACTTGCCTTAATGAAGAAGGACAGCAAAGACAAGTGTAGGGAATTCCAAGGCCAATTTCTGTCGGGGAAATATCAGCCATGCAATTGAAGAAAAGTTTAGGAAAGGGTGCCAAATTTATATAGCTAAGATGGAGGAGGTAGCCAAAGACAAGGCACCAAGCGTTGAAGATCATTGAGTACTTAAAAAATTTGAAGATGTATTTGTTGATTTGGAGTAGCATCGGATGTGCTCTAGCCACGAAAATTGGTGGAGAGGCTAAAGTACATGAGATCTCCAATACCCAGAAATGGTTTGAGCAGATTCTAAACAGTTTGGGAGATATTAAAATAATTAATATTTTAAATGGAGTCCCTAAGTTTAAACTTAGGGAAAATAAAATATTAATGTGTATTAATATAAAATTGTTTTAGAATGGTCCAAAAGTCATGCATCAAGCTAGAATTAATCTTAGCCGTTGATTAGGGACTTAATCTCAGCCGTTGATTTGTCAATGAGAAAAGTATATAAGGAGGCTTGAGGGTCACTTGGAGAATACACCAAAGTGATCAGTCATTCTATTCTCTAGAGCGGGGTTTGCTAAGAGAGATAGAATCAATGATCAGTAGCGAGGGGCAGTGGATACAGAAGCAGAGAGGCAGAGAGGGTATCAGAAGAATCAGCACAGAAGCCAGGAGAGAGAGGAACGCAAAGCCAGCTAGAGGCCACATAGAGCCAGCTAGGGCCCACACAGAGCCAGCTAGGAGTTGTGCAGTGCCTCAGAGAGCCAGCGTGGGTGACGCAGAGGCTCTAGAGGCTGACGCAGGGCCATGAAGGGCTGACGCAGTCCCTAAAGGCAGACGTTGGGGTTTTCGTGGGGCAGATTGGAGCTGGGAGCTGTCGGAGTGTTTATTCGAGGTTTCAGCCGGAATATCTGCTTCTAAGTAAAGAGGTACTACTGCCGAGATTATTCTATGTTGGGTGAGCCGATTTTGGCACCCAGATTGTATTCAGAAACTGCATAATAATAAAACCCTTAGATAGTTGCACTAGTTTTCCCGCATTGGGTTTTTCCGGGGACATTGGTCCAAAAACAATAGTGTCACTTGTGTGCTTGTTTTGTTTCCTTCAGTTGATGATATGTAATGTGTTGAGCATGTACTTGTATTTATTTTCAGTATTTACATGGTAAATAACTTGTTAATTAATCAGAACAAGTAGGCAGAAATAAATCAGAAAAGTACATGAAGGGTTTCTAACAATTAGACTTAGAAATTCCAACAGTATTCGATGAAATCTCAGGTTTACCACCTAAAATGGATATTGCTTTCTCTATAGATTTGGTACCTAGACCCACCCCAATGCCCAAGACACCATACAAGATGAGTACACAAGAACTTAAAGAATTACAAATGCAATTAGAAATACTCTTAGAGAAGGGGCGCATACACCCAAGTGTGTCACCTTGGGGTGCCCCAATGCTCTTTGTTAAAAAGAAAAATTGCACATTAAGATTATGCATAGATTTCAGACAGCAAAACAAGGTAAAGTGAAGAACAAGTATCCTTTACCAAGAGTAGATGATTTGTTTGATCAGCTAAGGGGAGCTAAAGTGTTCTCCAAGATTGATCTGAGATCAGGGTGGCATTATCTAAGAATTGAGCAAAACATTAGCAAGACGGCATTTCGAACTGGACATGGACATTATGAGTTTGTAGTGGTACCATTCGGGTTATCTAATGCACAAGGAGTTTCATGTGCCTTATGAATGGCATTTTCTAGAATTATTCGGTTGGTTTTTTTTTTTTTGGATGACATCCTAGTGTATTCAAAATCTGATGAAGAGCATGAGAAACATTTGAGAATGGTGTTACAAGTATTTAAAGAACATCAACCATATGATAAGTTAAGTAAATGCTCATTTTATCAAAGTCAGATTCATTATTTGGGTCATATCATTTCAAAGAAAATCAAAGCAATCAAAGAGTGGCTAGCACCCAAAAACGTGACAAACGTTAGATCCTCCATGGGCTTTTAGCAGGCCACTACAAAAATTTATTGAGTGGTTCTCAAAAATAGCACATCTTATGAAGTTTGTACAAAAGAAATATGTGAAATTTAAGTGGTCTCATAAATGTGAAGAGACATTTCAATATTTAAAGATGTTATTAACAAGTGCACCAATACTAAGGACAGTTGATCCAATGAAGATATTGTTGTGTGCACTGATGCATGTAAAGAGGGGCTTGGAGGAGTCATGCAAATTTGCAAAATGGGCATGTGGTATGTTACGAATCAACGAAGCTAAAGGAATATGAAAGAAATTATACCACTTATGATTTGGAGTTGGTAGCCATTATACATGCCTTAAAATGTGGAGGCATTACCTCATGGGAAAAAGATTTAAACTGAAAACAGACCATAATGGTTTGAAGCACTTGTTTGGACAACCAACCTTAAATGCTAGATAAATTAGATGGCTGGAATTCATGGTTGATTATGACATTGAAATAAAGAACATAAAAGGTAAGGAGAATAAGGTGGCTGAGGCACTTCGTGGAAGGGTGCATACAGTGCATATTACAGCCATAAATGTATGCAAATCTAAGGAAAGGGGGAAAGGTTTCTTGGTGTGAGGTCATAGGAGTACCTAGAGATCCATGGGGCAGTAGGAACTCCTTGAGAACACAAGGCTCTAGAACATCCCTAAGCAACCAAGTTGGACACCCTAAAAGGAAGTGGCACAGCTCGATGAACTGCAGGTGCAGAGAAGGGGGTGCACTACCTGGGTTGCAGGTTGATGGGGGATGTGAGACTGTTGACAAGAGACTGCTAGGTTTGGTACCCTTGACCTAGTTATGTATGGTACTGGTATGTACCTGGCCTTGGGTAAACTGTTGCCTATGGAGCCGAAGTCCTAGCTTGGGGGTGACCCACTGCAGAGAGAGTATGAGCAACATGGTCTATGGCTAGGTGGAAGGCCTGGTGTCTATAGCCAATCAGTGCTTTCTTGAAAAGACAAGTATTTATTTTAATGTTTATACATTTATGTTGTTACAGTTTATGTATTTTCATGTGTTGTGCGTGAATTGTAATTTAAATGTGGTTATTATGCAAATTACATTTTGGTAAATGAGCACATTGCAATATAGGATGCATTAGCTATGTTTAACCATTTCTACATAAAATGGATTAAAAGATAAAATTTGCAGAAAAATCAGATTGTTGGGGTAACAGGGGTAATTATACACCCCCGTAGGTCGCTAGGGGGGTTACAACAATGTTTCTGAATTGGAATGGCTGTTAAAGCAAACATCGAAAAGGTGTAGAATATGTCAATTTTCAAATCAGTGGAAGGCCTTAGTTTTGGCCCTTCCTATTATAATTTATTACTAGATAAAAAAGTGGTCTCTAAGGTAGGGAGGGGTAACCAGGTAATTATTAGACACAGTTTGGCCTAAGGTAGGAAGGGGAAACTAGGTAAGGATAGGAGTTGACTCTATAGTGACATGTGGGAATGCAATTTTACTTCTCGATAATGTTCTAGAACATTTGTGTGGAAAAGGGATTTATTACTTTAATCAAGCAGAAGATTTGGATTCAATCACTATCAGGTCAGAAGGATGGAAAACAATGCAGCCCTTGGATTTGGTAGGGAATAAGGAAGCAAG
This sequence comes from Pinus tabuliformis, assembly GCA_031772625.1. NCBI lineage: Eukaryota > Viridiplantae > Streptophyta > Pinopsida > Pinales > Pinaceae > Pinus > Pinus tabuliformis. The sequence continues at coordinate 1,603,634,093 of CM062817.1, read as the reverse complement.
ATGGAATCTTCTAGGGGCAGAGACGAGGACTGCATGTATAAGATTGAATGAGGAGTTACACACATTTGCTTGGGCTCAAAATAAGGCTTGTGGAAGTTATTTGCAAAACAAGGAAACAAGTTTATGATAGATTATGGAGACCAAGCATATGTTTGGTGGTGGCCTAAGATTTGGAAAATAAAGGCTCTTAAGAAAATGAGGATATTCTTATGGTTAACCCTTTGGAACAGAGTTCTAACTTAGGATATATTAAAAACTGGGGAAAACATGAACCAAGCATGTGTTATATGTGTAGGGGAGCAGAGGAAAATATTGGACATCTAATGATCCACTGTCCTTATGCACAACAAATTCGAAAGGATGCTAAAAAGATCACGGGAATCTCAAATGTATGAAATGGTGATTCTGTAGAGTCATTGAAGAATTGGTATAGGAAGAAGGAACTAAAGGCGTTCAGAACATTGCCTTGTATAGTTCTCTGAGGCATTTGGATAGCCTACAATGATAGTTTATTCAATGAAAAGCAAAAGAGAACTTTCCAAGTATATTCACAGATATATGGTTTAAATCAAGGTCATAGATTGTTGATTTTTCAAGTGCAATAGGTACAAGCGCAAATTTATGAAATACTGATAATTACTTCTAATGATGTAGATCTTCTTTTAACAATTCTAGTTTATCATCAAGCAATTAGACTTTAAAAATTCAACCATAAAAGCACAAGGATAGTATAGATCACAATGCACAAAGAGAACACAAGATTTACCCTGGGAATGCCCACTTGGGGGAAAAACCGAGCAACCTTTTCCTTAGAGAAATTCTTCATTTCAACAAGAGATGCACCTAATGCAACTAATCAACTATGAGGTCACACTGACCAACAATGTTATGGTCAAACTTGGTCAAACAACCCTCTTGCAAGTCAATCTTTTGCCCTTCAACTTCTGCCTTCTCTGATCTGCCTAGGGTGAATTTTGGCCTCCTAGAATATGCCCAAAAACTCAGCCCTGCTGCCCAAAACAATCTACCCAGAATTTTGGTCCTGCTACCTACAAGTTCGACATGCTGCCCAAAAATTCACACGTGCGAAGTCAAGAGAGAAAAAGAGAAATAAATGCTAGAGATGAACTCGTCCTTTTTCTTCTTCACTGAGATGCCCAGAGTATTACTTGTCTTGTGTGAGATCGAATGGTGCCTTGTGGAGGAGGTTGAATGCTCTATATATAGTGTTCTTCCTTTTTGAATGGGTGTGTCTCTTCACTAGGGCCGACTCGATTTGAGGGAAGGCCGACTTGACAAGTTTGGAGCCAAATATTCAAAATTCAAATTATGAAATTTTCTCTTTTAAATCAGACATGAAGAACATATGAAGAACATGTGTTACAATTACATAATATATTTCAAGGGCTAAAATATAAATTATGAAGACCGACCATAGCTACAAAGATTCAACACTCCCTCTTAGCTAGGGAGGTATTCATAATGAGTAGACAAATGTTCTTTTGCTGACAAATTTCTCTAAGAAAAGGTTATAACAAATCATCACCATAATCAGGTCAACAAAAATGTGAGACATGATAAATCAGTAACATCAATCAACCACCATAATTTGGTCAAACAACTTTGACACATGGTAAGTCAACAGCATCAACAAGTTACCATAATTCAAGTCGATACCTCAAACCTATGGTATATCCTCACCATAATCCTAGCCGGTACTTCGAACACATGGTACATCATTTAGCATCAACTGGTCACCATAGTTTGGGTCAATATCTGACACATCGTATCTAGACTAGTGTTGGTTCACCATCATTTGGGTCAATATCTTTGAAACATGGTGAATCTCCAAAGGCCACACTCTAAGTAATTCGAGGCCTGATGCTAAACAAACTTGATGCTCCAGAACCATTATTCCTTATTCGGATCAACATACTAGACACAGGAAGAATGATTGTCCTCTATTGGACCATTCTCCCTAATTCAGGTCAATATACTTGACACAAGGAGAATGTCAGTCCATGATGTTATCTCATTAGCACTCCCTCTCACTGAGAGAGACATTCTCAACAAGTCCAAGCTTGTCCCTGAAGTATACAAACTTTGCTCTAGACAGAGGCTTTGTAAGAATATCAGTTATCTGCTCATCAGTCGAGACACATTGAAGCTTCATTGCTCCCTTCTGCATCATGTCACGGATGAAGTGGTACTTGATCTCGATGTGCTTCAAACTGTCATGGAAAATTGGATTCTCTATCAACATCACATAGCTTTGAATGTCACAATTTATCATGGTCAGTTCTAACACTGATCAAATAGTCCTGTCGGTAACTTCTGAAGCCATACTGCTTCACAACTCGCTAAACTGGCTGCAATATTCTCTGCCTTGGTAGTGCTGAGTGTGGCAGATGTTTGCTTCTTGCTCATCCACGAAATCATAGCGGAGCCCAAACTAAAGCAACCCCCAAATGTACTCTTTTTGTCTTCAGCACTCCCTGCCCAATCTGCATAACCTTGCAGTTGTATATCAACATTTGACACATATCTCAAACCATAATCAATTGTACCAAGCAAATATCTCAGTACATGTTTTGCTGCAATCAAATGATCATATCTCAGTTCCACCTAGAACTGGCTTAGAGTATTTATTGCAAAACAAATGTTCGACCTAGTATTAACCAAATATATCAGTGAACCAATCAACTTTCGATACATGGATGGATCTACCAAATCTGACTCAGAGTCTCTCAACATTCTTACATTTGTCACCATAGAATTTGCCATTGATTTACAGTCCATCATCCCAAATCTCTGCAGGATCTTGATGATATATTTTCCTTGACCAAGGAAGATTTCACTAGGCTTCTACCATACTTCTAGCCCCAAATAGTAGTGCATCAAACCAAGATCCTTCATATCAAATTCAAAGGCCAACTCCCTCTTACACCGAATAATGAGATGCTCCACACCTGTCAGAAATAAGTCATCAACATATAATAATAGAATAACAAGTTCATTCTTCTCAACCTTGATATAGAGGTTTGGATCAACATCTCTTTTGGAGAAGTCAAGTCTTGTCAAGTAGTTGTCAATTCGAGAGTACCAGGCCCTAGGTGCTTGCTTAACTCCATAAAAGGCTTTCTTCAATCTACAGATGTGAGATTCCCTTCCATGAACTTCAAAACCTTGAGGTTATTCTATGTACACTTCTTCCTCAATCACACCATTTAAGAAAGCAGTATTTACATCCATCTGATGTAAATTTCAACCCATAAAAGAAGCAATGGAAATAATGGATTTGATGGTGTTGTACCCAACAACCGAAGCAAAAGTCTCATCGTAGTCCTCTCCCGCTTTTTGGTAGAACCTTCTAGCCACAAATCTCGCCTTGTATTTGTTAATACTTCCATTCACTGCATGCTTAATCTTGTATACCCATTTGGAGGTTACCACTGACTTCCCTTCAGGTCTCAACACAATTTCCCATACATCATTTTTCATAATCGATTCGTATTCTTCCAACATCGCATTCTTCCAAACTTGTTGGCTAGATACTTCGTCAAAGGTGGAAGGTTCAAAATCAATGAGATTAGTTATCAATTTTGCATATCCAGAATACCTCTTTGGTCTCTTCCTTTCCCTGAAGGTGCCATGTGGTGTTGCATGTCCTTTTGCTTCCTGCAAAGTGGATCTAAGCCAAGTCAGCCTTTTCTTGATTTCAAAAACAATAAATGGGTACACTGGATCGCTAGGCCCTTCTAGCTCTACTTGATCATCCACGGGATATTCTGAAGAACTGGATGGACCAGAACCTTCTTCCTTGGGAGCTTCATGTTCTTCGTCCTATTCAAAGTCCATGGGAACTTCCATAGATTCCCAATAGGCAACATTTTCATCAAAGATCATATCCATGCTGACTTTTGATTTTTGTAACTATGGTCGATCTTCATAATGTATATTTGGCCCTTAATGTATTCATATTGACTATTGTAAAGCATATTTTAAATGCTAGAGTCAAAAGAAAAATATATTTTGAGTTAAGTCCCATTTAGACTTTTACAAGAAGAAAATTTGAATTTTTAAAATTGAAATTTTTGGCTCCTAGTTTGTCAAGTCGGCCTCCCTCCAAGTCAAGTCAGCCTAGGCAGAGTCACACACATTTGACCCAACCAGTTCACTATATAAAGGCAATTCACTCTCCTCAATGCACCAATTCGCACTCTCTAAAACAAGACAACTTTTGGGCATCCTAGCGAAGGACAAGGAGGACAAAAGGAAGGACAAAATTCATCTCTTTCTCTCTTCTCTAGCTCGCATGTGTGGAAGGACTCTCTTTCTCTCCAGTTCACATACTTTCTAGGCAGTTTCTATTGCATGGGCCGAAATTTTTGGGTAATTGCAGGGGGACGAAATTTTGGGGAAAATTAGAAGAGTGAATTGTTTGATCAAATTGGAAGGCTTTACTTGGAGGGTTTGACCAGGTTTGACCATAGATTTGTTGAAGGTTAATTTGACCTAGTCGATAACTAGACGGTCTAGTTGTGTCTCTTGTTGAACAAAAGAAATTCTCTATTGAAAACGTTGTTGGGTTTCTCCCCTTAGTGGGTTTTCCCAAGGTAAATCTTGTGCTCTCTTTGTGCACTATGATCTCTACCATTCTATTGTTCTTGTATGGTTGAATTTCTGAAGTATAATTGCTTAATGATATATTGGAAAAAATAAAAGAAGATCAACATCATTAGAAGTAATTAACAATTTTCAGACATATTGCGCTTGCATCTATTATGCTTGAAAAATCAACATGGTATAATAGCTTTGGTGAAGGAAGGAACACTAAGATCACTCTTGAAGATGTTAATTTGGTAGATTAGGGACAAATTCCCTCATTTGGACACCCTTCTTCATCAAGAAAGACCCCTCCTAGCCCTTGGAAAAATTTAATTTGGTTGAGGAAAAATTCAATTTTTAGGGTGAAACCCACATGTGCACAAAAGTACAAGTCGTCTTGGGCAAGTTAATTCGATCTCCTGAGATGCATATAAATACACCAATTGTCACATCATTTTGGAGCATCATCACATCTTCTCTCTCCTCTTGATTGGTTTGTACAGGTCTGTAATAGGAGGTCTGAGTTCACACATGCGAAGGGAAGGAGGTTAGTTTTGATTTTTTGCATTGATTTTTTTGGTTGGACAGTTTGACCAGCCGTTGACCAGTTTTGACTTGCCATTTTGACTTGGTTTGACTTGCAAAAATCCAATTTTTGGAGGCCGAACTCTTTGGTGCAGGAACCAAACTTTTATAGGCATGTTGACTTGGGTTGACCGCAAGTCTGTTGATTGAAGTTTGATTGCAGAATTCTGAAGTTTGACCATAGCTTTCTCTCTCCTTTGACCAGCAAGGATAAATATTTTGACTGTTGACCAAGTTGATTTGGAGCTGATTTGACTATTGAACGTTGACTAGTTAGGGCATCTTTCACTGTTTTTGACTTTGACCCAAAACTACAGAATTGATTTATTGCCCAGATTTGACTTTTGGGCTCATTTCTTGGATATTGGTCAGTGGATTATTGAATAAGTCAAAGAATTGACTTTGACTCTTTATTGTTGAATTGGAACATTGTATCTCTTTGCTGAACATTTGATGAAAATCTAATAGAAGAAGAATTTTGAAAGGGTTTTCCCCCTTGTGTTAATTTTTTGCAGCTTAGTGACAAATTCCAATCATGGGACTAGATTCCTCTTTTCGAGAAGACCAATTTTGACTATTAAAGCACTCAATTTGGACAAGGGAAAGTGTATTTTTGAAGAAAAGCCCACATGTGCACAAAAGGACAGGTCGGCCCAAAAGTGAAATTGGACACTCATGGATGGCTATAAATACAAGTCAAGTGACCCTCATTTGGACATCATTAGGATCATTTTTCTTTCTTTGGGTTTGGTTCGCACAGGTCTGACGCTAGGTCATAGAGATTGATCTGTACAGGTCCAAGATTGCAGGGTCTGAAGCTCGCACATGTGTTTAGGATTTTGGTTTCCAACTGTAGGCATGCTTCAGGTAAATTTCGGTCACAACCACAGGCACGCAAGCTCATGCGTGCAGTTGGAGGGTTTCAGCTACACGCACATCACTCTGAGTTTTACAGTTGATCGCAAATTTCGTCAGTTGACCGCAGAGTTCAGCAGTTAACCATAGATAGTGACAGTAGACCTCGGGCTTCTGAATCAGGGTTAACCCATAGTGGGTTTGCCCTGGTCTCCAACCAATCTTGGTGTCTTTATGTGAATGTTTTTCTTCTATTATTCCTTTATGTTCCGCTGCATTGATAATGATATTATTCTTTCTATATAGTTGCATATGTTGCTGAATAATGTTGTAATTCCGGATAATGTTATGATCTAAATAATGAAATGCAATTATCAAAGCAAAAAACAATATAGCCCTGCGAAAAATTTACACCTTGTGGGGTTTTTTTCTTGGTCTTTGACGAAATCTTGTCTCTTGATTTTGCTCTTGGTTGTCTTCTGCTGTGTATTGGATTTACTGTTCTGTCTACAATTGTTATTTGTCATTGGAAGATTAAATTTATTTAAAAATGATTGCTAATTGAAGAAAGAATTGGACTAAGTAATTATACTAAGCATAGAACAATGGAAAATTAACATTGTATCAGAGTTGAGGTGAAGACAAGAGACAAAAGCAATCACCTTTGAAGGGATCTATTTGGAAGAAGCTACTTGGTTAAGATATCTACCTCTTACTTCAAGGATACAGAAAAGTTGGGTGACTCATCAAATTTTGCTACTTGGAAGATCAAGTTGGAAGTGATATTGGATGATAATGATGTCTTGGAATATGTGGAAGGAAAAGTACCTAAGCCACCGGAAAATACTCCTACTGTTGCCAACGCCAAATATAAGAAAGGTGAGCTCAAAGCCAAGAAAATTCTTATTGATTCTTTGAAAGATCATTTTCTTAGTTACGTTGAAAAATTGAAGAAGTCTAAGGATATCTATAACAAGTTGGTTGGGATGTATGAGGTCAACAATTTGAATCACATTCTTTCCTTAAAGAATCAACTCAAGGACATTAAGATGAACAAGGGGGAATTTGTGCAATCCTATGTCATGAGGATATCCTAACTAACTGATCAATTGTAGACTGTTGGAGAACCTATATCTGATAGAGAGTTGGTGCTTGTTACTCTTCAAGGCCTTCCTCCTATTTGGGAAACCTTCATTACTACTATAAGCAACAATGACAAATTTCCAACATTTGATGAGTTGGTTGGCAAATGTACTCAAGAAGAATCCAGGATGATCTCTAGAGGGAGGATTCAAAAGCATGAAGAAGGAGATTCCTTTGCATTTGTTGCTCGAGACAAGAAAAGGAAAGGAAGAGGAGGTCCATCTAATTCAAGAAAGCCTGCTCCAACATCCAGGGACTCTAATAGAAGATCAAGAAGGGGCAGGGATATGTCAAAAATTGAATGCTATAATTGTCACAAGTATGGTCACTATGCTCAAGATTGTTCGAAAAAGAGAAATGCTCCAAGGTCCAACTACAACAACAATCGTGGCTTCAACAACAACAGAATCAATGTTCGAAGAAGAGGAGTTGATAGAAGAAGAAGAGATGCTCCCGATGATCGTGAAGAAGGCTATCGTCCTCAAAAGAGATCAAGAAACTCAAGGTATGGAAATAATGCAACTTCTACTCAATCCGAATATATTCTTATTTTTGCTCTTTCTAGTTCCTCTCCTCCAAATTCATGTGATAGTTGGCTGGTAGATAGTGGGGCTTCTACACATTTCTCGGGGCACTGAGAAGTCCTCTCAAATCTGGTTGAGAGGGAGACTAATCTAAATATTATCCGTGGAGACAACTCCACTTATCTTGCGAGGGGTTTTGGTTTTGTTAAATTTCATTTGGACTATGGAAAACCATTCTTCTTCATGATGTTATGTATGTTTCGGGGTTGGAGAAAAACCTGGTATTTATATCTGCCTTCGAAGACAAATGAATGAGAGTTGCCTTTATAAGAGGAAAGGTTCTCACCTGGACCATGTAATCTCGCATGAGGGATGCTTTCACCCCGGGATCTAAAATTGAAGGACTCTATAAGGTCAATGAAAGACCATTGTGAGCACTAGTACATGATAGCAATCATCAAAGTGAACTATGGCACCAAAGTTTTGCTCATCTTCACTATGAAACCTTGCCTAAAGCAAGAAGGATGGTTTCTGGAATGTTAAAAGTTCAAATTAAGCATGATGGGGTATCTCTGGGATGTGCTAGTGGAAAGAAGTTGAGGGGACCATTCCCCTCCAACAAAAGCAGAACCAGTGATATTTTACAACTCATTCATTTTGATCTATGTGGACCCATGCCAGTATATTCTTTGGGTGGCTATATATATTACATAATCTTTGTGGATGACTTCTCTCAGAAGACATGGATATTCTACTTGAAGCACAAGGATGAAGCATTTGATATGTTCCAGGATTTCAAGGCATTGATAGAGAATCAAATAGAGAAAAGGATCAAGGTCTCCAAATCTGACAATGGTGGAGAATATACTTCTAATGAGTTAGTTGAATTTTGCAAGAAGACTAGAATTAAGAAGGAGACCATTGTACCTGGTAATTCCAAGCAGAATGGCATGGCTGAAAGGAAGAATAGGACTATCATGGAAGTTGCCCGAGCCATGTTGCATGATCAAAAGTTGTCAAAGTTCCTTTGGGGAGAAGCCACTGACATAGAAGTCTATGTTCAAAACAGGAATTTTTCATCAAGCCCTGGGTGACAAGACTCCCAAAGAAGTGTTCACAAGTGTTAAGCTCGATGTTGGACATCTGAGGATATTTGGTTGCCCCATGTACTTTCATGTGCCGAAGGACAAAAGGAACAAGTTGGAAGCCACTGGAAAGAAAGGTACGTTTCTTGGATATTGTGATAATTCTAAAGCTTTTAAAAGTTATATGCCTAGTCAAAGGAATATCGAGTTTAGCAAGAATGTGATCTTTGATGAAGATGTTTCCCTTGGAAAAGCAAGGGACATTCCCCCTTCTGCTCCTATTGAGAAGAAGGATGATGACATGGACCTACTAGATGGCCCTTCTGTGCTCGAGTTGGAGAAAGAAGTTATTGATGATCCTATGGAACCTATGGACCCTTTGGATCCTCCTCCAAGTGATCCTCCTGCCAGGGAGAGGCCTATTTAGCTTCGTGATACATTACAGGATGTTGAAAGACATGCCGCTACCAAAGGAACCTTTAGAGAAAGCAAGAAGCCATGTCGATACTAGGGATATGTGGTAGCTATGAGCACCATCATACAAGCCGAGCCTCCCACCTTTGAAGAAGCAGTGAAAGAACAGGTTTGGAAAGATGTTATGGATGAAGAATACAAATCTATTATGAAGAATGATGTGTGGGAAGTGATTTTGAGACCCAAAGGGAAGTCTATTGTGCCTTCTGAGTGGTTGTACAAAATCAAACACGGAGCTAATGGAAGTATTGAAAAATACAAGGCGAGGTTCGTGCCTAGAGGTTTCTCTCAAAAAAAGGGAGAAGACTGTGATGATATATTTGCACCTGTTGCCCGCTATACCACTATTAGATCTAGTGTTTCCCTTGCTACTAGTCAAGGATGGACTCTTCACCAAATGGATGTAAAGACTGCATTTTTTCATGGCATACTACAGGAAGAAGTATTCATTGAGCAACCACTGGCCTTTGAAGTACATGACAAGAAGACTCATGTTTGCAGCTTGAAGAAGGCATTATATGGTTTGAAGCAAGCCCTCATAGCCTGGCATGCCCGTATTGATAGGTCCCTGGTGAAGCTTGGATTCACGAGAAGCAATGTTGACCCAAACCTCTACTTCAATGTGTGCCATGAAGAAGTATTCATTAAGCAACCACTGGGCTTTGAAGTACATGACAGGAAGACTCATGTTTGCAGCTTGAAGAAGGCACTATATGGTTTGAAGCAGGCCCCCAGAGCCTAGTATGCCTGCATTGATAGCTACCTGGTGAAGCTTGGATTCACTAGAAGCTATGTTGACCCAAACCTCTACTTCAAAGTGGTCCAAGGTATGCCCCTTATTTTGGTTTTATATGTTGATGATTCATTCTTAACAAGTAGTGAACCTCTGATGCTTGAGTGCAAGAGGGAGTTGGCCTCTGAGTTTGAAATGAAAGATCTTGGATTGATGCGTTACTTCCTGGGATTAGAGGTGTGTCAAAAGCCCGAAGAGATTTTCCTTTTTCAAGGAAAATATGCTGTGAAATTGTTGGAAAGATTTGGAATGGTAAAATGCAAGTCCATGGTCGCACCAATGGAGATGATCTTCAAGAAGTATGTGGAGATGCTACAGGACCTGATTTGGCGAATCCCTATGAGTATCGACAGTTGATTGGGGTATTGATGTTCCTTGTGAACACTCATCCGGACATATGTTTTGCAGTTAGCACTTTGAGCCAATTCATGACTGAGCCTCTTCATGCACACTGGGTTGTTACCAAGCATGTGCTAAGATATTTGCATGGGCTAATTAATCTTGGTCTAAAGCTACATGGTTACAACTTACACCGATACTGACTGGGTTGGAAATATTATTGACAGGAAAAGCACATCAGGATGTTGTTTTAGCTTGGGATCTGCGATGATATCTCGGATGAGCAGGAAGCAGAAGTCTATTGCCCTTAGCACTGTTGAGGTTGAGGAAATTACTGCCAGCATGGCGAGTTGTGAGGTTGTATGGTTGAGGGAGCTCTTTGGAGAGTTGTTTGAACAAGTACTAGATACGACAGTGATATATTGCGACAACAAGAGTGGGATCCGATTGGCAAAAAATCTTGTGTTTCATGACAAGTCCAAGCATACATACAAGACATGGTGCAAAGAGGAGCAGTGAGACTCCATCACCTTTCGACAGATAAGCAGATAGTAGATATTCTTACCAAGGCTTTGCCAAAAGGGAAGTTCTTGGTTTTCAAAGAGCAGCTTGGACAAATGGATGTGACCCTCTCGGGTAAGGGTTTCGGCTGATTGAAGACATTGGGCTATGCTCTTCCCCCCTGTATGAGCTCCTGGGGAGAGGAATTGAGCCAGAGAGATCCTAGGGTTGAGGGATCTCTGGACAATAGGATGGTTGTGATCCTTACCCTTTACGGTAAGTAGTATCTCGTCTATTGTCACCATAGGGTGTGTGTGATCCTTGTCACTTATGGCAAGTTAGGTATCTCCCCCTACCCTAGTATGCATCCTATCCACAAGTTGGGTTTGTTGGGATTGTTCCTCCCCATCTAACCAATGGGTTGAGATGACTTGAGATGGTTGTGATCCTTGCCTCTCATGGCAAGTGGTATCTCGCTCAAGTGATGGGATGCAAGTGTTCTACCACTTGACTCTTGAGGGTCAATGTGGGAAGATCGGCAAACAGTGGGATGGATGTGATCCTTACCTTTATGGCAAGTGGTATCTCACCTATTGTCATTAGACAACAGGATGGTTGTGATCCTTGCTCGGTAAGTTGTATCTCGCCCATTGTCACTAGATGATAGGATGGATGTGATCCTTACCTCTCATGGCAAGTAGTATCTTGCCTATTATCATTAGACAATAGGATGGTTATGATCCTTGCCTGGTAAGTTGTATCTTGCCTTTCGTCATTGGATAGAGGGTGGTAGCTTGAGCTCCCCTATGATGATTCTTCTTCTTTAAATCTGAGAGTGTTCAACAGATCAACAGAGATGAGCATAAACGAGATATGACTTGGTTCAGTGATGATGATGACGAGATTTTTGAGATGGGACTTTGTTGATTTGGGGTAACATGGGATGTGCTCTAGCCACGAAAATTGGTGGAGAGGCTAAAGCACATGAGATCTCCAATACCCAAAAAGGGTTTGGGCAGATTCTAAACAGTTTGGGAGATATTAAAATTAAGTCACATGACACGAGGACACGAGACACGAAGGACACATAAATACGAGTATTCAATACGAAATGCAGCGACCTGGAAACAGGACACAGGGGACACGTTTTATATATATTTAATAAAAAAAAAGATATATATATATATATACCGAAATATAGTTTTTTATCCATATTAAATTGCAGGGTGCAGCTTATCTAATCAAATTAAAATATAATTACTTCTCAAAGTTCATAGTTCACTTTAAAAAAATAAATAGAATCAAAATTTACTATTCAGAAATTAGAATGTGATATGCTTGGTCTTGATTCTTGAATATTCAATGTTCATTGTTCATGTACAACTTACAAGCACATAAGAAAATAACTAAAGTCTAATCCTATTGATTTCCTCTGCCCCTCTTGCGAGAAAATGCCACAGCTTTGCCTTTCCCTCTAGATGTAGATGTTGGTGCTGTGGAGTTGGCAGTGGAGTTTGCTATGCTCTAGAAGCTGAAGAACTAGAAGTAGGAGCTATAGGAGGTAGACCACATCCTCTACTGGTGGCAGGGTAGCCCAGGCAGGTGGTGTCACTTGGAAACATTACAATCTCCCAATCCTGAAACACTGATAAGTCTGCTGCATTTTGAATGAAATCTAAAATTCTACTTTCTCCATATGAAATCCAATGAGGCCGAAACCACTCTCAAACATCCTGAGTCATTTCATGGTAATGTTAAAAATTTAAGTAAAAAGATGAAAATGAAGATTAAGGAGAATGTCACTTTTACTTTAAGAATTTAACATTACCATGAATATCATATCAATACTAGGGCCTAGACTTGATCATTAAGCTGCCCCACTCAAAAATTATTTGTTTCTTTCAAAAAAAATTGCAGCTTATGCAGACAACGTTTTCTATCAACGGAATACGCGTTTTCCAGATGCAGGACACGACAAAAACCAGCGAATACATTTTACATTTTACTGAACATGATGAAAAACGTTTTCGACACGTTTTAGGGCCGTTTTCGTGTCCGGCACGTAAAATACGGGACACGGGACCTTGGAGGATGTGTCCTGTGACTTAGTATTAAAATAATTAATATTTTTAATGGAGTCCCTAAGTCTAAACTTAAGGAAATTAAAGTATTAATGTGAATGTTAAAGTTTCTAAGTTTACTTGGTTTAGAAACCCTTCATGCACTTTTTCTGATTTATTCCTACCTACTTGTTATTTTTCTTTAACAAGTTATTTACAAAGTAAATACTGAAAATAAACACCAATGCATGCTCAACATATTACAGATCAGCAACTAAAAGAAACAAGAACAAACACACCACATGACACCATTATTTTTGAACCAATGTCTCCTGAAAAACCCAATGCGGGAAAACCGGTGCAGCTATCTAAGGGTTTTCTTATTAAGCAATATCAGAGTACAATCTGGGTGCCGAAACTGGCCTACCCAAAAGAGAATTTCCTTAGCAGCTATAACTCACAGTTTGAGAGAAATCTCCTAGCTAAAACCCCGGAAAATCCTCCGGCCGCGCCTCAGCACAACACTGCTCTGCAACCCCAGCGTCTGCCCAAACTGGACTGCGTCAGCCCCTCTCTGTCTCACGTTGGCCCTGTGTCAGCCTTTCTTGGCCTGCGTCAGCCCCAGGAGGCCCTGCGTCAACTCTGGGAGCCTCTGCATCAGCTGCGCTGGCCCCTCTGGTGCTCTGCGCAGCACTTGGCTGCCTTTGCGTGGCCCTGCGTGAGCCCTTGCTGGCTCTACTTCACCCTCATTAGCTGCTGCGCTGCTCTTCCGGCACAATCTCTGCCTTCTCTGTTTCTCTGTACTCAATGCCCCTTAGCTGCTCTCTCGATCACTGATTCTATCTCTCTTAGCAAACCCCGCTCTAGAGAATAGAATGACTGATCATCTGGTGTATTCTCCAAGTGACCCTCAAGCCTCCTCTTATACTTTCCTGGTTGACATCTCAACGGCCGAGATTAAGTCCCTAATCAACAGCTAAGATTAGATCTAGCTTGATCCATGTCTTTTGGACCACTCTAACACAGATTCATATTAATACACATTAATATTTTATTTTCACTAAGTTTAGACTTAGGGATTCCATTAAAAATATTAATTATTTTAATCTCTCCTTATCTGTTTAGAATCTGCCCTAACCCTTTCTAGGTATTGGAGATCTCTTGTGCCCCAACATCTCCACCAAAATTCGTGGCTAGAGCACATTCGATGCTGCCCCAAATCAACAGTGAATTAATATAAAACTGTGTTAGAATGGTCCAAAAGTCATGGATCAAGCCAGATCTAATCTTACCGGTTGATTAGGGACTTAATCTCAGCTGTTGATTTGTCAATGAGAAAAGTATAAGAGGAGGCTTGAGGGTCACTTGGAAAACACACCAAGAGATCAAGATTTTGACTTTCTGGGGTTGGGTTTGCTGAGAAAGTTGAGAGAGTGATCAGAGTTGCAGTTGAGGGGCAGTGAATACAAAAGCAGAGAGGCAGAGATAGCACCGGGAGGATCAGCGCAGTAGCCGGAGAGAGGGACGCAGAAGCAACCAAGGGTTCACGCAGAGCCAGCCAGGGCTCACGCAGAGCAAGCCAGGAGCTGCGTAGTGCCTCAAAGGGCCAACGTGGGTGACGTAGAGGGCCAAAAGGCTGATGCAGTGCCTCCAGAGGTTGATGCAGGCCAAGCCAGAGTGACGTTGGGCTAACGTTGGGCCAGAGAGAGGCTGACGCTGGGGTTTTGTGGGGCAGATTGGAGCTGTGGAGCTGCCAGAGTGTTTATCCGAGGTTTCAGCCGAAATATCTGCTTCCGAGTAGAGAGGTACCACTGCCGAGACTTTTCTCTGTTGGGTGAGTCGGATTTGGAACACAGATTGTATTATGAAACTGCTTAATAAATCAAACCCTTAGATAGCTACATCGGTTTTCCCGCATTGGGTTTTTTCGGGGACATTAGTCCAAAAACAACAGTGTCACTTGTGTGTTTGTTTCTATTTCCTTCAGTTGATGATCTGTAATGTGTTGAGCATGTACTTGTATTTATTTCCAGTATTTACATGGTAAATAACTTGTTAATTAACAGAACAAGTAGGTAGGAATAAATCAGTAAAGTGCATGAAGAGTTTCTAACGTGTCAGACTTAGAAATTCCAACATGGTATCAGAGAGTGGTTGCAGATCACAGGAGAACTAAGGACATCAGTCGAGCAAAGCAGCGGCAGAAAACAGTTGTCCCGAGTGACAAAAGTTGTTCCTAGCAAAGTAGCAGCAAGGAAGGGGTGACGTAGTGCCTGCGTCATCAAGATTGAGCCAAGAAGAGGCTACGTAGAGGCTGAGGGAGGCAAAAACAGGCTCACGCAGAGCCACGTAGAGGCTAGGAGGGCTGACGTAGTTGGCTGAGGAAGCTGATTTGCTAGTGTCGGGATTGCGCAGAGCCTAGGAGCTCTAACCTTCAGTTTGCTGGGGTTTAGGAGGCTGTGGGTAAGTTGCAGAGTGGAGCTGGTGGGGTACTGTAGTCAGAACAGTACCTAACAGGGCAAGGCCAAGGAGGAGGGAGTTGCTACCGAGGGTTTCTAGCCGAGAAATCTGGATCAGTGGTGCAGCTGCACAAACGATCAGAGTGGGGGCATCTCGACATTGGCAGAAGGGTTTCCAGGAAGGAAATCGAGGCTCAGAGGGAGTCACACCGAGAACTTCCAGGAGGGAAGTAGAGGAGCAGCGAAATGGCACTACACGGAGTAAGAGACCAGGACAGACTGGACGGAGCCTCAAACTTCGTAGTCTGGAAGGCCAGAATCTTATCCGTACTTGACAGAAATCGTGTCAAGCACTTCGCCTTGAAGACGATAGCGGTCCCAGTTGACCCGGCTGATAACGACAAGTACGAGGATGCAATGGCGAGGGCTAAGAGTATCATCCTTGACAGGGTCAAGGATCATATAGTACCACATATTGCTGAGAAGAACACAGCACAAGAGATGTGGGAGGCCCTAACCAAGTTGTATCAGCATACTTCCTTGCAGAGGTAGATGCTACTAGAAAATCAGTTGTGATCATACCAGATGCAGAAGGGAGAACAGATCGACCCATTCCTCGGTCGATTGAAGGAGATCCGGGATCAGCTGACTTCCATAAGGGCAACGCTGCATCCAGAATTGATAGTGAGAACAGCCCTGAACGTAGTCTCAGAAGACTAGGAGGTGTTTGTCCAGACTCCAGAGCATACTGGGCAAGGCAACCCTTCTAAATTGGGAGATAATGTGGGCTTCTCTTCGCCAAGAAGAGATCAGAAGGTTGAGCAAGGCAGGAAGCAGCAGCAAGGGGATCAGAATCAAGAAGGAGGAGGAGGAGGATGCGGCCCTAGCATCTGCCCAAAAGTAGGAGAAACAGAAGAAGAAGGACCTCTCCAAGGTCAAATGCTTCCACTATGGGGAGTTGGGTCATTATGCGACCCAGTGTCCAAGGAAGAAGAGTAAGGGAGAGGCTTCCAAGACCAAGGCAGCGCCAACAAGGGCAGAGAAGGAAGTGGAGACAGACGATGATTGTGCCATGAGTGCACACACACCACTTGAGCAGAAGTGGGGAGGCATCGAGCTGTAGTCAGGCAGACTACAATCGATGAGGGGCAGGATCCTCGAGGTACCCAGCCTCTTGGATTAGACCTTGCTACGAGAGCCCCGAAGAGGAGTAGCAATATTGGCGATGTCAGTAGAGACGGATGCGGATGGAGCGACAGAGGGAGCTACAGTGCAGGATTCCCAGGACAGCGCAAGGCTAGCAGGCTGCAACAATGCGAGAGGCACAGGAGTGTTGCACCAGTGCAGGATGGCACAGAGAGGTGTGCAACGGTGCGAGATGCATGGAGTTGTTGCAGCAGCGCAGAGGTCAAAGAGGGAGCACTTGTTAGTGACAGAGGGAGCTTCAGCATCAGGAGTGTTTCTAGCCTGACAGAGATGTCAGAGTTGGGAGATCAGTTACTTACTTCTCAGTAACTGGGTTGCAATGCAGCAGTTAGCAGTGGTAGTGCTATGGGCAGCATGATGAGAGGGGTTGCAGTGCAGATGCAGCAGTGGCAGTGGCAGGGCCATGGGCAACAGCACGGATGCAGAGGGAGTTGTCGTACGAATGCAGCAGTGGCAGTGGCAGGGCCATGGGTAGCAATACAGGATGCAGCAGTGCAGAGGATGTTGGCTAGCAGGCCTAGCACCAGCACAGGGACCGATGTCGAATGATCAGAGTGATGCTGAGTGAGGAGTATTACTAGAGCACAGTCCTCGCTAAGAGGGAGTGTTGATTTGGGGTAGCATCGAATGTGCTCTAGCCACGAAAATTGGTGGAGGAGCTGAGGCACATGAGATCTCCAATACCCAGAAAGGGTTTGGGCAGATTCTAAACAGTTTGGGAGATATTAAAATAATTAATTTTTTAATGGAGTCCCTAAGTCTAAACTTAGGGAAATTAAAATATTAATGTGAATTAATATAAAATTGTGTTAGAATGGTCCAAAAGTCATGGATCAAGCCAGATCTAATCTTAGCCGTTGATTAGGGACTTAATCTCGGCCTTTGATTTGTCAATGAGAAAAGTATAAGAGGAGGCTTGAGGGTCACTTGGAGAACACACCAAGAGATCAAGATTTCGACTTTTTGGGGCTGGGTTTGCTGGGAAAATTGAGAGAGTGATCAGAGTTGCAGCTAAGGGGCAGTGAATATAGAAACAGAGAGGCAGAGATAGCATCGGGAGGATCAACGCAGTAGCCGAAGAGAGGGACGCAGAAACAGCGAAGGGTTCACGCAGTGCCAGCCAGGGCTCACGCAGAGCTAGCCAGGCGCTGCGCAGTGCCTCAGAGGGCCAGCGTGGGTGACGCAGAGGGCCAGAGGGCTGACGCAGTGCCTCCAAAGGCTAATGCAGGCCAAGCTAGAGTGATGTTGGGCTAACGCTGGGCCGGAGAGATGCTGACGCAGTCCCTAGAGGCTGACGTTGGGGTTTCATGGGGCAAATTGGAGCTGTGGAGTTGCCGAAGTGTTTATCCGAGGTTTCAGCCGAAAATTGAAATATCTGCTTCCGAGTAGAGAGGTACCACTGCCGATACTTTTCTCTGTTGGGTGAGCCGGATTTGGCACCCAGATAGTATTCTAAAACTGCTTAATAAATCAAACCCTCAGATAGCTACATCAGTTTTCCCGCATTGGGTTTTTCCGAGGACATTAGTCCAAAAACAACGGTGTCACTTGTGTGCTTGTTTCTATTTCCTTCAGTTGATGATCTGTAATGTGTTGAGCATGTACTTGTATTTATTTCCAGTGTTTACATGGTAAATAACTTGTTAATTAACAAAACAAGTAGGTACAAATAAATCAGTAAAGTGCATGAAGGGTTTCTAATGTGTCAGACTTAGAAATTCCAACAGACTTGTGATGCAATCAAAAATTTCTCTCCAACTGAGAGGGAGTGTTAATTTGGCAGCTAAGGGACAAATTACCTCCTTTGGACAACCTTCCTCATCACAAAAGACCCCTCCTAGCCCTTGGAAAAATTTAAACTGGTCAAGGAAAACTTTAACTTTTAAGGTGAAACCCACATGTGAATAAAAGTACAAATCGGCCTAGGCAAGTTAATTCGACCTCCTAAGATGCATATAAATACACCACATGTCAAATCACTTTGGAGCATCATCACATCTTCTCTCTCTTCTATTGACTGGTTCATACAGGCTACAATAGGAGGTTTGAGTTCACACGTGCGAAGGGAAGGAGGCTAGTTCTGAATTTTTGCATTGACTTTTCTGCTTGGACAGTTTGACCAGTCGTTGACTAGTTTTGACTTGGTTTGACTTGCAAAAATCTGATTTTTGGAGGTCGAATTCTTTGGTGAAGGAACCGAACTTTTCTAGGCAGGTTGACTTGGGTTGACAACAAGTCCATTCACTGATGTTTGACCACAAAATTCTGAAGTTTGATCGCAGCTTTCTCTCTCTTTTGACCAAGCCTTTTTGGCACTGTTTGACTTGACTTTGACCAACAAGGAAGGCCGAATATTTTCACTGTTGACCGAGCTGATTTGACTATTGAATGTTGATTGGTTAGGGCATCTTTGACTATTATTGACTTTGACCACAAATTGCAGATTTGATTTATTAACTAGATTTGACTTTTGGACTCATATCTTAGATATTGGTTAGTGAATTGTTGGATAAGTCAAAGAATTCACCGCCACTTTCCGCAGTAGTGGGCTTGCGGATAATCCCGCACCAGCCGTCCCTAAGGGTCCAGGCTCAAAGGAGAACCCTGGAACTGCTGGACCCGGACGGACTCATTTATCTTGTTTTTTAGGACGAGACCCTTGTCAAGGCTTATGAGGGTAATCCTGGAGACTCCATAGTACCGCCGAGGGCCTCGCAGATCAAGTACTTCCACTTGATCGTGGGCCCCGTGAGCAAAGAATTGACACGCGACGCGGTACTGGGTTTAGCTCTTTATTGTTGAATTGGAACATTGTATCTCTCTGCCGAACATTTGATGACAATCTGATAGAAGAAGAATTTTGAAACGGTTTTCCCTCTTGTGGGGCTTTTCTCCCTTGTCTTTGACCAAATCTTGTGTCTCTTGATTTTTCTCTTGGTTGTCTTCTACTGTGTATTGGATTTATTGCTTTATCTACAATTGTTATTTGTCATTAGAAGATTAGATTTATTTAAAAGTGATTGCTAATTGAAGGAAGAATTGGGCTAAGTAATTGTACTAAGCATAGAACAGTGGAAAATTAAATCCTTCTTGTTGATTTACATCCATGGCTTCTTCTATGAAATCAAAAAACAGTTTAGAAGGGACCTCAAACTTCAGGGCTTGAAAGACTAAAATTGATCTTATTCTTGCAAAGAACAAAGTATTGGATATTGTGAAGGGTAAAGTTGTTGAACCAACAGATAATGCAAGAAAGGAGAAGTTCAAAGAAGATGACATCACTACCATGAGTTTTATTGTGGATTCCATTAGAGATCACCTGATTCCCTACATTGCAAAACTTGAATCTTCAAAAGAAATGTATGATGCCCTAACTAAGTTATTTACAAAAAACAACATTGGTCAAGTCATGAGTCTAAAGAATAAGTTTTGTGATGTGAAGATGATAAGTGATGACATTGTGTCTTCACATTATGTAAGAATCTCTCAAATAAGAGACCAACTTCAAGCAATTGATGAAGTCATCTCTGAGAAGGAGCTTATGACTATAGCAACTAATGGGCTACCTAGATCATGGGATGCATTTGCAACTAGTATAAGTAGTAGGAAAGATGTTCCCTCTTTTGAAGAATTATGTCCCTCTTGTGCTCAAGAAGAAACAAGGATTATATCAAGAGATAGAAAGGAAGAAGACACTCAAGCATTTGCAACTTGCTGCAAGAAGACTAGAGGAAAGAAGAAGTTTGGCTTTCAAAACAAGAAGTCAGGAAGAAGACCACCTCCTCCCCAAAGGAAGAAGGACATGTCAAAAGTTCAATGTTATGGTTGTCACAAATTTGGACATTATAAAAATGACTATCTTGAAATGGCTATTAACAAAAAGAGAAAAGGAAAACATGCTTCTGCAGCCGATATCGACGATGAACATCTAAAGAAGTCTAAAGGTAATAGAGATTTCTTTTACTTTTCCGCTCTAACAAGTTCTATTGCAAATGATGATGATATGTGATTGGTCGATAGTGGTGCTTCAAGGCATATGACAAGAGATCATGGAAATATCACTAGCATAATGGAAATAAGACTATCTCAAAGGGTAGAACTTGGAGACAGGTATGCAATCAATGGAGTTAGAAAGACATCCATTGAGTTGGAATCTGGTAACAATGTCCATCTCAGCAATGTTCTATATGTGATAGGTTTGAAAAAGAACTTAGTCTCTATTTCATGTTGGGAAGATAAAGGAGATAGAGTAGCTTTTGTTGACAGCAAAGTAACAGTATAGCACAAAGACTCTAATATAGATGATGCGAGAGTTATTGGAATTCATGAAGGTAGATTGTATAGACTCTTGGGTCAACAAGCACAAGCTTTAGTACATGATGAAATTAATCCAAGTGAACTATGGCATAGGAGATATGCTCACCTTTGTTATAGAGCATTACCTGAGTTGAATCAAATAGTTTCAAGCGTTCCTGAATTGCAAATAGATCATAAAGGTGTATGTAAAGGTTGTGCACTTGGAAAGAATATCAAGAAGCCATTTCCAAGTTGTGACAATAGATCTAAAGAAATTTCGGATTTGATTCATTCTGATGTATGCAGTCCTATGCCTGTGAAATCGCTTGGAGGTTCGTTATACTATGTAACTTTCATTGATGACTTCTCTCATAAGACATGGATCTATCTCATGAAGACCAAGGATGACGTCTTCGCCAAATTTCAAGATTTCAACGCTGAAGTGGAAAACTTGATAGGTAAGAAGATCAAGATTTTGAGATCTGACAATGGAAGAGAATACACATTGAAATAACTTGTTGCTTTCTGTAAGAAAATTGGGATTAAAAGGAAGTTGATTGTTCCCTATAATCCTCAACAGAATGGTGTGGTAGAAAGAATGAACAAGTCTTGTTGTTGCCCGGATTGTACAGGCACCGCAACAACTGCTTAGGGTGGGGGCCATCACTCTGATCCTCGCCCACTCCGTTCTAGATGTCTCCCAACAGCAGGCCATGGGGGGTAGTCCCTATGGAATGAGATGAAGGAAAATAAGTTGGGAACCAACTTGCTTGGGAGACATGGATGAGTGGCCTAGCTACTTGGTAGAATTTTAGCAAGATTAATGATTAGATTAGATTTTCAAGTATGAGACCAGTGCCTTATGGAGTCACAATTATTGCTTAATGTAAATTGATGCCAAGTAACCAGATGGACACCCGTTGCTTGAATGATCGACTAACCTATATGATATGCAAATCCTAGAATCTATGTGTGATGCAATGATCTTGGTTATTTTTAATTATATGCCTGATCTAAATAGAACCTCTCCCTTAACTGTTTTGAGAAACAATCCTCAAAGTAGGTTGTGAAATGGAAGCCAACGGGAAGCAGGCAGCGGCCTGATTAACAATACCTCCCCCTATGTTCCACCCACCCAGTGCCTCCGGCACTGCAGAGACTGTGGCTCTGACAACTGCAAGGTCACTGTGTTAACCACTAAGAAGAGTTGAATCCCTCAAGCTAATTGGAAAAGGGGTGTCCTAAGAGTTTATCAACCTAGCTTATGCTAGGAGGTAAGTTCTTAAATGCAAGCTAGATCCTATAATGCTTGTGTAAGATAGATTGAGTGAACTTATCTTGAGTTAAGATTGGTTTATGTTGTTTAAGTACTTAATGTGAATTAAGTACTTAAACAAGATGTTAAACCAATTAGATCAACTTATCCACTTATCAATTAAGATGCCAATCACAATTACCAAAGATGTAAAACAAGATTACGCGTGATCTTATTACTCAATGCTAAAGAGATATTCAACTAGGTTCACAAGATATCAATATTCCCAAGAGACTTATCACCAAATTGATTTATGATCTAAGTGTTTTTAGTGAGTGAGCTTATTAGATGTGAAATATGAATTCTTATAGCACATAAACTCACAAGAAAAACACAATGTTAGCCACTTTCACCATATAAATGCTAGGAACAAGTAACAACAAAATATAGAGCTATGAAGACACTTATGCACTTTATGTTCCAATGATCTTTTTATGAGCAGCAAGTGACTAATATGACAGCAGTAAGAGACTTATGACAGCAGCAAGTAAATATCAAATTCAAAGTGTATATGCTTGCCCAATGTCACAAGCAATAACCCAACTTAAAAATAGATGTATTACTCTGCTTAAGATATTATATTCAGAAAAAATTCAGCGCTGATCTATTTATTACAGCAATGAACAAACCACAAATCAGCAAACTAATGATGCTAAAGACAATGCCCACAAATAGGAAAAATTTACCGGAAACTGAAAAATCAAAATTTTTAGCCCTTTTTAAGTGTGTGATTCAAAAATTGCAGATCTGATATGTTCAGTTATGCAATAAATTCCAGCAAGCAGAAATTTAGATCTAGGCTAGATCTAAGATGCCCAAGTGGCCAAAATTTAGGAAAATCAAGATTTTGCTATTTTAGGTGAATTTGACAAAGTTGTATGTGATTTTAGGGCCTAATTATCACCGTTATTACTATTGTAATAAAACAGAGCCAAAATGAGGATTTAGAGGTCAAACCCTAGGCCCAAGGCCTTGTAGATGCACTTGCCAAAATTGCCCAAAAATTTGGGATGAAGATGCCACCTGAAAATCAAACTTTTGGAGCCCAAAAACCTACAAAACCACCAAGGAATAGTCTGGAAAATTTTAAAGAAAGGTTTAGGACAAACTAGGGCAGAAAAAGGCCAAGGAAAGCCAACGCTAGGCCAAGGAAGGTCAGCGTTGAGAGAAGAGGAGGCTAGGAGAGCAGATTGGGGCACAAAGACGCAAAAGGAGGCCCAAAAGATGCAACACTAGGGGAACAAGGGCTCAAAGGATGGACGTTGGGGCTGGAAGAGGCAAACGGCTAGGGTTTAAGGGCTTAAAAGCCCATGGCCTACCCTAAGGCAGTCGTCTGGGGTTCCAGAGGGAGGCCGAGGCCTTTTTGGACCGCGACTAGGCCAAATTTGGCCTTAAAACCCTGACGCAGGGCCCACAAGGGAGGGTCGAAGCCCTAAAACGTTGACGTTGGCCCTAGGAGGCACAGAAAGGTGACGCAGAGGTTGAAGAAGACTGACACAGGCCAAGGAAGGGAGACGTTGGCCCTAGGAGGGCTAGATCTAGGCTTGGGAGGCCTGAAAAAGTGAAACCCTTGTCTCAAAAAAAAAAACTCTTTTAGATCTGAATTTTGCTGCAGAATCTTCAGTGAATAGCCCTGCAAAATTTTCTAGAGACTAGATCTTACCCTCAAGGGCCTAAATCTAGCTCTACTTCAACTTGATATCTTGATTCAACCTGCAAAAAGAAAAAATAAAACACCCAAACCCCAAATATATACAAAATACTTAAAACCCCAAAACCTAAGTTAGAAAAAATTATCTACAAGATCCACAAATATACAAGGGTTTTGAAAAATTTAAATTTTGAGAAAAAATATTTTTATGGCTTTTTTTTTATGAATGGCTAAAATTACTTTAGAAACCCCAATGTATACTATAGCCTTAGCAGAGATTTAATCCACCATACAAATATTTGGGATCCAAACAATAGTGATTCCTGCCCATTGTTGTGAACTTGGAGGCCAAGGACTGAAGTCCTATAAACACTATGTATTTATCTCAAAACAATCTGTTAATCACATGGGGAATCAAACCACCTAAGATTAGCCCAAAACTATCAATAGTATGATTTTATCCCCATCTAATGAAAAAACGAATCTTACCAATATTCAGCACAACATACAAATGTTGAAATTTGGTACCGGGGGACAGGTGGTTCCCTTAGGCTTTGATCTTTGGCCTAGGGAAAAGTGTCCAAAAGAATTTAATTTTTCTCCTAAAGTAACTTTATAATTTTTATAAAGTTAAATCTAATTCAAAGCGACTTTAAGTGATAAAGTTACTAAGTCTAATTTTAAAGTGACTTTTATAAAGTCAATGAAAAATTACAAAGGAAAAGTGACTTTGGAAATAAATGACTAAGTGGGTCTTTATTAAAGTGGGATGAATTAAAAATAAAATGTGAGATTTAAATAAGCATTTAATCTCAGCCTTAGATCTCAATCTATTTCAGCCATTGGATTTAGGGATCACCCAAAAGTCACTTGGATCACCCAAAAGTCACTTGGAGTTAAATTAAAGGAGGAAAAAGAGGAAAAGGTCATTCATTCTTTCATGAGCAGATTGGGAGAAGGAGAGCAAGAGAGATTTCTGAGCAGGGAGGAGAAGGAGACAGCAGCTTGGCACACATTCCAAGGCAGCAGTTGAGCAAATTTGTACAGCTGGTTCAGCACAGTGAAAGGCAGATTTTGGCACGATTTTCGAGGAGTGGTTTGCACAAAAATCGAGCAGTTTGCTGGTTTTTTTGCATGCAAAACGAGGGCCTTACAGCAGCATTTAATGTTGAAAGTGGGCACGAAAATCGAGGAGGCCGTACAGCATTTATTGCTGTCCTGTTTGCTGTAATTTTCAGTTTGCTGTGAAGCATGGGAAAAGAGATAAGTTGTAAATTTGTTTGCTGATTTTTTGCTGAATATTTCTCACTGTAAAAAGGCAATTTTCAGAAATAAAGAAGAGCTCTCAAACTGGTTTTCCCCAAGAGTTGTAGGGGGTTTTTCCAGGGTCAAGTTGACCAAAAATCTCAGTGTTTAAATGTGTTTTAATGGTTGTTTATTACTGCTGATTTTTATTTCTGCAATTTCCAGCATTCTGTAAAATTTCCAGAATTTGTGTTTTCAGCAATATTTATTTTTTCAGCTTGTTAAATGTATGGTTATGGGAAAGGGCATTTAACTACATGGGAGAAATAAGGTGAAACTGAAAACCAGGGTGGGAAATGAGAAATTTCTACGTGGTATCAGAGCTTGAGTGCTAAAGGGCAGTTTGGAACAACAAAAAGGAAAAATTACAGCTACTGATTTTTCACTCAGAAAATTCCAGCAAGCTGATTTTTTCATAAACAGCAGTTTTATCTTTACTACAACAGTGCTATTTTTCAATTTTAGGACAGCAGGATGTCATTGGGATTGAGGGTGGAGGATAGGTTGGATGGACATACAAATTACAGCGTTTGGAAGGAGAGAATGCAGAGTATCTTTGAGGAGGCAGAAATCTGGGATATCATGGTGCATACCACACAGAACACCGTTGTTGTGCCTACTGATGCTACTCAGTTGACAGCTTATAATAAAAAGAACAACAAGGATAAGAGGTTGATTCTAGACGGAATCAAAGACCATTGCATTCCTCATGTGAGAGGAAGGAGCAATGCCCATGAGATGTGGACAGCATTGTCCAATCTCTACCAAAGTACCAATGAGAACCAGAAGATGGTCCTGAAGGAGAAGTTAAAGAACATTAAGATGGCTAATGATAGTGCAGCTGGATATCTCACAAAGATTACTAATGTGAGAGATGAGTTGGCAGCGATTGGAGAGGCCATTCCACCCACTGAGTTGGTGCGGATTGCAGTGAATGGCCTCCCCCGTTCATGGTTGAACTTTGCTGATGGGGTTTGTGCATGTGAGACTCTTCCCACATGGGAGAGGTTTTGGGATGATTGCATTCAGACAGAGATCAGGAAAGGTCAGCTTGGGGCAGCCAAGCCAGTTGAGCAGGATGAGGATGTAGCACTGGTGGCAGGAGGCAAGAAAGGCAAAGGGAAAAAGCAGGCTTCCACAAGCAGTGGTGGGGGCCAAGGCAAAGGTAAAGGTAAACAGGGGAACACACAGAAGGACTATTCCAAGGTGAAGTGTTGGAATTGTCAAAAGATGGGACACTATGCAGTTGTGTGTCCAGAGAAGAAGAAGAAGAAGGGGAAGAACCAGGACGTGGCAGCTTCAGCAGAAATTGAGGACTTTGCAGGTTGTTTTGACCGGGAGTTTGCGTTCACTACGTGTGAGTCCTCTAGTGCAGGATCACCTGCCACACAGGTTCAGAGGAAACATGCTTTTCCCTCGATTAGCGGAGCATCTTCAGGTATCTGGTATGTGGACAGTGGGGCTTCACGTCACATGACAGTTGTCCGTGAGTACTTCTCAGAGCTTTCAGAGAGTGGCACTGATATAGAGGTAGTACTTGGTGATGACAGAGTTGTTAGAGCAGTCGGGGTGGGGACACTGACATTTCAGAGGGAGTCCAAACCTCCCTTGAAAGTGTCAGATGTTCTTTATGTGCCAGGGATGAGGAAAAACCTCATATCCGTCTCAACTTTGGAGGACAGAGAATATGAGGTACTGTTCAGGGGAGGACAGGTGTTGATGTATCCCAGGGGCACTCCAGCTGATTCACCTAGAGTGATAGGTGTACGCCATGCAAAGGTGTACAAGTTTGCATTCCAGCCCCTTTTGGCATTGAGCAGTAGTACCGACAGCAGAGCTAGCAGTTCTGAGCTGTGTGAGATTTGGCACCGCAGGATGGGACATATGTATCATGGAGCCTTGAGGACATTGCGAGAGATCACTACAGGTGTGCCAGATTTCAGTACTGATCACTTTGATACTTGCAGAGGTTGTGCGATGGGCAAGTTTGCCAAATGCCCTTTTCCCAGCAGTGACAGCAGAGCGACTGGGATACTTGATTTGATTCATTCTAATGTGAGCGGTCGGATGTCTCATGTTTCCTTGAGTGGATATAAGTACTATGTTTTATTCATTGATGATCACTCCAGGAGGACCTGGATTTATTTCTTGAAGACCAAGAGTGAGGTCTTCAAGCGGTTTCAGGAGTTCAGAGCTCTTGTGGAAACACAGACAAGTCGAAAGATCAAGTCCCTGAGGTCGGACAATGGAGGAGAGTACACCCTTGGAGAGTTTGTTGACTATTGTGCGGAGGCAGGCATTAGGAGGGAGTTCACTGTTCCTTACGACCCCCAGCAGAACGGGGTTGCAGAGAGGAAGAACAGATCCATCATAGGGGTTGCCAAAGCCATGTTACATGATCAGGGGTTGCCATTGTTCTTGTGGGCAGAGGCCTGCAACACAGCTGTTTACTTGCAGAACAGGAGTCTACATCGTGCCTTGGGGCACATGACTCCGGAGGAGGCTTTCTCTGGGAAGAAGCCTGATATTGGTCATCTTCATATCTTTGGATGCATTACATACTCCTATATACCCAAGGATAAGCGGACCAAACTAGAGCCCACCGCAAAGAAGGGTATCTTTGTGGGATACAGTGAGACCTCAAAGGCCTTTCGAATTTACATTCCTGCATAGAAGAGAGTTGTTGTCAGACGGGATGTGAAGTTCGAGGAGGACAGGGCCTTCAGGAGGTCACGGGAGTTAGAGTATCTAGATCAGCCAGACCCTCAGCAGCAGTTGAGTCAGTCGCAGGGATCCAGTGGGCAGGGATCAGGAGGATCAGGAGGTACATCTATGAGGATGTCAGGTCCGTCAGTGAGTAGTGGCTCACTGAGCCAGAGGGGTGGTGCTCCAGGCAGCATGCAGAGCAGTTCACTAGGGAGTCCACTGATGGACAGTTCACACGGTACCTCAGCTTCTACAAGTTCAGGTGCAGGCAGAAGGACAGCAGACAGACAGTCAGGAGTTCAGGCTCCTGATGATGATGAGGAGGAGGAGTTTCATTCTCCAGTGGGAGAAGTGCGCTCAGGGAAGAGGAAGCCCAAGTGGCTTCAGGACACCTTGAGAGATGCCACATCTGTTGCTAAGCCGAAGAGGCCGATCAGAGAGAGTAGACCACCTGAGAGGTTTTGTAGCTATATGGCGATGGTTACCAGCATCCTTGACTCTGAGCCTTCTAGCTATGAGGAGGTAGCTAGCCAGCAGGTCTGGAGAGAGGCCATGCAGGAGGAGTCTTCTATCACGAAGAATGATGTTTGGGAGGTGGTGTCGAGGCCTGAGGGCAAATCCGTGGTTACTTCCAGATGGCTTTACAAGGTAAAGCATGTTGCAGATGGCAGCATTGAGAAATTCAAAACAAGGTTTGTGGCTAGAGGGTTCTCCTAGGTAGAGGGAGTTGATTATGAGGAGACGTTCGCTCTCGTGGCTCGATATACTTCGATCCGCTCCATTATATCGATAGCAGCAGAGATGGGTTGGAAGATCCACCAGATGGATGTGAAGACCGCATTTCTCAATGGCTTCATACAGGAGGAGGTGTACATTGAGCATCCACAGGGCTTTGAGGTGCATGGGAAGGAGTCCCATGTGTGCAGACTGAAGAAGGCCCTTTATGGCTTGAAGCAAGCTCCCAGAGCTTGGTACTCCAGGATAGATACATATTTGCAGGGGATGGGTTTCACAAAGAGTGAGGCAGATCCGAACCTTTACTTTATTGTGATTGGTGAGGAGCCTCTCATTCTGGTGCTGTATGTGGATGACTTGGTCATTACAGGTGCAGAGAGACTCATAGAGCACTGCAAGAGAGATCTTGCGACGAAGTTTGAGATGAAGGACATCGGCTTGATGCATTACTTTTTGGGCTTGGAGGTGTGGCAGAAGGAGGGGCATTTCTTCCTGGGGCAGGGAAGTATATTGTGGACATCCTTAGCAGATTCCACATGGAGGATTGTAGACCCATGTCGACACCGATGATCACCAACTGGAAGAAGCTTCATGCTTCGGATTCCGAGTTGGTGGATCCCACATTGTACAGGCAGCTGATTGGTTCCTTGATGTATTTGGTCAACACTAGACCAGATATCTGTTTTGCAGTCAACACGATGAGTCCGTTTATGTGTGAGCCTAGGAAGGTTCACTGGGTGGCTGCAAAACACATTTTGCGGTACTTGCAGGGGACAGTGGATTATGGTCTGGACTATAGGCAAGGAGATGGAGTGAGATTGGCAGGATACACTGATTCTGATTGGGCAGGTTGTGCTTCTGATAGGAAGAGCACTTCAGGGTGCTGTTTTGGGTTGGGTTCAGCAATAGTGTCATGGTCCAGCCGGAAGCAGCAGTCAATAGCAGTGAGTTCAGCGGAAGCAGAGTATATGGCAGCCAGTCTAGCTAGTTGTGAGGCTATTTGGCTTCGCAAGATGTTGTTTGGCTTATTTGGTCAGCCGTTGAAACCTTCAGTGATTTACTGTGATAATCAGAGTTGCATTAAACTCACGGAGAATCCAGTATTTCATGACAGGTCAAAGCATATCGGGATCACATATCATTTCATCAAAGACTATGTTCAGAAGGGAGTTGTGAAGCTTGAGTATATTTCCACTGATGAGCAAGTTGCAGATATTCTTACCAAAGCCTTACCACGGGGCAAGCATGTCTACTTTAGAGACAAGATGGGTGTGGTAAGGAACACCTTCCTCGGTAAGTGGGAGTGTTGAAATTTGATACCGGAGGACAGGTGGTTCCCTTAGGCTTTGATCTTTGGCCTAGGGAAAAGTGTCCAAAAGAATTTAATTTTTCTCCTAAAGTAATTTTATAATTTTTATAAAGTTAAATCTAATTTAAAAGTGACTTTAAGTGATAAAGTTACCAAGTCTAATTTTAAAGTGACTTTTATAAAGTCAATGAAAAATTAGAAAGAAAAAGTGACTTTGGAAATAAATGACTAAGTGGGTTTTTATTAAAGTGGGGTGAATTAAAAAATAAAAGTTGAGATTTAAATGAGCATTTAATCTCAGCCTTAGATCTTAATCTATTTCAGCGATTGGATTTAGGGATCACCCAAAATTCACTTGGAGTTAGATTAAAAGAGGAAAAGGTCATTCATTCTTTCATGAGCAGATCGGGAGAAGGAGAGCAAGAGAGCAAGAGAGATTTCTGAGCAGGGAGGAGAAGGAGACAGTAGCTTGGCACACATTCCAAGGCAGCAGTTGAGCATATTTGTACCGCTGATTCAGCACACAGTGAAAGGCAGATTTTGGCACGATTT
This sequence comes from Pinus tabuliformis, assembly GCA_031772625.1. Classification (NCBI taxonomy): domain Eukaryota; kingdom Viridiplantae; phylum Streptophyta; class Pinopsida; order Pinales; family Pinaceae; genus Pinus; species Pinus tabuliformis. The sequence continues at coordinate 1,603,603,592 of CM062817.1, read as the reverse complement.
TCGAGGAGTGGTTTGCACAAAAATCGAGGAGCAGTTTGCTGGTTTTTTGCACGCAAAACGAGGGCCTTACAGTAGCATTTAATGCTGAAAGTGGGCACGAAAATCGAGAAGGCCGTACAGCATTTATTGCTGTCCTGTTTGCTGTAATTTCCAGTTTGTTGTGAGGCATGGGAAAAGAGATAAGTTATAAATTTGTTTGCTGATTTTTTGCTGAATATTTCTCACTGTAAAAGGCAATTTTCAGAAATAAAGAAGAGCTCTCAAACTGGTTTTCCCCAAGAGTTGTAGGGGGTTTTTCCAGGGTCAAGTTGACCAAAATTCTCAGTGTTTAAATGTGTTTTAATGGTTGTTTATTACTGCTGATTTTTATTTCTGCAATTTCCAGCATTCTGTAAAATTTCCAGAATTTGTGTTTTCAGCAATATTTATTTTTTTAGCTTGTTAAATGTATGGTTATGGGAAAGGGCATTTAACTACATGGGAGAAATAAGGTGAAACTGAAAACCGGGGTGGGAAATGAGAAATTTCTACAACAGATGCATGTAGTCAGTACATACCACAAATCAACAAGCATGAACACCTTTAATTTCACCCCAAAGTCTTTATTATAATAAAAAAAAAAGTTCCCAACGGGACAATAGCGTTACAAAGGTGCTTCAGCAACGATTTTCTAGCCAAAGGTCATCCTGCTAGAGACTCAAATGGCTCTCTAATTTATAGATCAATCCTCCAAGTGGAAAAATAACGGCTTGTTTCTTTGATCCTTGTCAAAATAATCTTGGTCGTTGAAAAATGTTTGATCATATTTTAATCTTGGCCCTTGATTTTTTATTTTTAAGAAATTTTCGAATTTATCATTTAATTCCATTTTTATTAGTTCAAAATTAATTATTTTAAGTTAATTTCTTCAAAAATTTGACTTTGACTTAACCATCAAAGTCCAAGGATCCAAATTTTCATGAAATATACAATATTCCCTTGGTGAAGGACCTTTAAAAATTGATTCCTTTAAGACCCACGAATTTTTCCACTTGGATAATTAATTTCCCTAAGACAACTTAATTTGACTCTAATTAATTAATTTTCTAGCTTAGGATTTAATTTTATTTTGCCAGAAAAAATTGATCAATTTACACATGAGAGGATTTAATATTTTTCCACCCTCTAATACAAAAAATTTTTACATTTACAAAGGGGGAATACACATTTGGTTAGACCCTCAAGACACATACCACATCTACGACACAATATGAGCTAGTAGACCAAGTAATTTGTACTAAAATAATTTAGCTAATTAGCTTAAATTATTCTCAAATCACTTTACATAGGACTCGACTAAAACATTAGGACTCACCTAAGACTTTGACGAAGAATTGCACCCTAGCTTTGGGGTGAGGCTGGAGGGAAAAACTCTGCCAACCATCTGTGTTTAGAATTAAAAACACACGAGTCAGTGAGACCAAAAACCTCCTAGGATGAAACCTTTCGCCAAAATAATAAGCTTACCTAAGTTGTTACATATATTCAAGGTCTTACTAGTATCATTTACATTATATAACTTTGCAGAATGGGTTTACAATGACATGTAGACTATTGATAGATGACCCGATCTTGTTGAAAAATTTGGCACTTCCGCTTCCTTGGAACTTTGACAAATTGAGTACAACAAGTCCATTGAAGAATTTGTCAGGGCTATGATGCATGATCAAGAATTTCCCGTGTTCTTATTGGGAGAAGCATCCTTAACAACGATATACATTCAGAATATAAGTTTTCATTCAATTCTGCAAGATATGACTCCTAAAGTAGCGTTCACTAGATGAAAGCTAGAAGTTGGGCATATGAGAATCTTTGGTTGCCCTGTTTACATTCATGTTCCTAAGGATAAAAGGAATAAGCTAGAACCTTCAAGAAAGAAAGGAATATTTGTTGGTTACAACGAATCATCAAAGGCCTACAAAATCTACATTCCAGAGCAGCGATGGATTGAGGTCAGCCGAGATGTCACCTTTGATGACAAGGTTGCATATTGGAAGTCTAAGGAAGTTTCCATGGACTCCTTCGATGAAGTAAAGCATGAGGCTTCTAATGTAGAATGTTCAAGTTCTACAAAATGTCCTAAAGGCCCAGAAGGACCTTGTGCACCAGTAGAACCAGTTGTTGTTCCTGAAATCAAAAAGAGACCAGCATGGCTTAGATCTACCTTGGAAGAAGCGCGACATGCAGCTCCAGATGGCACATTGAGAGAAATTAAGAGACCCAAAAGGTTTTCTAGTTATGCAGCTCTTATGACTAACCCTATTGACGCAGAACCTTCCACTTATGAAGAAACAGCTACCCAACAAGTGTGGAAGGAGGCCATGGATGAAGATATCAATCCATCATGAAGAATGATGTCTAGGAGAATGTGTCGAGACCTGAAGGGAAGTCAATGGTGACTTCCAAGTGGATATACAAGATCAAGCATGCTACAGATGGAAGTATTGACAAAGACAAGGCATAATTTATGGCTAGAGGGTTCTCCCAGAAAGAGGGAGAAGACTGTGATAAGACCTTTGCTCCAATTGCCAGGTACACCTCCATTAGATCTGTTCTCTCTTGCTGCTTCGTTGGGATTGAATTTACATCAGATGGATGTAAAGACTGCTTTTCTCAATGATGTAACTAAAGAAGAGATGTACATAGAGCAGCCTCAAGGTTTTGAGGTGCATGGGAAGGAATCTCACGTTTGCAGGTTGAAGAAAGCCTTGTATGGACTTACGCAAGCTCCAAGAGCTTGGTATGCTCGAAATGATAGCTACTTGACGAGACTTGGGTTTTCCAAGGGCAATGCTTATCCAAACCTCTACTTCAAGGTTGTAAAGAATGCACCTACGATTTTATTGCTATATGTTGACAATTTGTTTCTAACAGGGGTTTAGTCTCTCATCATTCAATGTAAGAAGCAGTTGGCTTCTATGTTTGATAAGAAGGATCTTGGCTTAAGGCATTATTATCTGGGACTAGAAGTATGGCATAATCCTGGCAAAGTCTTCCTTGGTCAAGGAGAATATGTTATTAAGATACTTCAGAGATTTGGTATGATAAACTGTAAATCCATCAGAACTCCCATGGTAACTAACTTGAAGAAGTTGAGAGGCACTGAGTCGGGCTTGGTATATCCATCAATGTACCGGCGGTTGATTGGCTCGTTGATGTATTTAGTTAACACCAGGCCAGACATTTGTTTTGCAATGAACATGTTGAGCCAGTTCCAGGTAGAATCTAGACATGAGCATTGGATTGCAACAAAGCACATTTTGAGATATCTATATGGTACTGTGAACTATGGTTTGATATATGTCGCAAACAGTGATGTACAGCTTCAGGGATATATGGATTTTGATTAGGCAAGGAGTGCAAATGACAGGAAGAGTACTTCAGGAATATGTTTCAGTTTCGGCTTCACTATGATATCTTGGATGACCAGGAAGCAAAGATCCATCGCACTCAACACTGCATAAGTAGAGTATATTGTAGCCAATGAAGCGTGTACCAAAACAGTGTGGCTTCAAAAGTTGTTTGCAGGATTGTTCGACCAAGAACTGGAACCGACCATGATATACTGTGACAATCAAAATTGTGTAAAGCTTTCAGAGAATCTCGTGTTCCATGACAAGTAGAAGCATATATTGAGATCAAGTACCACTACATCCGTGACATGGTGCAGATAAGAGCTATAAGGCTCGAGTACATCTCCAATGATGAGCAAGCAGTTGATATTTTGACAAAGCCTTTATCCAAAGAGAAGTTTGTATACTTCAAAGACAAGCTGGGCTTGTGGAGATTACCCGTCTCGTGCTGATGTGACAGTTGTATGGATGGACATTCTCCCTATGGGGAGAATGGTCTGAGAGGCCCATAGAGCTCCCCAGATAGGGTTGAGTGAGTGCCTCTTAGTAAAGAGACCCAGATTACTCCCCATGTAGGGGAGTGTGGTCTCTCAGCATCAAGACCCAAATTACTCCCCAGATAAGGTTGAGTGAGGTCTAGACACAAATTACTCCCCAATTAGGGTTGAGTGAGGTCTTTCATCATCTTGGCCCATAGTGCTCCCCAAGAGGGTCGAGTGAGTGCCTAATAGTGCTCTCCAAGATGGTTGAGTTAGTATCTCAACATCTTGGCCTAGTGAGAGGCCTTTGGATTTGAGGATTGAATTACTCTGAGAGAGTGTGTCCTGAGGGTTTCACAGCGAGTCAAAGAGACTAACCTGGATGATGGTGAACCCGACTAGTTTGTATACCATGTGTGAGTGAGACCAGATTATGGTGACTAGTAGATGTTGATGATACATCATGAGTCAGGTACCGACTAGGATATGGCAACTAGCGGACGTTGATGATTAGATGATGATCCTGGTTATGATGATGCATTGATATCACCTTTTATCGGAGAAATTTGTCCACAATGAGTACACCTATGACAGTCATTATGAATACCAACCTAGTTAAGGGAGTGTTGATTTTTGTAACTATGGTCGGTCTTCATAATGTATATTTGGCCCTTGATGTATTTTCTATTGATTATTTTAAAGCATATTTTAGATGCTAGAGCCAAAAGATAAATATATTTTGAGTCAAGTCCCATTTGGACTTAAAAAAAAAAATGAAATTTTAAAATTGAAATTTTTGGCTCCTAGTTTGTCAAGTCGGCCTCCCTCCAAGTCAAGTCGGCCAAGGCAGAGTCGCACCCATTTGACCCAGCCAGTTAAAGGCAGTTTGATCTCCTCCTCAAGGCATCAATTCGCACTCTCTCAGACAAGACAGTTTCCAGGCATCCTAGCAAAGGACAAGAAGGACAAGGTGGATGAAAGGAAGGACAAAATTCATCTCTTTCTCTCTTCTCTAGCTCGCACGCGTGGAAGGACTCTCTTTCTCTCCAATTCAGATACTTTCTAAGCAATTTCTATTGTAGGGGCCGAAATTTATGGGCAATTGCAGGGGGCCGAAATTTTGGGATTCTGGCAACTGCATGATGGCCAAAATTATGGGGCTAATTAGAAGAGCGAATTGTTGGATCAAATTGGAATGCTTGACTTGGAGTTTGACCAGGTTTGACCATAGATTTGTCGAAGGTTTGTTTGACCTAGTTGATGACTAGAAGGTCTAGGTGTGTCTCTTGTTGAACAGAAGAATTTCTCTATTGAAAAGGTCATTGGGTTTTTCCCCTTAGTGCATTTTCCTAGCGTAAATCTTGTGCTCTCTTTGTGCATTGTGATTTCTATTGTTCTATTATTCTTGTATGGCTGAATTTCTGAAGTATAATTGCTTAATGATATATTGGAAAAATTAAGAGAATATCAGTATCATCAGAAGTAATTATCAGTTTTCAGAAATATTGTGCTTGCACTATTGTAATTGAAAAATCAACATTGACTTCAACTTGTTTTAGTCCTGGAACATAGACTCTATAGGCCTTTGATGACTCATTATATCCAATGAATATTCCTTTCTTTCCTAAAGGCTCTAGATTTGTTCTTTTATCTTTGGGTACAGGGATATAGACTAGACAACCAAATATTCTCAAATGTCCAACCTGTGGTTTATGTACAGTGAATGCTTCTTCAAGAGTCTTGTCTTCCAAAATTTGATGAGGACTTCTATTTTGAATGTAGACAATTGTCATAGATGCTTCCCTCCATAGAAACATAAGCAAGTCTTAATCATGCATCATTTCCTTGACAGATTCTTCGATGGTTTTGTTCTTTCTTTCAACAACTCCATTTTGTTATGGATTGTAAGGGACTGTCAACTCCCTCTTAATCTCAGCCTTCTTTACAAAAAGCAACGAGCTCCTTGGAAGTATATCTCCGCCATTATCAGATCTAAGGATCTTGATTTTATTTCCCTTCAAGTTTTCCACTTCAACCTTAAATTCCTTAAACTTATTGAAGACTTCGTCCTTTGTCTTCGTGAATTAAATCCATGTCTTGCAAGAAGTCAACAATAAAGGTTACATAGTACAAAGAGCCTCTAAGAGATTTCACTAGCATTGGACCACACACATCATAATGAACTAGATCCAAGATTTTCTTGGACCTACTTTCGTTATTTGGAAAGGGCTTCTTGACATTCTTCCCAAGCACACATCCTTTACAAACTTCTTCATGTTCTACCTGCAAATTTGAAACACCTGAAACCATATGTTTTAAAGCAGGCAAAGCTCTATAGTGAAGGTGTGCATATCTTCTATGCCAAAGTTAACATGGATTGAAATCATTGTCTACTAATTCCTGAGCAAGTTGTTTCAAGAGTCTATATAACCTTCCTTCACGAACTCCAATTACTTTAGTAGAGTCTCTACTAGAGCCCTTTGGCCACACAAGTACTTTACCATCAACAAATGTTACTCTATCTCCTTTATCTTTATAATGTCCTCTCCAAATTGAGGGTTTATGGAAGACATAATAGCCTATCCAACCCCATAGGCTATAGTCTTGTTAAAGGGGTAAAAACCCAAATTTTCCTATGTTGGGGCAAAATTGGACAAATTTTGGGTCGACTGGGGCTAAATTAAGGGTTACAAACACAACTTCTCACATTGTTTGAGCCCATGAAAAATCTATAAATAAAAGAGGGTTGAGATCAAATGAGGCATCATCTTGTGGATCAATTCATCTATTTTCTTGAGCTTACCTCTGAGGGTTTTAAGACCCTTTCTTCCCGATCAGTTTCGGCAATGCAAGATTCCACCCTAATTGGTAAAACTCTTTGCATTTCTATGTGTCTACTTGTTATGGCACAGGGTTTCTCTTCCTAAAGAAGCAGCGAAGTCATTCTTGCATCTAGGAAATAAGTCGAGTTTTTATCTGAAATTAGAACTTGGGAAAAACATAACACTCTGTGGAGCAGGCCACAAACCCTAGACAGATCTTTGAAATTTTGGAAGTTTAAAGCCTAGTGAATTACAATGGTTGATGATGCGAGATATAGCGACTAGAGGCTATGTGAATCAAGTTAGATAAGGATTTTGAAGTAAAAGCAAGGGTTTGACTCCCAAGCGAGGGTTTTTTCACACCAGTTGGACGTCATATCTCTAAGAATTAAAATAAGGGCAATTTGTGAAATCATTATGTGGTTGGTCAAACCTTCTAAGGCAGCGAGGACAAATCTATGCGAAGATACCTTTTAATAGTAGGAAGAAATCCCTTTGGACAATTTATGCAGCCAAAGACTTGGGAATAGATCTATGTCAACTTCATCCAGCGAAATTTATCAGTAAGAACGAGGACCCTCAAGCCAAGATCAAACCCTCTCAATGACAAAGTTCTGATGTAAACCGGGACTTGAAGCTAGCTCTCGTGGAGAAATTCTGAAGCAAAAGTATATCGCATCCCCTCCCTGAGATTAATATAGCATTGCAGATGGCTATCTGTAGCAGATCGAGGGTTTCTTCTGATAGCAATTATGGTCTGACACTCATCAAACAAAGTAGAGTAATTAGGTCCACTGAAGTTTGACCAGAGTTGGCGGTCTCTCTCGATTAGAGGCAAATAATATAGTTTGGACAGTTGATAGAAGTTAGTTGTTGAATCTTGAATTAATTTTCAGTTGTTATATTTGCATTGGAGTTGATTGAATTTTACCAAACAATTGAATTTGGATCCTTATTGTTGCATTCAATTTATAGCTTTGTTCTATATGGTATATTGGAAGCTGGAATAATTAGTTATGGCACAGTAAAGGAAAATTTATTATAAATCCTAGTTGTCTACAAAAACCCTAGGGAAAAATTCCACAAGTACACTATAGTGTATCAGAACACAAGCATCTTGCGAGCTTGTGAGTTCATGAGCCTTGTATGCTTCCTGCAGACACCAGCAACATCACAGTAAGCAAGAAAAGGAACACACAATGTTCAAACATGGGGGAAGGTGCAGGGCAAGGAGAACAAGATCTTGGCATCTTGTTAAATGCAATAGTCCAAGGGCAACAACAAATGACAGGCATATTACTGCAAGGACAACAATTGATTCAAGGGCAGCAAGAGATAGCTCGAGTATTATCTCAAGGACAACAACAATTCAATCAACTAATGGCTCAACTCCTAAGTAACCAAAACATTGTTGGCAACAACAGGAGCACCACTGAAGGTAGTGGTAACCATAATCCAGACCCTCTAGTACACACTAATGTCAGGGCAACCAACAATAGAAATCCTAGACTTTTACTTCCTCTGTTTATAAATAATCAGGCAATAACAACCCTAGAAGTAGCAGAGATAAATGGATTCTTTGATGACTATTTTCGGGAGTATGCAACATTGGAAGAGAACACTCAAGCAAACTTAAGTTTTCGGGAGTATAGCAATATCAAATTCCAAAATAGACCTAGGGAAAAACGAAATTCGAATCTAATGCACAAATAAGTAAACTTTCTCTTCCCTCATTTGATGGATCATCTAAATGTTCAACAAGAGCTTGGGTGCAAAAATTGGACACCTATTTTGGACTTAACCTATGTTGGAAGTGGACGCCATCCAATTCGTAGCACTACACCTAGAAGGAGACGCACATGATTGGTGGTATCATGGACTGGTCACTTTGGGGCATGCAAACATGACGTCTTATGTAAACTTTACGCAGAGATTGATAGATAGATTTGTCGGAAGAACCGGACATACACTTCAAAGAATTGGAACGACTCAAACAAATTGGATCGCACGAAGAACTTATTCCAGAATTTGAACAAATTGCAATAATGGTGACAGACATATCGGAAGAATGATTAGTCATGCTTTCTTTTTACAGAGGCACTAGCCGAACCCCTACAAGGCTAGGTCAAGGCATTCAATCCCACAACCCTTCAAGATGCCATCAAGAAGATTCGAGACATGGGAAATGCAACAACAAAATCTAAGGCTTTGTCCAAACCTCTCGTCCCTCAGAAAGATAAAGAGAAGAAGCGCTTTCAAAGAGATTGGCCCAAAACAGACAGCTTGGGTGACGAATCCCGAAGCGAACTACGATGAAAGAAGCTTTGTTTCACGTGCAAGGAACCATAGGAACCAAGAAACCGCTATTTAGGCAAAGGAAAGATCCACTACATCGAAGTGGTCTCTGACGATGAGGATGAAGAAGGTGAACCCACCTCAAAAGATGAGCCTAGCAATCCAGAGAAAGAACAACCCCATGAGGAAGATAAAGAAGAGGAGAAGCCACGAGAGGTAAAGAAATCTTGACCACAAGTTGAGATTGCAACTCTATCAGGAACACCCAAATATTACACCTTCAGGGTCAAGGGAGTCATCAAGGGACAACTCATCACAACCTTGATTGATGGAGGAGCTATACACAACTTCATTGATGCAACATTAGTAGCAAAGAGAGGGTTTCCCACAGAAGAATTCGAAGGCCTTGATGTGATAGTAGCAAATGGGTACAACTTGGATTGTACATGGATGATCCTAGGTTTGAGTGTAACACTTGGTAATTATACTTTCACTAGTGACTTTTACATAATAGATCTTGCAAATATTAATATGGTATTGGGAGTTCAATGGTTGTATTCATTGGGAAAGCACACTATGGACTACCAAGCATTGGAAATGGAATTTAAAGCACCAAATGGCAGTAAGGTAGTTTTGAGAGGTATGGCAAATGGTGGCCCATAGGTCATTTCCGCCAGAAGAATGGAGACCATATTTAGGCATGGAGATGTAGCATATGCAACAAAATGTAAGATTACGAGCAAAAGGACTCCCAGCAGTGGCAAACCACAGTACAGAACAAACATTCAATGAGTGTTGGACAAGCATGGTCAGGTATTTGGTGATATTCCCCTAAGATTGCCTCCTAAAAGAGGATTTGAACATGCTATAGAGTTGGAAGAAGGGGCCAAGCCAGTAATCACCACAACATATCAACACCCAAAGAAAAAGACCATACAAGAATTGTTAGCAATGGGACACATCAAACCCATCTCAAGTCTGTTCACCTCATCAATGGTTTTGGTGAAAAAGAAGGATGGCACATGGAGAATGTGTATTGATTACTGAACTCTCAACAAGAAAACCATCAGGAGCAGGTACCCTATTCCTAGGATCGATGAATTACTAGATGAGCTATATGGAGCAGTATACTTTTCAAAGATTGACCTACAATCAAGGTATCATCAAATCTGAGTTCAAGAGCAAGACGTGCTAAAAACAACATTCTAGTGCCACTATGGTCACTTTGAGTTACTTCTCATGCCAATTGGCTAACCAACGCTCCCACCACTTTCCAGTCTTGCATGAACAATATTTTCAACAAGCAGTTGAGGAAGTTCTTAATAGTAATATTTGATGGCCTTCTCATATACAATAAGACATGGGATGATCACTTGGGGCATCTGGATGAAATTTGAGTATAATGCAAGAACAATCACACTATGCCAAGGCATCAAAATGCAAGTTTGGAATGACAGAAATTCTTTATTTGGACATATAATTAGTGAAAAGGGAGTACAGGTTCATCAAGAGAATATTCAGGCAATATTAGAGTGACCCACACCTTAGAATCTGACTAATTTATGAGAATTTTTCGGGATTTGCAGCTATTATCGGCAATTTATCTAGGGGTTCTCTTAATTAAGTGCATTGTTAACAGAGTTGACAGAGAAGGGAGCATTCAGGTGGACAGAAGAATTAGACAAGATGTTCAACAAGCTCAAAGAAGTAATGAGCTCATGTCCAATCTTGGACCTCCCTGACTTTAGACAACCCTTTGTATCAGAATGTGATGCGTCAGGAGAAGGAATACGAGTTGTCTTAATGCAAAAGGTCAATCCCATTGCATTCAAAAGTAGAAAGCTCCAAGATGCAGAGAAACTTTACTCCATATACGACAAAGAGATGTTGGCTATCATGCATGCTTTGGCAAAGTTTATACAATATTTAGTGGTAAACAGGTTCATAGTCAGGATAGATCACAATGGCTTGCATCACTTCTTGGACCAAAAGGGCCTAAACAAACGAAAACAGAAGTGGGTAAGTAAGGTCCAAGCTTACAATTTTGATATTGAGTATGTGAAGGGAAAGAAGAATATCATGGTTGATGCACTTTCCAAGTAACTGACCACATGTTCTCTCATAGAGATTACAGAAGACTGGAAGGCTCATTTGTTCACTAATCAACAGACTCATTCAAGATGACAAGTACAAAATAGTCAACGATATCATTTACTATAAAGACAGGATATACTTGGTTCCTGAATCCACACTCAAGGAGAAAATTTTGAAGGTTACGCATGACATTCCATCAGCTAGACACCAAGGGTTCTTCAAATCCTACCGACATATTAGGGAACGATTTTCATGGAGAGGTCTCAAGGACGATGTAATGGAATACATCAAGGAACGCATGACATGCCAACAAAATAAGGTCGAGAATACACATCCTGTAGGTCCTCTCCAACCTCTATCAATTCCAAAACAAAAAAGGGAGAGCATCTCAATGGAATTCATCAAAGGGCTACCCAAAATGCAAGGCAAAGATTGTATCTATATCGTAGTGGACAGACTAACGAAATTCACGCACTTCTTTGCAATCTCAACTGACTATTCGACCAAATAAGTAGCAAAACTATTCTTCAAAGAAATCTTCAGACTCCAGGACTACCTAAAAATAAAGTCAGTGATCGGGACAAGAAGTTTATGGATGCGTTTTCGCAGGAGCTCTTCAAGCTAGTAGGGGCAGAATTAACCCCTAGGACTAGTTATCACCCACAAACATATGGGCAAACAAAAATCATGAATAAGTGGATTGCTACAATACCACTCACCATTTATCCATCAGGACGACGACTTTCCGAGCGCTATATGGATATGATACACCATCCTTTATCGACGAGATTTTGGAGACAGCAAGGCACCCATTGCTAAAGACTGGATACAAGGGAGTCAAAACATTCTCAGGATACTTGAGGAAAACATGCAGGCTGCTCAAAATTGGCAAAAGATGTACGCAAACCAGCATCGAACAAAATGTAGTTTTGAGGTAGGAGACCTCGTTTTCTTGAGATTGCAGCCCTATAAACAATCTACACTCAAGAAAAGTGGTGTAGAAAAGTTGAAATCATGGTTTTACGAACCTTACAAAGTTCTCTAAAGGATTTGCGAAGTGGCATATGAGTTAGAAAGGGGTAAAAACCCCATTTTTCCTATATTAGGGCAACATTGGCCAAAAATTGGGTCAACTGGGGCTAAATTAGGGTTGCACACACAACTCCTCACATTGTTGAAGCCCATGAAAAATATATATATATAGAAGAGGGTTGAGATCAAATGAGGCATCATGTTGTGGATCAAAGCATCTATTTTCTTGAGCTTACCTTTGAGGGTTTTAAGACCCTTTCTTCCCAATCAGTTTTGGTGGTGCAAGATTCCACCCTAATTAGTAAAAATCTTTGCATTTCAATTTGTCTACTTGTTCTGACACAGGGTTTCTATTCCTAAAGGAGCAGCAAAATCATTCTTGCATTTAGGAAATAGGTTGAGCTCTTCATTGAATTTAGAACCGGGGCAGAACGTAACACTCTATGGAGCAGCACGCAAACCCTAGACAGATCCCTCAAATTCTAGAAGTTTGAAGCCTTGTGAATTATAGTGGTTGATGTGGAATTATAGTGGTTGATGATGCGAGTTACAGCAGCTGGAGGTTATGCGAATCAAGTCAGATAAGGGTTCTAAAGTAAAAGCAAGGGTTTGACTCCCAAGCGAGGGTCTTTTCACACCAGTTGGACGTCATATCTCTGAGAATTAAAACAAGGGAAATCCGTGGAATCATTTCGCGACTAATCAAACCTTCTGAGGCTATGAGGACTTCTTGATGAGTTTTATGTGGTATACTCCTGGTCAAATCGAAGCATTTGAGGACTAAACCTATGGGAAGATACCTTTCTGTGGTAGGACGGAATCCCTTAGCGAGAAAAGTGATTGCTTGATTTGTGCCTTAATTCAAGGAGTCAAAGTCAAGTTCCCTTTTTTGCATGGTCAAGTTCCTAAATTTAGGAGTTTCCCTAAACATTAGGAGTGCATGAGGCAATTAGCTGATATATTGAAATTGGAAGTCAAGTTCTTGATTTTCTAGTGTGAGTTAAAATTGGGAACTGAAAACTTAAGGGGAGTTAGCCTCCTAAATTATAGGAGGATCTAGTTAACAAGTTTTGTTGACTTTTGTTAACTAGAAAAGCTCTAGTTCAATTCCTTAATTATAAATTCACTAATTTTGACGATTCAAATTGCCTTTAAAAGAAGGAACGAAGGCACAAGTTTAATCATTGTTTTGGTGAGCACGAGTTGGTGAGACCAAACAATAGGAAGCACAAGGTTGTGCGTGGAGCTTGTGAGAGAAGGTGAACAAGCCTAGGAAAGGCTTGTTGGAATTGGAGAAGGACGAATTCCTTGGGTAAGGAAGCAAAGATCAAAATTCTTGCATAGGTTTCAAGCTTAGATTAAGCAGGGAAAACAAGGTTGTTTTCAAATTGAAACAATTGTATTGTAAGAGATCTAATGCTCAATTTTCTTCAATAAATTCTCAATAATCAAGCAGAGGGTTTTCCCAGTTGGGTTCCCTGTAAAAATTGTGTTGTTCAATTGTGTGATTGTGCTTTTATTTTTGTTCCTAATTCCGCTGCAAATCGAGTAGAGAAATTTTGTGTTTGTAAGAAAAGAAAGTGTTTTTCAGATTGTTCTTATCAGCAAATCAAAATTTCATGGATTTTCTACATGGTATCAGAGCCTGGAGCAGAATAAAATAGCACATCCAAGTGCAACGATTCATAGAAAACATCATCTGAAATAGGCCACAGATCAGAAGGAGCCCTAGCCAAAGATAAGGATTGTTTTGTGTCTTCTTGTGATTGGTTTGGGGCCGAGTTTGATTGGGAGTGCAGGTCGTGAGCTAGAGAAGCAAGTTTGGGCTGGTTTTGTGCATAAGTTTTGATCCTATTCTCTGTGATCAAGGCATCCAAGGTTCTGTGTTTTTACAAGAGGGACCGAGCCCTAGTTTAGGGTTGGTCTGTGCTCAGAAAAGTGTTGCAACAGCAGTGCATGTAGGGCTAGTAATTGCACAGGAAGGGAGGAGTCTTGGAAGGGAGACAACAAGGCATTCTAAGCAGGTTGAAGCCTAGTTGGAGGGTTGTAGCAGTTGCTACAGGCAGCCCTAACCAGGGCCAAGAGCCACAAAAAATATTGCACAAGCCGAGAAGGAGCAGAGCAGCTAGAGGTATGTTGAATGATGTGTTCAAGTTGATTTTGTTGCTAAGTGGATACTGCTCAGGTTGGACAGTTTGTTTGGCATCTTAAGAGCAATGAGGAGGGCTTCTAGTAGGTGTCAAAAGGAGGCCTAAGCGTAGATCAGAGAAGGGCATTTGGTCTGCCAAGAGAGGCAGTTTTAGAGGCCCTAAGTACAGTTCTTGTGAAGGACTACAAGACTGTTAGTGGGCAAGTTTTTTAGAGAGCTCTCAGGGGAAGCAGTATGGCTTACCAAGGGTTGGGGGCAGAGCACTGTCTAGAGGGAGCGTCGAACTTCATAGCTTGGAAAGGGAGGATCACGATAGTGCTTGAAGATAATAGGGTGGGAGAGTACATCAAGCAAGCAATAGCACCACCTCAAGACCCCCAGCAATCGACCCAGCATAATAAGAATGATATCAAGGCAAAGAGGATCATTCTAGAAGGGGTCAAAGATAATATAGTGCCTCACATCCATGAGAAAAAGAGTATGAGATGTACGATAAAATCCTGACATTGTATCAGAGTACCAATGATACCAGGAAGCTTGCTCTTAAGGAGAAGTTGAGGAGTATCAAGATGAGAAAGGATGAGCCTGTAGTCCCATATTTGTCAAGGTTCACTTAGGTACGAGATGAACTAGGTGGGTGGGCAAAGTTGTATCTGATCATGATCTTGTGAGTTTTGCCTTACTTGGACTTCACAAGTCGTGGAAAGGGTTCCAAGATGTTGTTAGTGGGAGAGGGAACTTCCCAAAGTGGGAAAGGTTTTGGACTGGCTGCATACAAGAAGAGATCTGAAGAGGAATCGTATAAGGGAGGTCAGTTATGACCAGTGTTGATAATATCGGTATCGGGAAAATATCGGCGAGGGTCCAGAAAATATTTTATCGGCAATATTGGCGAAAATATTGGCAAAATATCGGCAAATATCGGCAAGCATAAAAAATGCATAATATATTCATTTTTTTCAGATTTCTAAACATATAAAGCAATAACAACATGAACTAAACACATTGGCACATAAATATGAAGAAGGCATTGGTATATATGATGTCAAATAGAAATGATACATCAAACTTCAAAGGCGATACCAAATCCTGTTGATCCCTGATAATTGTCCAATCAAGGACTCAAACAAAATAACATCACAAATCCTACTGATCCCTGATAGTGATAAATTGATAATTGTCCAATCAAGGACTCAAACAAAATAACATCACATATCCTGCTGATCCCTGATAGTGATAATTGTCCAATCAAGGACTCAAACAAAACAACATCACATATATAAAACTTTAAAAGTATTTCATCATCATGAGTTATAAACTTATATGTAGCAAAAGTTGCAAAACAAATAAAACTAGCAGCTATCTATCTGAGACCATTGGCCTCTCCCTAGCAGCTTTCTTTCTGTCTTGTTCAGCAATTGCTTCATGAGCTTTTTGTATAACCTCTGCACTAGAAACCATACAAGGCATCACATCTGCATCATATGCAGAGAGTTTAGCCAGATGGTATTTCAATCGTGTAATCCCTCCTGACATCTTGGTCCCACACAAGTTGCATGATATATATGCCTGATTTGCCCCACCAACAGCCTCCCCATACTCCCAAAATGGGTCCAAGGCTTTTGGCATATTTGACATTTGTAGTGAACTAATTCAAACCTAGGGCACAAAAAAACAAAAAATTGGCATTAAACCCCCCAACACAAAATGAAAAAATAATAAGTAATAACAACCTCATTCAAAAAAAATTACTACATTATTTGCATTTTGCAATGTGAATGAAAAATGGCAATAAGAGGGTGCATAAGAAAGTTGAAAAAAAAAAATGAAGCTTGCTGTCCAAATATGGAGAAAACCATTGCATTGGTTCATGGGCATGAAAATCATAGCAAATGGAAAAAAACAAAGAAACAAAATGTTGGTAGGCAAAGAGGCAAGCAAGCATAACCCTAAATCTATGAAAAACTCATTAACATAGGGGTTTTTAAGAACGTACCTGCTAATGGAAGAAATGAAGTTTGTCTCACTATTCTTCAATCTTTGATTCACAAAAAAATCTTAATTGGTGGTGATAATCGTCGTTTGAACTTCAAACCCTCCTTGACAAGCACCACAAAACTCTTTCCATTTCTTCTCCAACACTCAGAAACAGAAATGAAGAAAAAAAAACCAATTTTCGATTTTTGTAGCCACGGAAAAACACGCCCGGCGATATTTTATATTGTTGCGCGATATTTTCGGGAGCCAAAAATGTCGCGATATTTTCTCGGCGATATATCGGCTCGCCGAAAATATCGCGATATTTCTGATATTCGACAATATATCGCCGATATTATCAATAGTGGTTATGACAGAGGACGAGGAGAATTGTGCCCTGGCAGGAAAGGGTAGCAAGGCTAAGCCTTAAGGGCAAGAAGGGTCAAGGAGAGGCTGGGTCCAATGAGAAGGGCAAGAAGAAGGATCTAAGTAAGATCAAGTGCTTCCATTGCCATGAGTTTGGACACTATGCTTCTAAGTGTCCTGGTAAGAAGAAGGGGGCCGGGAAGGATCATGTTGCTGCATCAACAGAGGTAGATGACTTTTCTGCCCAGTTCGAGAAGGATTTCTCATTGATAGCTTGCATGGCAAGCTCAACAAATAGTAGTATGTGGTATATTGATTCAGGAGCTTCCTTCCACATGACCAGGAACAGGAAGAGTTTTAGCCACCTGAAGGAGAAGGACATGCAGGTTCAGATTGAGCTAGGAGATGATGGTCAGTATGTAGCTAGAGGAGTTGGTACTGTCAGCTTTCAAAGGTAGTCAGTAATTCCCTTCATCTCAGAGATGTTCTTTATGTTCCAGGATTGAGGCAGAATCTTGTTTCGATAGCCACCCTTGAGGACAAGGGATATGATATCATCTTTAGCAAAGGTAAGGCTTACCTCCAACGCTTAGCTTCTGGATGTAAGAAGCAAATAGGTGTGAGGGTGAAGAATCTCTACAAGTTGCAAGTAGAGACAGGTGCAGCCTTGAGCAGCAAGGCAGGTAGTGCACAGAGTAGAGAAGTGATGGTTGAGCAAGAGCAAGATAGAGCTCTCAAAATGGAGCCTTAGCCAGTATCTTAGATTCAGGTTAAGCTAGTTGGCAGTTGGGCTATCCAACAAGATGATGATGAGGAGGAGTAGAGCTCGCAGAGTATGGTGGGAAAGAACAGGTCTTCAAAGCAGGTTCCGCAAAAGAAAGCAGGAACTTCTAGTTTAGAGGGAGCAGTTGCAGCAGTGGAGAACTTGGTAGTGTTGGGGGCAAATCTAGGTGGGTGAGGTTCTTCCAGGAACACCTTCCTCGCTAAGAGGGAGTGTTGAAATTAGCGAGAAAAGTGATTCCTTCAATTGTGCCTTAATTCAAGGAGTCAAAGTCGAGTTCCTAAAATTTAGGAGTTTCCCTAAAAATTAGGAGTGCATGACGCAGTTAACTGATGTGTTGAAATTGGAAGTCAAGTTCTTGATTTTCTAGTGTGAGTTAAATTGGGAACTAAAAGCTTAAGTGGAGTTAGCCTCCTAAATTTTAGGAGGATCTAGTTAACTAGTTATGTTGACTTTTGTTAACTAGAAAAGCTCCAGTTCAATTCCTTAATTAGAAATTCACTAATTTTAACCATTCGAATTGCCTTTAAAAGAAGGAACGAAGGCACAAGTTTAATCATTGTTTTGGTGAGCACAAGTTGGTGAGACCAAACAATAGGAAGCACAAGGTTGTGCGTGGAGCTTGTGAGAGAAGGTGAACAAGCCTAGGAAAGGCTTGTTGGAATTGGAGAAGGATGAATTCCTTGGGTAAGGAAGCAAAGATTAGAATTATTGCATAGGTTTCAAGCTTAAATTAAGCAGGGAAAACAAGATTGTTTTCAGATTGAAATTGTTGTATTGTAAGAGATCTAATGCTCAATTTTCTTTAATAAATTCTCAATAATCAAGCATAGGGTTTTCCCAATTGGGTTCCCTATAGAAATTGTGTTGTTCAATTGTGTGATTGTGCTTTTATTTCTGTTCCTAATTCAGCTACAAATCGAGTAGAGAAATTCTGTGTTTGTAAGAAAAGAAAGTGTTTTTTTTTCATATTGTTCTTATCAATAGATCAAAATTTCATGGATTTTCTACACAAAATTCTAGAAGTTTGAAGCCTTATGAATTACAGTGGTTGATGTGAAATTATAGTGGTTGATGATGCGAGTTACAACAGCTGGAGGCTATGTGAATCAAGTCAGATAAGGGTACTAAAGTAAAAGCAAGGGTTTGACTCCCAAGCGAGGGTCTTTTCACACCAGTTGGACGTCAAAACTCTGAGAATTAAAACAAGGGCAATCCGTTAAATCATTTTGAGACTGATCAAACCTTTTGAGGCAATGAGGACTTCTTGATGAGTTTTTTGTGGTATACTCCTGGTCAAATCGAAGTATTTGAGGACTAAACCTATGCGAAGATACCTTTCTGCGGTAGGACGGAATCCCTTTGGACAACTTCTATGGCCAAAGACTTGGGAATAGATTGTCAATTTCATCTAGCGAAATTTATCAGTAAGAATCAGGACCCTCAAGCCAAGATCAGAGCCTCTCAAAGTGTCGAAGTTCTGAAGTAAACCAGGACCTAAAACTAGGTCTCGTGGAGAAATTTTGAAGCAAAAGTATATTGCATCCCCTCCCTGAGATTAAGACAGCATTGCGGACGGGCACCTATAGCAGGTTGAGCGTTTCTTCCGGTAGCAATTATGGTCCAACGCGCATCAAACAGAGTAGCGTAATTGGGTCCACCAAAGTTTGACCAGAGTTGGCGGTATTTCTCAATTAGAGGCAAATAATATAGTTTGGACAGTTGATAGAAGTGAGCTATTGAATCTTGAATTAATTTTAAATTGTTATGTTTGCATTCGAACTAAATAAATTTTACCGAATAGTTGAATTTGGATCCTTACTATTCCATTCAATTTACAGCTTTGTTCTATATGGTTTACTAGAAGCTGAAATAATTAGTTCTTGAACAATAAAGGAAAATTTATTATAAATCCTAGTTGTCTACAGAAACCCTAGTGTAAAATTCCACAAGTACACTACAATCTTCCAAACATGAAATAGAAACCAAATTCTTTTTCAAACCTGGTACATATAGTATGTTGCTAAGATGAATGTTGTCCCCTGATTCCAACTCAATGGATGTTCCAATGCTTTTGACTGCATAATTGTTGTTGTCTCCAAGCTCTACCTTTTAAAATAATCTTCTTTTCTTAGACATGTGAGGTTGTCACAATCTCCCATCATGTGTCTTGAGGCACCACTATCTACTAGCCACAAAGCATTGTTATTTACAATAGAACCTGTAAGAGCAAAAAAATAGAAGAAATCTTTGGTACCTGAATCTTTTAGGTTTCTTTGGTAGTTCATCAATGTTTGTTGTGGTGGCATGCTGCTTTCCCTTTCTCTTTTTATCATTTGATCTTTCAGGACAATCGTGTCTATAGTGACCAAATTTGTGACAATGATAGCAATGAACTTTTGACATCTCTCTTTCCTTGAGGAGTAGATCTTCTTCCTTCGGGTCTTCTTCTTTCATTTCTTCTTTGGAATCCAAACTTCTTTCTTCCTCCAACCTTCTTGAAACGTGTTGCATATGCTTGAGAGTCACCTTCTTCAAATCTTTGAATCTTTCCTTTTGATATGAGCCTAGATTCTTCTTGAGAACTTGCAGCCCATTGTTCTTCAAACTTTGGTGCTTCTTTTCTAGCACATATACCCGATGCAAAAGAGTCCCATGCGTCAAGTAAAGCATTAAGTGTTGTAGTCAGTAGTTCTCTTTCATAAATGATTTCATTGATTGTTGGAAGTTGATTTCTTAATTGAGAAATCCTCCTTAATTATGAGGCTATAATATCATTTCTTGTCATTCTAACATCACGTATCTCATTCTTCAAACTTGTTGCTTGACCAATGTTGTTGATAGTGTATAATCCAACTAGGGTATCATACATCTGCTTTGAAGGTTCAAGATTTGCAACATAAGGAATCAAGTGATCTTTGATAGAGTCTACAATAATACTCCTAGTTGTGATATCATCTTTCTCATATTTTGTTTTCCCTTCATCATTTGAATTATCATCTGAAGGTTTAGTAACCTTACCCTTCACAATGCCCAAGAGATCATTCTTTGCAAGAATAAGGTCAATCCTTGTTTTCCAAGACCTAAAAATTGTAGCTCCTTCCAATTTGTTCTCAAACTTCATAGAGGAACCCATAGTCATAGATAAACAATTAAACTATAGATGTAGGTTTTAAAATTCTTCAAGAGTGATCTCAATGTCCTATCCTTCGCCAAAGCTATGATACCATGTTGATTTTTCAAGTGCAATAGATACAAGCACAAATTTCTGAAATACTAATAATTACTTCTAATGATGTAGATCTTAGCAAAACTCTTCCAAATAAATCACATCGTTGTTTTAGGATTGACGCGTTTCGAACCCCAACTGAGGTTCATCATTAGGAGAAAGATGATGAACCTCGGTAGGGGTTCGAAACGCGTCGATCCTAAAACAACGATGTGATTTATCCGGAAGAGTTTTGCTTTAATCATGAATCACATAAGCCTCCATTCTGAGATGTAGATCTTCTTTTAACAATTCCAGTTTATCATTAAGCAATTACACTTCAGAAATTCAACCATAAAAGCACAAGGACAGTAGAGATCACAATGCACAAAGAGAACACAAAATTTACCCTGGGAAAACCCACTTGGGGGAAAAACCCAACAACCTTTTCCTTAGAGAAATCCTTCAGCTCAAAAAGAGATACACCTAATGCAGCTAGTCAACTATGAGGTCAAATTGGCCAACAAAGCTATGGTCGAACCTGGTCAAACAACCCTCCTGTCAAGTCAATATTCTTCTCTTCAACTTCAGCCCTCTTTGATCTCCCTAGGCCGAATTTCAACCTCCCAAAATATGCCCAGAAACTCAGCCCTGCTGCCTAGAACAATCTGCCTAGAATTTCAGCCCTGCTACCCAGAAACAGCTGCTTAGAAATTCACACGTGCAAAGTCAAGAGAGAGATAAATGCTAGAGATGAACTCATCCTACTTCGTCCTTCTTCTTCTTCATTGAGATGACCAGAATATTACTTGTCTTGTGTGAGGTCGAATGGTGCCTTGTGGAGGAGGTTGAATGCTCTATATATAGTGTTCTGCCAGGCTGAATGGGTGTGTCTCTTCACTGGGGACGACTTGACTTGAGGGAGGGCTGACTTGACAAGTTTGGAGCCAAAACTTCAAAATTCAAATTTTGAAATTCTCTTTTAAATCCAACATGAAGAACATGTCTTATAATAAATATTTCAAGGGCTAATCAATGAAAATGACATGAAGAACATGTCTTACGATTACATTATAGATTTCAAAATCTAAATATAAATTATGAAGACCGACCATAGCTACAAAAATTCAACATAGTTCACAGGTGAAGGAAAAAAATCCTTCGAAAGTTGGGGAGCTGATGATAGACAAAACATATCCTTGGGGTTTCATTGATGGGGACAAGCAAGTGCCACAGGGATTCAGTAGTGATTTTGTCAAATTCAAAGCAGGTCTAGGTACAGACACTAACAATTCAGGCGAGTAGATGACATTGAGATGTCCGTTGAAGTTGGAAAATGAGAGAGGAATTGATAGATTACAGGTTTATGGGGATACTCTTATTGTCATCAACTGGATGAAAGGGGATTATCAGAAACAAAATGTTACTCTCAGGGCTCTAGTTGACCGGTTAAAATTGATTTTAGGACTGTTTCAAAGTACCTCATATACTCACATCTACAGAGAACATGAGGCTGAGAGACACTCAAACGAAGGACAACAGATCAAAGCTGGAATTATGGTACTGGAGGAAGCTTTATATGGTTTTTATGTTACTGTAAAGAACCTTTAGTTTTTAATATGTTTTTTGTATTTGTATGAAGTCCACGAAACTGGGCAGAGTCACAGAACTTTACAAAAGAGTATTTTATTTTTGTTTTAGTTGTGTTGATTGCTGGAGGCAAAATATAGTGTCAGAATATGCAGAGGTCTTTGTTGGGAGTCCTGAAGAACTGTATGGTCTATGTCAAGTGCTATGAGAACCTAAGGAATGTAATCATTAATTCAGCTATGAAGAGAAATCATGTTTTTTTCCCTGGAATATTAAAGGAAAAACATGAAAAAGGTGCACAATCTCTGTTTTCATATGTTTTCATATGTTTTCAGGCAGGCATCAATTACAAAGAACACAGATGAAAGTTCCTTAAAAGTTGAAAGTTTCTACCTCCCGTAACTCTCTCTATGTTTTTATGTTGAAAGCTTTACACATAAATTACAGCACACATTCAGTAATACTAAACTTCTTTCAGTCATGTTAAAGAATTTGGAAGGTTAGAGAAAACATTGGTGAACTTTGAATATGGTTTTAATTTTAATTTTTGACACAACATAAAATATAATAACCTTTTTCAGTTGCATTATTACACATACCATATACGATGATCCCCTGCAGTTGTCCACTCCTCCATACAAATAGAACATTGCAGAACCTCAGTATCACTTGTAAGAAGTAGATGACTTATGGCATCTTTCCTCTTATATCCATTCATATGTGAACTAGTGCCCTCGTTATTGCTTTGTTGATAATGTTCCTCTACGGACAGTTCAGCATCTGAACTAGTTACCAACATAAACTGTTCTGGTTTTAAATGATGTTTTACTTTCCGTTGTTGCCTCAACTCTTCAACCTGTTTTTGTGCTCCAACCACGAGATCTTCTCCTTGTTTCAATCCAAGAACATCT
Organism: Pinus tabuliformis; assembly: GCA_031772625.1. Lineage (NCBI taxonomy): Eukaryota > Viridiplantae > Streptophyta > Pinopsida > Pinales > Pinaceae > Pinus > Pinus tabuliformis. Next base: position 1,603,580,496 of record CM062817.1, on the reverse strand, counting down.
GTTAAAGTTGAACGAATTTGAGCCGTTTCTTTCTCAACTTCCCGCTTGACCAATATTTGAAACTCCCTCTGTTTTTGCTTAAAGCTTCCTAAGTTTTCTTGCAGAGCTTGCACGGTTTGCTGCAAAGAACAAATAATCTTCTCTTTCTGTTTCATTCCCAAGGTCTTCTCCAGTTTCACCTGCTTCAAAGCCCTATCCCTTTCTACAAATTCCCTTGACAGATCACTATTTTCGTCCTCTGCTATTCTCTTTTCTTCATTTACTTTTTCCAAGGCATCTACCACTTTCTGTAGAACGTCATCCTTTTCTTGTAGCTTCTTTTCCAATTTGTCCTTCTCATTGGCCATGTTCTGTAAATCAATTTTCACAAGATTCAGTTCCCTCGTATCTTTTATATTGCCATCACTCTGTCCAGACAATTCTCTCATATAATACATGTTGTCATTCTGTCTATGATCATTGAATCCTGGGGACACCCTAGATGAGTTTCCGTGATAAACTTCAAAAGTTCCTAAGTTAGCAGCAGGTGAAACTGACTGTGAAATTGAGACGCCAGTTTTTGTGATGGGAAATTGCTGCCCAGTATTACTAATCCCAGGGCATTGAGTATTAAACAAGGGCAACTGAGAATTTGAAGTTCCAGTTACAGCACTCGGAAACATTTTCAAATTCTTTGTAATTTCAAGGCAATGTGATGGACAAGGGGTTGCAAACAAAGGAGTAACCCGACCTCCTTCGAATTGAAACCGTTGCCAACTGTATCCCTTCTCCAGGCCAAATGCGTTATCCTTTACATATTTAGGAATATCTTGCACTGATTCCAAACGTATCAGATAAGGCAAGAGAAAAGTCTCCAATTGCCAGTGAGAAGCCTCCACATGATATTGGTAGGGAATGGGGCAAATCACATTTCCATCTTTATTTCTAAGCATGGCCACATGTGAAGTATCAATTAGAAGCGTATTTTTCTTACCATAGCTTCCCAGATTTTTCCACACACAAGTCAAATCCTTATAACATCCATGGAATGTATTCCCTTCTCTGTTAATTCTCGTTATGGTACAGTCCTCAATTGAATAAGAAAGAATCTGGTCAGAACTAGGAATGCCTCCCAAAATGTGCTGCAGGACCAAATCATGCACCTCTCTAGGCTTCTCTGACCATAGAACCACCTTGAAAACAGATAAACAAGCCGACAGAAATCTGCAAGCATGAGGGTGCATAAACACAATATAGGGGTCAACATACAAGTCACCCTGAGTAAAAGGAACCTTACTTTTGTGAACAAAATGCACCAAGACATGCTCTACACTGATTACCAGCAACTTGTCATATCTCTTCCCTCCCACTGTCATCTTCCTCCTATTCCTTTTCTCCCCCCTATTTCTTTGCCCCAATTCTGCCGTTCCAGAGCATCTCCTAGACAGCCTCATTGGAATACCATGCATCCGATTCTCCAAAACATGATCTCCTGACCGAAAGTTGACATCAGTATAACATTGCTCCAAAAGTTCTCTATCTAAAACTTCTGAGACAGAGGCTTTGATCCATCCTTCGCGGTTCAGGAGATACTGTTCAACAGTTTCAGCACATTCCTCAGCTAACCTGGCCTTGATCCTGCGCAAAATTGCCCCTGCAGCTTCATAATCCAAAGCAATCACTCCCTCATCTTTCCTCTCCACTTTCTCTTGCGTTTGTACTTCTCTCTTATGTTCACTACCACACTTCCCCTTCCTCTCCACTACCTCTTGCATTTGTCCTCCTTTATTAACTTCAGTTCCCCACTTCTCTTTCTTCTCCACTGCCTCATGTACTTGTCCTCCTTTATCATCTTCACTTCCCCACTCCTTCCTCTCCACTAAATCTTGCATCCAACCTCCTTTATTATGTTCACTTCTCCCCTCCTCCTTCCTCTCCACTATCTCTTGCATTTGTACTCCTTTACCATCTTCACTCCCCCGGTCCTCCTCCAAATCCATCAATGCCAATAACTTCGGCCTTTTCTCCCCACATTGATCTCCTTCAACGTCTACAATCTTCTCCTCCCCTTTCAAATTCCCAATTCCAAACCAATTTCCATTGAATTCATTCGTTCTCCCCTCTTCAATATCCAGCCACCCATCAACTTCATTCATTCTTCTCTTCTTCAACTCGATATCCTGCCACCCAGTGATTTGATTAGAACTTCTCTTCTTTAACAACTCATTATCGTGCCCCTCATTCTCTACAGCCTGCTGCCACAAATCAGGTGCCTGTTCTCTAACAAGCAATGCAATAACAACCGCATAGGGTAAAGGGAGTCTAAATCCTTCAAAGCATGAAATGAAAGACCTGTTCTTAAACCTCTTCATCCTTTTGGTAATATAAGCAGGCCACTCAGTGACATTTCCATTCATTCCTCCTTGAATGCAATCAAGAAGTTCATGGCTGCAATGAGAAAAAGTAGGCAATCCTGCGAGATGCTCCATAACCAGAGAGGCCACATACCTTGTAGTGTCATCCTTGATCATATCCACAGGAATGTGCGCGCACTTCGTCTCCACTCCACACAAGTCTTTCAATCTCCCTTCACGCTTTGCCTTCAAACCTTTCTTTCCAATTTTCTCGACGATGGACCTCCTGCTTTCAAACCAGGAACCAACCGTACAGCCTTCGTTACGCAGGCCCGTTGCCCTGGAAATGTCTTGTTGCGCCACTGATATCCTGTAACCCAACACTGTAGAACAATTGTTTTCAAAATTCTCCCAAAACTTCTGAACGAGTGACAAAACCCTGGCCAGGACTGGCCTGATAGATTCGGCATTTTCAACGTAGACCTTTAACCCTGACTTGTCCAATGCTTGGAGCTTGTCCCGATTATCAGTTTCTAGCCATCTTGTGTGTAGTGGTTGATGTAGTAATCGATTGTCCATGGAGGGGGTGGGGACTCACAACTACTCTCCTGTCCACTGCTCCTCTGAGGGAGAAGCAAAACTAGAACGAAAAGGGTGCAGATCCGTATGTGGGTTTATCGTGTCAACTGGATCATAATGACGCTATGGTGTTTGAACGGGGATGCATGATATTTGCATCAGCTTCTCATATGGGTTTTGGCGTTTCACAGTCTATAAATTTTCTTTTATCCTCTATAAATCAGTGTCCAATTTGGCTTATTGTGTCCCCAATGTTAAAAATTGAACCCTTCCTAGCCCTGCTATGGTGTTTGCACGGGGATGCATGATATTTGCATCAGCTTCTCATATGGGTTTTGGCGTTTCACAGTCTATAAATTTTCTTTTATGCTCTATAAATCAGTCTCCAATGTGGCTTATTGTGTCGACTCCCCATGTTGTTTAAGGAGCGACAAAAGCAATCAACTGTCAATTTGCCGCAATCAATTGTCTTACATATCAATCAAAAAAGATTGGGAGCATTTATTCGCATATTTATTTTTTTGGTGTAATTTGTTTAGAATTTAATAGAGATTTCTTCCCGTAACAAATTTCACTTATAAATTTTTCACAATTTAAGTGCTTTAAGATTATTCAAAATATTAAATTTATATATGCAATTAAAAATCTATTTTAAATAACAAAAATTAAAAAGATTTTTCAAAATATTGAATTTATATATGCAATTAAAAATCTGTTTTGGGGCTGGCTCGAATTTTTAGGAAGGTGATCATGGCGGAACTAGGGTTTAGTACAAGGTAATATCCTTGGTCGACATTGATGGTGGGACAGTTCAGAACTGTGTATTTTATTCACGGGTGCGCTGGGGTGGGTCTTCACCTATCTCATAAATCGATGTTTTAGTTAACGGGTTGTTTTGGCGGACGGTTTTTTTAGAGACCCAGAACTTCAAGCTTCCTTACCGCGGAGTCTATCAGCACACCTAAGAGGATTTAGGTTCTTTCGCGGCTTGTTTAAGTCATACCTTAGCTGTTTGCAGTTTTGGACGGTTTAGTTTATTTTTTGTTTACCCCTAGATGGTTTTTGGTCCCCCACCGACATTCCTTCAGGCAGTTATCAGCTCGGTTTCTCGACAGTTATGGAGGCAAAAGACATTTTCTCCACATGTTCTACGGAACATATGCCGATATGGCCACAGACCGGGTCAACAGTGGACGATTATTTAACATTTGAGCATGAACTGGCTTCAGAGGTTGATGCCCTACCCTCACTCTCTCACCAGCATATACCCTCTATCTCGATTGCACCAGAAGCAATGGCCATTCGAGAATACGTTGGCCCTCAACCGCTCAGGGAACCCTTATCGGAGGCTTTTTGCGGGAGTGCGCCAGACACACAGGCCCTTGGGTCGGGCTTAGGTTTGTTTCCTATGGGGATTGAGTTGAATAAACCCTCGGTAGGGTTCCCTCACTCACCGGATAGCAGGGTTCCCTTAGCTCCTCAAGACTCGTGAAACCCTCCACAGCGCAACTTCATGGAAATAGGCATTATCACTGGGTACTTTGACAATCTAAAGGCAAAAGGACCATTGACAGGGAAGGACAAGGCTGCTCTAGTGGATGATCCAGAGGATAGGGCGGCGGCAGACTTGATCAACAAACAAACAGGGACTACAAAAAGGAAAAAGCGCCTCCCTCTGAGCAGCAACAAAATCTTCTTAAAACTAGCTGAAGACACTCCTTTCAGTGAGGCAATGGACTCGACAGAAAAGGTAATGGTTGGACGTGTTAGAGGCAAACACTACAGCATGGAGCGGCTACAGAAGTGGATGATGGAGGTCTGGGGACACCATCTGTCGGAACCCCCTCATGTGCAAACCTTTGTGAGGGGTTGGTTTGCACTGCGCTTCAAAAGCATTGCCCAAACCAATTGGGTCCTCACTACAATTTGGCACATTGATCAAGCACCAGTCCTCCTTCGAAGGTGGACTCCAATGTTTGATCTAGAGACTGAAAAGGCGGGGGCTGGACCGGTTTGGGTACGTCTCCTGGGTCTTCCTGTTCACTTCTGGACTGAGCAGATATTTAGACAGATTGGGGACACCATGGGTTCGTACCTCACACATGATGAATCTTATATCACGACTGGAAGAATGGCTTATGCCAGAATCTTAGTACACATGGACCTCTCGGGAGGGCTTCCGGAATATATAAACATTCAATGGAGGGATGCGACGCGGAGGCAAATGCTGGACTATGAGGGGGTACCTTTCAGATGTAGGCGCTGCCACAAGGTGGGGCACCTTTTCAAAGAATGCCTACTGAACAAATGGAATAACAGGAAATCAACGAGGAATTTTCCCCAGGTTCCACTGGAACAGGATGCTCTGTCACGTGGAGACCTAGCTAGAGAGGAATTGCCTCATGCCTCTAAGGAATTTCATAGGATTCTACTCAACACTCTGGGGGAACAGGCACATTATCGAGCCCTGGTTTGCGTTCAGCGGAGCAGGCCCAGAACACTCCGAGGAAGCATGGTCGGCTGCCTCACCGCCCCCCTCCACATGTTCTTGGCACTGCAACAACGGCCTCGAGAGATTCCTTTTCTTCGGGTATGCTTTCCTATCACTTACCCACCACACAATGCTTTTCTGATATTCATAATTCAATATCTGAACAGTTATTGAGTCTGGGTACTGATATACCTTTGGAGTCCCCTGTTCCTAGTATTTGTGCCATCGCCCCCCCCCCCCCCTCTCACCTCCTTTGCCCCCACTCCCCCCGCGCTACTTTGTACCCCCCCTGCACAGCCCTCGGCTACATTGTCGGAGGCCTTGGTCCCTCGATACAATACCCAGTCTCGAATGAGGCATTCGACTAAGGACCAGGTTGGACTAGATATTCTCCTCCCCCCCTTCCTACCAAAACCTCCCGAGGCCGTCCTTCTGATCCCAAAATTGCACAAGCACAAGCTGATGTTGACATTGCTTTGGGCAAGCAATCTACTATCACTGGGGTTCTTAGAGCAAGAACAACCCTATCCGAACCCCCTCCATGAAGATTCAATCCTACAATTACAGAGGGCTTGCTAGGCCCGACAAAAAACTAGCACTCCGTTGGTTACTCTTTGCCGACTCTTTGGATATCATATTTCTTCAGGAGACCTTAGGTTAGTCTAGTGATATAGCTTGGACCCTTGAACTCTATCTGTCGGGTTGGAGATTTTCAGGATTGGATGCACACGGCCGCTCTGGAGGTCTTGCTTTGGTCTTAAATACTCGAACTATCAAAGAAAGCAGCTGCTGGGGAGGACAGGGCTTTATTGGGGCTGATGTACACTCTGTAGAGTTGGGGACCCCCTTCAGAGTTGTCAATATTTATGGACCTTGCTTGAATCGCCCTGTTTTCTAGGATCGCCTTCTTGATTCGGAACAATTTTCAGCTGGTAACCTAATTGTTGGAGGGGATCTAAATTTTTCAATAGGCCATGTCGAATCTTGGCGTCAGCGAGCACAAAGGGACTCTCTCTCAGACAACTTCTCGTCCATATTGGAACTACACCATCTGATAGACATCCCTGTTGCAAAGTTACAGGCCACTTGGAGGGATAACAGGGTGGGGGATAATGGCCTTGCTAGGAGGCTGGACCGATTTCTGGTCAAGGAACAAGTTATGGATCTGGACCTCAATATTAGACAATGGGCAGGGACAGGAGGACTCTCTGATCACTTGCCTATTTGTATGGAAATGGGACGAGGAAGAGACAGGCCGAAGGGTCCTTTCAAGTTCAGTTCTACCTGGCTCAAGGATGCATCATATATCAGCATGGTCACTGACTTTTGGAAATCAAACCCACCAGGGGTTGGAGGTACAACTTCGGCCGGATTTATTAGCAACTTAACGAAGTTGAAGAAGATGTCTAAAATCTAGGCCCATCAAAAAAGACTTCAGGATGATCAATCGTTGAGACTGATTAAGAATGAACTGGAGGTATTTGAAAAAGAGTTGGGAGGGCTATAAGATCTGAGGAGCACAAGAATAACATCACATCCCTCTACTCAGCCCGTGGTAAGATCCTTAAAGAAAAGGAAGACAAATGGAGATTGAGGAGCAAGGCCCTCTGGATACAGGAAGGGGATGCAAATACTAAATTTTTTCATAAATTTTCTAATGGGAGGAAAGTTGTCAACACAATTTGGCAAATGCAAGATGAACAAGGAAGGAAAACACACACTTTCCCTCAACTCACCTCACTAGCAAGCTCGCACTTTAAACATGCCTATAGTGACCCCAGGGAGATTAACTTAGCAGAAATTATCCGGGTTGCTCAGCTCTTCCCAAGATATGTGGAACAAGATGAGGAGGAGGATTTGATACAGGTGGTCACTATGGGGGAGTTGGAGGACACATGAAAGTGGTTCAGCAAGGTCAAAAGCCCTAGACCTGATGGATGGTCCATTGAATTTTACTTGGAATTTTTTGAGTCGATTGGACCAGATCTCCTCAAAGTTGTGGAGAAGTCTAGGGTTTCGGGACATTTGGAAGCGGCCATTACATCCACATTCATTGCTCTGATCCCAAAGGCTGACAATCTATCCACTTTTGATGAATTCTGCCCCATTTTGCTCTGTAACTGTTTGTATAAAATTATTGCAAACAGATTGAAGCCTATCTTATCTAAGCACATCCTGCCTGAACAATTTGTGTTCCTGAAGGATAGACAAATTCATGAGGCAATTGGTACAGCTCAAGAAGTATTACACACTCTACACAGCAAGAAAGGCAAAGGTATGATAATGAAGGTGGATTTATCTAAAGCTTTTGACCGAGTGAATTGGTTATATCTGAGAATGCTTCTTACGCACATTGGTTTCCCATTTATTTTCATTAAATGGATTATGGGATGCATCACTAACATTCCTTTCAGTGTATTGGTCAATGGGAGTGCATCCCCTTTCTTCTCCTCGGCTCGTGGCTTGCGACAGGGGTGTCCTCTCTCCCCTCTGCTTTTCCTCTTGATAATGGAAGGCCTTGGTCGGATAATTACGGAAGAGCATAGAAGAGGCAGACTCTCTGGTATTAAGATTACAGATGACTGCACGCTTACACACCTTCTTTTTGTGGATGACGTGCTGATATTTCTCAATGGAAGTGTGGGGGATATAACATCAATCAGAGATATATTTTCCTTATTTCAAAAGGCCATTGGGATGATCATTAATGAAGGAAAATCTACATTGACGGTTGCGACCTGCACACAGCACGAAATTCATTATGCCCTCCACAGATTTAACTTTACATTGATTGCTCTGGAGGAGGGGCTGAAATATTTGGGATACAAGTTAAAGTCGATTGGATACAAGATTGCAAATTGGACTTGGCTCATTGTAAAGATGGAAAAAAGGTTAAGGACATGGTACTTAAGATTCTTATCTCGTGCAGGCCGATTGACACTCATCAGGAGTGTTCTGGAAGCAACCCCGGTCTATTGGATGTCTCTCGCCTAGATTCCACGGGGCATTCTGGCGAGGATACAAAATCTTTGCTGCAGATTCTTATGGAGGGGTAATCAGCCGGGAAGAATATATGCTTGGGAAAAATGGGATGCCCTCACACTTCTAAAAAAATGTGGTGGCTGGGGACTCAAAAAGCTTGATGAATTTTCCTCAGCCCTAGCTGCTAAGCTTGGTTGGCATTTGGTAGCTTCGGACAATCTGTGGACAAGAGTGGCCTACTCGAAATATATTGCCCCTGCTCATGTACTGGAATGGATTATAAGACCGGCTAGGCTCTACACAGGTATTTCGATTATTTGGAAAGCTCTCTTGAAAGCTATGGATCCCATCCGTGCTGGCATCACCTGGAGAATTCATTCGGGGAAGAGAGTTCGCATTGGTATTGACCCGTGGATTGGTTGCGGGAATATGCACAGATTACCTCCAGATCTCTTATTGCACCTAAGGAAGCAACAAATCACTCACCTTGCACACATTGGCGATGAGAACAACACCTCTTTTCTTCAACAGGCTTGGAAAACAGATCTCCAACTCAACATACCTCCACCATGGCAGCAGCATTGGAGGAACTATACACAAGCCCTACTAGAGGCTCATATCCGATTGACAGGGGGTGATGACGAGATCATCTGGGCACTGACGAAATCAGGGCGATACACTCCAAAAGAGGGATACATTGTGCTAACGGATCCACGAAAGCCCCCCATTCTACACAAGTGGTGGAAACACCTCTGGAAACTCAAGGCGCCTCCTAGAACCAAACTTTTATTATGGTGCATTCTGAGAAATAAAATCCCAACGGGGGATAACCTGATGTGTTGAAAATGCAACATGATGATGGAGCTTAGTGAAAAGAAGTCGCCTTCACTAAGTGAGCCCGCAGGCTATTTTTGGCGCAAAGTCTATTTTTAGACTATGTCTATTTTTAGACATATGGATCATGGTCTATGAGTTGCAGGATGTTATTTATGGATGATTGGTCATGTTGGTGAAAATAGATGGACCTCTATTTTTAGACATATGGGCGGAGTCTATTTTTAGACTGCCAGTCAAAAAATAGAACAGTTGAATATTATTAGCTCTTAATAATATTTGGACTATAAACATTATCTTATCCTCTTGCAACACTTCAGTTCGAGCTACGGATGTGGCACATGCAACTGCCGGAAGGAAATACGCTTTTCCTATGGGTTAGTTGAGCTATTGCATGATGGACTTCAGTGAGAACTCAAGTGATTGAGTTTGGTGGAGTTGATTGAGGAGTTGATGGAGTTGTGTTCAGTTTGACTTAGTTGAACTAGTTGTATTTAGTCTAACTGCCAAATACACTAGTGATGAGTGATGTGAATTAATTATTAATTAATTCACTATTTATTAACGCATAAATCAACTAAAGAATACATCAGTTAACTCAGTGCATGGACAGTTCAGTGGAGACAAGTGTTGGAGGTGCGTGAAAGAGTGAGACTGCTATCAGTTGTGACTATAGCTGTGCATGAGATTTGCACAATCATTGATTGAGATTGCTAATGAGGATTGCGCAGTACATTCCAAGGGAATTTGAACTTGGATCAGATCTATTCTCAACTTGGATTGCGCAGTAGAGGTAGGCAAACAGCGGAGGAGATTTGAACCCAGATCTGAGCTAGTTTGTGTGTAGCAGGTGGAGATAGTACTGAGTACTTGTGAGGAGTATTTTACTATGTATTGTTACATGTTCTCTATCATTATAATATACAGATAGTTGGGGGTTTTCAGTTGTATGCTTTCCCCGTTACATACTGTGTTGATATGTGTGATTGATGTTTCAATGTGCGCATGCGATTGTTTCTTTATTCCGCAAAATTGATGATCAATGTAGAGGAGGTTATGTATTATGCATGCATTCCACAAATAGTGTATAATCAGCATAATCTCTGTGAATAAGTGTTATATTATTCAAATTTCTACATGATGAAGCGATCCTTCTTTGGCCCACACTGGTGTCATTTTTGCAATAAGGATAGTGAATCTGCTTCCCACATTTTCTTGAACTGCCTAGTCATACGCCACTTATGGAACCTTGTATCATTCGCTATACCATCAAATTGTAACTGGCATCCGGGCACTCTGGACGAAGCCTAGAACAGTTGGTATTCCTCTGTCACTCCCCTCAAACTGAGAAATCTCCCCTTGTTGTTTTGTTAGGTTGTCTGGATTGTCCGCAATCAACTTATATTTCAAAATTCCCCTCCTAGGTGGACTATCATTGCAGCCTTGATGAAAGCGGATTATGACCTCATCCTTGATGATCCGCCCATAGCTAGAGCCCGAATCATCTCACAAGAACTAATTGATCCCAGCCGTCCATGGGCATATTTTGATGGGGCTGCACAAGTGGAAGGATGTGGGGGGGAGGCTATCCTACACCTATCTGAGAGGCACTCATTCTATCTATCCATGGGATTGAGAGGGGGCACAAATAACTTTGCTGAACTTTCAACAACCTATTATATCATCCGTTTTGCTTCAGAGAAGAACTGCCATGCTCTTCAACTGTTTGGTGACTCTAAGATTGTCTGCGATTGGTTGAATAAGTGTTCCTATTGCTGGTCTTTTTCATTGAGACACATACTAGATGAAGCATTAAGATTGATCTCCAATTTTTATTTCTTTTCATGTAATCACATCTACAGGGAGCGGAACACAGAGGCTGACCGTCTTTCCAAAGAAGGCGCGATCCGGGAGCAGGGCATCTGGCTGATCAATGAACAGATTGATGGAGTTAGCTACCAATACTATCACAGACCCTTTATGGACATATTGGTCTAATTTTTGGACAGTTTTTTCAGATATTGTACATATTTATTTTGTTGTTTATGAACTATTTTGCGGCCATTATGATTGGCATTGCACATATTTTTGGTATTATCTCCCTGTGTGGACCAAGATAATATTTACATTGCTGTTTGGTTTATTTTTGGACTCCTCCCTGACTCTGTTGGGGCTACTACCCGAACATTGGTAGTAGGTTTTGATATTTCATTGGTTTTGTTTTATGTCGATAGAAATATCGGAATATGCATATGCATCTACAAAATGTAATTTCTTCCACTAATGAAATTACGAATTTTTCCATGGGAAAAAAAAATAAATCCATTTTAAATAACAAAAATTAAAATTGACCTAAATTTTTTTTGCCAAAACTATAAAATGTAGTATGTTTAGACAATATTCAATCAATTTAACATTAATTAAAAAAAAAGATTCTGTATTTTTTAAAGCAATTTTGACTCTCTTATTTTCCTTTTTAATCAATTTTATTTTAAATTAAGTAAGAAATTATAAAAATCACAGTTTTAAGGTGTTTGTAATCCAAAGATGTTTTAATACATAAAACCTATTTTTATAAAAATTGGGTTTTAAGGTGTTTGTACTCCAAAGATGTTTTAATACATTAAACTTAATTTTAAATTTTTAATTAAATGAGTACAACTTTGTGATGTCACCCATAATTAAATTACCAATTTCAATGAAAAACATTAAAAAATCATCTGAATGATTTTAAACATTTTAAAAAATTATATATATACACTTTTGTCTTTAAAAGGATGAGGTAAATGTGTATAGACATCAATTTTTTTTTATAATAATAATAACATTGAAGAAATGGACATCTTATTATTAAACAAGGGTTATATAGTAGCTAGTCCATGTTGCTTAATTTAGATATAGCTAAATTAAAGTAGAAAACAATAAAAATACAAAGATTTAAAATTTTAAAATGTTATAATTAGATTAATTTTAAATTGTAATTAAATGCATTATTAAATTTTGTAAATTAACATTATTTTTATTGTAGCCTAGAAATAATTATTAATAGATTACATTTGGTTTTTATAGTTTGTGTATTTGGTCTTATGAAAATCTTATTATTAGACGTGGGTATAAAGATCCTATCATAAATTTCTATAATACCTTAGTTTGTGAATATGGGAAATTTTATATTTATTCGTATTACAAACATCTTATTATTTTGAATATTATTTATTCATTAATAGTGTAAAATCTGTCATATATGGTTAAGTTCCCACAAAAACCTAAGTGACCTCTACCACTTCAAAATATAATGTAAAAAAGAAGAAGAAAAAAAAAAGAAATTATTTTAATGTCCACAAGACTAAAAATAACCTATAAAACAGATTACTTTTTCATCTGCGTGATTTATAAAAATATTGATTTTGAGTTAATTATTATACATGAAATAAAATAATTTATTTTAATTTTATAAAATATTTATTTAAACAATAAAATACCAATTTATCAAATTTATAAGCGAATTTTAATTTATAAATAATAAATATTTAAAAAAATATATATTTATTTATTTATTTCATTACTGAAAAATCCTTTACTACGTAATCAAAATGTGTTATTATTTTGATCATCTCAAATCAAAACATTTATATAAAATGTAATACTAGATATAAAGAAATTTAGTTTTAATGATTTTGGTACTTAAAAACTAATTTGACGGAATCAATGATGAGTGCTTCGCAACAATAATAATGTATACATATTGCATAGGACTCTGATGAGGAATCACCATTTATTATTACGGAGGATTAACCCATAATGAATTTAAAAATTATTTATTAGTTTTAACAAATATAATTAAGATAAAAGATAAATATTGTTGGTAGAAAGTTTGATTTGATGGAAATACTGACTGTCAGTGTTAATTGATTATGGTTGTCAGTTTTAATTAATTATATGGACACTTGCGATATTATATATATATATTAAATTAAATTTTTATTTTTTTCCTCAAATAATTATATATAAAATTTTAAGAAATTAATCCTATTTGATATATTGATTAATTGAAAAAAAAAATTAATTTTAAAAATTTGATTTTTAATTTTCAAAATTTTGATTTAATATTATAATTTTGTAAATTTTTAGTGAACTTTATAGATTTTTTAAAAAAATTGAAAAATCAAAACATTTTAACTGTAACTGATTACAATATATCTTGCTTTTAAGCAGGTATACAAATCGTGAGCCATAGCAAGTTTGACGCCGACCCCTAATTAACCAGCGGGAGCCATCCCTACAAAACTAACAGCCACCCCACATAAGCCAAGAAGGAGAAGGCCTCAACCACAAACAAATTCCACACCATCCAGACCAACACCTCTTCCTTTCCGCTGACAGGGGAATCATTAGGAAGCAGAGTCGTGAACCAACTAACTACACCCTAGGGCCCAGAACCCCGAGAGCCTAACTAGGGCCTAATTAGATCCAGAGCAAACACTACCCCTTGGTGACCTCCGAGATCAAATGATAGTAACCCAATTGATCAAACTGCCAGCCAAGATTCTGTCCACACTTGAAACAGTGCAAGCCAAAACCCCGCTACCTCCTTTACTAACATAATTCCTCCCCGAGATCCAGGAGATGACACCCCTACAAGCATGCATCGCAGAGGGTAGGATAAAGCTGGAGAGAGGAGGATGACCCAAAGACTCAACGTAGACAAAGGGCCTAAGCACTGCCCCAACCACAAAAAAAATTGGACAACAATCTACCTAACATCGCAAGAATTGACACGAAGACCGGTCACCCTATCCTGCAAATTTCCCGTAGCTCACTGACAAGAACGACGAAATGGGCACATACATACAAACTTGAAGCATTTGATGTCCGAGCACAGTGGAAGGAGTGACGACGTCGTATTCGCCACCATTCTAAGACTACCCAAGGGCCAAAGAACCCAGCCAAACTGTAGCGACTCAGACAAATGTCGAAAAAACTCCACTCAACAAGCCCAATATAATCTACACCATCCTTAGCATGCGTCATTAAACACCTTATCGTATCAACATGACTTCCGACAAAAGACGAATGAAGTCTCACACGCCGCGCATATCCTTTCACTTTACATCTTGCGTAATGGGAGGTCACATGATCTGCCCTCCTCGCCATTTGCCGTATACGACATTTCATTGCCCACGCGTTAAGCATGTCTTGGAGATCGACACCCCATCAAAGAAGTCTAAATCAAATTTTAAATTATAACTTATTATTTGTAATTTTTTAAATTTAATTTGACGAGCATTAAAAAAAATCATTATATTTTGATACACATCTTGAAAATAGTATAAACTATAACCATTTTAAATTAATAAGTGGAAATGATTATATAAAATGAATAATAAAATATTAAAACATAAAAGGTTAAATAATAAAATCATTATAATAACTTTAAAAATAAAATATTTATAAATTTTAACATTAAATTTTAAATTTTTTATGCATTTATATTAAGATAATTTTTTACTATTAAAATATTATTATAAATTAGTTAATAATATATATATATAAATAAATTTTAATAATTATTATTTGATTATAAGTTTATAGGTTTAGAATAGATAATGTGTTATGTTAAGATACTTTATGTTGTAAATGTCACTGGTTGAAAACTTTGTGGGCAAAAATCAATCCATGCTAAGTGTTGGTGTGGCCAAGCCAAGTGCAATCCCTAATAACGACAACTTAAATATCTCTATATGACAACTACTCAAACTTCAAACAATAATTATAAGTAATAATATTTTACATTAATTTTATATATATTACATGAATAAATAATGAACAAATTTTTGTTAATAACCTATGAGTGAGAGGGATAAGTACTACGAGATGGATAAGTACTAATAGTTGCTTCACATAATGGAAAGTGCAATTGCATGTAAACGACTTCAGCAAGACGCTGCATCTGACTCATGTCAAAACATAGTTAGAGTGGATGTTCTAAAGCTCTTATTTTGTTAAGCCTATTGTTGTATTTAACATATAATTTTATATTCTTAAAAAAAAAATCAATTAAAAAATAATTTTATTTTAAATTATTATTATTATTATTATATAAAGAATGAATACATGAAATAAATGTTTATATATCTAAAATATATGTAATAAAAAAACTATACTCGAGTAACAATAAACATCCTATATTTTCTAAGTAACAATGACTTCCATTATGAATTATTATCAATTACTTTTTGCATAAGAGGGAGGTACTTAAGCAACCACACTGCATATTAGACTTGTTTGGATTATGTGATGCGAATACGTTATTGATTTATGATTATACTTTATCTCAAAGATTAAGAATTTACACAGAGTGAAGAGACATGATTATTTAATGTTAGCTCCATTTAACCAAATATTTAAAAAATTATATTTGAAATGTTATTTATTTGGATTATGTGATGTGAATAAGTTAGTGATGTATAATTAGACTTTACCTAAAAGATTAAGAATTTACATTTTTTGTGGTCATAATATTTTTCATGGTCTAAGGAAGAAGAAACAGAACAAGAGATTGATCATACTAAGGGATACATGGAGGAACTTCCAAGTTGGATTCTTCGATGGTGCATGTTCTCAAAGAAAGTGTGGATGTGGTGCTTACATTGTAATATAGCCGGGCAGATACCACCAATTATGGTGGGAGGGTGGAAATGGTACCAACAGTCATGCATAAAAAATCGCTTTATGAGGCGTCCTCATCGGGCCAAATGGTTGAGTGTCGATGTTTTACATGTGCGTGGAGATTCAAAAGGCATCATTGATTGGGTCATGGGCACGCTCATTTTTATCCACCACTGCCACTAATTGGTTGCATTGCATTTGTACTCTCGAAAAGTAGTTCCAAAAAATATCGTACAGGCATGTTTGCAGGGAACAAAACTGACTTGCGGACATCCTGTCAAAGGGAGGAGTTGCGAAGGAATCGAGAGTGATCTATTTTGCTCCATCTGTCAATGGCTTTTTGTAATGCAGGAAGCATTAATATCATATAGGGGCACCTTGCAAACTCTTCTTGTTTTTTTGTTTTTCTGATGGACTAATTGGTACAACTATAGGTGACACTCTTTTCATCATTATAGCGAACAATTATCACATGTCTAATAGATTGATATTTGCATATTTTTAAAGAGGGAGTGGTGGATAACATAGTTATACACTTTGATGTTTTTTTGAATAGGAGGACTTTTTATGGACAATAGGAGAATATAGATGTTTTTTGTTAATATTTTTTATCTATAGTGGATCATGGAGACTTTAAAGATAAAGAACCATGTTGTTGTTCTCTCTCTTTTTTTAATAAAAAGATAATGCTTTTTTATACTACAAAAAAAATTACGCGAGAAAAAAAATAAAAATAAATATATATATATATATATATATTTATCTGGATTATGTGTTGAGAATAAATTAGTAATATATGATTTTATTTGGATTATGTTTTTAAAATAAGTCATTAATATATAATTTATATTTTATTAACATAAGTTAAAAATATTATCATTAACTGGAGTTATTTATTTAAGTTTAAAATCTCTTTTAGTGATATGTTAAGCTTTTATGTGTTAAAGAATATTATTGTAAAGGTTTCAAATTTAAGAAAATCAATTTTAAGTGAGTATACTTGATACTAGCAATCTCACTCTTATCTTCAAGTTAACCAACACACTTGCTCACTCTTGTCTTTGGGTTGAGAGGAACTAGGCTTGGTACTATGAACCTTACTCCGCTCTTTTGTCTTTGGATTGAGAGATAAATCAAAACTTACCGACAACCCTACTTTTATATTCTTGTTAAAAAATTGATTAATTTTGTTTTTCATAACATTAAATAAATTCATTTAAAATTTGTTGTTTTTAATAATGAAAAAATCAAGCATAAATTAAAATTAATAAAATAAATTATATAATACTAATTATTACTTTCGGGATTTATAGTTAGTAAACAAGATTACCCAACAGAGTATTCATCCTTGAACCCTTTAACTTGAGTGTATTTATGTATGGACTTTTCTCCAAGTTACTTGATTTGCTACTCTATTTACTAGCATAGATCCATCTTAAATACGGATCTAACAAGAGCCGAGAGGGATCCAATTTCTTCACGTGGAACTTTTTTTTTATGAGTTGACATTATTTAAATGCTTTGTATAGTTTTTCTTCTTTTTTTTATATAGATTTTTAAAATTTTTATTTTGGTCGATATGAGCAAAATTTCAATTTTGATGACAGACATACATCCTTACACATCATAGTGCGTTGTAGAATGAGCCTCCCTGCTTAATAAAACCTGGGCATTTTTCTTGCAACTTTATTTATAAAACCTTAACAAATATGTTATGCGTTCAATTTTTTAAAAGTTTTTTTTTAACATTTTAGTATTATTTAATTTTTTCTAGAGATTACTTTACGCTTCATCCGTGGCTCGAGAAATTGTGACCCAGGGGCATTTAAGCTATTAAAATCACCTGGGGATTGCACTCGACCTGGACCACACTAGCCCTTAACATGGTTGGATTTTTGCCCACAAAGTTTCGAACAAGTGACCTTCACATCACATAGTGACTTAATAGTACACCCATCATTGTCTATACTACGCCATGTGAACATGTATAATATATATTATCAATTCAGCTAATACTTGTTATTATATAGATGAAAAATAAAATTAATAAAATAAAATGCTTAATATCCATTGTCACTTTTAAAATTTTATAAATAAATTTCTTAATATGTGTTTTTATGATATTTACCTTTTTTTTTTCAAAGTAATGGATAGGATTTTGTTGTTATAATAAAATTTTGGTTTCCATACCTACATAACATCAAAAAAATTTGGAGGATGGGGATTTATTTGTCAGCTGATGATCTTGCTTCAACAATTTCTTCTTGCAACACAATATTTTTAGCCTTGTTCTAATGTTCCTACCCTCTCAACTTGTTGAACCTTCTTCTTCACTGGTCCTTCACTAGCCTCATCCTCATCGAAGACAAGCTTTACTCTGCTGTTAAATGATTTCTCAACCTCTACAATTTGGGTGTCCATTGTTGCCAGCTTCGTTCTAACTTTGGCTTGGAAAATTTCCAATTTGCTCTACAAGAATTCATATTTGGTGTCCATTAATAATTGGTATGTTCTTTGCTCATTTTCCTCTATAGCACTCCTTTGTTTCAGAGTATTTAGCAACCCTTCTACCGATTCCAACAACCTTTCCAAAAACATATTCATTTTGGCTTGCCCACTCTTGCATTTTGTCGTCTTTGGATCCGCCATGAGAGTTTGGTCAAGCTCCATACTTCGATCTCCTGGATTAGCTATCCTCCAATGCTCATGACTATTAACACTCATCAAGAATGTAGAGCAAGTTCGAAGATGAACACTATTTAGCTATATATATCCTCCATTGCTTCTGATCAACCACCTTATTGCATTAAATTGTCAGGCTGTGAAGAATAATCACACAGCCATATCACCATATGCACAACAAATTAACTCACAGAACAATAAACTGGCGGAAAGGCAGAGAGCCATCATGTGGTCTCTCATGCTCATGTAATTCTCTCTTATTCAAATAATTTAATAATACATTTAAATATATGAGCAAGTGGTCTTAAGATAGTGTGTCTATCTTAGACTTACTTGGTTGATACAATTTCTCAACTTACACACTAATTTAGGAGAGCTAGTTGGATAGAATCTCTCATCCAAACTAGAATCCTTGGTTTGAGGAATTCTCATGATTTTATTTATTTAATTTAATAATTGGATTTATTATTGATTTTTAAGAGAGTGAGGCTAACAGGCTGCAACAAATCCATGTCTAAAACCCGGTTTCTTCCTCGAATGACCATCGAATGATGCAGAGGGAGAATCTAATTATCTCTGGACTGAACATAATTGAATGCATTACCAGAGCATGAATGCCCCTCACCATTATATACCTATTCCCGCTTTGAATTATTGTGCCATTTGGAAGCCTGTGGACACATGCGACTTCTTCCTTTTGCCAGATGTTGCAATATTATGAATAAGGGTATGCGCTCATTGGTCTTCAGATCCGTAGAACTAATAAGAGTTGCCAATCCATTCTTGCTAGCATCAGATTACAGATCATAGTTTGATCACTTGAAGATTGAACGAAATGAATGCCTTCCTCTCAACACACTTGATCAATTATTTCACTATAAAAACCTTCATGTGCATTATTTTGGTCATGGAGCTTGATCATTGATTCCATGGTAAAGGTGTATTTATTATCAACTTCTGATCTAATTCTAAGGACCCTTGTTCTAACATTGTTCTTTTGTTTGCTAATGAATCAACCATTGCACGAAATGAATGCCTTCCTCTTAACATACTTGATCAACTATTTCGCTTTAAAAACCTTCATGTGCATTATTTTGGTCATGGAGCTTGATCATTGATGTCATGGTAAAGGTGTATTTATTATCAACTTATGATCCAATTCTAAGGACCCCTGTTCCAACATTGTTCTTTTGTTTGCTAATGAATCAACCATTGCATTCAGTTGTTTATGCACATGAAAAATTTCAATTTGTTCAAAGTGCTGAATTTGTGAAACTATTCTTTGCAAAGTAGGGAGAAGAGTAGAGCTTTGCAACTCCTTTGCTTTCCACACTCACTGAATTACAATCATTGGATCATTGAATAAGAATTGCAACATGCTATTTTGCACTGCGGGTTTAAAAAATCTACAAAGGTAGAGGGCTTGACCACAAAGATCCATTTGCAGCCTTAAAAGTGGATATTGCAACATATTCGTAGCTAGGTGAAGTCCTTATAGGACAAGGGCTGCAATCTCTTTAGTGAAAAATTGCTTGCTCTATGTGGGGCCTTTGATTTAGTCATTTGTAATGGCTTGACTAGATGGGCAAAGTCCGTTAATTTCACTTGCAATACTTACAATGGAGCAAGTGTGGTAGATTATGTAATTTGCTCGCATGGTTTGTGTGAGAAAATGGAGGAAGTTTTGATTGGAGATCAGTTGTGGGACTTGAAATCAGATCACAAGCCAATTTATTTATGTTTCTCTTGGATTGGAAAGAAACAATTAGAGTCAAAAATTCAGCATGTCCAACAAAATCTCCCACAGGGTAGGATTCTTTTGACCCCAAAAAATTGTAATACCTTCAAAATGATGCTAGAGAGGCTCTTCGAGAAGGAGAAAATTACAATTCACAACCTTCATAGTCATGAATTAACACATTTAATTCAATGCGCACTTGCAAAGTGCAAAAGAGAAAAAATTAAGAAGTCTGAAACAAATTGCTTTCCGGTTAATGCTTGGTTTGACGAGGAATGCAAAAAGGCAAGGAGAATGTGGAAAGAGTCAAACAAGGATAACATAAAACTCAAAGCTTACAAGCAGTTATTAAGCAAGAAAAAGGTCGATTTCATGGTTTCAAGGAGAGAAGAACTAATCTTCCTTGGGAAAAATAATCCCAAATTATTTTGGAAGGAGCTCCAACTGAAAAAGATACAAATTGGAAATAATATTACAGCTTCTAAATGGTTTGACTATTGAAGACAACTCTATGAGCAGGTTCCCAAGGTTGACCCTCCCCCCTTGGTCAACACTGATACTAAACCCTTCACGATACAAGAGGTAGAGATGGGTATCCAGAAGTTGGGTGTTGGAAAAGCAAAATACTTAGCTGAAATCCAAGCAGAATATTTAAAGTGGGGCTCAAAGATTCTTGCACCTCACATTACAAAAATCTTCAACAACATCATACAACAAGGGCTCCCCACAGATTGGACAACTAGTCTGGCAATACCTCTTTTCAAGAGTAGCGACGTCAATAATCCCTCCAATTATAGGACCATCATGATAAACCCTTTGTTTGCAAAGCTATTTGGAAGCATGCTAGAAAACAAAATTATCAAGTGGGTAGAAGAAAGAGATAAGCATGCTAAAGGGCAAGCAGGTTTAGACCTAAACATTCCATAGTTGATTATTGTATAACTTTAAGGCACATCATTGAAAAAGTTTGGGAGAAAAAGGAAGAAGCCTTTTGTTGCTTTGTTGATTTTAGAAAAGCGTTTGACTCGGTTCCTAGGGACAAGCTTTGGCATAGAATGGAGGAACTTGGGGTTCCTAAACATTTGAGAGTAGTTGTGCATAGGCTGTATGAAGAGGCAAAAGTCAAAATTAGAACTTCAGTAGGCATTTTTGAAAGTTTTAGAAGAGATAACGGGTTCAAGCAAGGTTGCCCAACCCTTTTTGGTTTATATATCGACAAGCTCGAGGAGTGGTTAAATTCGCAAGGGGGTGATGGTATCTATTTGGGCAAGTTTGTTATAAGGCTTCTTTTGTATGCAAATGATCTTATTCTGATTGCTAAATCGGCTCTTGGTTTGCAAGAGCACTTAATATCCCTTGAGCATTTTTGTAGAAGTGTGGGGATGCAAGTCAATATCAGCAAAACGAAAGTAGTGGTCTTCTCTAAGAAAATAAAACATAACCAGCATAAGTTCTACTTTGAAGGCAACATTCTGGAAGAAGTTGCGGATTACAAATACCTCGGAATTGACTTCAACAAAAATCTAAGCTGGAATGGTTGTAGAAAGAAAAGAACTTTGGGGAGTTGGAAAGCATTTTATGCTTTTTAAAATAGGTGTAGAGAGGTAGAGTTATGGGACTGGAAAACCACTCAAACTCTTTTTGGGCTTCTAGTGATTCCGGTGATTCTTTATGGTTGTGAACTATGGGCCAGCAGTACATTCGACATGCAGTGAAGACAAATTGAGAAAATTCAGAAGTGTTTGATTACAAACAAATTTAAGATTAAAAGTGCAGTTCCTTATGATATCTTGTTAAGTGAATAGGGACTGCTCCTATTGAAGCAATTGCTATGGTGCGAGTCATAAGGTATTTAAAAAACATGAGCAAATGGAAGAGGCTAGATGGCCTAAGGTTGTCTTTAATGATAGATTGTGCAAGAGAAAAAAAAATTTGGATGCAACAAAATAACAAATGGTTTAGTAAATGGGGTATTTGCTTGAATGCGTGTCCCATAAATAGCAAAGAGATAAAAGCTTTTGTTATGGAAAAGTTCCACAAACGTACTTGGGATAAGGAGCTAGAAAGAAAGAAAAATTACTATATTGAAGTGTTTAATCCCACTCATAGTCATCAACCAAAAGCATACATAGAGGCCAATATCTCTTAGAGAGCCAAAATTCTTATTGCTTAGTTAAGGACTAATTCTCATCAACTCCGTTGTGAAATAGGGTGTTGGAAAAGGCCAAAGGAAGTGTGGGAAGAAAGAGTATGCATTTTTTGTTCTTCTAGAAAAGTGGAAACAGAAAAACATTTCATTTTAGAATGTGAGGCCTTCAAAGACAACAAGGAAAGTTATGCAGATACGCTGGCAGCTGGCTCTTGGTATAATCTATTTAGCGAGGGGTTTGTCGAGAAGCTTGGAGCATTTATTTTGAAGCTTCATAGAAAAAGAGCTGAATACATCAAGCATATGAAGAAACAATCTGTCTCATAGGTTATCTTTAGTCTCGTGAACCTTGTCCTGAGGATGAACCACATTAGTTGGTTCTAAACGTCGACCCAATCCTTTCAATGTGATTAATTTGGAACACTGCTCTCTAAATTTATTTCTTTCTTTCCCCTCACATTGAGATCTTGAAGATTTACCTTTTTATTGCTAATTCCAAACCTTGCCATAGTGTAAGATATTTAACTAATTGTTAGATATATCACCCAAACTTCAAACATATTGTATCTCTATTTGTTTATTAGGGCTAAAAATAACCCCTCCCTTACCAACCCTTTATTTACTCTTTGTTAAAAATTATACCTCCAAATAAATTAAACCACCACCTGTCCACTTTTCATACCATGATCGTTGTATATTCAAAAGGTCATTCCCCGTTTTCTTTGGAATTTTCTTTGTGAACAAAACTGTGTGGGCGAGGGAAAAAAAAACATGAATGAGATAAAACATTTTAATCACGTCCATGAGGCAAAGCAGCCCATGGAACCCACGCGTAACCAGCAAAGCCCAAAACACCGCCCCTAATTCTCCTTTTCAACTATGCATGGTACGTCAACTCATAGGATGGCTAGAATTCAATAATCGAGACTAGCTCAAAGCATTCGACACGTATGGCTTCAAGGTTTACTGTCAAAACGCTGCCTTGGCCGAGTTCGGCAACCTTGTTCAGGAATTTTCTGATGCATATGTTCTACAGTGTTCGGTTACAGGATATGTAGCCAGTCGTGACCAGGCCGGCAACCTACCTGCCCAGCGAAGAGGAAGTCCAGGTTCAGATTTTCTGTATTATTAATTTTTTAAATTCTCCATTCCAACTTTCACATTATGTCAGTCAATTTTCCCAGTCCCCTTTGGAAATATTGTGAGAGGAGAAGTAGCCCCAAGGGTCGAGGTGGATGTGCAAAAGTTCAGTGTACACTTTGTCAGGCTAATTGGCAAGGCAGTTATACGAGGGTTAAAGCCCATTTTATGCACATTCCTGGCAAAGGTGTTGGACCTTGCAAAGGGCCCACAGATAAACTGGCAGAAGCACAGAGGGAGCAAGAAAGGTCTGATGCTATAGCTCTTTCCAAGGCTCGTCCAAGTCATCCTGGAAGTTCATGCTCAGTTGAGTCCAATCCATCCAATGCCAGTGGTCTAGGGAAGGACAAATTGGAAAGGGAGATACAAGAAAAGGAGAACCATCTGCAACAAGTAGTACGTGGCTTAGGCAAATTATATGAAGAAAAAAGATTAGCAGAAGAGGACTCATTTGTAAATAATTGTGGTTTGGAACATGGGAAACTGGAGAAGACCTTGGGAAAGAAGCATAAAGAGAACATTATTTGTTCTTATCAGGAAACTGTGCAAGCTCTGCAAGAAAAGTTAAGAGACTTTGAGCAGCAACAGAGGGAATTTCAAACATTAGTCAAGAGGGAAGTTCAGAAAGAAGCAGCTCAAATTCGTTCCACTTTGACAGGTGTTATTCACTCCACTTTGACAGATGTTCTTGGACTGGACCGACGAGAAGATCTTGTGGCCGGAGCACAAAAGCTAATTAAAGAATTGAGGGAGCACAGGAAAATGAAATGTCAGTTAAGGTCGAATCAGTTTATGTTAGTAGTTAGTCCAGATGTTCAACAGTGCAAAGAGGAGGCACAAAGCAATAACAAGGGATTAAGTTCTCATATGGATAGAGATAAGAGAACAGGTGCTCGAAGTCATCTACTTCTTACAAGAAATACCGAGGCTCTGCATTGTTCTATTTGTATGGAGGAGTGGACGACTGCAGGGGATCATCATATATGGTATGTGTAGAGCTGTGGGAAGAGGGCAAAACCTGCAGCATTTTCTCTACCTTCCAATATCTTTAACACGATTTTCTATTAGTAAAACACTATTTACAACATAAATTCTTGACGATAGGGTTGAATCTTTGCTTCTCAAGTGTTGCAAGTTTCTCCGGTTTCTCTCTTCTTTACTGATTTTTTCAGAGTTGCTCAGGTTGTAGATATCAGTTCCAAGTTTATGCCTGCCTGTATTTTCCTCGATATCTTTGATAAGTTTCTTTCTGCACCCGACTATATATTCCCCGAAATGGTATTTGCAACGTTGCTTCTTCTAATACTATTGGTGAGGAAGATTACTGAAAGTCTACGCTGTAATGTTATGTGTAGAAGTGTCGAGTATAGATGGAGTTACAGGTGGTAGAAGTTTTCAATTTGTTAGGAACTTGCGCCTGTGTACTTTATAATCTTATGCATATCTGAAAAGAAATGAAAACATAAATGAACAGAACTGATCTCACGCAAATTCTATTGCTTTCTTTTCCTTTTTCTTTCTTTGTACTGTGGAAATAACTTTACCTTACAACTTTTTTTACAATATAAAACAGAAATGCTTCCCTGGTCACACGTAGGCTATTGTGGTGTAGTTATCGCAGAATTAATCATAAAATTTGGCCCTATTTTTACAATATAAAACAGAAATGCTTCCCTGGTCAGACATAGACTATTGTGGTCGAGTTATGGCAGAGTTAATCATAAAATTTGGCCCATCGTGGCAGAGAAAACGACAAAAATTGCCATTTCTAAAAAGGAATTGTTTGAGAGACAAAACCAACACTCTCCAGGCTTGCCCGAGATTATGCGGGGCAATACAATTTTAGCAAGGGTTAGCTAGTGGCTCACAGATCAGGGCATCCCAACTGTCACCTTTGTTAACATCTTCTCTTTTCTCTGTCTCTAATGTCTATGATAGCCGATTTTAACATCGGTTACTTGTCCAAGTACAATGAGGTTCATACCACAGCTGGCAGACCTAGATTGATCCCTAGAGCATGCTGGAGCGCTAGAATGAGTGTCCTTTGCCTATTCCTTGCCTTTACCACTTTACCTTGTTAGGAACAACTGTTCGACTCTTTGACCATTTGGAGGATCCCTCATCTTGCTTGACCTAATTGGTTGTGTATGGGATGTCATCCCAATGGAAAATCAAATTCCGTAAGTGGTCTACCCTGTCATGTTACTCACAATTTCTGTGTTATCCCAGCCCAATTTTGTATTACGAGGGATAATAATGATATCAAGGGTCATTGGGGTTAAGAGTTTAGTAGAGCAAAGTAGCTTTTATAACTTAAAATAAACTTTAAAGTTATAAAGTTAGTGTGTTACATTATTCTATCCCACATGCAAAAGGCAGCATGTAATAAAGGGGAGAACCAACTTTAAATAGGCCTTCAGGCCTTAGAGTAAGGCATTTTAGGGTTTTGAGGGATCTTGTGGGTTTGTTTTGAGGTTAAGTGTGATGACCATACATTGCTTAAAGATTGTGGGTCTGAAGTTAATTTTGTTGATGCTCTCTCTAGCATTAATGAGTTTACTGTTGCAATTCTGCTATATCGGTGTCTATTACTAGTATTTATTGTTGTTTCTGTTGTTGTGTTTATTGGTGTAACTTTATAGTAACTATTGTCATAGTTGTTGTCGGCACCCTACTATTTTCAGACCACAGCCAACTTCATCTTCTTATCTCTTTTGGAATCAGATTTGGCACTCCTTTTCAGACCACAGCCAAGAACTTTCAATCTCCCTGGCCTGGAATGAGGCGAACCAAAGACCTTCTTCTTCTACAAGGGAAAGGGACAGGGTTTCACTTGTTTTAGTCATGGATGCCATTGACTCAAGGAACGAGATGCGTGATTCACCGAAGCGATGAGACCTTGGAAGCGTTAAGCGGGTTCTAAAGACCCAAGGTTCATTATTATGGCTCACCCATAAAGGAAGGTGAGTTCCGTCTTCCTGGAAGAATCTGCAGGAAAATGAAATTCTTTATAGGCCCACTCACTCTTCGATCTTTGCGAGTGAGAGCTAAAGGCGCGGGACTTGCCTTGGTAACACCCTATGCCCTCATCCCTGGAAACTTTCACTCAGCCTTTGGAACAGCCTTTGGAAATGCCTTAAACTCCGCCTTTGGAACCTCTGCCTATTACCTATGCCTTGGGTGGAATATGGTAACCTAATACCTACTGCCTTTTGTGGTGGTGGACTAGCCCTGGTAACGCATCAGAACTACTCCTTGGGAAACATCCCTATCTATCTTGGGACCCTCTGCCTCATACCTACGGGGCCGCCTCATATAACTACTCCTTGGGATCCTGACACTCAGCCTTTGGAACAGCCTTTGGAACCTATCATCAGACGCCTTGGGAACTGAAACTCTGCCTTTCGTATAAGCTTCTTTTGAATAAGATTAAGATTGGTTTTCATTCAAGTGAGTTAGTGAGCATCCTCAATCCTCCTTCAAGTGAGCATCTCCCATTCTTTCTTTGAGCAAGTGAGTATCTTATATTTATGAAAGGTAGCGTTCCTTGCTTTCCTAACGTCAAGCAAGCACTACGTTCCTTGCACTAGGAAGCGCAAGCCCCTCCGGGACCTTCTTTTCTATTGCTTCGCTAGAGCTGGGCCATCAGGTCAGGTAGGCTCAGGTGAGGCAGAATCAGGTAAGCTCAGGCAGGTGAGGCGGGCTCAGGTGGGGACCGAGGTTGGTTCAGGTTGGGACCGAAAGACAATATATCTTATTAGTGGCTGGTACTGACTTAACTACTTTCTTTCATTAGGTGAGCATTCGTAAGCGTAAGGCGTACTAGCCGTCAGATAGGGACCTTTACAAAGCTTGATTTATTGATTGATTCGCCTCATATATATTGATATTGATAACGTACTTTCACCAATCCTTATTTGAAGGGACGACGTGTACTTTCATCAGCATCCTCATAGTTAATTCAGGGTAGGATACTAATAGCACTGATGATTGCTTAAATGACTTGCCTAGCGAGCATATTTCTATTTATACCAATCTATATAAAGCTGGACCGTTCTTTACCTTCAGGCAGGGTCAGGTGAAACAGGCTCAGGTGAGGTAGATTCAAGTGAGACAGGTGAGGTGGGTCAGGTAGAGATCGCAATAACATATATATATATTTTATTACTAGTACTTACCTAATCACTTTCATTCAAGAGTGAGCCATAAGCGTAGAAGGTAAAGACCAATTAGACCTGCCTATGTAGGGCACCCTAACTCATCCATCGTCGTCATTGCATTCACTTGAGGTAATAAGGATCCTCATTGTAGCGCCTATTCTCTTTAGTAAGAAGCGTAAGATAAGGGAAAAAGAAATGAAAAACCCTATCGGGAAGGACCCTATCGGGAAAGAAAGGCACTGAACCTGACGGAACACAGTTACTACTGAGCTGCTGAACCATAAGCACCTGTATAAGACAGGACAGTAGGAATCCCAACAGCACTACAAGCAGAGACAGCTTGCCTACCCCCTTACCAATGGTATTAACCCATTAGACATAGACATGAGGTAATTTTTTATAGGCTCACCCATCGGAGATAATTCCCCGTTACCAGTTGGACGTGACCAGCCGTAGATCCCCCGTGCCTAGGAATTAGGTGATGGTTATCCCACGAGTAAATTGAACCTTTAGGTGCTCGACCAAAAGGGAGAGGAGAGGATGCGTAAGCAGGCTCGACTGGCCGCCATCACCTTTAGGTGCTCGACCATAAGGGAGAGGAGAGGGCCGCCATCGAGAGGATGCGTAAGCAGGCTCGACTGGCCGCCATCACCGGTAGGGGCTCGACCATAAGGGACGGAGTCACTCACTATTCATATGGTGAGTGATTTATCGCTCGACCATATGAATAGTGAGTGACTCCGTTAATAGTCCAACAAACACCAAAACAAGCAGAGAGAGGATATCACCCCACTTGTCCTAGTGTGACCTCATGTTATAACTTCATCTTTATCTCTTTTGGAACCAGACTTGGCACTCCTTTTCAGAACCAGACTTGGCACTTGATCCATTTTGGATCGCGAGTTAATCACAGGAATCATGGGAATTAATATATTCAAGAAGAATACCATGTCAATTAATGGTTCCTTGAGAGAGTTCTGATTTCCAAGTACGATGATGTCAATGAAGAGACAAAACCTCTGGATTGGATAGGCAAGCTGCACATTTCATTCAATCATGTCCTATGGAGAATTAACAGAATATTCAATTTGCCACCCTACACCTGGAAGGACTTACATTTTGTCGGGGAAAATGAAGGAAGATGAATGGGATGAAGGTGATCAACTGTAAATAACTACTTAGGATGGATTTGTGATTGTGTTTTATCACAACTTGTGAGGACTCCACCCAAAAATGTTGCTTCTTGCTCCTCAAAGATGTTGAGATGTTCTACTCTTTGCAGGTAATCTCAATTGGTTAGAGTTCAGTCAATCGATTGACTAGTCGGGTAAGACGGCTAGGAATGAACTTCTACAAGTTTTGTCGGGAACAATCAACTAGGACAACAAGTCGACAGGATTATAGAAGTCAAGTCGATGAGATTGTCAGTTGAGAGTAGTTACATTAGTTGAAGTTGAAGCACAGTTGAGCAATTGACGAAAGCCGATAATCCATTGGAGTAGTCGAAGGTATCATAGTTGGGCATATGGGCTTCCTTCAACTCCTGATTTGACTAATAAATCTGCATTGGGATCAACCCACCCAACTCCATAATATCAAAATCAACATCAAACTCTCTTGGTTGGAACTTGGATCTCCTCTGCCCATTTTGAAGTTGGATCAATATCATCAAACACAATGGGATTTGTATCTGGTCTTTTGTTCAACAATTAGTTGCACCTTAGTTGAAGGCTGTACCGCACAAATACAACATGATTTAATCATTTTTGTCCCAAATAATTTCTCTTCTTTGTGTGAATTTGTTCAAAAATAGACCAATTACTCACACACCCAGAAGCATTGCAAGTTTGTTGGAGGACTCTAATTGCAAACTTTTGCAATTAAGGACATTGATTGCCAAGTGACTCCCAATAATGTGCTACAAAGACAAACTAAAGTTAGTTCATTGTTCAACAATTTAGATTGTGAGTTTGGCATGGTTGATCGACATCTCTTGCAATCTTTGCTAGGTTTTTGCCATAGGTACTTGTGGCCCTAGTCAAAGCTCTAATTTGTTGATGTATTTCTTGCTGCTCAGACTCATTGGGGACCATGTGTTCCAAGCACTTGCACAATCCATCTTTTGACCTCCCCAATCTGATTTTCTCCTAACCAAGCTTTATAATCATACCTTGGGTTAAGGAAATACCCGTCTATATGTATAGGATGATGGAGTTGATTGTTCCATCTATTATCAATGATCTCTTAAATAGGCCCATATTTACCTACTCTATCCTTGTAGGTTGCTCTTATATGCTCTTTTGCCTGATCGAGAGCCTCATAGATGGGCCTGCCAATTTTCATAGGCTCTGATATTTTTTGCAAAAAGTGTTGTCAAAAACTTTCTTTTTGGTGTCTTTTCTATCCTATCTACGAGCCCACCGAGATACATTCCAATCATCATTGGAAAACATTTTTTTGCAAGTTTTGTTACTGGGAAGTTAGAGATTGCAACGTGAGGAAGTGAGTTGCAAATTTTATGATGACAATCCTAACAAGTTCCTTGCCCCCAATGTTTTTCCTCATTAGATTCAATAGCATGAGTGGTTGTAGAATCTAGATGTATTTTGTGATATACTTGTCATGTTCTACAACATTCTTCACCTAATCCACTTTGCCTCTGTCCTCAATGAGGTCTATGCAATGCGCAACACATGGGGTCCAAAATATGGTGCTATATTTGGACTTTATCATATTTCTAGCAAGAACATAATTTGAGGCATTATCTATGATGAATTGCACAACATTCTGCTTCGCCACTATCCTAACTATCTCATCCAAAAGCTCAAATGATAGGTTTGCACCTTTCACCCTATTAGATGCATCAATTGATTTTCAAAAACATGGTTCCTTGAGGGAAAGAGACAAGGAAATTTATCATAGTATGGTTCTTTCCATCAATCCATCTGGTCCATGACTCTTTTAACTCTTTTAAATATTCATTAATAGACAAAACCTTTTTTTACAAAAGAGATCCCCTCAAGTCATGCATACTAGGGCCTTTGAAGTTGTTCCTTGTAGCTATAACAAAGTCCCACATTGCTTAGTAATAAGGTGAGTGGGTAGCATTAAAGGGGAGATATGCATCATACCACCATTAGTCAATGTATAGAAAAGCAACTTCTGTGCATTGCTTTTCCAATGAGTATCTAAGGTGGGTTGAATTAGACTTGGTTCAGAAGTAGTGGCACTAGTAGGGATAGAGCTAGGGGGAGGTGCGAAATAACTCTTAGTGTTCATCCTCTTTTTACCTTTGGGTTGATTGTGAGACCTAAGAGGGGGAGGAACATAATGGAAGGGGTCATGGACATTGGTGGAAGGGATAGAGGAAGTGTCTTCCTAAAAACACTAGGACTCACCTAATAATTCAACAATAAATTTCACCCTTGCTTTGGTGTTTAAGCTGGAGGGAAAAAACTCTTCTGATTAGCTGTGTCTAAAGTGTCTTCCTAAAAACACTAGGACTCACCTAATAATTCAACAATAAATTTCACCCTTGCTTTGGGGTTTAAGCTGGAGGGAAAAAACTCTTCTGATTAGCTGTGTTTAAAAACATAGGTAATCAGCGAGGTTAAAAAACCTCCTAGGATGGAATTCGTCATCAAATTATAGGCTTACCTAGGTTGTTACATAGACTCAAGGTTTTACTAAGATCATTTACATTATATAACTTGCAGAATGGGATGACCATGACACACGTACTGTTGATATGTGATCCGATCCTTGTTGAAAAAGTTGGTACTTCCGCTTCCCTGTAACCTTGACAATTTGAGTGCAACAGGTTGGTTTAAGCAAAGTCTTTTTATGACAAAGAGGGGAAATAAACAGGTTTAATGACCACCTTGCACAATTCTCTGGGCACGATGCAAGACCTTGCTCAACAGCCCCAATAGATGCCAAGCATCGAGCACAATTGGACTTTGAAGAGCCTAAAGCCAAAAAACAAAGGTTAATGTTTGAAATTGGGTCTTCTTTAAATACAGAAGGATCTCAAGGATCTTCTGCAAGTGCAACTGAAACTGATGTTTCTAGCCCAGTGCTTTCTTTTGTTCCCACACAACCCAACACTGGTGGTGGTAATCTGCATGTTTTCCTTTGTTGCTTATACTACACCTATTCAAAACTACCTTGGAGAGCATGGATTGGAAGAAAAGTGACCATAAACAAGTTGGAAATCCATATCCAAATTTTAGTATAATTTTGGTATTCCTTTCAATGCTGCTAGCACCCCATATTGGCAGGTGATGATTGATGCCATTGCCATTTTTGGAATTGATTTTTAATCCCCTACAGATGAAATTCTTAGGACTAATTTGTTCTCCGAGCTTTGTGATTGAGTTCTGGTCGTCTGTTGTGAATCTTAGACAAAACTGCTTGCATGATTGTGTCTGATGGGTGGACAGATACAGGTCTGAGTGAGGTTGGGGGTGATGCATCAATTCTCCATTAGTGTACCCGTGTGTGTAATAGTAAATTGAATCTCGATGGTGAATTGGGTGCATTGAATATGGACATTGGCACAGATCCATATAAGCCCAGATTAATGTGCATAGCCCAACTTCAGTTGGCACTGTTCTGTTTGCAGTTTTCAAGTCCTTTACATCATGCTACCAGAAACCAAGTAATTTTTCCTTCTTAGAGCAAAACGGTTTTTGATTTACTAGAGATATCAAAATTCCGAAAGCTAATTTTGAAATGTGGAAGCGCAGCTCCCTTGCCTGTGGACACATGTTTGGCATGTCTTGTATTAGACAGTGGCTTCAGCGACAAGAGAACAATATTGGTAAGGTAAGAATGTTCAAGTTTGCAAATTGTTGATTTCCCTTGTGTGATGTTTAATGTAGGTAAGAATGTTAAAGTTATTGAAGAAGATAATCAAATTTGTATTATTCCTTTTGTGAGTAAATCTTGAAGATTTTAATTTTGCATTTCTGCAAAAATGTGTAGTGCCCGCAATGCAATGACAAGGCTGAGCTGAGGGACATCAGAATTCTGTATGTTCCAGTTATAGCTGTCACTGGTCTAGAATAATGACACTCAATTTTCTTTTGTTATAACATCTACAGTTTCCTATCATCCTTCGAGCTTCATTCTGCATACATCAATCAATAGGTGATTGATTTATTATGACTAAAGACATCGAAAACAGTTTCCAAGTGATATTAGTAGCCCTTTTAACAAGAAAACACTGGACCAGTTTTACCAACTGCTATGATTATCAAGGATTAATTTCCAGGATTGCAGAAGTCAGTTGAAGAGAGCCTTTTTTCATGTATTTGTAAGGGCACTGCCTCCATGGATTCTGTAAATATATGTTTGGCAAAGACTAATGGTTCAAACTCTGAAGATGATACGCTAAGAAAAACTTGCACAATGTTAAAAGTGTTATTGCAAGCTCTTTTAAGTTCTTTGATGCAACTGAACCTTATTTGTTTCTGAATTTTGGATTCAGCGACATAATTTTTGTTTCTCAATGCGGTGTTGCAAATCAGAAATGATAGTTTGGATGGGAAATTGTTATTAGTACCATAGTTATCCAACCTCTGCAGATTCTAACTGAAT
Source organism: Pinus tabuliformis (assembly GCA_031772625.1). Classification (NCBI taxonomy): domain Eukaryota; kingdom Viridiplantae; phylum Streptophyta; class Pinopsida; order Pinales; family Pinaceae; genus Pinus; species Pinus tabuliformis. Next base: position 1,603,547,138 of record CM062817.1, on the reverse strand, counting down.
TGTTGTGGAGATTAGCCAAGGCCTCAATAATAATAGTTGGCTGTTTTTTTCAGGCTTTCTTGACTCTCTGTTATGCAGTTGAATCATAATTTTGTTTAGCACAACAATGTTTGTTTACTGGTCATGCATTTCCATTAATAGTTGGCTGTTTGTTGCACGCCCTTGAATCTCTGTTATGCAGCTGAACCATATCTGACTCTAAATTTTGTTTAGCACAATAATGTTTTTTTAGTAGGTGTACACTAACAATCAGAAGGCACAGTTTGCTTGGGAGATTGTCGTTAGTATTATGGTTAGACAGCCTTTCTGATATCCTAAGTTTTTGAGGAGATTGACCAAGTCCCGAGTACTTGTTACTTCATTTCATTACTCTTATAGCCTAGGTGGGCTTAAATGACTAATTATGATCTATACCGTGTTAGATATTTAGTAATTTAAGTAGGATTAAAAGTATAAGAAAAAATATATAATAACAAGAATATATTTTTAAGGTCAAAACGTAGCCAGACATCAAATTCATATATGAGACTCCTTGTTTTGGTTAGGATTAGTTATAACAATTTTTCTTATGAGTACTATTGATGTACATATGTCATTTTTTTACATGTTCTAGGTATCGAATATACAGTTGTCCAAACCCAGTTGTATTGTTATGATAATGTCATGTGAAATCAATCTCTAATGGAGGACATTTAAAAACGTTATGCTACTACTCAAGAGTCATGATTGCAATCATTCTCCAAATTATTATGGCATAATTGAAGGTCTAATGCCTTCTTAGTTTCATTAGCCTGATCTATACCTTTTTGACTAGACAGATTATTGCTGTGTAGAGTTGTATCTTGTTTTTGTTTTTTAAGGTTTTTGAAATGTTTTGTCATATGGATGTGAACGTTATGTTTTATAACTCTTTATCAGGATTTTTAATCTTATGCATATAGTTTGCCACTTTTGAAGTTTTTTTTATTGAACATTTAGGTTCATATACTTACAAATTTGATCATTTTTTATTGACATCAGTTTTTGCTTCTTAATTCGATGGAAATTTATCTGGGGTATCATGATGAGACCTTATTAGTTTGTAATTAGATTCATTTTTGAGAACACATAATGTCCCATGAATCGTTTCTTTTTTCTTTTAATGATAACAAATGCACCATGAGACCTTATATTCATTCTTTTGGAGCACATAATGCCTAATGAATCATTGCTTTTAATGATAACAAATCCACTTTTTCGATTAAGCAAAACCACTACGAGTATAGCACCCTAGCCATACATGTTGGGTAGAGTTAAGCTTACAGTAAAAAGGTATGCCTATGCCTATCCTGAGTAAGGCTTTCCATATATTAATTCTTTGAATCTCCCATGGCCACCATTTGTTGAAAGTGAGTTTTCTTGGTCCCATTCAGTGTTTTTCTTGTTATAGAGAATGTCCTTGAAGCATTAAAACCTCTCAAATTAAATAAAATCATCAAGTCCCAGTTGCCACAAAATTTAGCAGGACTCGTAAGGGGACTCAAAGATTGCCACTATTACCTTAATGATATTCCTACTATTTTTTAGTGAAATTTCACCACAAGGTAGGTTTCCTAGGGTTCAAGCTGATGAAGATATAAGCTAGGTGAAGACACTCTATGATGGACAAAAGGCTCAATTCTTCTTAATAAGGAGTAGTGTATAATGCACCTTGACTAGATAAAGATGTATGATCTAGGGTTTTTTGATATGCAACAACAAAGGATTACCAAGACATAAAAGTTAAAGAAAGGGTTTGCTAGAAGATTAAGTCAACAAAACAATAGAGCAAACCCTCAAACTAAGCCTTAAGTTGAAGCAATGCTAGGGTTTGGGTTTCCAAGCCACAAGTTTATCGAGAGAAGGATGGGGTCAACCCTCCTATGGGAATATTTACCATTAATAAGACTAGATTTTGCATTTAAAAGGAGTAAGGATATAAATGATAGTTTTTTCTTCCACAAACACTCATCCACAATGCCCTAAATTAGGCCAGCCCTAGGAAAAAACCCTAGCAGCTTGCCTTAAAAGGCTTAGGAAAAGTAAACATAAGAGAAATATTTAAATTTTGAAGGGTTTTGATCAACAAAAAATTCACAATGCCTAATCGAACTTGGGTGATGGATTTTTATGGAAATTTTTAGAGATAAGTGAAAAATGATTGGAGTAAGGGGGGAACTGTGTTTTCAACTTTGTAAAACCCTAACTATCTTTTTTTGAGGGGATAAATTAAATAGGAGATGCACACTAGGGGTTCTCCTATGGACTTCAAGGAAGAAGTATTTTAACATGCAAAAAATAACCAAGGTTTGCCACAAATAATTTGCATTTAGGCATGCATCATAGAAAAGCCCTAGCAATAATTCAATTACATATAAAACAATGAAAAATATGCAATACATTTACACTTCTTCCATGAAAAGACCACCTTTCAATCCCAAAAGGAGATCTCCAATACATAAGCCAATCTCCAATAGCAAAAGCTCCATAAAAATCACATCTCCACATGTAGCGAATTCAATAGAGGCTAAACACGCCTTAGAAGAGGGGCCAACAATGAAGTATGATGATGAAAAATGACAAGTGAGAGATACTCTATATGTATGATGTCTATCCCTCACTTTCACAACATAAAGTTAACCTCCAAGCCCTACAACAAGTTTAATTTTGAGTGTTCATCAAGATAAGGGGTTACAAACCAACACCATAGCTTAAAATAATAAAAGTATGCCATAAAATCACACACATGTGGTTCGATATCCACCACAAGCATGATGTCATGCCCTTTTTAGACAATAAATTCCGTGTAAGTGCATAGATGGGCTAGTGGGATGTTCCATCATCATAATCAAATCCAATACTTAAGGGGAATCCCTCAAGAAGTGCCTCAAAAATGCATGATGTGGGTTCCCTACGTGACTTCTCAAAGCAAACAAGGGTGAGTGGCATCAACTCTCTCTAGCATTGTGGCCCCAAGTGCTAGTATAAACCCTCCCTTGTCATCCTTGGGATGACCATTGTCATCTGGACTTTAGATCAAGTCATTCCCACCAAATAGTGTCAAGGCCAACTTGGGGGCATGTTGGGTCTGCTAGGGACATCATCAAGAATCCCCAACACCAAGCAAGAGGATCTTAACGCTTCAACATGTGGGGTTGCTATGAGGTGTCAATGATATGTTGGAATCATCAAAGCATCAAATGCTTTGCTCTAAAGTGGAAACACTACATTTGCAAGGTCATCACTGCATTATGGAAATGTAAAATGATCTGGATATGATGTGTAGTGGAGACATGAAATGTGCCCTCGAGACCTTTGCTGCTATGTGAAGGACCACCTGGGAAAAACATCTCAAAATCAAGTAAAAGTTACAAGTCATTAGGACAATGATCATAGATGCATCATAGTGTAACATACTTAATTATTAAGAACATAATAATACTTCAAATTGGAATCACCTTCAAACATGCAACTAGACCAAGTCTTGTAAAAGTTTTCCCTACGTGTGTTAGGGATGGATAGATGGGAAACCCTATTAGGTGCTTTCAAGCCCTAATAGAAGGTGACATGTCCTAGGTCAACCCTTCAATCTGTAAGTGTTTGTGGTAATGTGGCAATGGAGAGGAAAAACTTCATGGCAAGGTGCCATGGCCATGGGACTAGTTGATGGAAGTCCATCATCTTGAGTGTATTGATGTATGGAGGGAGCAATCATGGAGGCATGAGTTATCCCTTTCATCGACTTGCCTTTTCCACCCCTACGATGCACCTTTTACTTCTTTTTGATAATGCTTTGATAGGGAGCATAACTTAGGTGTCCAAGGTTTCTTTTAATGATATGACATTTATTTACCCCTTAATGATGACTCATCTTCTCGCTCATCAGGGTTGGGATATGCAAGGATTCTTCTATTCTTGATGAAGCATTGTATGATAAGGAATCAGGTGACGACTAATGAGGTGGGTAGAGCTCATGCTATGCCTTTTCTCACGTGCTAAATAAAATCAGAGCCATCTTTTGCATTTTAACTTTTCTTGTTCTTTACTTGTGGCCATCTTATACTTTTACCTTTATTTTAGCTACATGAACCTCCAAGGAAAAGTTTCTAGTCTAGACTTAAGGATGAGGATATGAGGGTGTCAATCCCATTGAATTAGTGACAACAAACAAGAACGATAGATATGAAATTAGGGTAATGGTAGAAAGTGGTAAAGTATGGAAAAGTTATGGACATGCTACTTCAATCCATATTTCACAAGTAGTTCCCCTCCTATAAACCTAAGTCCTCAGAGGAGGTCCCATTGGACTAGGGTTAAAAACGAACCCCCTGGTAAGGTGAGAACATGTTTATAGTCAAGATTGGTCAATCATCCATATGACCCTTAATTCATATTAGAATGCCCAAAACATTAAGTAAAAGCACGTAATTGTAAAAAGGTTAAAGCACCCACTGAATGGTGACCCACTTTTCTTTAAGAGAAATGTTGGATGGTGAGAGGCATCCGACCAGTGCGAATGGTCCAAAAATATGGCATATCATCATATATTGGGAAATGTAGTGTCATTGGTTGGCTAACTGTCCAAAGGATGAGATTTTTTTTTGCTATGGGGTAACCCACTGTTTGGTGGGTAACATTTGGCTCCAAGTTAGGGACATATGCTCATAGTAGAGTGCATGATCCATATGCTTGATCGGGGAGTTCGTGAGAACCCCAACAATCCATGGGCTCGCAGACTTGTTACCTGCACACTCAAATCAACTTGTTTGACAACATGTGAATGGGGTGCTAATTATCGCCCTTGTGATTATATGATATGAAACAAACATTGGAAAGAAAAATTAGCTAACACATTATCATGAATAATGAATAAGTAGGATGCACACACAATAATGCAAACACACAAATGCAATGAAGCTTTCTAAATATAAATGAGTCAGGTTCCATAGGTGTTTTCCTCTCACAGGGGAGGGCAACAATTCACCTTCAAATTTTGTAATGTAGAAATACTCTACCCCTACTTTTCCATGGACCCTAAAAGGCTATTGGTTGTTGTGAACAAGGACTGAACTGCCAACCTTAAAATCGTTTTCTTGCCTTTGAACCCCATTGTTTCTCTCTGATGTTTTGGGATGTCTATTTCTTATTATTGTTTGTAGGGGATATTTTGATTTGATAGAGATTCCCTAATGATGGCTCAACTTGTTTGGGTCTTACAAGAAACTTAGGCTCAATGTGTTTTTTCTCCAAATGTATGTCTTTGGGGTGTGTATTAGTCTTGGCCTTACTAGGATGTTTGGGGAAAAGGAAGGCTCTATATCTTCCACATGCTCAGGCATGTGTAGTTCTCTATGCAAAATGAATGGTTTCCCATCCACAATGGGTATGGTAACATGTGATAAATCCATCTATAATTTACCACCTATACATTCACACCATTCCCTATGCAAGAGCATGCCTCAAGCATCTGGCACATCAATGATGAAAATATCCATTAGCACCGAAATATCCTTATTAGTAGCCAATAACACTTTTAACATCCTTCATTAGGCCATACACAGGGATAGACTTTTCAGTCAAAGCCACACACATTCCTATATGGTCTAGTGATATGCATTTCCAACTGATTCATGACTCATAAAGGCATTACATTTGCTGAGGCACTGGAGTGAAGCATACAATTATTTAAGACTTGATTATTTACCATTAGAGATAACAGGGAATGTGCATGGCCCCCATTTCTTCGACCATTGTACATATTTTGAAGGATCACAAGATGGTCTCTAGACTCCTTTTCAAGGTTAATTGCCTTTATAACTTGCCCTTTTTGCGGTTCAAGTTTATCCATCTCTAAAAGAGGCACTTGCACATTCATCTTTTCTAAAACACTTCTTAATTCAACATCCAAGGACATGTTAAGATTAGGTGCATTAGAATTTTCAATGTTCTTATGAGGTGGGGTGGCCTAGCACTCTTTTGAGGGATACTGATATTATTTCTAGCACCTACTTGAGGGTGGTTTTGTTCATTATTCCTCCCAGAATATTGCAACCCTTTGAACCTTCCTCCCTCTTCAACGACCATGATTGGCTCATCATGATCATTATTAGGTTATTCAGTGGTTTCTTCATGTTATTCTTGAGAAGAAAATAATGATTCACCAAGCAAAGTATTAAATGGAACATTATTATTTATCATATTAAATGTCACAAACTTATCTCTTCTTCCACTTGATTCCATGGGAATTCCTCTTGACTATGGAATTCATTACATGTCTAACACCAAGAGGGTCCTGTGAAAATTTCATCTACACTAAAATCCTATTGTAGCAACTGTAAACTATTCTTCTAATTGTTAATTAATTTTAACAATTTATTTTCTACGACAAATACTGAATAAATCACACTAAAACCTTCACAAACAAAGTATTGCGGAAATGATAGCATTGGAAACTGAGAAAATACTAGCACACAATAAAAATGACACCGTTATTTTTGGACAAATGTCTCTGGAAAATGTTAGTTTTTGGTAGCATCAAATGTGCTCTAGCCATGAAAATTGGTGGAGAGGCTAAGGCACATGAGTTCTAAATAACCCAGAAACCGTTTGGTGAAATTCCACCTGGATTGTATTTTATTAAAATAATTAATATTTTTAATGGGGTTCCTAAATCTAAACTTAAGAAAATTAAAATATTAATGGGTATTAATCAAAATATGGGTGAGAATGATCTAGAAGGCAGATCAAGTCGTGTTTTAATCTTAGCCATTGATTAAAGACTTAATCTCAGTCATTGAAGTCTCAATGAGAAACGTATAAGGAGGCTTCGGGTTCATTTAGAGACACACAGAGAAATTGAGCAAATCGATTTTCTGAGGTGAGAAGTTCTCAGGAGGAAAATAGACTGGGGAGATCTTGCAACAGAGGGGCAGTTAGAATCTGAGAAAAGGAATTTCCGGAGAGTACAATGCAGAGAGGGCAGAAAGACGTCTAGAAGAAGGTTGATGCTGACCTAAGCAGTGCTGACGCAAAGGCAACGCAGTTAGAGAGGGGAAGTCGAGTTTCTGCTGAGGGAATTCAAAGTTCAGTGGCCGGAGGAAAGTTGATTTATCAGCCAGCAGAGGATCCAGAGCAGAGAGGCAGCGTAATGTCCAGGAGGGGTGATGCAGAAGTTGCCCAAGGTGATGCAGTTCGGTGTAGAGGACACGCGGAGGGTGACGCAGAGCCTCCAGAGCTGAAGGATAAATCACTGATTCTCCGGTGACATGGTGAGATCATTTCACCAGTGTTTTGTCCATTATTTTCTCTGTAAAGGATTGCTAGTTGAGCATCCTATATTTGTACTCAAAATTTTCTCCTACATAAGAATAAACCCTCAGAGTTGTTGCACCGATTTTCCCGCATTTGGTTTCTCTAGGGACTATTTTGTCCAAAAATAACTGTGTCCTATGTATCTTGTTCTTTGCTTAGTTTTTTGTTTCATCTAATCAAATTTAAAGTAGTGTAGGCTGCAAAAGTAATTTGCTTTAGTGTTATTCAGAAAACAACTTGATAATGTATATTAAAATCAAGTAGGTGAAGTAGATTCATATTTGCTATAGTAGGGGTTCCTTGAGACTAGGAATTTTCACATGGTATTAGAGCATTGATTTTGAAACAGGAAAAACAGATCCAATGCTAAGCAGAGAGGCCAAATGTTGTACTTGGCAACAATTCTAATCCCCTTGAAGGATTGCGCAGTCCTTGCCGAGAAGCAAAAATTCCAAGGAAATCTCTCTCCGAGAGAGTCGATAGAGGTACGATTTCCAGTTCGCGAGTTTACAGAGGCAGAGAGAGTGACGCAGAGCCTCAACGCAGTGCTTGGACGACGCAGTTTCTGCTGGGGCAGAAATTCGTCGGAGAATAGCGAAGACACATAGAAGAGGAATTCTCTCCTCAGAGAACTTTTTGCCAAAAAGTTCGAATTTCTCACTCACTGGGTAGCTGAGCAATGACTAGAGGATTCAGTTCGATAGTGGGGTGAGATGGCATCACATGGGCTCAGAGATTAAGACAGGTTGGAAGGAGCTTCCAACTATGTCATATGGAAGACCAGAATCTTAGTTGTTCTGGAAGAGTACGATCTCGAAGCTTACGTCAAGAGTGTTGTGGATGTTCCTGCTGACAATGATCAAAGGAAGAAGTACAAGGCTGAGCAGGGGAAGGCGAAGAGATTCATACTCGATGGAGTTCAAGATCATGTAGTCTCACACTTGCAGGGCAAGGATACAACCCGAGAGATGTGGGAAGCTTTGTCTTTATTGTATGAAGGCTCTTCCGAACAACGAAAGATGTACATGGAATAAAAGTTGTAGCAGACATTGATGCAGAAGGGATAAGGAGTCAAATCCTATCTTCAACTTATTCAGGACACTAGAGACTATCTTGCTGTAGTGGGGTCCACTCAGTGTACTGCGATGGTAAGGACGACCCTGAATGGAGTCTCGGATGAATGGCAAGTCTTCGTCCAAAGCATATTGGGCAGGGAAAGACTACCTTCATGGGAGGAGATGTGGGCAGCTCTTCAACAGGAAGAATTAAGGAGGGATCTGGTTAAGGTCAACCTCAATGGTAGCAGTGGGAGTGGCACGAAGACCAAGGAGGAGGAGGAGAACACAACTCTAGCATCAAAGGGACAACAGAAGTAGAAGCGAAAGAAGGACATTTCAAAAGTGAAATGTTTCAGATGTGGCGAGATGGGCCACTTTGCATCCCAATGTCCTTTGAAGCAAAAGGATAAGGATGAGAAACATGATCCTAAGGCCGCTCCAACAAAGATTGACGAAGATGAGTTTGCCATGAGTGTCCACACATCTCCACGAGGGAAATGGGGCAATATTGAGCTGTAGTCGGGAGGACTACATGTGGGCAGGATCCTTGAGGAGTCCACCTCTTGGATCAATTCCTTGTTACATGAGCCTGAGATTAAGCAATAGCGAGATGGACTTAGTGTCAGATGATGCAGTGGATTGTTTGGAGAGATAGATGCAGTAGCCAGAGACCAGGCACTGATCAGCGCAGAGCAAGGTCGGCAACAGTGCAGTTGGCATAGTGCAGAAGTCAGAGCAACGCAGAGGATTCAGAGGGTCAGAGACTAGTAGCAGTCAAATTCCAACATTCATGGTATTATACTAAACACAATTAAGTTCAGTTAATTTTGGATGTTTTTCAGTTGCTTCTCTTAGCAACTGAGTTACAGTATGAACGTTGTGTTAGCAGTGGCAGTGCTAGCAGCATAGCAGATGCAACATTTGAGAGGGAACTGCAGTACAGATGAAACAATGACAGTGGTAGTGTCACGGGTAGCAGTACAATTGCAGCAACAACACAGTGTTGGTGGTAGAAACAATGCGGAAAGGAGGTGCTTCAGAGACAGAGCAGCACGCGGTTGGACATTGTTGATAGAGCACTTTCCTCGCTAACAAGGAGTGTTAGTTTTTGGTAGCATCAGATGTGCTCTAGCCATGAAAATTAGTGGAGAGGCTAAGGCACATGAGTTCTAAAGAACCCAGAAACCGTTTGGTGAAATTCCACTAGGATTGTATTTTATTAAAATAATTAATATTTTTAATGGGGTTCCTAAGTCTAAACTTAGGAAAATTAAAATATTAATGGGTATTATTCAAAATATGGGTGAGAATGATCTAGAAGGCAGATCACGTCATGTTTTAATCTTAGCAGTTTATTAGAGACTTCATCTCGACCGTTGAAGTCTCAACGAGAAAAATATAAGGAGGAGGCTTGGGGTTCATTTAGAGACATAGAGAGATTGAACAAATCGATTTTTTGAGGTGAGAAGTTCTCAGGAGGAAAATCGATTAGGGAGATCTTGCAACGGAGTGACAGTGAGAATTTATGAGAAGGAATTTACGAAGAGTACAAGGCAGAGAGAGGAGAGAAAGACGTCTGGAAGAAGGCTGATGCTGGCCTAAGCAGTGTTGACGCAGAGGTAGCGCAGTAAGAGAGGGAAGTCGAGTTTCTGCTGAGGGAATTCGAAGTTCAGTTGCCGGAAGCCAGGGTGTGAGACTGGGAGGCAGGAAAATCGATTTCTCAGCTAGCAGAGGATCCAGAGCAGAGAGGTAACGTAATACCCAGGAGGGTGACGCAGAAGCTGCCCAGGGTGACACAGTTCTACGCAAAAGCCACAAATAGGGTGATGCAGAGCCTCCAGAGCTGAAGGATCAGTCACTGAAAAATATTTAAGTGGTTTGATTCCTATAGGCTTGCTATACTTAACCATGCTGACTTGGATCAAATTGGACAACAATAATCTTAGTGGGAGCATGCCTCACGTAATTAGTAATGTATCCTCGACACTGCTGACAATGATAATTTCCAATAATCATTTGAGTGGCTCTATTCCTTAGTCCATGTGGAAATTATCTGCTTTGAAGCAACTTGTGATTGATGGAAATTAACTAAGAAGTAATGTTCCACCAAAGGTTAGCCAATTGGGTTAAAATTGAACATATCGATTTCAACAAAAACATGTTTTATGGTATGATTCCTATAGAGGTTAACAACTGTAGTGCTCTGATATACATTAATCTCGGCGCAAACAAGTTGTATGGTAATGTTCCCTCAGATATAGCCTGTCTGGGTAAAATTGAGCATATTGATTTTAGTAAGAACAACCTTTCTGGTATGATTCCTAGGCAGATAAGCAACTTCAATGTTGTGACATACATTGATTTCAATGCAAACAGGTTGTCTAGTAATGTTCCCTTAGATATTGGCCATCTAGGTAAGTGTGAACATATCAATTTCAACAAGAACAAGTTTTCTGGTAAGATTCCTTGGGAGATAAGCAACTTGAGTTCTCTAACACATCAATTTTAGCAAGAATAGACTTTATGGTAAGATTCCTAGGGAGATAAGAAATTTCAATGCCCTGACATATATCAATATTAGAACAAATAGGTTGTCTGGTATGATTCCCAAGGAAATTGGTAACAATATTTATCTTATAAAATTTGATTTATCCAAAATGAATTCAACAGTCCCATCCCAATGGAAATCACCATCATAAGCAATCTCTACTCTCTAAAACTATTGAGAAATCACTTCAACGAGAGCATTTCCACAAAATTTATGAAAATGACAAACTTGATCACGCATGAATTTCTCTTAAAATAACTTTTCTAGTCTTGTCCCACAGAGCCCGTTTTCTCATTTAAATGCAAGCTCTTTCGTAGGGAACCCCTACTTATGCGGAGAACAGTTGGTCAGTTGCAATTCTAGTGTCAAAGGGTTGCCCATCTGAGTACACTTCAAGCTTGAATTTCTCTTGCCTCTCTTAACGCTTGCAATTTTCTTCTTCTATTCATTGATGTTGGAAATTTGAGCAGTCATAATTAAGAAACCCTGAAATAAAGGATGTGAATTGGCTTCCAAGCCTCCCTAACCCCATATAGAAGATTAAAACAAAACCTCATAACCCAAAGAAATTGGACCTATCACCTCAAGCCCTATCACAAAACTAAAATTAAGACCAATTTCCAAAGAGTAATCGACCTGAGTTTTAGTGGAGGGAGTTGCAAATGACACCCACACCAACCCATTGTACTCCAAGATTCTAAGCATCTAGACATAGACCACACCTCAAAGGAAACTCCACGGCTTCCACCAACACCTTCTCAAGCCATAAAACTCAGTTTTTGTCGTTTCAATCATAGACCCAAGCCCAAATGAAAAACTCCTTACACTACCAACTGGAACAGAAGGCATGTACAAGGAGGTCGAGGACTTACCCTTGCCTCCACTCAAACCACCACCAACAATTTTCTGAAACTTCAATTGAGCTAGGTTTATAATGATCATTACCAACTGGGGGTTTGCATGCAATTGCATGTAGGGGGTTGGCCACACCATCCCTTCATTAATGTGTATCATGTCCGAGAGTGGTGGGAACATTATCCAAAGCCCCCTCTTTAAACACATTAACACCACATCCAATAAATCACCTTTTAAATCTTGAATTAATATTTAGAACTTGTTTTTTTCAAATGCTCCATTAATTTCTTCATGTTTAAAATCCAAACTTAGTATTTATGCGGAAAACCCACTCTTAATAATGTCTGCATCGATCTTCTTGCCCTGTTCTAGAGCTGTACTGCCAGTGCAGGCCTTGACAATGCTGCTAAAGGTGAAGTTATTTGGCTTAAAAACACTCCCTGGTGCAACTTAGTTACGTTATGCGTAACATAAATTTTACTCAACTGCCTAAGCTAAATTCAGCTAACAGTTGTATAAAATAATAGCAAACTATATAAAAATGAAAATATACTTTTGATTTTTTTTACAACAAAAATCAAAGAATAAAGCCAAATACCACCAACCACAATGACAGGTCTGAAAACAATATCTTATTACCATAAAAGCATGTACAGTATAGAAAATTGTAGGACATTCCAATTTCCCATTGAGAGTTGAGCTAGTCTTTCACTTGGATATAGTATTGAGAAGAACCACATCGAAACTATCGTTCTTATCATTACCAATACAATACTCCAACAGTAATTGACACCATGATTTAGAGGCATCTATTTCCATGACATGATCATTTGTTGCTTTCAAGCCTTCTTCTGGATTAATGGCTTCAAGGTTATTCTGTATGAGATCATAATTATCATTATTATAATTTTCGACATCTGAAGTTACTGTTCCACAATGTCCGACGACCCTTTTCTTGAAAGGTGTAGTGTGAGAGATACAATTATCTTTATCTTTGGCGTGCTCTTCTTTATAATCAGAGTAAGAAGGCATACCCCACTTTTTTAAGGGCTTCTGAATCTTTGGCTTGAGTTCATCCATTTCAATCTTCTTTCTCAAATGACTATTCCAGTAGTTCTTTATTTCATTGTCTGTTCTACCTGGAAGTCGTCCTGCTATCAACGACCATCTGCACATTACCATGATATTAATAGCCCGTGTCTACCATCTATATATATGTTCCACTTAAAATTTTTAAGACCATGAAATCCATATTCTAATTTTAGATTGCATGTATGAAATGAAAAACAAATTAGTCTAGGCTACTCAAAGATTAATATGGATATTTTTATGGTGATTGCAGATTTCCAAAATATTTTGAAAACATGAGGGATATGAACTAAGTTAACGGTATGGATATGGATAGGAAGGAAACTAACCGTTTAACTTCACTCATTCTGTCAAATTTCTCAAAAATTCCCAAATCTACAATAAAATTATTCCGATTAAAATATGATAAATGTTCCAGAGAGCTAACTGTGAATTCACTTACCGATTGCCAAGGAGACGATGTAATCTGATGAGGAGTTCCTCTTCTTCCGGAGAAATATTTCCATGCTTAATATCTGGACGAAGATAGTTAAACCAACGTAATTTGCAACTCTTCCCAGATCGTTTTAGACCTGAGAAAAAGCATTCCAGCAACATCCGCCATTTTTGTAGAAATTAATAAAGAAATATGCAGGGTATGAGAAAGAAGGAATAATGTAGGTGTGTGTTATTCATAGAAAGAGGGAATATTGCAGGTGGGTGTTCACCTGCTTTCTTGGGAACAGATGTCCTCCGGAAATTAGACGTATTTCATTGCCTCTACAGTTGAACACACATTTCATTCAACTAACTCTGCCATTGCCATATCAACAAACGACAATAGGATAGCCCAAAACCCAAAGCTGCTTTCATCTACCATGTCTTCCCTGTCACAATATATAAGATATACTTGACAAATGAATAGACAGTCTAGTAGCTAATTGTTTGGCAGGTCACCCATTAAGGCTGTCAATTTAAAAATGGTTTAGTAAAAAGAGGGATTCTAAATTTTTATTATGGAGATTTCATAAGTTTTCTTACATGAGCTACATCTTCCCACCTACCTGCAGCGACATATATATTTGCCAATAGTATGTAAGTTCCTGCATCTTCCACTTCCAACTCAAGAAGACGCTCCTCTACGCATTTTGCTATGTCTGCATTACCATGGATCCTGCAGACACCAATCAAGGCTCCCCAAGCATCCTCATTGGGTTTAACTGGCATTTTGTTTATCAAGTTCTTAGCCTCGTCCAGGTATCCTGCACGACCTAGTAGATCAACCACGCATGTATAGTGCTCTATTGTGGGCGTAACGCCATGCTTTGTTTTCATGAAATCAAAGTACAAACGACCTTCATCCACTAGCCCTGAATGGCTGCATGCAGTGAGCACGCCAACAAATGTGATTTCAATTTGGGGTAATTCCTACCATTATCATCTCTTCGAAAAGTTTGAGGGCTTCCTTGCCTTTTCCATACTGGGCATATCCTATAATCATACTAGACCATGCAACTACAGTTTTTAAAGGCATTTTGTCAAACATTTGGCATCCATCATCTACATTCCCACATATTCTATACATGCCAACAAGGGTGTTTCCTACAGCAAAATCCAGCTCAAACCCACTCTTAATAATGTCGGCATGGATCTTCTTTCCCTGTTCCAGAGCTATACTGCCAGTGCAGGCCTTGATAATGCTGCCAAAGGTGAAGTTATTTGGCTTAAAAACACCCTCCTTCATTTGACCAAAAAAATTTAAGGCCTCATGGCATTACCCATTCTGTGCATATCTTGGAATTACAAAACTCCATGTAACTTCATCTCGCTTAGGCATTGCATTAAATAGTTTCAAAGCTTCGTCATTACACCCATGTTAAGCATAGCCACCCATCATTACATTCTATGTAATTGCACAACATCTCTCCATCATTATGCACACCATTGTTTTCTCTGGAAACAACAATACTCATGCAAAACCCAAATTCCACAATACGAATTTGCACAATACAAAACCCACAACATAGTTCTGGCGTTGCTACTACCCAATGCCCTAAAAAATGTATATATTATTTGGCATTAACTACATTTTGCAATTTAGTATTTAAACATTAGCCACTGATGATAGTAATTTTTACTAAGCTTGAATATATCTCTGTTTACAGTCACGACAAACCTTATTGGTCATCTGGTTTGACTGTGGTTATGGCACAACCAAGATAGGGACAAAAAGGCGCAGGCTTCCCCAAGAAGAATATGTAAAACGCTGGGAGTATTAAATAGCACAAATGAATCCTAGTGTGAATTCCAAAGCCGGGAGTATTCACTAGCACAGATGAAGTCTAGTGTGAATTTCAAAGTTCCAAAGCCATTGACAAGAGTTATTTATACAAAATCAAATAATAGGCAAACACTATCACATAACAATAGAAAACAAGATAAGCTGCACAGCAGCTGGTCCCTGCCCGAGGCTTGAAGAAAACCATGAGACCACAGTTCCGGTAAAGCACAGTCAAGCCAAAGAATTTTGTGGAGTTTCAACAAACATGTTGGTTACATTGTATACGGGTATTCCATGGAGAGTGGCATGTCTAACAGGTAGGGAACGGAAAGTGATCGATCAAGCTAGTAATCAAACAGGTAGGGGACGAAAATTGATCGATCAAGCTAGTCTGATTTTTTTTGGTGTCCTGATAATCCAGCCTTTCCTAGCCAGACAATTCCAGAAAACTACTAGCCATACGATTCTAGAAAACATACTAGCCATACGACAATTCCAGAAAACTACTAACCATACAATTCCAGAAAACATACTAGCCATACAATTCCAGAAAACTACAAATACAAGGCAGCGCTAAATCGTTGAAAACTACAAATCCTATGAGGTTCTGACCTTAGTGGATTGTACACTTTACTCACATGTGCATGATATTTATAAGGCCCCCACCTTAGCAAATTAAAATTTACCCGATTTCAATGTTGAATACATTTGCATTAATGTAAAATAATAAATTAATCTCAAGTATAAGAGAAATAATCAATCTTGAAGTAACTCTAAATGGAGTCCCCATTGAATGATAACACTAAGATTATAATTGAATCCAACTATTAGCGTGCAAGTGGTAAATAAAAATATGTGCATTGGACATGCAATAATTTATTGATTCAACCTTATTAAACTCCTATCAGCGTGCACGCCTTCCTATTAAAATAAAAGATTACATGACCCTGTAAAGGCTGGTATGATATACTCTTTTCACACAGAACATTACTCCATCTTCGCCAAAGCTGGAAGTTGCAACTCGTGGCTACACGTGCTGAGAAAGCCAGGAGATGTGTCAACACGACATGCATGTTGACCATCTGTTTGAACTCGGAATAACGTTATACATTAATTATCGGGTATGCATCAGGATTGCATGCAAGCCATGTGCCTGTGTGTGTACTTTTGTAAATTAGATGTTGTTGTTTGTACAGTAAATGAAACAAAAAGAGGTAGAGCTTATTCTTGTCGAAGACAATCAATTTGAACAGTTAGTTGAATTTCTTGCCGAAGACGATCGATTTGAACAGTTGGTTGAATTTCTTGTCTCTGTGCCTTAGTGAAGCTTGTCCTTACAGATCCATTTCATGCCCATGAACCCTGGCTGTACAATAAAGCCATCATTTGGCATCCTCCTCTGAAGCATTCAATGGCATGGTCGAGTCGGTTCAACCCATTGGTTCACCATCGAACGAGTCAAGGCCACGCGCTGAGTATGGGCACAGGATCGCATGTGGTTCTTAGTTACAGAGTTCACCTTTGAGCGTAGCATCCCAAGGGAGGATTGCTATCATTAATTCACCATTTAGGTTCTTAGCTACAGCGTTTGTTGGCGAAAAATTGATAAGTCCAGGGTTTGGTCAGCGCAAGGACTAGCTAGCTCAGTATGTATGCTTGCTAGATTTTATGCTCCTTCTTATGTTGTCTTTCTCGCTGCGTGCTTTTCTACAGGAAGCATCCCAACCAACAGCTTAAGAAGGAGGCAATTTCATACCCTTTACCATAATTTGGTAGTGCTCCTACTAACCTATATATCACTCAAGGCTGCGAGGTCTACTGGTTATAAATCAATGGCTTCGGGCTTTGGCTCTTTTTGCAATTACAAGGATGCTGGGTCAACTGTTGACTCGAATGCTGGTGAGTAAACTGAGGTTCAAATGCATCTCGTTAACTAGCCACCTTCCCTGCTGCTCTTGCTACCACCTCTACTTATATTGCTATTGGTAGTGTTGGTTCCAAAGCAAGATCCAATTTAAGCGCTTGATTCAGAGCCATTTGATGATGCAAGTGATTCATAACCAGTTGATCCAATTGCCCGTGAACCAACGAACGTATGAAAGGAAAAGGTTTCAGGTGAAAGTACTGATAATTCATGGTGGAAGGAGCAAGCACCATGTTCTTCAAGCCATCAATCTAGCCAGCCTGCACAAAGGTGAGTTTTTTTGTTTCTAATCTTAGCTTTTAAGAGTTTCATAAAAAAATTAAAAAGTTGTGTTCAGTGAAAGATCATAAATGAAAATTGACTGTGTGAAAATTGACTGGAAACGATGACAAAGAGTGAATGCAAAATGAAGAAATGATGACAAAGAGTGAATTCATAATGAAAATTGATTGTGCATGAAATGATAGCAAAGAATGAAAAATTGTTTCTTACTTGTTGCTCCACTGTTTCAAGTTTCAAGCCGCAGACTGGCTCATCATAGCTCATCTTCATTATGATGTAGAAGAACTGGCTCATCATAGCTTATCTTCATTATGATGCAAAAGACTCAGGGACTCCATTATGATGCAGAAGGACTTTGTGTAATCTTCATACAAGACACCGCAGACTGGCTCATCATAGCTCATCTTCATTATGATGCAGAAGACTCAAGGACTCTGAAGACTCAAGGACTCCGGCTTATGGAAAACTCTCCCATGCAATCTGGCGAAAGGGACAACTGTTACAGTGTATGGAATGGCACCTAGATTGAAGCGGTGGCAGGTGGCAGGCGGCAAGCGCACTAGACAGAAGCCTTCGCAGATGGACATGCCAAGTCTCTCACCTTGCCGTGAAGCTTATGAGCTTAGGTTTAATTTAATTCAGTTTTTATAACATTTAATGTTTTAAACTAATGCTTGCATTAGTTTACTCTGCTAAGCAAAAATTCCAAATGCCAACGGAAAAAATGAATATAATTTATGTTTTAGCCTCCCGCCTCGGGAAGAGGCTAAATAAGACGATCAAACTAATTGTTCTTAAAAAGTTTGGTTATTCATAATAGTAACTTGTCATTTGTAATGGTAAGCAATTTAAATTAATGTTAAATTCCATCTTTTCGATTACTATAGTCCCTGGCCATTGCCAGATGGCAAGGACTAATAAAATGTGGCATCACATAAGAATAAGATTCTGTTGCTGCCAGCATTCCTGGGTAGGTAACGAAGGCACACTCTGCGATCACATAACAATAGAAAATAAAATATGGCATCGCATAAGAATAAGATTCTGTTGCTGCTAGCATTCCTGGGCAGGTAAAGTAGGCAACCACCATCGTGTTGTGTCCATTCAGGTAGTAATGGCATATGTTCTCCACATTCTTTTTCATGCGCCCCCTCTTCCTATGATGGAAATAATATAGAGAATGGCCGGATTTACGCAGAAGAAAGGGGAAGCGTTGAGGGAATGGGGTGGGTTATGGGGTTTTAGGCTCACAGTTCAGGGGGTTAGGGTTCATGCGCTTGACAGTTGAAGCAGTTGTGGGTGGTGATGAGATCTAATGGCTAATTTTTTTTTGAATCATCTAATAATTGATCAAAGGGTTCTAACAATTGATCAAAGAGTGCTAAAGGTGACAGTGGTATTTCAGGGGGTTATTTTCAGAGGGAAAAACTTTAGGGCGTAATTATTATAATGTACCATCTATTCTTTAAAAAATATTTTTATTTATATACTTAATTTTTTATTTAATATTATTTTATAATACAATTGTGGAGCATTAATGTTGAGTGTGCCCTGATTAATGTCACATAAATCGTTTTTTTGTTTAAATTGTTATGTATATTATATATATATGAAATTAGATTGAAACGAGACCTCTTTTATGTATATGTTTTTAGATATGTTTTTATCTTTATTTTATAAATAATATTTATTATAAAAATACTATACTCTAAAATTAATATATTAATTAATAAAATTAATAATAAAATATATTATAAAAAATTATACTTGAAAATTTATATATTAATTAATAAAATAAATATAATTAATTTTAAATTATAATTATTATTATTAATACAATAATTAATAAAATCAATAAAATATAATTTAAATTATATAATCATAATATAATTAATATACATATATAAAATTAGTAGCAACATAATGTTTTATTGAAAAAATATATATCTTATTATTATCCCTTATTATTCCTGCGGTATAGCGGTTGACCTTGTAATCAAGTTCTTATTCACATTTCAACGTGGCTTTAAAATGTCTTACCTACTATACTTCTTTAATACTCGGTTGGACGATAGGATAATATATGGTTTCTTTGCCGTTATATTCAACAAGAAACTAGGTTAAAATTCAGATTTCTAAAACTTTATTCTTATAAAGTTTAGATGATCTTAATTCAATATGGATTATTGGGTTTTCAAAAAATTAAATGAAAATGTGGAACTTTTGGTTTGTTGGAATATCTCAGAAATATGTAATATTGTAAGAAGTTTAGTTTTATAAAAATATTTTGTAGTACTTTTAAATTTTAACTATTAAATCAACCAAGGTGTCTGCTCTAGCAGATTGGAATAATTATTTCAATATTTAAGTGCGATGATTTCATTATGTTTGATCTAAATAGAACCTTCGTGTATAATTTTTATTATTATTTATATTAAACGTATATTTCAATCATTTTTTAAACTAATTTTATAAACAAATCCTAGCACTAATAACCCTCAAACAATATATGCATTTCATTCATTATTACAATGGCACATTATACCTCATTAGACATGCACCCCTCGTACTTATGTATACAACTCAAAATAAATGGCTTTTATTAATAAGTGGTTGGAGATAATTTATTAAAATGAGTGTAAAATAAGTAAAAGTGCCACCTTGAAATCGAATTTTGCAAAGCCAATTAAAGCAAGTCACAATCCTTTCTCATCCAACATAAATGTGAAATATTTATAACTAAAAGGTGTCATCTCTACTTCTTATATAGTGTAGAAATTCCAACTGTAAATCAACAGATTATGCAATAGACTAAAACAAAATACAAGATTTACTTCTACAACACTTTGCGGAAGCTTAATCGAATTGAGCAAGATCAAGAGAACACATATAACTGAGAATGAGAAGTCAATCACACCTATCACAGAAGAAATAACTCGGGGAAAGCCTCAGTCTAAAACCCCAATCTCTGTATTATCATACAAGTGGAAATTTTGTTAAAGTTACAAAAAGAACCAGCTCTCAAGCTATCCTGCTCTCTCTGCAATCAAACAATACAGCTCACAGATTGAATAGACATAGTATATGTCCTCCTCAAGCCCTCCAAGCCTCTTATTTCCTTGCGCAATTTTTCTTGGGGTCCAGTGAAGCCACATGTGTGAATTGGCCTCATCACACTCACAAAACCTTAAGAAGTAACTGTGCAATCCTCAAGGAAATTTTTTTTCTGCATGCAAGGGATATTCACAATGGAATATTCTAGCAACTGATAGTACACTGTCCCTCCATCTGATCTCAACTGGGTCTCTGTCTGAACTGATATGCATGAGTTATTTATGAAAGAATATTCAGTTATCTGAAGTGTAGTAGTTACATGCATGCATGCATTAACTAACTGAATTTACATTAATTCAACAAATTGTTTGAATTAATCTAACTAGACTTGACTCAGTTAACTGAGCCAACTAATTACAACTCAATATTACAACTCATCCTTATCTCTTTAACTGATGGATAAATTTCTCAATCAATGGAGAGATTGTTGCATGTCCCCACATAGACTTCATGTTTGATTTTCCTTAATTAATTAACTCATGGTGAATTGATTAATTATTTTACAAACAGCGGCTAAGATCAAATTCGAATTTTACTTCACTATTTTAGTTTTAGGGACTGACTAAAATATGAAGGTATTCCGAAATGCTATTTATAGTAGTACTAAATTTAGTACTTCTATATTTAGCATTTCTTGTTGTTATTTTGAACGCTTCCTCTCAACAAGAAAGGAATTATCAGTAACCCCAATCCTGTCTCTGTGGAACTCGAACTTGCATTTTGACAATGCCTTAGTCAAAATATCTGCACCCTGTTCCTCGGTTGAAACATACAGCAACAACATGATCCTCTTGACCACATAGTCTCGAAGATGGTGATACCGGATATCAATGTGCTTGGACTTGTCATGAAAAACTAGATTCTCAGAGAGTTTGATACAACTCTGGTTATCGCAGTAGATCACTGTAGGATCCATCCTTTGACCAAACAATCCCACTAGAATCTTCCGCATCCAAATGGCCCCACATGCAACCTGACTAACAGCCATGTATTCAACCGCTGCTGAGCTAAGTGCAACTGATCTCTGTTTCCCGCTGCACCAGGAAACTACAACTGAACCAAGGTTGAAGATTCCTCCAGAAGTGCTCTTCCGGTCTGATGGACTCCCTGTCCAATCCGCATCTGTGAAGCCCTAAAGCTTCACTCCCTCTGTCCGTCTGTACCACAATCCAAACTGAGATGTGCCTCTGAGGTATCTCAGCACATGCTTTGCTGCCTTCCAAAACATCTTGGTAGGCTGAACCATAGCTTGACTCAGCTGGTTCACCGCAAAGCATAAGTCGGGTCGTGTGTTCACCAGATACATAAGTGAACCCACCAGTGGCCGATAAACAGTAGCAACTACTACTTCACTTGAAGTAGCATCCTCCTTCCTCCAGTTCCCAGCTAGAGGAGTCTGCATGGGCTTGCACTTCTCCATGTGAAAGCGCCTAAGTATCTCATTGGCATACTTGCCTTGAGACACAAATACTTCACCATCTTTCTGCCACACCTCCATGCCTAGAAAGTAGTGCATAAGACCCATGTCTTTCATTTCAAACTCTCTTGCAAGGTCCTTCTTGCAAGATTGTATCAGCTGATTATCACCTGTCAAAATTAGATCATCGACATAAAGAACAATGATCAATGGTTTACCTTCTACCATGATGTGGTAAAGGTTCACATTTGCTTCACTCTTGGTGAAGCCCCACTCGGTGAAATAGCTATCAATTATGGTGTACCAAGCACAGGGTGCTTGCTTCAGCCCATACAAAGCCCTCTTGAGTCTGTACACATGCGACTCACGATCGAAGGTCTCGAAACCTTCTGGCTACTCAATGTACACCTCCTCCTCAATCTTCCTGTTGAGGAATGTTGTCTTCATTTCCATTTGGTGGATCTTCCACCCCATCTAAGCTAATAGTACCAACATCGATCTAATGGATGAGTACCTTGCTACGGGAGCAAAAGTCTCATCATAGTCGATCCCCTCGACCTGTGAGAAACCTCGGGCAAAAAACCTTGCCTTATGTTTCTCAACACTGCCATCAGCTGCCTGCTTTACCTTGTAAAGCCATCTGGAACTCACCACTGACTTGCCCTGAGGTCTTGGGACAACATCCCACACACTGTTTCGAATGATAGAGTCGTACTCCTCTACCATTGCATCAACCCAGACTGGTTGCTACACTGCCTCCTCGAATGAAGAAGGTTCAGTATCTACACACTCCCCAACCAGGGCCATGTACCCAGTGTACTGCTCGGGTGACCTCCTCTGTCTGCGCTGAGAAGATGGCTATCCCACATTCTCCCACGCATCCAGCATCAACCTGTTAGCTTCCCTTGAGCGTTTCCGCCCATCTCTGGAAGTATCAGCATGAGTGGATGTCTCCACTCCCGGATCCTCTGCATGCGGCTGCTCCGCATCAATCTGAGGCTCCTCCTCCTTAGGAACTGAAAGTTCCTCCTCTGCATGCAACTTGAGCTCCCTCTTAAGTGATAAGCGCATGGCTTTCTGCTCGTCGAACTTCAGATCCCTGCGTACCACTGTCCTCTGAGTGGAAGACAGGTACACCCGATAGTTGTGGGGTGTATCCATGTACCCCACAAGTATTCCCAACTCAGTTGTTGGGTCTAGCTTCTTCTTGGCATCTTTGGTCACATGACAGTAAACTGATGATCCAAAGATTCAGAAGTGACTTACATCAGGTCGCTTCCCGGAAAAGGCCTCCATAGGTGTCTTCATCCCCAGTATACAGTGCGGGCTTCTGTTCTGCAAGTATACTGCTGTATTGCATGCCTCAGCCCACAAATGTAGTGGTAGGCTTTGGTCATGCAACATCGCTCGAGCTGCTCCCACAATCAATCTGTTCTTCCTTTCGGCCACTCCATTGTGCTGTGGGTTATGTGGTGCCGTCAATTCCCGTTTAATTCCTTCTGCAGCGTAGAAGTCTTTAAATTGTTGTGAGACATACTCTCCACCGTTGTCGCTACACAAGGCTTTTATTTTCTTTCCAGATTCTTTCTCTGCCAAGGCTTTAAATTCACAAAACCTCAAGAAGGTTTGATCCTTCTTTTGCATAAAGTAGATCCAGCATCTATGAAAAAAATCATAATAAAAATAACATAGTACCTTTGTTTAGCGGTGGAGGCTGTAGAGAATGGTCCACAAACATCTGAGTGAACTCGCTCCAGGATTGCTCCAGCTCTACTGTCTCGATCCGGAAAAGGAATATTTCACATACTTACCCAAGGTACAACCTTTGCATGTATTCGTCTGCTCAGGTTTTCCCTTGGGTAATCCGGTAGAAATCTGCAGCATGATCTTCAGGGCTCCATGTTGCAAGTGGCCCAGTCTTCTATGCCATAGCTCGCCAACATCTTGGCTCTGCACCATCTCAGTTTTAGGAACTCAATGCAGCATAGTCATCTACCTATAGCTTGTAGATATTCTTTACTCGAATCCCAATTCGCTTTGTCTATCCAGTACCGATATGCCTCAGGAATACCTTTCCTTTACTAAAGACTAAATCATAGCCTTTATCTTCTAGCATAGTGACAAACACAAGATTCTTTTTTAGACCCGGTACATACTTTACATCAGTCAGGGTGAGGGGAGCTCCATGCTCCCTCTGAAACACAACCGTACCTTCATCTGAAACACGGTACTTTCCATCATCGCCCATCTCGATCCGCATCTGGAGATCCTTCTCCTCCAAGGTACTGAAAAGATTCTTGTCACCTGACATGTGGAATGAAGCTCCACTTTCAGGTACTACACACATCCCATCATGGATGAAACCATGCATGCGATAAGTGAGAAATCCAGCTCAAACTGTGAGCCCAATGCCTCACCATCAGATCCCTTCGAGGAACCCTTCTTGGATTTCTTCTGTGGACAATTCGTAGCATAATGGCCGACTTCATGACAATGAAAGCATCACACTTTCGATTTGTCAATCTTCTTCCCACCATGGGAAGAACTGGATTTGGGATGGGACGCCTTCCCTTTCCCTTTCCTCACCTTACTCGCTAAGGCTAGATTTTGCTCATCATATTGCTTCGATGAGGATCCATCTCTGGTGCTTCTTCTTATTTCCTCCTGCATCAGATCTGACCAAAGTCGTTCCCAATTTGGCAGCTTTTCTCTTCCATTAACCGAGTCTTGGTAGCTATGCCAGCTCTTAGGAAGATTCAGGAGTGCAAGACTCACCATGTCATCATCAACGATCATGATCCCTACACTTCCATGCTCATCCCTGTAGGTGGTGAGCTTGTTCAGATATGTAGAGATCGTATCGCCCTTTTCACACTTGATCTTACGAAGCTTGTCTTTCAACGCCAACTTCCTATGATCGTTGTTGTTCTGATATAGATCTTTCAATGTTTTCCACATCGAAAATGGTGTCTCCTTCTCATGGAGGCTCGAGACAATGTGGTCTCGAACTCCCTCCCGGAGGATTCTCCTTGCTCTAGCTACACATTTCTTCCATTTCGCCAGTTGAGTAGCATTAGTCGGCTTGGGGACTTCTTGATCAATGAAGCCCTTTAGACCGTTATCCTCTAATATTGCCTCCATGCGATCCTTCCAGGCTATATAATTCCAGCTGCCATCAAGGGCATACTCGAGTCTTAAACCGCTGAACGCCATTGGTGAAATTGAGATGTGATAAGAAATCGATTTCTATATTCAGGAACCTCAAACTTCGACCTTCTCCCTTCTTGTATACTGTTCTTCACCTTGATCACCTTCGCTCTGATACCATGTAGAAATTCCCACTGTAGATCAACAGATTATGCAATAGACTAAAGCAAAATACAAGATCTACTTCTACAACACTTTGCAGAAGTTTAATCAAATTGAGCAAGATCAAGAGAGCACATATAACTGAGAATGAGAAATCAATCACACATAACACAGAAGAAATAACCCAGGGAAAGCCTCAGCCTAAAACCCTATCTCTGTATTATCATACAAGTGGAAATCTTGTTCAAGTTACAAAAAGAATAAGCTCTCAAGCTATCCTGCTCTCTCTGCAATCAAAGAATACATCTCACAGATTGAATCTACATAGTATATGTCCTCCTCAAGCCCTCCGAGCCTCCTATTTCCTTAAACAGTTTTTCTTGGGGTCAAGTGAAGCCACATGTGTGAATTGGCCTCATCACACTCACAAAATCTGAAGAAGTAACTGTGCAATCCTCAAGGAAAGAATTTCCTCTGCATGCAAGGGATATTCATAATGGAATATTCTAGCAACTGATAGTACACTGTCCCTCCATATGATCTCGACTGGGTCTCTGTCTGAACTGACATGCATGAGTTATTTATGAGAGAATATTCAGTGATCTGAAGTGCAGCAGTTACATGCATGCATGCATTAACTAACTGAACTTACATTAATTCAACAAACTGTTTGAATTAATCTAACTAGACTTGACTCAGTTAACTGAGTCAACTAATTACAACTCAATATTACAACTCATCCTTATCTCTTTAGCTGATGGATAAATTCCTCAATTAATGGAGAAACTGTTGCATGTCTCCACATAGACTTCATGTTTGATTTTCCTTAACTAATTAACTCATGGTGAATTAATTAATTATTTTACAAATAGCTGCTAAGATCAAATTCGAATTTTACTTCACTATTTTAGTTTTAGGGACTGACTAAAATAGGAAGGTATCCTGAAATACTATTTATAGTAGTACTAAATTTAGCACTTCTAAATTTATCATTTCTTGTTGCTATTTTCAACATATAGCACAAGCCTTACATAATTGTTAATTTAATGTGAAGTATTATTATAATTGTTATATTGATGTTAACCATTAGAAAAGTTTAGTTCACATTTGAAATTTGTCAATATAGATATTGAGTAATGACAAATATTTTAACTTGTTATTAATAAGGCTTTTGTTCAAATTTTATGAGTCACCAATGTCATAGTATGAGGCTCACTAATCATGTCATTGTTGAAATGATAGGGTCCATGATATATTTGGGAGATAGTCTAACAATATTGTGTTTAATGAATGTTTAGAACAAATAACAATTATTTTATTATTCTCAATTTATTGATATATATTTTTTTAATAATTCACATGGAATATTATCAATAATAAAATTCTAAATTGATGGCTAGTTGTGTAACAGTCCAAAGTAAATATAAAGTTAATTTCCTAATTAAAATCAGAATCAAACAAATAAGCACATATCTATTTACCTGTGATCGATGTCTGTAAGACGACAAAAAGGTTTTGGGGACGACTCTCCACCCAACCATAGGCTCAATTGTACAAGGATTTGCTACAACTGGCCACCCCTGAGCCCTCAATCAATGGACTACTGCCAATGACTCCTAAGTCTTAGAACACCATTCTCCCAAGAGAATGAAAGATAGAATCTCGGAATGATAGAATGCAGGAATGCCTCTCATCTTCCTCACCATCTATTAAATAGAACAAACATTGGAAGGGGAACCACATGCACACACTCCATGTGTTTACATGCAACTTTCTTTCTTGTTTTATTTCTTTACTTTTCTTTTGATTTTTAACTTTTTTTTTGTTTTATTTCCTTCTTTTTGATAGTTTTCTTGTTTTATTTATTCTTATCTAGAGCTTTAGTATGGTTATTACTATTTTTATTTTTATTATTTTTATTTATTTTCTTTGTATATATTTTTTTAATATCA
Source organism: Pinus tabuliformis (assembly GCA_031772625.1). Lineage (NCBI taxonomy): Eukaryota > Viridiplantae > Streptophyta > Pinopsida > Pinales > Pinaceae > Pinus > Pinus tabuliformis. The sequence continues at coordinate 1,603,520,001 of CM062817.1, read as the reverse complement.
TTTATTATTTAACATTTATGATTTATTATTTTTATTGTTTATTATTAAGTGATTTATTTATTATTATTTATTATTTCTATTATTAATTATTATTTTTGTATTATTTATTATTATTATTATTATTATTTATTATTTATTATTAAGGGGAGGGATATTACATACTCTCCCACTTTAAGGAACTTCGTCCCAAAGTTAAGTTGAATTATTTATTATTTATTATTTATTTACTTCATGTTGCCAACACCCTCTGCTGAACTAGTATAACCAGCAGACATCGAAAGTCCCTAACACCCCAGGAAATCTCAAGGAATCTTTGTCCTTTTTCCCACTTTCGGCACCAGGCATAAGCCTGACCCAGTCTGTATCCTAGTCCAAGGCTGGCCCCAAGGCTCGTGCCTGACTCAGATCTCATCTGCCCCAAGGCAGGCATCCGGTTCGGTACTCAATGACCCCGGGCATCTCGCAAGGCTGGCCCACTCCCTCCACAACTACTTAGGCGCATAGCCCCAGGCATCGAAGTCCTTTACATCCCTTCCAGACTTCGGCATCCCAATCCAATAACAAGCACCTAGCCTAGAACATCAGTCACTTGGCCTCCTCAAGATGGTCCCATAGCTCTTCAAGAGCTATCCATCAAGAGCTATACACAAGACAAAGGAACCACTGGCATATGTAGTGTTGATTGAGTTTTGTCCCCAGCCCATATGGTGTTACTTATTCTCCCTCGTGCGTATGGGCTCGCACGAGATCATCAAATAAACCGGCCCTCTCGGCCCATTTGTGGAGTCCTATCAATCATCACACCTCAACATGCACCCAATGCATTAGCTATACCATCATAGTATCATAGAAAATAATCCACATGCCAAGTCTTGCATGTCATCATGTAACATTCATCATTGTTAATCACAACATTATGAATAATAACGAACTGCATGCTCATGCATGTCATAAATTCGTACGCAACGATCACATGCTTCACCTCATGAAACACCATCATAAGTTATAACATCAACATATTTGCATCAAAGACATATCATGATTTCACATAATAAATGAACCACATGTCAATAAACCTCATATTATAGCATCATAATTCCTATGCCATATTTATGCATATCATATCCATCATGAGTATTGAACATTAAATACCTATCATCACTTAGTAAATGAATATGTCAATATATCTTGACATAACATCATAATACCTCTGCATATTGCTACTATCGTATGGATACCTTATCACTATAAGAACCATATGTACATCATTATCTTCGTACCATGATAGCATGAAACATCGTCAATATGTTTTCATCAAGTTGTCAATTGCTTTTCAATAATTAGTTCGACTTCTTTCTACTAGGTAGTTGATTATTTACACCAACGGTATAATCATCTAAGTACATCGTTAAATTTCACATGAGCCTCATCATCTTGAGTCTTAATCTCTCATCATATATTCTTCCTAGTGATAGCATCATTATTTAAATCATCTATCTCAAAATTAAAATCTTTTGATTTTACATCCATTTACCCTTTGGCTTACTGATTCCAATACCGCTATATGCAATTGTATATAAACATTTTTTCATCATGATTTAATTTTATATCATGCTTAATTTACTTGCAAGGATTTGTTAATCCATGTTGACTTATTTAAAAATCAACGCTTCATCCACAGAAATATTTTCTCATCTCGTCGAGTTCGTAAAGTTCGTATCTCAATACCACTTGATTGCTTTATCATAAATTCAGTTTCATCAAGTTGGGCAAAAGACTCTTTCTTATTAAATAGTATCATTATTTTAGATTTTGAAACAGTTGGAAACACTACTACCATCATTGTCCATGAGAAACTTAAATGTGGAAACAACCTCTTTTAACGTTATGGAAAGTCCTACTCATGAAATAATGAGTCAAGTACAATCTCTATTAGTTGACTTTCACTTCTTTTGTCACTATGTACACAACCCTTCTCAAGGTATCCGTCTAAAATTTCTAGCAACATTCCTTCCTATATCTTCCTCATTTATTATCATTTGGTCATCATGCAACTTCACACCTTCACATTTTTAAAATATGTAGATCATAATTATGATCATTACCAATCATGTTTCTAGCTCTACTCATTAATAACTTTAAAAGAACTTTCTTCTTGATAGAACATCCCTTCATTTTCTCCTATCTGATATTCATAGATATATTTTTCTTTTTCTCCGTGTCTTGATTTCCTACTATTCCATGTCTATTGGCTTCAAAAATGGAAGTTTCTTCACTTCATTCTATTTTATTAAATTGACTTGAATTTCTCACCTCCAATCATTGTGGTTTTCCCTCCTCTCCTATAGTACTGATATACCTTGGAAATATTGTTACTATTTCCAACTTGGGTAAGACCTGATAAATAAATTCATTAAGATAGCTACCAAGTGTAATCCACTTATCTTTTCCTGTTTTAAGACATCAACATAATAAAATCTCCTTATCATACGTCTTGTTATCCATAATTCATTCATATAGTTAGTCACCTATGAAAAATTTTACAATGTGGCTCTCCCATTGTTATAGATGTTATGCACACAACTTATCTTCTCCAATCATTCTATTTATCATACCTTTATTACCTACCTATATTACCTGTGATCGATGTCTGTAAGATGACAACAAGGTTTTGGGGACGACTCTCCACCAAACTATAGGCTCAATTGTACAAGGATTTGCTACAACTGGCCACCCCCGAGCCCTCAATCAACGAACTACTGCCAATGACTCCTAAGTCTTAGAACATCATTCTCCCAAGAGAATCAAAGATAGAATCTCGGAATGATGGAATGCAGGAATGCCTCTCATCTTCCTCACCATCTATTAAATAGAACAAACATTGGAAGGGGAACCACATGCACACACTCCATGTGTCTACATGCAACTTTCTTTCTTGTTTTATTTCTTTACTTTTCTTTTGATTTTTAACTTTTTTTGTTTTATTTCCTTCTTTTTGATAGTTTTCTTGTTTTATTTATTCTTATCTAGAGCTTTAGTATGGTTATTACTATTTTTATTTTTATTATTTTTATTTATTTTCTTTGTATATTTTTTTAATATCATTTATTATTTAACATTTATGATTTATTATTTTTATTGTTTATTATTAAGTGATTTATTTATTATTTCTATTATTAATTATTATTTTTGTATTATTTATTATTTATTATTATTATTTATTATTTATTATTAAGGGGAGGGATATTACAAGTTGAAGTAAATTTATTATTTGCCTTTCATCAAATCTATAATACACCTACTTTGACTAAATGATGAAATGTTTATTTCTTCATTGTTCTAGTCTAATTTAACTATATTAAATCTAAGGCAAAATGTGCATATATGATAATATAAAGTGCAAACAACTTTGAATAGGATGTCTAGGGTTGCACAATGTACAACTATATTTATAAAGATAGTAGCTATTTTTTTTAATACATAGCATAGTGATCAAATAGTTTTACTATTTTTTTACTAAGCAACAAGGACAAACTACTATGTAGCCCTTGTTTTTTTTGTCTTCTAACTAATTTATTTTTAATATTTAAATTGAAAATTATATAGATTAAGAATCAAATTTAGAACAAATTATTAATGGGTATTGCTTTGTCATTTTTCTTTTTTATTTGAATATATATTTTATTATTTTTTTTGCTTTCTAACTAGTTTATTTTTAATATTTAAATTGAAAATTATATAGATTAAGAATCAGATTTAGAATAAATTATTAATGGGTATTGTTTTGTCATTTTTTTAATTTAAATATCATACTATATTCTTATAGTATTATTGTAATGTAAATAACAATATTTTTTTATAAAAATATTTGATTGTTTTTATTGTTTATATTAAAAGTAATATAATAATAAAAATATTTTATTATTTTTGTCTTTTTAATTAATTTACTTTTAGCATTTAAGTTGTATTTTATTTTATTATTTTTGTCTTTTCAAATAACTATAAGAAATGATTATTTCTATGTGCCCATATGGTCACCAAAACTATAACTTGGATTTGTATCTCAAACATATCATAAAACATGCTTCCTCATGGAAGTTAGTGTCATTATAACTCCTAATTACTATAGTATGTTAGTTGTCGTATAACATAGGATTTGTTCTATGTATCTTTGTGATCACCAAAAACTATATCTTAAATTTGTGTCTCAAGTATATCACAAACCATGCTCAACCATGGAAGTTAGTGTCATTTAAAAATCCCAGTTAGTACCTTATGTTAGATGTAAAAAGATAGAAATATACTTTAAAAAAGTAGGTTAAAAAATCACTATAAATATAGACATTTTTTGCATAGTAATAATTTGATTTTTGTCCTAGTTACGATAAGTTTTGTTATCAATTAGGCATAATAAATAGATAATACTAAACAACAATGCTGCCTATTGCACTTGCCTTTTTATTATTATTTAAAAATTTATTTAAATACAAAAAATATAACATATTAAATTGTAATAAAAACTGATTTAATGTAAATTTAACATTAAAAACAACATAAAAAAATGTAACAAGGTAAATTGTAATATTTGATTTTATAAAAAAAAATCAACTTTTTTTTTAAACATACAGTGTAAATGAAATATGACACTAGAGAATTTACAAATTAATTGGACTTCCTTCTTTACTTTACTTTCAGTAAGAAAGATGGAAAACAATGGTGGAAATTGTTTTATAAAAACAAATATAAATAAAAATATAGCAAATATATAAATATTAAAAAATAAAGATAATTTTTAACCTCAAATTTATATGAATAATTAAAGTAATTTATTAGATATAAGGTATTTATATTAAAAAAAATCAATTTAATACCATATATCTTCACTATAATACATTTTTTCTAATATTATTATGAATTTTTTTTGACATTTTTATAATATTATTTAATTTTTTTTAACATTTTTATAATTTTCATATTGTTTTTTATCATTGTCTCAAATTAATGTGATGCTTTTTAAATAGATTACTTAATTAACCAGAGAACTGCAATTTAACTTTACCACCAAATCAAATTTATAATTTTATAGTACCTACTCTAACATACGCTGTTTGAACATGGTGATTCTAAGTCAAGTGCAGATGATATGAAGTCATTCACATTTTAAGATTAGATACCTTTTCTCTTAAGATTTCCTCATTCAATATATACTAAGAGAATTACTAAAGAGTGGGTTAGGGGATTGATCCAATAACACTTTTCTTAAGATCCTCTGTTATGAAACCAGCTCAAGAAAAGATAGAAAAGATAGATCAACGCCCTAGAATTCAGCCTCTTCGAGGGGGCAACCTCCTTTACATTACATAAATGAACAATTCTTGGATGATTCAAATGACAAAACCTCCTTTCTATATATAGGAGTCTAAGGAGTCACAATATAATCCAGCCGACCTAACAATAATAATATAAAGCCACAAAAATAACAATAGAGGGATTCTATGGGCACATTAATAACAATATGGGGGCAATGGGGGCATAACAATATAAATAAGGGGTATAACTACAATAGTAATGGGGTAATCACTAGTATTATAGGGACCCAACATGCCCCTCTCCTTCAAAAAAGTGTTGTCCTCAACGCTTGAGTAGTTCTGGATATTTCTGCATAAAATTCTCATCCTCCCATGTGGAATCTTCAGCGGATAAGTTCTTCCACTTGATAAGGTACTCTGAAATTGATCGATTTCGTAGCTGTCGAGTTCTTGTTTCTATAACTGCTTCCGGTTCCAATATAATTTTTCCTTCCTCGTCAAGTTCTGGCAATATTGTTTGAATTGGGAGCTTGTTGCCTATAACCTTCTTTAAGCATGAAACATGGAAAACTGGGTGCAATCGAGAAGCTGCAGGAAGCTCCAATTTGTATGCCATAGTACCAATCTTTTGCAACACCTTGTACAGACCATAATACTTTGGTGATAATTTATTATCCTTCTTAGCTTGCTTGAGGGACATTTGCTTATATGGTTGTAGCCGTAGGAATACCCAATCACCTACATCAAAACTTCTTTCACTGCGATGTTGATCTGCCTGTTGTTTCATTCTATTCTGTGCCAACACGAGGTTATCCTTTAAGAGTTGGAGGACTTGTTGTTGATGTTCGATGTGATGTTCCACTGCCTAAACCTTAGAATTTTCTCTTAAATATGATGTGATGGATGGTGGTTGATACCCATAAAGTGCCATAAATGGGGTCATTTTTGTTGCTGTATGAAAGGAAGTGTTATACCACCATTCAGCTAGAGGCAACCATTTGACCCATTGTGTCTGTTTATCAGATACAAAGCAACGAAGATATCCTTCCAAACATTTGTTTACTATCTCAGTTTGCCCATCAGATTGAGGATGATAAGATGAGCTATGAGCTAACTGAGTACCAAGACGAGAAAATAATTCTGTCCAAAAATTTCCAGTGAAAATGGGATCTCTGTCACTTACAATAATCTTTGGGTTTCCATGTAGCTTTTGAATTGTTTCCATAAATGCAGTAGAAACTGTACTGGCTCTAAATGGATGTGATAATGCACAAAAGTGTGCATACTTGGTAAGTCTGTCAACTACCACCATGATGACACTCTTTCCCTCAGACTTGGGTAAACCTGTGATAAAATCCATTAATACCTCCTCCCAACGTTGGCTTGGAATGGATAAAGGTTGTAATAGACCCGGTGTCTTAATTGTTTCAACTTTATTTTGTTGGCAAACCAAACATTCTGCCACAAACTTTTGAATATCTGATTTAAGGCCATCCCAAAAAAATTCCTTCTTAACCCTGTGGTAAGTTTTTAAAAATCCTGAGTGCCCTCCTAAGGGAGAAGTGTGCAATTCCATAAGAATCTTTTGTTTTAGCTGGGAATTCTTATAGAGGTATAAGCGATCTTTGTACCATAACGAATCATTTTTCCAGCTAAATGTATCAGACGTACTGGAATCTTGTTGTAGCTTTCGAATAAGTGCCCACACTTCTTCGTCATTCTTCCATTCCTCCCTTGCTTCATTTATCCAATCTGGTTGGATGATAGAAATAGCGAACAACAATGCTTCCACATCCTCATCCTTTCTTGAGAGTGCATCTGCCACCACATTTTGCTTCCCTTTTTTGTAGATGATTTCAAAGTCATAACCCAACATCTTTGTGACCCACTTTTGTTGCTCTTCAGAGGATAATCTTTGTTCTAAAAAGTATTTAAGGCTATCATGATCCATTTTTACCTTGAAGTGTCTTCCCATTAGGTAGGGTCGCCATTTCTTAAGTGCATGGAGTATTGCCAACATTTCCTTCTCATAAATAGCTTTTCTTAGAAACTTTCCCTTGATTGGACGACTTTCAAAAGCAATGGGTCTTTCATCTTGCATTAGAATAGCACCAATTCCATTTCCTAAAGCATCACATTCCACAATAAAGGTTTTTGTGAAGTCCGGTGTAGCTAAGACCGGTGCTTGGCACATTGCCTCTTTAAGATGTTCAAAGGCCTTTGTTGCTTCCGGAGTCCATGAAAATGCATCTTTCTTCAATAATGTCGTTAGAGGTGCTGCTATTCTCCCATAATTCTTAACAAACTTGCGATAATACCCTGTCAACCCAAGAAATCCGCGCAAATGCTTTATGGATGTGGGGATTTTCCATTCCTTAATGGCTTTAATTTTGCTAGGGTCTACCTTAACTCCTTCATGAGATACAATATGACCCAAATATTCCACCTCCTGGACTCCAAAAAACATTTGGATCTTTTGGCATATAATTGTTTCTCCTCCAATAGTTGTAGCACCCTGTCAACATGTTCAACATGATCCTTCCAAGACTTGCTGTAGATAAGTATATCATCAAAAAATACTAACACAAATTTTCTAAGGAATGGTTTGAAAATTGAATTCATCAAACCTTGAAATGTTGAAGGTGCATTGGTAAGGCCAAAAGGCATGACCAAAAATTCATAATGACCCTCATGAGTTCTAAATGCCGTTTTCAGAATGTCTTCAATCTTCATTCTGATTTGATGATATCCTGAACGAAGATCCAACTTGGTGAAGTAAATTGATCCATGCAATTCATCCAGTAATTCATCAATGACAGGAATGGGGAACTTATCTTTAATAGTGAGCTTGTTGAGCTCCCTATAATCCGGACACATGCGCCATGATCCATCCTTCTTGTGCACCAATACTACTGGAGCAGAGAAATAACTTTGACTCGGTTGAATTATACCAGCCTCTAGCATTTTTGCAACCATACGTTCAATTTCACTTTTTTGGACATAGGGATATCTGTACGGCCTGATGTTTGGAGGAACACTTCCTGGAATCAGATGAATAGCATGATCATGATCACGCATAGGTGGGAGACCTTTGGGAGTCTCAAATACCTTGGAATGATTGTCCAGGACTTTTTGGAGATCTGGAGAAATAGATGATTCTAATGTGGAAACATCTAGCGAACATAATTGTGCAATTACACCCATTTGCTCCTTTTTTAGAAGCTTTGTCATACCATTAGAGCTGATTATATTTCCTGGTTTCCCTGCAATACCCCTTAATTCAACTTCCTTTCCTTCCGTAGAAAATTTGATGAAAAGTTCTTGAAAATTAAAAGCTATTGTACCCAAGGATTGTAGCCATTGGACTCCTAGTACAACATCAGCACCTCCCATTGGAATGGAAAGCATTGGGCTAGTCAATACATATTCTCCCATGGATAGCTTGATATTATGGCACTTTCCAGAGCAATTTATTGTTCCTCCATTTGAAATCATCACTTGACACTCTGGTGCTGGATATAGGAAGCAATTCAATTCTTTTGCTACCCTACAATGAATAAAATTGTGGGTGCTTCCTGAATCAATCAACACTATTACCTTTTTCTTCTTGATTTGTCCTTCTATCTTGATGGTTTGAGGAGTGGTAATTCCCACCAATGCATTACAAGATATGGTCGGATTTATTTGTTCTTCATCTAGGCTTTGTTCCTGGAGCATATCCTGTTCTTTTGACCTTTCTTGCTCCTTTTCTTCTTCCTCTTCACAATCTATGTAGAATAATTTCTTCTCAGCACACTTATGACCTTTAGTGTATTTGCTATCACAACTATAACAAAGCCCTTTTGCTCTTTTTTCTTCCAATTGTTGTGGTGTCAACCTTATAGGTTGTGGAAGACTAGGGGCAACTGCACTTCCGTCTTTATAGTTGTGAGTGGTATGCTTCCTGGTTGCCATAATTTTGCTTTCCATTTTTCTTGCTAACCTGAATGCCTTCTCTAATGAATCAGGTTCCCAAAGTCGAACATCATGTTGGATATTATCCTTTAAAGACCCTATGAACACATCAATCCTATGCTCCTCTGGAATATCTTTTACCCTTATGTTCAATTTTTGGAACTCCTCAATGTGCTCCATTATTGAACCCTTTTGTTTGAGACTTATCAATTGGCTAAAAAAAGTGTTGCTTTTTGTATCCTCATAATGTGCTATCAATTCTTTCATAAAAATTGCCTAAGTGATAAATTGTTTACGAGAGCAAAGCCATTGATACCATACAAACTGATTTGGTTCCAAATATAAAGTTGCCATACGTACCTTTTGTGTGTTTTGCACATTATTGAGATCGAAGAACTGCTCCATCTGTAATATCCATGTGGCGGGATCCTTGCCATCAAACTTCCTCATATCGATTTTTGGAATATGGTGGGTCTTCGATCCAACATTAGAGTCTATGGAATCATGATTAACATTTCTTTTGTTCACATCATGAGTTTCCTTTACAACCTTTTCACCATTAGTAAGTATTTATTGTAGAAAATTTGTCAAATCTGTCTTCAAATCTGCCATGTCTGTCTTCAAATCTGTCCTCAAATCTACCTTCAGATCATCCATCTTAGCTTCCATGCCCTTTATCTTAGATTCCACGCCATTTATCTTAGCATCTGTTAGCTTTTGTGAGCATGACATTTGTTGCACTTGTTCTTGTAATTTGGATATATCATGTAGCATTTATTCCTCTTCTTCATGAGTCATGCTAGAGCTTTCAGGTTCCTTACTAGGTGTTTGCATTTTCTTTCCTCGGGGCATCAGTTACCGATAATAATGCTTTACTATGCCCTTTTAATTCCTTCAAACCAAGCTTATGCAAAAATTAAAAAAAAAAAACTACACACCTTTTTTTACTTTGTAGAAGCCTGATATTGAATCTGATGTATCTCTGTAATTTCGAATCATCCAGTTCTGAAATTGTGACCTATAGTAGCCTTCTATGTCCTCTTTCCAATGCCACTAGTCTGATCCAAATTGGATTCTCCAAGAAAGAGTTATGCACAATCTCCCACAGTGACCTTCTTACGAAATTTCAATCCGATGCTCAGAAAGAAAGTTATGACGATTTTCCCCAGGTCACCTGTTTTGAGTGTAATTCAGGAGTCTGCAAAAAGACCAACTTCCTCAGATCATATCTCCAAAAATATCACGCGAAAAGCTCTGAAATTCGGACCCAAGGTTCAGCGCGATTTCTTCTCAAATGGGTTTTTTTGCGACTTCTGAAACGTCACAGAAAAAAAGTTATAGCGAAAATGCCACGATGACCTGTTTGGAGCAGCGAAACCCTAGAATCCAAAGCTCTGATACCAAATGTTATGAAACCAGCTCAAGACAAGATAGAAAAGATAGATCAACGCCTTAGAATTCAGCCTCTTCGAGGGGGCAACCTCCTTTACATTACATAAATGAACAATTCTTGGATGATTCAAATGACAAAACCTCCTTTCTATATATAGGAGTCTAAGGAGTCACAATATAATCCAGCCGACCTAACAATAATAATATAAAGCCACAAAAATAACAATAGAGGGATTCTATGGGCACATTAATAACAATATGGGGGCAATGGGGGCATAACAATATAAATAAGGGGTATAACTACAATAGTAATGGGGTAATCACTAGTATTATAGGGACCCAACATCCTCTTAGCATAACATGCCGTGTCCCTATTTTATTGTTGCACGTATTCACCTCTTTCTATTAACCATTATACATATAATTAACATTCCCGCGTCCAATACACCATGAAAGCTCAATGAAATTTTTCACAAACATCCTCTATATGTCCAAAATGCACCCAACCACAAAATAGTAAATGTTGTATATACTGAGATATACATTATTTAAGTTAAAATCTATCATATTTAGTCTCATCCATAAGTAATATACATTTTATGTCCTTAAATATCTAAGTACTTTACAAACCTCAAAAGTCTGAATGCAAAAGAAATCAAGTTTATTTGTCCTTACTTTCATCCTGAAATTCTTTTGCAACTCGTAGGTATATAATGCCCTTAGTCACTTATAGGCACCTTTAGTTGAAGAAGCATTCCCTATATGTCCAAAATGCACCCAACCACAAAGTAGTAAATGTTGTATATACTGAGATATACATTATTTAAGTTAAAATCTATCATATTTAGTCTCATCCATAAGTAATATACATTTTATGTCCTTAAATATTTGAGTACTCTACAAACCTCAAAAGTATGAATGCAAAAGAAATAAAGTTTATTTGTCCTTACTTTCATCCTGAAATTATTTTGCAACTCGTAGGTATATAATGTCCTTAGCCACTTATAGGCACCTTTAGTTGAAGAAGCATTGAAAAATGTTCTATCAATAGGATTTGTCCATAAGAAAATTATGTGTAAAATATTTCCACTCTTACGAGACTTGGCTTGCTCAAGCCAAAAAACTTTGTTATACAAAACCGTTAAGAGTTTCTAGACTTAACTTGGGAAAATAGGGAAAAACCCACCTTGTGGTTGTAGATGATGCGAGATACAAGTTGTGGGTGATTCTGGTGGTGTAAAAGTGCCTCATAACATAACAACTTAGCAGAAGAAAAATTGTAAGATAGTATTGACACATGTTCTATCAACAAGGACTGCTATTTAGAAAAATAAATATGATTACGTTCCATTGTCTCCAGAGTCGCTTGTCGCTTGCTAACAAAATTGGTAAGGCAAAAGAGTCAAGAATTTGTAGACTTCACTTGTGGAAAACCCTCCAAAACATCTCCAACATGCATAAATTAACTCTAGAAAATATATATATATATATATCTTTATTTTTTAATAGATTATTCCTTTATACTCCCTTCTAAATATGACAATAAAATAGAACTAGTTTACGACACTCAAGAAGATCCATAATTCAGAAACTATGGATGGGTGTAACTATTTGGTCAAAGTGATAGAAGACTTTCATTTGACCTTAGTTACTCGCAATAGCAACCTCGGGAATCTTGTTAACATAGCGAACTATAACCACATCATATCAAAATGACCACTATAAATATCCTATTAACTTTATTCAAGTCCTTATTAAATAACTAAAAAATCTTACTATATACTTTTACAAATTAATAATAAAATAATATATTTAAAAATAACATATAGTTTACTTTAACTGTATTTAAACTAAGTGGCAGGGACTAGCTACTATGTAGCACTTGTTTTGATATTGAATAAAAACGATGAAAACACAATAACTCATTGGTTGTTTAATATTATAACCTAAAACTCAAGTATAACCTAAATTATAAAAAAAACATGTTTATTATTTCAGTTTATGGATGTTAATTATTTTGCTAGTTTAAATCAATTTCTATAGTATAACTTTTATTAAAAAAAATAACAATGATAATCAAATTAACTAAAATACATATCTCATAAATGTAATTGTACACATAGAATTTGCATAACTCATAGTACATTTGGCATACGATGGTGTACTTAAAAATATTACTTGTAATAAATTTCTCAATTTTATAAAATCTAAAATAACATCCTTAAACTGAAATAATGTTCATGTATCCATAAACTATCGATATGAAAATATACAAAATATAATATATGTGAATGTGCCCTACAAAATGGGCCTGAAAATATACAAAGTGTGTGGTCTAAGTACCACTACCCCTATGCGACTGTTGGTTAAAAACAACGTCCAGGTGCTAGTTTTGCAATATAGCAAATTCAAATTCAAATTAATTATCATTATTTACAAATTAAACAATATATAGATAAATAATTTAAGTTTAATTACATATGAACTACTAACCTAACTCAAGTCTGAATGAAAGGTGTGTGTGATGGGGATCACATCAATTTGATTCTGGTGATCCTAGGCATATGGCTTAATGGTTGAGGTCCACGTCGATGGGCCCACATCATGATCGCCTCCAAAACATGCATCCCAATCACACAACCGCATCGTTTGCGGTCTAGACACGACCCTGCATCTAGGCCTATGTACACAATGGCAAAGACATTATAAGTAGTTGACAAATTAATTAGCATGCATGTAACTTAAAAAATGACAATGTTGAAATCTTAAGAATAAAAAAGTTTACCTCGATTGTTGGTCCATGTGGAGAGACACAGTGACTCTCCTCAATGTGAGTGTGATGATGTGGAGGTGTAGGTGTCAGAGGCTCCATGGCCACACACACTGATGGAACTTGCATTGGACGATCAATTGATACCTCAGATGACCTCATAAGATGATCCATATAGCCTTGTGTCTACATGTTATCATGAACTCATTAATATAAATGCAATCTAGTATGAACTTATTAATATAAATAATGTATAATTTGACGATAAGAGTCAAAACTTCTGTATATGTGTACCTCATTTGAGTCATGTTTGCCATACATCCTCCATAACTCGTGGATGGCATCACAACATCTACATGCATATGCCAAAATATGCTCACAAGGTAGAATCTTGAGCACTCTATCAACAACAAGTTCAAATGGTGGGGAATGAGGCAACAATGGTGGTATGCTCCTCTCTCCATGCAATGGATGTGCACATTGCCCAAGTTGGTCTGCATGGTCTCTGCAATGGTACCCTTGTCTCAATGTTGAGTTATGACAGATCCTCTAGCTCGGTCGACAATATCACACTCCGAGATGGTAGTGGCACCAATCTCGGAGGTGGTGGTACATGGGCAAGGTCCCCATGAGCCTCAAGAGGATCATAGCTACACCCCCTGTCGGATCTGTAAAACCATGATGGGGTGTTGGTGTAATCTGGCCTCATTTGGAGCACAAACTCTGCATATCTTTGGGAAAATGACAGGGGGACATCAACATGGTGGGGGAGCATGCCCCAAGCTCCAAAGAATCGATCATAAACATAGGGAGCCACATCAAAATTCCCAAAATGTTTGAGTTTAAGTGGACCATGTCTAGCATAGCCTACAGGGATCTCAAACAACTCGCCACACACATCAATGTTCTTGGTGGTAACTTTCACCACCTCCCAAGGATATGTGCCTTTAACATCCCACCTCCTAGTCTCTGTATGGTAGGTAGGAAGTCACTCCATGGACCCACCCTCTGGTAGACCTCCACCAATCGATCAATGTTCTACAACATTGGAGTCAAGCTACGTCTAGTTGATAAGTCAACAAGGAGTGTACCTATTTCTCATGTAATCCATTCACATTGGGCCCTAATATCCTAGAGTGTGCTAGTGGTCGTGGCGTTGTCCCACAAAGGGATCAAAGTTGCACTGTCACGCTCAACTTCGCCCTGCTCAGTCTCTGCTAGTCATAAACATAATTTAACACATATAACACACTAAACATAATAACATGTACATTAAATTCAAACACATAAATTGAAGATAGTTTAAGATTTAAATATAATTTAAAGACATAAACACATAAATTAAAGACAATTTGAAAATGGAGGAGATGTACCTTAGAGAGGTGAAGTTGGACTCTGTGCAACATCATCGATAAATACATATACACTACCTTTCACACTCCCACTAGTGTGAGAGCCAAGATCTACTAGTGAAACGTGACATCTAGACGAGCTATGTGATATTTGTCGAGTCCGACCATGTGTCACTAATCCCCTCACACTCCCATGGCTTGCCGATGGGGGTGGTAGTGGAGAAGGATCTGCATAAATTGAGATGGAAGGAGATTGATTGCAAAATGAATAAAGTAGACAAATTAAGAGTTGATTCAAATTGCATAGAAAGATATATAATCATATGATACTAAGTATAATATAGAAAAATTGTAAATGAAAATGAAAAAAACATAATGTTAGGTTGAGGAAACCATATAAAAAAGTGTCAATACATTTAATTACATTTAATTGACAATGTTAATTAATTTGGACATAAGGATGTTAGATTTTTGCAATCTAATACTAAGTATAATAAAAAAAATTATAAATAGAAATGAAAACACAGAATGTTAGGTTGAGTCAAACAATATTTAAAAGTGCCAACACCTAAAATTACATTCAGTTAGCATGGTTAATTACTTTTGTACATAAATATCGTGCTTTAACTATAATGTAGAAACATTAGAAATGGAAATGATAAAATATAATATTAAGTTGATGAAGGGATACAATAAAGAATTGCGACTTCAAACTAAATTGAGTTGGTGAGGTAGGTTTGCTAGGCCATATTGATTTAAAATTAAGACTAGTGTAGGGATGATATGGATGGAATGGAAAAGTAGAATGTTGACTTGAGTTGAAGAAGCTATCTAAGAATATATAGACACTTCAACTTAATTTTTTTTCTTGGTAAAAACTAATTCTATTAAGAGAAAATATGGTACAAAATAACATTACAGCCAAGAGAAGCAAGAGAACAGGCAGCCGGAAAGGAATGGAAATCCACCTCGGCCCCTGAGAGAAACTGGGAAGAGAACATTGCTAAACAAGAAGTAACAAGAGGAACAGAGAAACAGGCGAAGAAACAGAGGATTCTACCCAACGTGGGTAGGATCAACTATTCGGCATTTTTTCCCTTTCTTTTTACCAACTTTGACCCAATCAAGATGACTCTGCTGAACTGGCATGATTTGCAAACTAAGCTGGGCTGACGGAGAGGACTCCTTGTCTGAATCCGAGGGAGAGGACTCATGAGTTCTTTTCTGTGAGTTTGGAGGGACCGAAGTATCCGCACAACCAGTCAAAGGCGGATCCTGTGCCTGCTTTGTTTCCATTCCTTCTGCATCCTCTGCTTCTTCATCTGAGCTGGAATCCAAATCATCCATAGGAGGAGGATCATGAGGCTTCCAACTTTTGGATTTCGGCTTAGGATTGGCTTTCTTCTTCTGGGCAGGCCGCGAGGGACAAGAGTTCTGAAGGTGCCCTGTGTTATGGCAGTTTCGGCAGCGAAAGGCTGTGTTCTCGTAGTCTAGGGACTGGGTCCAATGGAAGTCTCCAATTTTGAGATTAATCTGATCCGGTAGACCTTTGCTCATGTCTATTTCTGCACAAATTCTGGCGAAGGTGTATATGCCTTTTTCCCCCCTAGAGGTGTCTGTTGCTAGAAAGCGGCCTAGAGAGTCACCGATTCCTTGGAATACAGCAAAGTGCCATAGATGCGCCGGGAGGTTAGGTAGTCTGACCCAGATGGGGAGCTTTGTGATGATCGCTGAAGAAGGATCGAAATCTGGGAACCAAGGGGTGAGGAATAGTCCTGCTGAGCCCCAAAACCATGGGCCTTCAGTTAATGCTTTTTGGTAATCTTCGGTGAAAGCAAAAACTACAATGAAGAAACCCTTTGAGCAAAGAAAAACCTTGCAGTTGTTGGTCCAGTGTGAGTGGATCCATTGGTAGAGATCCGCTGTGCGAGGCCATAGTCCATTGAACCTGCAAATAATGCCATGCTCTGCATATTTTTGGATTTGATCATCCAGCGAAGGATGCGTTATTTCAATGGAGGGGGTTTCCTCCAGCTTATCCACCAAGAACGGTTTAGGACCCTGAGCTGGTGGAGCAGCTTTCTTAGGCTTCTGAGCATGGACTGCATCCTTGTAAGAAAAAGCCGCAGCTGAAGATGACTGTCCCACAGCTCCCCCTCTCAAACGGAGGGCAAGAATGATGGAGGCATTTCTTCTAATGCTGTAAAAAGAAAGGGGATACAGATCCTCAAGATGTTTACCTTCGTAGAGGAGTCGTTGAGAAGCGAAGGGAATCCCCAACCTAAATTCCAGAGATTGCTTGAGGTTCTGCACTAGATCAGAAGCGCTTACCCATTGTAGCAGAGTTTTTCCAGAAAGGAGCCTGATCTGGATCTGGAACGAGGCTGAGAGATCCGAGTCCGTGTGCCCCTTTCCCCTGCAGATCTGTGTAGAGAGATGGCTCGCGTGATGATCGGCATTCGTTTCCTGGTGAAGAGGAAGAGGCTTACAGCTAGTCGGTGCAGGCTTTTCCTTCCCCACTACCAAGATCGGAGGCGAAACTGCGTTTGGTTCTGCTTGAACTCCCTGTGCTGCTACGCCAGCAATCTGAAGATGGCTTCTAAATCGTGTAGTGGAATCGTGGGCCTGAGGCTGTGCTACCCCAGCGTTATCTGCAGAGAGAACCTCTTGAGGACATATGCTTGCGGCTCCGGCCTTCCTGATATTAGCATTCTGCGTGTCTGCAGAGAGTGAGAACTCCCTTGACCCGAGCTTGAGAATCTCAAGATCATCCGCCGCAGGGGCGATCAAGGAACTGATGGCAGCCGAGGGCAAAGAGGCGGCAGAGCTAGGGTTCAACCGCGGAGCCATCCTCTCTGATGAGTTATTCGGGAGCAACTCTAGTCGACACTTCAACTTAAATTGAGTAGGTAAGATCTATCAATTTTATTGTTGCGAATTGTTGCTAATGCACCAAAAGTATCAAGGTACGTTTAATAACTTGAAATTTAATGAGATTGTAATATTGATGGATCTATGCTCGTAAGTAAATCATATAAGAAAGCATCCATGCTCAAATCAAAATAGATTCAAAATTTAACTTAAATATGGAAAAAAGGTTTAATAGCTTCAAAATTTAACGAAGTATTTTTTTGATTCAATTTATCAGAAAATAAAAATAACAAACTAATACAAACACTTTATCCTTGACTAATCAAAGCACTTTATCATTAAGATAAAAATAATAGTAATGCATTAGTTTAGGGCACAATTTTTGTAGGGCGAAAAAAAAAATCCTCTCATGTTCATTATTATTATTTTTTGTATATTTTAAAAATATACTTTTAAATTTATATAAATTTAATCAATAAAAATGTAAAAAAAATACAAAATTAGTGAATATAAATAAATATTTTTTTAAGAAATCATTTCTTTAAAGTGGCCAAATTATCAAACTTCTTTTTTTTTTTTTTTTTTTTTTTTTTTTCAGAGAAAAAAACCATCATAGATTTATATTAAGAAAATATAAAGATCTTCAATACATATCATGATTATATTAATAAATTATATCATAAATATAATTATCAAACTTCAGATCCCTATGAATAAACCCAAGACTCTGTAGATACTCCCTACCCCTTGCCACATCCAATGCCTGCTTCATTGCTAATTTTAAAGGCACTAGGCAAGATGCGTGGACTTTTACTGCAATATATGCACTGGAATTCCATTCCTTATTGGGATAGTTCTCATTTCTCGCTTATGCAACAAGAGCAATCTATGAAAATGCTTCCATTCATTCATCCATCAAAATCTGTTGGGAGAGACTGCAGAATGCTTTGTCACCTCTGCAATAATCAGCAAACACAGAATGAGACTAACTCTTGAAGCATGGGTTCTCAGAAATCTCCAACCCAAATTTTACATATGACCACACAAAAAATCCGAGGGGCTATTGAAACCACACATTAACTAAGTGAGTGCTCTCACTCTCAAGATTCTAGATTAATTGAACAGGCTTTTTGGATGTGCAAAAAAAAAGAATCATTTGCCTGAAGCTATAATCAAATTTCCATGTGATTCTCCAAACTTTAAATCAATCTCTAACAGAAAACCCATGGTATGATAATTAGAACAAATGGTATGATAATTAAAGCAAACCTTTACATTTAGATTTCATTCCCATGACTCAATTGACCAGTTTATATCTGTTGAGAACGTCTAGCTATGACAACAATACTTTGATTAATGTCCTCCAGGTGAACAACGACATGAGTTTCCATGCCCTCTGTTCCCTGCTACCCACGGTTATAAAATAAACCTATTCGAATCACGCCTAGATGTTCCCAAATAAATGTTGTTAAGTACTGCTCACAGGTCTCCCCGCTAAAGCTCGCTAATGCCATCTAAAGTTACTGGAGGGAGGGAATTGAAGGTCTTGCTGATTGCCGAAAGGTCTTCCTTCGAGGTGTCCCATCGCAGCTTTAATCCAATATAGATTAAAAATTTAACAATATACACAGTGATGGGTGGTGTGGCGGCTGAGTTCGTTGGGTGAAACCCACGAGGTCAGGGGTCAAATCACATTGAGTATATTATCCTGTTATGGTGTGCGGCTCAAGGAGTACACTCCCCTTATCCGTGAGTCTCGACTCTTGCCAAAATCATAAGAAATTAGTATATCTGCTTGCAGGTTGTTGGATGTACTCTTGGTGTTATAGTGGCTTTAACAATATATACAATGATAATCATAAGAAATTAGTATATTTGCTTGCAGGTTGTTGGATGTACTCTTGGTGTTATAGTGGCTTTAACAATATATACAGTGATGTGTGGTGTGGCGGCTGAGTTCGTTGGGTGAAACCCACGAGGTCAAGGGTCAAATCACATTGAGTATATTATCCTGCTATGGTGTGCGACTCAAGGAGTAGACTCCCCTTATCCGTGAGTCTCGGCTCTTGCCAAAAACATAAGAAATTAGTATATCTCCTTGTAGGAGGTTGTTGGATGTACTCTTGGTGATCATAAGAAATTAGTATATCTCATTGCAGGTTGTTGGTTGTACTCTTGGTGTTATAGTGGCAGCTATGAGAATTGATCTTGGATCTGATCTAGGTGGATATTGGTGGCCACCTACCAAGTCCACTTGGAACCCCACCATTGTTTCTTTCAGCTTTCAGTTTCCTTAATTGTAGCATAGTTTACTATTTTTAGGAGTTTTTCGGGTCCTGAACTTCCGGAGCCGTTTTGAGGCCTTAATCGACATTTTTTGGGAAAACTGGGAGCAACATGGGTCCATGGATCGATGTTGCTCTTCCCAAAGTTGTATTTCTCGGATAGATCTTTCTAACTAGATACTGTGCGTGTCAAACGGAGATCGTATGCCAAAGTTACGACCCCGGGAAGTTAATGCACCAATTTACCCAAACAGGGCCCATAGTTTGGTGTTTCATCTTCTAGGGTTAGGTTTTTGGATGTTTAGGGTTTTCCATTGTTTATCAACAATAAATAGGCCTTCGAGCCTCATTGTAACACAGTTCAGAGGCATGTAGCCGCCACATCTCTTCTCAAAGATAAGCTACTATCGCCCTAGCTGGTTTATTTCCTTTCTGTTTGTAAGCATATTTCAGTATTTTACATTAATGAAATAAAGTATTATTTCCGCTGCATCTTTGTGTATATGGTTATCTTTGTATTTTGTTGTGTTCATGTTTAAATCCAGATCAGTGGTATCAGAGCGGTTTGTTTTTTTTCTTTGTTTTTCTTTGCATGTCCCCAACGAGGTTGGGATATAAGCAGTTAGGACTTGAACTGGTCGAACCTTTACAAGACCAGCCTCGTAAACCCTGACCGCCTCCCATGACGGATGAAAAGAAAGACGAGGGGGCAGGAGATCCTATCAAATTCTTGCTCGAAGAAGCCCTTGAGCGACAAAGGAGCGCAATGATGGACAACTTTGCCCAGATCCTTCAGTGGCTACCCAAGGGCGACACATCGGCATCCAACAACTACTCTGGAAAAGCCACACCGTTTAAGGTACAAGTTAATTTTTAAATCCCCATATTCGAGGGTCAGATAGACGCAGATGTCGTAGATAAATGGTTCAATCTGCTAGAGGGTTATTTTTCTGTTCATGATTTTTCCAGTGGGGAAAAGATTATTTTCGCTCTTCTCAAAGCAGCCCCCCACGTCAAGGATTGGTAGGAAACCTACTGCGAGCATAAGGATGAAAGTATAGGCTCACTATTTTCAGCCGCATCCACTTGGAATTCATTCCGGGATGCCATCAAGGAGCAGTACTACCCTGTCGGAAGCTATGAGGATCAATACATAAAGTGGACCACGCTGCGGCAGGGAAGGGAGCAAAACGTGCCAGAGTTCACCAATACTTTCCATACCCTTCGCACAAAGTTGGGTATCAAGGATTCGAAGCAGCCTTTGGTACTCAAATACCGCGGCTGCCTGCACAAGTACATCCAAGAAGAAATAGAATTCCTGAACATCTCCCCGCTCGGCACTGCATATCAATATGCCGTCAGGGTCGAGCAAAAGTTTAAACAGAAGAAGCAAGACTTTGGATTTGTGAATCCGAAGCAAGGGAAAGGTGCCCCCAAATTACAGAATAAAGGACAAAACCAAGGCGGGGCGACCCAAGACAACCCGCCAAAGTTGCAAGCAAAGAACAATGTTGCGAAGCCAAAAAAGGACACGGGAAAGTGGTGTGAGTTCCATAAGAGATCCACTCACAACACAAGTGAGTGTCGGGCCAAGCAGTCACTGGTGGCTGAGCTAAAGGTTTCAGAATCAGATGCAGGTTCCGACTCTGAGTCAGAACCCGACAAGGGGAATGACAAAGGGAAGCAGATTATCGATGCGGAGTCCAACGCCACCGTTGCCACCACGAAGATCCAGAAGGAGGAACCTGAAGATCCCGAAGAGGAGGAGCGTCTCTTCCACTCCCAGATGTGGGTAAAGGGCTCCCCGCTACAGTTCATTGTCGACAGCGGGAGCCAAAAGAACCTCATTTCGGCAGAGGTCGTGAAGCGGCTAGGCTTACCGACCACAGCACATCCACAACCGTACACCATCGGGTGGCTTCACCAAGGACGGGTTCTTCGTGTGAACCAGTAGTGTCGCCTTCCATACAACATCAAGCCCTTCACGGATGAGGTATTGTGTGACATTGCTCCCCTTGAAGTTTGTGATGTATTACTAGGACAACCATACCTATGGAAGCGACATGCTGTGTATGAATCAAGGCCCCGTGTTGTTATTGTTACTTTGGGAACTAAGTTGTATAGGATACCGGAGGTAGCACCACCTACCTCCATCTCTTTGATTACTGCAAAACAATGCAGTAAGCTCGTTTCCAAAACTGGGAAATTTGTTTTCCTGATGATACGCCCTCAAGGAAAGAAGAAGACGGTGGCCACGACCTCCAGACAGGGCCCCTCTGCACGACAACTACAAATGGACAAGGTCGTGGAGGAGTACGAGGACATCTTCACCTCCCCCGTAGGGGTTCCTCTGCACTGTCAGGTCAAGCACTCCATCGATCTGACCCCAGGTGCACCACTGCCCAATGGACCAATATATTGATGCTCCATTCTGGAGAATGATGAAATCAAGAGGCGAATTCAGGAGCTGCTGTAGAAAGGTCACATCCATCCAAGTTCATTGCCCTATGGGAGCTCGATCGTGTTGGTACAGAAGAAGGATGGGACTTGGAGACTCTGTATTGACTATCGGGCGCTGAACAAGATCACTATCTGTAATAGGTACCCAATCCCACGGATTGATGACCTCTTGGACCAACTGAAGGGGGAAAAATATTTCAGCAAGATCGATTTGAAGTCAGGAATTCACCAGGTACCAATTGAACCCTCTGATGTGTGGAAGACTGCCTTCAAAGCTAAGGAGAGCCTGTTTGAATGGTTGGTGATGCCTTTCAGATTGACGAATGCTCCTGCAACCTTCATGAGGCTAATGGATGACATCTTGCAGCCATTTATCAACTCATTTGTAGTGGTATACTTGGATGACATCCTGATCTTCAGCCAGAGTTGGGAAGAGCACCTCCACCACATCCGACTGGTTCTCCAAACACTGTGGCAACACAAGTTATGTGCCAATTTGGAGAAATGCACTTTTGGCATGAACCAGGTTCAGTATCTGGGATACATTATTGATGAACAAGGGGTGCATGTGGATCCATCTAAGATCCAAGTCATTCGAGATTGGCCATCTCCAACCACTTTGACAGAGCTTCACAACTTTCTAGGTCTTGCCAACTTCTACCGCAGGTTCGTGTTGGGATTTTCTCATATCACTTGGCCCTTGAGTCAAGTCACCAAGGGAGGAGTGAAAGCAAAATTCTTTTGGTCTGAATTTCAACAGAGGACATTCATAGAGTTGAAAGATCGCCTTTGCGCGGCATCCATGCTCGCATTACCAGACTTGCAACAACCATTTGAGGTCGAGACAGATGCCTCTGACTATGCTATTGGGGCGGTCCTTACTCAACACGGGCATTCAGTGGCATATCACAGTGAGACACTTTCAGACACAGTCCGGAAGTATCCCACTTATGACAAAGAGATGTATTCCATTGTGCAGGCCTACTGACAATGGAAACATTACATTTTGGGGAAGGAAACGGTCATCCACACAGACCACCGACCCCTGCAGTTCATACAAACCCAAGGGAAATTGTAGAATGATCGCCATTAGAAGTGGTCCACATACTTGCAACAGTTCCATTTGAATATCAAGTATAAGAAAGGTAGCACCAATAATGTTGCAGATTGCCTCAGTCGACCACTGATCATGGCGTTAACCACTGTGCTCAACTCTTGTGGGCACGAGACTTCTGATTGGCCACTTCTCTACAAAAGCGACCCAGAATTCGGCCACACATACCAGACACTCTTGGAGGGTCAGCATGTTCCAAATTTTCACCTCTAGGATGCCCTGTTATGCCACCTAGGTCACCTTTGTGTTCCTTCAAGCGAGCGTGCCAAGATGATTTGGGAAGCACACTATAGTCGGGCTGTTGGACATTTCGGGGTCGAGAAAATGGTGGCAGTACTGCAGAAGTATTTCTATTGGCCGAATCTTCGACATGATGTCAGGAAGTACATCAGATCATGCACTGCCTGTGCCATTGCCAAACCGACCATCAAGAAGCAAGGCCTCTATACCCCGCTGCCTACCCCTAGTCAACCTTGGGAATCCATCTCCATGGATTACATGTCAAGTCTTCCTTCCACTAAGCATGGAAATCACTGTGTTTTTGTGGTCATTGACAGGTTCTCGAAGATGGCCATTATGGCCGCTTGCAAGAAGAATATCACAGCAGAAGCCACTGCTAAACTCTTCTTTGAATGAGTGTGGGTACTGATGAGCCCCAAAAATGGATAATTATTTGGGCTCATTCAACCTCCTAATTTGACTTAATCCACCATTCTCATTAGTTTATTGCATGTTTTTGATTATATTTATGTTAATAGAGTGAATTTGGTTAGTCATTATGCCAACAAGTCTAATGGGTGCTTTGTGTAGCCTTTTTGGTCAATTTGGAGACAAAATTGAAGGTCTTAATGAGCACTTGGCAGCCAAATTCATGGGAAGACAAGGGAGAGGATTTGTAGGGAGGTGTCCCCTTCATTTATGGGCCCTTACTTCGAATTTTCCACCATCAGCTCGGAGTTCAAGGGCCACCGAATCAATCAGCACAAGGGCAGCCAAGCAAGTCAAGTAGGACTGCTGTTAACTCCAAGTTTTGGGCAGCCGAGTCCCTAAAGTTTAGGAGGACTGTTGGGTCCTCAATTTGTATAAATAAGAAGGCTTAGGGCCTCATTTTTGTTAGCCAGTGGATGTTAGCTAGTTAGCCAGTAGATAGTTAGCTAGTGGTTAGTCATTTTGTAGCCAATAGTTAGCTAGTTTATAGTTCGATTTGGATGCAATAGATTAGCTTTGCTTTCAACTCATTTGCAAGTTCTTCTTGTGGACAGTTTTGATGTAACTTTTCATTTCTTGATCAATAAAGATGAATCCAGCTTTGCACCAGCTCAAAATCTCTCTTGGGAGGCTGTAGCTCTTGGGGTTGGGCCCATCTCAAGCGCCCAGTACCTCCTTCGTTTATCTTTATGTGTTTGCTGCGTTCTTAAAATAAAATCTGCTATTTAGATTTAGACCTTGCTTCGTTATTTAGATTTCTTTTGATGGTTAAAGTAGCTGTTTATGTTTAGAATATATTGGTAGGATAATAACAGGAAAAAGCTCCAAAAAAGGGTCAGCAAACACTTTTGGTTTCACCTCTTCCTTATTGGATCAGGGGCTGGAGTTGAAGTAACCATGCTGTCCCAAACAAAAACACTTTCTTTGCTTCACCATACAATCATTAGTGTTTGAATCTCGTTCGTTGAACTTGATATCAGCTTGGATGCATGCTTAGGTTTATGATCACTTAGTTTCATAGTTGTTTCACATGGTTTCACTGCAAATAAACTTCTGTTCATTTCCTTTTGTTGTTAGGTCAGATTAGAGTGAAGTAACTAGGTCATAGGTTTTATAACTAGATCTTTGTTTTCTTGCATGTCTTTGTTTGGTCAGTTTGAAAAACCACTTGCAGAGTACCTGTTATCCTTCCTTACCTGCCCATACTCCATCCAACCTACCTGCTTCGCCCTTCACTTATAACCCTTACCTTACATTTGCCTCATCCGCTTACTTTGCCATGATTCTCATCTTCTTGTGCAACATCGCTTCATCCATCCTTGAACAAATCCAATCGCTCCTTAGCCTCATCCACCAAGCCCTAGACCTCTTCACACCCCTATTTCACCTCCATACTCATTCCTCCATCTTTTTCCCTCCATCCATTCTCCAAAATCCTCTTTTCAGAACATCCTGTAGAAATCTCTGAACATCCTGTAGAACCCCTGCAGACTTCCTGTAGAAGCTCACAAATGAGGTTTCTTGATAGCCAAACTTTGTGAAACTCTCTGGAAGGGTGTTAGGGACTCCTTAGACCCTCTCTGAACCTTCCCGACCTCTTCCAAGCATTTCTCCTCCTTGATCCACCTCTGCACAGTGAAAAGCTAGTTAAAAGCACATGCATGATAATTCCAATAACTTAATCAAAAATACAAAAAGATGTTTTCTTCAGATAGTGATAACTTAGACACATGCATTTTACCTTCCTAGAAGTAATGGCATCTCTTTCAGTAGTTTGCATGCTCTCCTTTGCGTCAGTAGGACTAGCTGGTAGAATTAGGGTTTGTTAGGGTTTGCGTTCCTTTTTGGCCTTCATTTTCTTTTTGCAATTAGATTAACTTCCTTCGAGTTAGCTTTCATCCATCAATTAAAAAGCTTCTTCTAAGAGCTCATAGAAGTTGGCTTAAGCTCCTAGCGGACTTGTGCCAGCTGACCAAGTGACAGCTGCGGCAAGAGCTAGTACTTGTGCATACAGCACCGTCGCTTCCAAGTTTGTTACGAACTACCGGGTTGATAAAATTAAAGAAGGGAGTTCCAGGAGTTGTAGAATTATTGCTACAATACTGGGGCCCACCATCTTTTTGGCGCCGTTGCCGGGGAAGCGTCAGAGTACTGGTGATTGCTGCTTTTCTTCTATTTTCCACTACAATCTTCTGCTAAGTAGTTTATTTCATTTCCATTATGCAATTTCGTTTATGCAAAAGTAGATTAGCCTTTACCGCTTTCATAGATTAGCATTTCAATTCCGCAATTTCATTTCTGCAAGCGTAGATTAGCATTTCAATTCCGCAAGTGTAGACTAGCATTTCATTCCAGCAATTTCATTTGAGCAAAATAGATTAGTCATTTCCTGCTTTCGTTTCAATTCCGCATTTTCGTTTTAGCAAGATAGTTAGTTGTAGTTCAATCTATTTCAGTTTTGCAGGTAGAAGTGGAAAAAAGCAAAAATCAACCAAAAAGATTTCCTTTCATTCCTGGTAGGAGTAGAGATAAGTTAGAAAAATATTTTCACAACACCCCCCTTTGCTTCACACAGCCAATCTTCTCTCTTCTTCGATGGCTGTGACTAAGAAGAACCCCTGGGTGGACATCAAGACATATCTGAAGAACCTCTAGGGGAGAAGAAGAAGAAAACATTCCTCTGGAGCAAATGGCTACAAGTAGAAATGTTGGGAGCAATACCTTGTCCAAGAATGACTTTGCAACTCAAATGGAAGATTTCAAGAGTGATATGAGGCAATTTCTTGCCATGCAACTGGATACCTTACGGATCCAAAAGAAGCAAGAAGAAGCCAAGAGGGCTTTGGCCATTTTTTGTCCTAGGTGCACTAGAAAGCATCCTAGGAACGAATGTCCAATGCACTCCCTAGAAGTGTGTTTCATCTGTGAAGAATACCATCCTACAAATCAGTTCCCTTCCTTGCCTGGACTTAAAGTTGCATATCAGAGAGCCAAAGGAGCCACTGAACCACTCTATTATATGAACCAAAGGAGGCCGCATGGACCTAGATCTTACCAGCAGGAACTGCAAGGGACATCCGAGACCTATTATGACCCCTATCAAGCCACTTTCATGCCTTCTTGGGGTCCCCCTGCTCATCCTTCCTGGTTCACACCTCCTCCTTTTTGTGGGGAAAAGTATCCAACACGGAATGACCCTATCCCACTCTAAGGGTGATAGTTCCTTAGCAACAGCTGAAGCAAAGCTATCTAAAGTTACTTCTTTATGACATGTAAGAGATGAAAGGAAGAGATCCACTTACCGATGTCTTGCGCAAATGGTCGATCCAATCTCCTCTATTTGCCGCTCGCTCCCAGCTCCAAGTCTTCTCACGGGCCCAGCTACACGAGATCCCGCGAACAAGACAAGAAAAGGAAACTACAAGAAGCATGCATTCATAATTGATTCAAGGATTAGCATAAATCAAATACGCAAGTAAGACAATACACCATTGAAACACATGCGAATAGAAGAACCTCAAATGCTTTATTAATATAAGGAAGTAAGGTTCAGGCGGTGATACAACCGTGAGAGGTCCAATCCAGCATCACCTTCCCGACGGAAAGAAATCTCCTCTTCACCTCCCTCAAGCAATCACCCAATACTCACAACTGTAAACCAACAACAATTCTTTGCACAAAATTCCGGCCTCCAGATCCCATGGGATGAAATCCTTATATAGAGTTTTGGAGTGAAGATAAGTCAGCTTGATGTGTGACTTGTTGTCCTCTTCAACTCCAGTTGTTCTTCAGTCCTTGAGTCCACTCGGAGTTTCTACCTTCCACTTGGAGTTTTAGAACCTCTTTACTCATCATTAGGCGAATCTTCTGATCCAAGTGTCATTTTGGAAGCTTCCTGGGCACTGGCACATTGAGAAAAGATTCCTCCACATGTCAAAGTACGCCCAGCGCAGGTAGCCTTTGTTGCACTTGCTATGTAGCGCAGGTACACCATAGAGCTTTTGACATTCAGCGCAGATGCTTAGTGGAGCAGCTGCTTTGATCCAAAATTGACCTGTTTTTGAGTGTTTTTCAGTGGAGAACTGATCTGTAGTGCTGTGGTTTGCTGACCTTGTTCCTCTAGGGGTAGGAACAACATGTTTAGGGACTTTGGATCCCTCAGATTATTGACATTTCATGCTCCATGCTGTAAGGCACAAAAATGTCTATAACAGTTGCCCCCTAAAGTATGAGGTCGTTTATCGGGTGAAATGCTTTATTAGGAGGATCCGAAGTTCATTCAATCGTCGGGAGGTGACCTGTAACAAAATACAATACAATACATTATCTTTTCATACTTTCTTTTCATGATCTAGCTGATGCGGGCATTTCCCATGCTCAGCTTTATAAATACATTTGCTGTACATAAACAGACGATCGTCTGATAATAGACTGATAATTCTCTGCTTTTAATTATCATCCTTTTAGTAGGATGATCATCTGCTGCACATGTCTATGTTTTTATCTCCTGAATATATATCGCAGCCCGGATGGATGAAACTAGATCCGGGGTCTTCAAACCTGTCCGATCTTCACTCTAGTACAAGTCGATCCATGTGAGAATTTCTTGAAGTCGAACATGGAAAGACATCGCTTGATTACCAGTCAATAATGTAAACTGTTAACAAGCGCGAGAGGAATCACCGATAATGATGATGACCCTCAAGGTACTGCAGCACAATTCACGTGGCGTGAATATAGGATCTGACGTCGAACACCACGCAAAGTCTCTCGGTCGAAGGTGATTAATGTATACCTATCGCCAGAAGTGAGAAACTTGCCATTGAGGCATGCAAGCTTCAAAGTACTGAGGGGGTGTTCCTAGATCAACTTCTTGGGTAGTGAGCTGATGTCGACAAGAAGTGATCCGTCAAAGGAGGGCCTTAATGAATCCCACATCAGTGACACGGAACGGAGCTAGTGATGATGGTGAAAACGATCTGTGAAATATGATTCAGGGTGGCGGTCATGGAAGGATGAAAGATGATGTATGGTAGTGGATGGGACCCGGTTGACACTTTCTGAATGACATCTCTTGAACATATAACGACACTGATGTGATGGATCGGTAGCATTACCCCGTGTATGGATGGTATGGCGAGACCATGGTGAAGGGACCGGTGAATGATAATAACCCAACCCGATATTTACGGAGGCAAAAGTGTCATGTTCAAGAGTGACTTGCTACCATTAAGCTTTGAGGTTCTTCGCAATTTTTCCCCAGTCATTTCTGACCAGTACCTCTTTATTTTTGTCAAGCTTGAGGAGGATAACATATGCTTGTTCTATAACCTGCCCTTCGGGCAAGCCCATCGCTATGTTTTAACGAGCTTAACGATAGGGAAACTCGTTCTCGTCTAAAGACAAGTTTGTCGCTATCTAATATTTTTAACGAGCCCAGCGACAAAGACAACTTGGTCCTTTTCATCTTTAGAGAGTCTGAAAAGGGTACATAAAGTGGACTCCAGGGGTCCTTTTTCGTCATCTAATCCCTTAAGTCCGAAAAAGTATAAAACAATACAGAAGGGATGAATGTTCGATATCTTTATCGAGCCGAACTAGACAAGCGCTCGATCTTTTTGTGCAATAATCCCTCAGGTCCAAAAAGATTAAAATCTAGAGGAGGGATAGCTCTTCCGGTCCTTTTAACGAGCTGGAAGGCCAAAACTCGGCAAACTTTTCATATTTTACGAGTCGGTGAAAAGAGCTCAAAGAAGACTCGTATTTTGGGGAACGAGTGATAAACAGGGATAGCAGCAGATTCCAGGTACAGGTTGGAATTTTCCAATCACGGCAGTGTCATAAGGATGGCTAGGTGAAATCACTCTTCGCAGCTGTTCCTCAAAATAGGTAAACAATCAAGTGGATGTGAATGATCGGCCAAATGAAAAGTGGAGGTGACGGTGCACAAACACGACCAAGGCTTTTATGGCTGATGAATCTATGGTCTCAAATGGTTATTTACCGGTTCATTTTTTCTGAATGAGCTTGAACTCTGGAGGAAGCTTGCTCACATGCTTATGTTTATTTTTTAACGAGCATGAATTCCGCGTTAAAACTGCTCGGTTTTGCGTTTATTTTTTAACGAGCATGAACTTTGCCAAAACTGCTCGTTTTTAATTGCATGCCCCTAGCATCATAATAACGCATGTCAAAGGAGGGTGCCCCCCAAGCTTCATTGCATCCAACTTGGTGGTTGGAATGAAGGTTTACCTTTGAATTTTGAAAAGGGGATTTGTTTCATTTTTTAATGAGGTTGACACAGTAAAAGAACTATCCTCATGACTCTTTGTTTCATTTTTTAACGAGGTTGACACGAGATAAGAACCGTCCTCGGAGCCCCCTGTATTTACAGTATTTCCATTAGGGCGATGATCCATGCTGACAAAATATTTAGGAACCTTCTGAATCCGTTGGATATAGAAGATTTCATATCGTAGGTTTCCACTGTGGCTACTTCCGCTAGATTACCTGCCGGCGGTAGGGCAAAAGTACCCATTAAGGCAGGGTCTTTTAGGAGACCTACTCCAATATTTTGGAGCGATTGATTACTTTCATTGATCATTGTGCTGCTTCCCGTAACTTGAGAACTGTTGGGGAGAAATGTTTGTTGGTCGACGATTGTAATTTTTCCTTGAAAAGGAAATACAATCCTCTTGAAGTAGGTCGACACAACTGCAGCCATGGCATATATCCAAGGCCTTCCCAGTAGGATGTTGTAATCGAGGTTTCCGTCGATTACTTCCACATCAACTTCTACTGTTTTGCCCCCCAGTTCAACTTGCAAGTTACTTGAAATCCCGTATGGAGTGTATGATCGTCCATCAAATGCTTTTAATGTCGTTGACGATTTTGACAAGGGTGGTGAGCCTAAATTTTTCCAGCAACTCATCGACATAAGACATGTAGATGCCCCCTCATCAATAATTGTTCGATGAACAGTTTTGTTGAGGGATTTCACTTGAATAAGGAAAGCTAGTTGATCTGGTAACTGAGGGTCATATCCTTTATGATCAAAGGCCACAAGATTGGAATCCATTGGGCCAATCCCACTTATCACTGATAGTAAAGCTTGCTCTTGGGAGGGGAAATTTTGCGGTACCTCAAGTGTCGACATAGCGGACGGCGATTGGGCCAGGTCCTCTACTATATTATAATTCTGTGCTATTTTTGCACGAGGATTAAATGTCGATTTGTGTACTACTCCCTTTGGCGACTTTATCATTGGTTCAGGAATGATGGGTGGCACGACTTTGGTCAAAGTTGTTGTTGAACTACTAGGTTGTTTATTTGCCTTGTTGTTCAACTGCTTTGGATTCCTGTAATCTTTATTCCTTGTCAAAGCATTATTCTGCTGCTTTGAGGTGGACAACATAAGCACTTGGGATCGGGAAGCATTTCGATTAGCAACCAGATTTTGGCCTGGGTTAGGAAACGGATCAGTCAATATTGCTGGGGTTTTCGAACTCTTAAAGAGCTTCTTAACTTCAGCTATATGTGGACAATCTTTCGTCCAATGATCCTCATCGCATATATGACACCCTTTCGGGGGTTTCCCTTTCCTTTTATTTTTCTTCTTGCCCCCTGGTTGCTTCAGTTGTTTGCCCTTGTCGGTCGACATGGCATTTACTTCTGAGGCAAGAAGTTCCTCATTTGCATTTTGACTAGAAATTTTGTGTTTGCCAGTCACGCCATTACTGGCGTGAGAGTCAGTATTCGATTTAGGAGGGGGAGGAATTGAAAATTCAGGTCTAGGGGTGTCAGGTATTTTGTCGTAGAGCGTGCCAGACTGAGTATATACTAAGTCTAAATATTGAGCGCGAGCAATGACTTGCTCCTCTGTTACGACTCCTCCCTTGGCCACATCTTCCGTTATAGCCGGAAGTAACGACTTTATAAACCATTCAGCTAACAGCTGATCGAGAACGTAAGTTTTCACCATCCTACGACGACGACGCCACTCATGTATATGATCAGATATGTGAGTAGCTGTCGTTTGTTTGAAGTTGGTCAGTATTTCGGTTCCTATTTCATACCTGATTGGTAATTGAAAATGGGTTAAGAAAGTCGTGGCTAAGGAGCTGAAATTGTCGAAAGAGGCTCTTGGCAATTCAATGTACCATTTAGCCGCTGGGCCTGTCAATGTCCTCTGGAAGAGGCGAAGTCTTATCGAATCATCATTCAGGGTGTTTGATGAACACCATAGATGGAATGTCATCACATGATTCGACAGATCTTCACCTGGATTTCCATTGAATTTAGGAATGTCCGATGGAAGTTTATGCGGAATCACTGGCCACCAAGGGGCATAAGCAATTGGATCATTCGTCAGCCGGTTTAGATCTGGTAATTCTAGAGTTGCTACAAAAGGCAACTGTTGGTTCAGATTAGGCGAAGCATACCCAGGATAAGATGGTATCGCCTGAGCAATGGGTCTTTGCAGACCAGCATAATGCTGACAACTTTGACAAGGTTGATGGGCATAGCCACTATAGTATGGTTGCCCATTACTTACAAAGACTTGTTGCTCAGGTCCTTGATATGATTGCTGGAATGGCGGTTGTTGAGATTGAAACAGCTCTGGTTGTTGGACCATTTGCTGTTGACCAATACTGGATGATTGACCAAGATTAGGAGTCACAGTACTTGTTTGAGCCTGAGTCGCTCCAGATAAGGAGGCACTACCCTGAGATTGTGATTGAGCCGTTGAGCCAAGAGGCTGTTGTATTGCAACCTGAGAAACTTGGGGTTGACATACAACAGGTAGCGCTTGTACTTGCGACGCATTCACCATAGCAGGTGTGGTGGGAATATTCGACATAGGGTGTACTGGTTGCATTGAATATACAACCCCTGGTTGTTGAGGCAGTATTGGTACCCAACCGCTGGATGTAATTCCAGTTTGACCTGAACCTTGTTGTAAACTCCCATATGGTTGTTCTCCGGGAGGGAACAATGAAAGAGCATACTGCCCTCCATATGGTGGAAATCCAGTACTTAAAGGGTAAATTGGCCTTTGAAGACACATTGGATCAATTTGTTGAGTTTCAACATTAGAAATACCAGATGATAATCCGGATGAAGAAATAGGAACTAACCACATCGTTGTCCCTGATGGGACTCCGGCTTGTTGTTGACAATTTGCCGGGACAGATGGTATACCAGCGAACATCGTTGGAGTAGCAGCAGGAGGTTCTGCTGCTGCTGTGTCAGACGACACAGTCCTAGATGTCGACGGTTGTTCAGACATATCTAGTCTATCCAAAAGATTTCTTAGCGATTCTACAAGAACTTACGATGCCAAAAGACTAACTTCGAAGATCAACGCAGGAATAGGAGGTGATTATGTTCCGTTTAAAATGAATTTTATATGACGACGCTTTAAACACAACTTGCTTTTTCACTTTTTAAGAGTCGAGAAAAAGCTAAAGATGACTCTAGTCTCCTTCGATGTATTAACGAGCCTGAAGTGACAAATGCTCGGATGGACTTTTTTAGTTATAGAGTTTGAAAAAGGCAAAAAGAAACTACTCTGGAGTTCTAGGCAGAGGGTGTGCCAAACCTTTCGTGAAACCACAGAATACGTTTTACGGTACGAGTGGTCGATCTTCGTGAATGCTGTGTTCACTGCATCGCGATCAGTAGGGTGGCCGACACGGCTTCCTATGGATAAAGGCTTTGTTCCTATAGGGGTCTCCCAATATACGCGACGGTACACGGGAGCACAAGTCCGTATTAGTGCTATCGTCCCTCAGGAGGAATCACCCACCTTCGTAGAGATCGACAGTCACTATGTTTAACGACGCCGGAACACGTCTCTACCTAGACCTCTACTGTGTTTCGTTATGTTTCAAAGCGTTGTTAGATAAATTCAGTTCTTTTTAGGTTGATCTTGCTTAGCAGTTTGCCTTTATGGATCACCACGTGATGTATGATACAACTCCTAAATGTAGTCTAAGAATGATAAGCAAGCTTTTTTCAATTCTTTCAACTTATGAAAATCTTAGCTACTGAGGGAAAAGAAAGACATCATCTTTTCAAACAGATCATAGAGCACACACTGATGCACTTTTCCTAAATCGACATGCAAACTGTCAAAATGCACATGCACAATGCAAGTATTTCTTTTCTTCTTCCTTAATGTTGATGTATTACAAAAAGAAAGCTGTTGTATAATTTCGAATTCAATTTCAAGTGAAAGAAAACAAGTTTTTGTCCAATAATCAAAAGAACACCTTAAGATTCACTTGTTTCAACACAAGAAATACTGAAATTCGAACCATATAACGAAAGCAAATGTTCAAGCAGCTATGAACAGTAATAAACTAGCTCTTAGAATCACAACGACACTTTCTTACAGGCCTAGATCCAAGAGGTCATAGCAAGACTAGTTCACTTTCGCTACGGGAAACTGTGAATGAAAGCAAGAAATACAATAAGAACAATCACGGTTTCTTCATACAACTGAGGCGGAATGAAGGCAAAGAAAGGTAGTTTCAGCTGGGTATACAGGTTGACAACAGGTTGCAAAAACAATATTGAAAACTGGGCAACAGACAGTAGGGAACCCCAGTTGCACAAGGCAAAACTGGATCAGCGCAGGTACTGCACTGTCAATCTGACATGCAGCGCAGGTAGCCCCTTCGGGACCTGCGTTGCAGCGCAGGTAGCCTTTGCTGCAGCTGCACTGAAGAGACAACTCTCGTCTCTCTCAGATTCCGGGTCACAGTTTTCTCAAAAATCAATGGTTTTTGGCCAAATCAGAGGCTATCAGCCAAGTATACACTAGAGGATGATTAAGGAAGATGAACACTATCACAAAGAGCTAAAAAGAGTCCTTGTGGATCAGCTCTTCAAATCATAAACATGCCCAGCACTGAGCTAGAGTAGCTGCCCTCTACTTTGCATTCGAAGGATTCGAATGCAGTTCGATTCGGTACTCCCTTTGTTTAGGAAATGAATAGCAAGAAACACAAGCTACCAACAAGACACGATCCCCAGCGGAGTCGCCAGTTTGTTTTGGGGAAAATTATCCAACACGGAATGACCCTATCCCACTCTAAGGGTGATAGTTCCTTAGCAACAGCTGAAGCAAAGCTATCTAAAGTTACTTCTTTATGACATGCAAGAGATGAAAGGAAGAGATCCACTTACCGATGTCTTGCGCAAATGTTCGATCCAATCTCCTCTATTTGCCGCTCGCTCCCAGCTCCAAGTCTTCTCACGGGCCCAGCTACACGAGATCCCGCGAACAAGACAAGAAAAGGAAACTACAAGAAGCATGCATTCATAATTGATTCAAGGATTAGCATAAATCAAATACGCAAGTAAGACAATACACCATTGAAACACATGCGAATAGAAGAACCTCAAATGCTTTATTAATATAAGGAAGTAAGGTTCAGGCGGTGATACAACCGTGAGAGGTCCAATCCAGCATCACCTTCCCGACGGAAAGAAATCTCCTCTTCACCTCCCTCAAGCAATCACCCAATACTCACAACTGTAAACCAACAACAATTCTTTGCACAAAATTCCGGCCTCCAGATCCCATGGGATGAGATCCTTATATAGAGTTTTGGAGTGAAGATAAGTCAGCTTGATGTGTGACTTGTTGTCCTCTTCAACTCCAGTTGTTCTTCAGTCCTTGAGTCCACTCGGAGTTTCTACCTTCCACTTGGAGTTTTAGAACCTCTTTACTCATCATTAGGCGAATCTTCTGATCCAAGTGTCATTTTGGAAGCTTCCTGGGCACTGGCACATTGAGAAAAGATTCCTCCACATGTCAAAGTATGCCCAGCGCAGGTAGCCTTTGTTGAACTTGCTATGCAGCGCAGGTACACCATAGAGCTTTTGACATTCAGCGCAGATGCTTAGTGGAGCAACTGCTTTGATCCAAAATTGACCTGTTTTTGAGTGTTTTTCAGTGGAGAACTGATCTGTAGTGCTGTGGTTTGCTGACCTTGTTCCTTTAGGGGTAGGAACAACATGTTTAGGGACTTTGGATCCCTCAGATTATTGACATTTCATGCTCCATGCTGTAAGGCACAAAAATGTCTATAACACTCCTTGTTCCTTCATAGATCCATATTATGCCCAACCAGTTGCTCATTCATTTCACTCTTATGCTCAGCCACAGCCTCAGTGGAATGCACCTTATCAGGAGTGGAGGTCCCAGTACAACTCTCATCCCGCTCATTTTCCTCCACCACCTGCTCATCCACAACCATCGCCTCCTCCTCCACCAAGGCAACCCCAAATGCCTACCCAACCACAATGCCATCCATCTCCATCTCAATTTCACACCTCCACTCGACTACCCGTACCATTTCCAAAGCCATACCATGGATTAGCTCAACCCAATTGCAAAGCTGAGGCACAACAGGTGCAAATGACTGCTCTTGAGCTCAATGATCTTCACCATAGCTCAGGAAGCGTATTGCAAAAAAGAGACTATATTGAAAGCATTGAAGGACCACATCAGGCACAACAAGATTCAGAAGAGGAAATCAAAGAACCATGGGCTTTACTTGATGAAGAGAAGACATCAGAATCAGAGATAAAGAAAGATCCCTCATGGTTACCATCAAATCTTCCATGTATTCAAGAGAAAGATCAACAAAAAGAGGAAGATGAGGAAGTCATGTTAGAAGGTGACATGAAACATGATCCAGATCAGCAAAAGAACCAAGGATATCAAAGCTATATTGAGACATGGTTCCAGACAGTCACTAAGTTGCAGCAGTACTCTCTTCCTCAGCTATGTTTGATCCCTTCAAGGTCAGATCATTTGGTCCCTGAGATCTGGATACCTATCCAAGCATGCATTTCGAGCCTCCACATCATCTTGTCTCTAATCTCGATGTGCACATGGCTCCATTGGAAGTTTTCTTATACTTGAGAACGATTTTGTTTTTCAAGTAGGGTAGGGTAGAAAAAAGAAAAAGAAAAAAAAGAGAAAAAAGAAAAAGAAAAAAAATGAAAAAAGAGGAAAATAGAAATCTAAGGTGAAAACCTCCTCGGAGGCACCTTAGATTGGCTCATTGATTGAAAACCTCCATGAGGTGGTCAATGGGTTGGAAAAAAAGAGAAAAGAGAATAAGATCTCTGGGTGAAAACCTCCCTTGGAGGCGCCCAGGGCAGGCAATTAGGGTGAAAACCTCCATGAGGCGCCCTAGTTGTTTTTCAAAGAAAAAAAAAAAAAAAAAAAAAAAGAGAAAAAGAAAAAGAAAAATAAAACTAATTCCATTGGCTAATTGCAGGTTGCAAGAAGGACGTTTCATGACAGGAGGAGCACTCAAATCAAGGTTAAAGGAATTTTTCTTGTGCCTTCTACAGGAAGCTCCGTATTTCTACAGGAAACATCCTGTAGAACCTTTGGACGAACCAAATTCAAATTCAAAATGGAATATGATG
Source organism: Pinus tabuliformis (assembly GCA_031772625.1). Taxonomy (NCBI): domain Eukaryota; kingdom Viridiplantae; phylum Streptophyta; class Pinopsida; order Pinales; family Pinaceae; genus Pinus; species Pinus tabuliformis. The sequence continues at coordinate 1,603,482,331 of CM062817.1, read as the reverse complement.
GTGGGAATCTGTTGATTAGACCTGCAAGCACTTGTGTGGCCATCCCTTGCCTTTCTCCATCATTTTTTCCACCTCCTTGTGCTTCTACAGGAACTTCCTGTAGAAATTGTGGGAAACTAGACATGGATTTCAAAAAGTGGTTTGGCGAACATGGTAGCTTCCTCAAGGGTTCAGAAGTCCTCATGCAATCTTCCAACTCCTCCTCCATCATCTCCATACCTGCATCACAGCCCAAGCTCAGTTTTTCCTTCCATGCAAACATTTGCAAAAAGCCTTGAGGCAAAAATCCATAGAACAAAATTTGTTTTTGCCATAACTTGAAAACCATGCATCCATTTGACAAACCGTTTTATGGGGAATTGTACAAGGGTGATGGAAACATGCTTGAGCAGTTTCAGCCAATTCTGGTGTACGGTTTCCAAGAAATCAGCCTCCATCACCATCAGCCATTTTTGCATTTTCTCCATAACCGTGCATCCGTTTCAAAACCTGTTTCATGGGGATATGCATATGAGTGATGGTAACCTACCCAAGCAGTTTCAGCCGATTCCAATGCACGGTTTCCGAGAAATTGATCTCTGAAATCTTCAACCATTTTCCATTTTTCTCGAAATCCGTGCATCCATTGATCACGATTTTGCTATGGGAGATGCATCATGATGATAGAAACATGCTCAGCAAGTTTCAGATCAATCCGCTTTACCGTTTGGGAGAAATGGCGAAAACAAGTTCTAGTTCTGTGACATTGCAGCAGCAGCAGCTTGAAGGTGCAGATTTGAACGTGGAAACAAATGCATGCAGCTTAGATCTGGTCAGAGGACACCTGCACAAGGAAAAGCAATCAAAAATCATCAACCAAGCCCTCATGCAACCAAAGGATCCAAGCATGCAGCAGCAGAATATGAGCATGCAGCAGCAGAATATGAGCATGCAGCAGCAAAAAGCTTCACAGCAGCCATTTGACTTTAGGTACGTGACTAAACCTTGTTCATCTATTGCATGAATCTAATCTAAGCATTGCATGAACGAATAGAATGGTGAAATTAAGCCACGAATATAGCAAGGTTAACTTGACATCTAGTTCTCTAGCACTCACGAGAAAATCACGCAGCATGCGTGGATAGTCATTCACGTGGAAGTTGAGAAACACAGGCAATGGAAGATTTGTTGAACTTCAGTGCACATGCATCAATTGATTAACAAATAGAAGAAGACATGCAGTTCATGATAGCACAACAGTTCATATGGGCCAGCACACGTTTTTGCCACCTCACTCCACCAAAAATCATGCAGAATTAATGAGCGCTCATCCGAAACTCATAGACTGCTGTTAACTTGCACTTGCATCATGTTCAACTGAAGTATACATCCTCTGCTTCCTCAAAATGATTAACCTATCATCCTTCGCTGATTGTTTTGGCCTGTTCAAAATTCTCCAGCATACCAAGATTGTGCAGAGGCGCAGAGACATCCTATGGAATCCGGCTAGCATTCTACAGGAAGACGTTTTACAGGAAAATACAGCAGAGTCGTCCAGAGCAGAGAAGCCTGAGTTTTTCTTCATCAAGTTTGGAGCTTGAAGAAAGGTAGGCTCAAAAACACCATTCCCATGCATGATATTTTGAAAGGTGGTGAACTAGCTTGCTTGAAGTGGGGACAATTAAAACCAGTCTGCCTATGGTCAAGAATGGTGGTTTGCTTGTGGGATACACAAAATTTATTTCAAATAGCGCTGCCTCACATTCTCTTCCAAGGTTCCTGTTAAAAAATGCTCCATATGATAATGATAAACCGCTGTAAGGCTTACTTGTGCATAATTTTTTTTTGACTGTTATGTGGTTGGAATAAAAAAAGAAAAAAGAACAAAACAAGCTCTGCGCCCTCACGGACCCAGAGCTCACATTCCATCTCATTTGATATTCATTATCTGATTTGATATTTTCCCCGAAATTCCATCTCATCACATCCAGACCTCCATAGTAGGGAATGTAGAACAAATTCGCCTCTGCAGGATCAGAAACCAGACATGGGTGCCTTGAGATTCTGGAATGGGAGATGAGCTCTAGCGCATATTGATGAGTCTGAAACCAGTGCTTATAAAAATTTTCTATGGGCTTCCCCATTCCTTCATTGCTAAGATAATCACAGAGACTGAGCCATGGAATCAGGCTGTGGCATTGCTCTACAAGCTCTGCATTGAATCTTTTGGGCAAATCATATACATATATTTTCCTTCCTTTGCATTGTTTCTGGCTTGGATCCTTCATGCCCGCAGGCCTTGAAGCAGACCTAAAGGCCTCCATTTGCATTTTCACTGCATCCAAGAAAAAATGAGCACCCACTGTTTCCTTTTGCAGCGAGGAAAAGGAGCAAATTGAGGCAGAGAAACTAGCTAAGGGCAAGGAAAAGCAGGGCAGACCATCACCGGAAAGGTCGCCAGAAAAGAAAGAGGAAAAGCAAGAGAAAAAAACAGGATGCTGAGGCCAAAACAGTGGGTGGTAAAATAACACAAATGCCAAGGGAGAAGCGGTTGCAAGCACGAGCAGAGAGAACTGAAAAAGGCCAAACAAGTAGGGACACACCCAAGGTAACCAGCAGCACAGTTCAAGGAGAAGGCACCCCAAGCCAAGCAGGAAAAATCAGAGAAAATTGGTTCTACAGGAAGTTAGCAGACTGTTTCTACAGGAAGCCAACGAACTGTTTCTACAGGAAGTTTGGAGAGAGGGCAACAGAAGGAGAAATCGGCCGATATTTTAGCTAAGGAAGCCACCAGGGCTATCAAAGACGAGGAGAGAGATTGGTTGCTCAGAGGATGAGCAACACTTTCAGTAGGGGGTGATGATGAGCCCCAAAAATGGATAATTATTTGGGCTCATTCAACCTCCTAATTTGACTTAATCCACCATTCTCATTAGTTTATTGCATGTTTTTGATTATATTTATGTTAATAGAGTGAATTTGGTTAGTCATTATGCCAACAAGTCTAATGGGTGCTTTGTGTAGCCTTTTTGGTCAATTTGGAGACAAAATTGAAGGTCTTAATGAGCACTTGGCAGCCAAATTCGTGGGAAGACAAGGGAGAGGATTTGTAGGAAGGTGTCCCCTTCATTTATGGGCCCTTACCTCGAATTTTCCACCATCAGCTCGGAGTTCAAGGGCCACCGAATCAATCAGCACAAGGGCAGCCAAGCAAGTCAAGTAGGACTGCTGTTAACTCCAAGTTTTGGGTAGCCGAGTCCCTAAAGTTTAGGAGGACTGTTGGGTCCTAAATTTGTATAAATAAGAAGGCTTAGGGCCTCATTTTGGTTAGCCAGTGGATGTTAGCTAGTTAGCCAGTAGATAGTTAGCTAGTGGTTAGTCATTTTGTAGCCAATAGTTAGCTAGTTTATAGTTCGATTTGGATGCAATAGATTAGCTTTGCTTTCAGCTCATTTGCAAGTTCTTCTTGTGGACAGTTTTGATGTAACTTTTCATTTCTTGATCAATAAAGATGAATCCAGCTTTGCACTAGCTCAAAATCTCTCTTGGGAGGCTATAGCTCTTGGGGTTGGGCCCATCTCAAGCGCCCAGTACCTCCTTCGTTGATCTTTATGTGTTTGCTGCGTTCTTAAAATAAAATCTGCTATTTAGATTTAGATCTTGCTTCGTTATTTAGATTTATTTTGATGGTTAAAGTAGCTATTTATGTTTAGAATTTATTGATAGGATAATAACAGGAAAAAGCTCCAAAAAAGGGTCAGCAAACGCTTTTGGTTTCACCTCTTCCTTATTGGATCAGGGGCTGGAGTTGAAGTAACCATGCTGTCCCAAACAAAAACACTTTCTTTGCTTCACCATGCAATCATTAGTGTTTGAATCTCGTTCGTAGAACTTGATATCAGCTTGGATGCATGCTTAGGTTTATGATCACTTAGTTTCATAGTTGTTTCACATGGTTTCACTGCAAATAAACTTCTGTTCATTTCCTTTTGTTGTTAGGTCAGATTAGAGTGAAGTAACTAGGTCATAGGTTTTATAACTAGATCTTTGTTTTCTTGCATGTCTTTGTTTGGTCAGTTTGAAAAACCACTTGCAGAGTACCTGTTATCCTTCCTTACCTGCCCATACTCCATCCAACCTACCTGCTTCGCCCTTCACTTATAACCCTTACCTTACATTTGCCTCATTCGCTTACTTTGCCATGATTCTCATCTTCTTGTGCAACATCGCTTCATCCATCCTTGAACAAATCCAATCGCTCCTTAGCCTCATCCACCAAGCCCTAGACCTCTTCACACCCCTATTTCACCTCCATACTCATTCCTCCATCTTTTTCCCTCCATCCATTCTCCAAAATCCTCTTTTCAGAACATCCTGTAGAAATCTCTGAACATCCTGTAGAACCCCTGCAGACTTCCTGTAGAAGCTCACAAATGAGGTTTCTTGATAGCCAAACTTTGTGAAACTCTCTGGAAGGGTGTTAGGGACTCCTTAGACCCTCTCTGAACCTTCCCGACCTCTTCCAAGCATTTCTCCTCCTTGATCCACCTCTGCACAGTGAAAAGCTAGTTAAAAGCACATGCATGATAATTCTAATAACTTAATCAAAAATACAAAAAGATGTTTTCTTCAGATAGTGATAACTTAGACACATGCATTTTACCTTCCTAGAAGTAATGGCATCTCTTTCAGTAGTTTGCATGCTCTCCTTTGCGTCAGTAGGACTAGCTGGTAGAATTAGGGTTTGCTAGGGTTTGCGTTCCTTTTTGGCCTTCATTTTCTTTTTGCAATTAGATTAACTTCCTTCGAGTTAGCTTTCATCCATCAATTAAAAAGCTTCTTCTAAGAGCTCATAGAAGTTGGCTTAAGCTCCTAGCGGACTTGTGCCAGCTGACCAAGTGACAGCTGCGGCAATAGCTAGTACTTGTGCATACAGCACCGTCGCTTCCAAGTTTGGTACGAACTACCGGGTTGATAAAATTAAAGAAGGGAGTTCCAGGAGTTGTAGCATTATTGCTACAATACTGGGGCCCACCAGGTACACTTTGGGATCCCACAGTCTATCATCTCAGATCGGGACAACGGGTTCCTTAGTACATTTTGGTCCAGTCTTTGGTCGATGCTCGACACCAAACTCACTAAGTCCACAACCTTCCTTCCTCAAACTGATGGGCAGACAAAGGTTGTCAATAGGATAATCGTACACATTCTGCTCATGTACAACTCAAAGCATCCACGCACATGGGACAAGAGCCTCCCCTATGTTCAACACAGCTACAACCGGGCTCTCCACAGCTCGACTGGCCACAACCCTTTTTAGGTGGGCTTGGGATTCCAGCCACTATGTCCCATTGATGTGGCCATGCCAGTTGCAATTACTCACGTAGATTCGGATCATGTCCAGTCCGAAACAGATAAGGCAAACAACTTGATTGAGCACATCCAACATATTCGCCAGCAGATCCATGACATTCTGGAGAAATCAAATGCCAAGTACAAGCAGCGACATGATCAACATTGGGTGCCACAGAAGTTTCAAGTGGGCGAGAAAGTCTGGTTTCATTTGCAAAAGGAACGTCTTACCGGAGCCTATCGGAAACTTAGACCACTCCGATATGGTCCTTACACCATTACCAAGGCTATGGGAGACAATGCATTTGAGCTCAACATTCCCCATTCCTTGGCCTGCACCCAGTGTTCAATGTGGACCGCCTCCGGCCATACTTTCCACCATTACTAGACACATCCGACATTGCAGAACAACTCACACCCACAGAGTTAAATTTAGATTGCATGGAACAAGTTGCAACTGATCGGATCATGGACACACAGATCAAGCACACTCGCCAACAGAATATCCAATTGTATCGAGTTGTCAAGGCAGGCCAACTCCTTCACCAGGGCAAGTGGCTCACCAGGGACCAAGTTTAGCAGAAGTTTCCTCATCTCATGGAGGAACTCAACGCAATGGGGACCATTGCTTCTTAAGGGGGGAGGAATGATCCAGGTGGATATTGGTGGCCACCTGCCAAGTCCACTTGGAACCCCACCATTGTTTCTTTCAGCGTTCAGTTTCCTTAATTGTAGCATAGTTTACTATTTTTAGGAGTTTTTCGGGTCCTGAACTTCCGGAGTTGTTTTGAGGCCCTAAACGATGTTTTTGGGAAAACGGGGATTAACATGGGTCCATGGACCGATGTTGCTCTTCCCAAAGTTGTAGTTCTCGGATAGATATTTCTAACGAGATACTGTGCGCGTCAAACGAAGATCGTATGCCAAAGTTATGACCCCAAGAAGTTGATGTACCAATTTACCCAAACGGGGCCCCCAGTTTGGCGTTTCATCTTCTAGGGTTAGGTTTTTGGATGTTTAGGATTTTCCATTGTTTCTCAACAATAAATAGACCTTCGAGCCTCATTGTAACACAGTTCAGAGGCATGTAGCCGCCACATCTCTTCTCAGAGATAAGCTACCATCGCCCTAGCTGGTTTATTTCCATTTATGTTTGTAAGCATATTTCAGTATTTTACATTAATGAAATAAAGTAATATTTCCGTTGCATCTTTGTGTATATGGTTATCTCTGTATTTTGTTGCGTTCTTGTTTAAATCCGGATCAGGGTCTTCCTTAGATAGATTAGGTCTGGCAATTACCGATTCACCCTAAAAAATTTAACAATATGGTTCAATTTAATTAAAAAAAAATTCCTAATATTAAAAATGTTTAGATAAATAAAATAAAATTGATAGATAAATGAAAATGTATAATTTTGTTTACGTAGAATTACAAAGTTATGAGAACCTGCTATATAAAATGTCATGTAATTTTCATGCCATCTTTATTTTTCATACAACTTAATCATTTTTTTTTTTTTTTTTTTCACTGAAACGGGTATGATTTATTAATTTGAAGAATAGATTGGACTTACGCCATGGCAGCCATCATTACATTGCTTCTTTTTCTGTTTCTTATGCTGTTACAAAATGCAGGATCCTCATGGATTACAGGGGTGAATAGAGCTTTCGTCATTTATGAGGAGTTGTCCTTTCCCAAGGGTGCAACCTTTGTTCGCCATCAGATCTGCTTCACTGTTCAGGCTTCTGAGAATATGGAGGAATTTGTAGGAATCGAAGTCGAGCAGGACTCTCTTTAATCTGTTCAGAGATTTGTTGAGACTTGCATTGTTAAACAGTTTGCCCGTGTTTAAACTCTTTATTAAGATCTCTGAGTCTCCAAAAGCTTGGAATTCTTTGTCACCTCTGTCTCTGGCTAGTTGACAAGCTTTGAGAAGGCCTTGGATCTCTGCTTGATTGTTGGTTTTCTGCCCGATGCCCCAGCAAAAGCTGTCCCTTCTTGAACCGTCTGAGTCATAGATGACCCCTCCAGCTCCTGCTGCCCCAGGATTGCCTTTGGAGGCTCCATCGAAGAAAATCGTGGTTATTTTTTGCTTTCGCCACCATTCTTGGAAGTTGGCTTCAGAGTCTATTTTACGCCATTCCGGATTCACTGCATGAGGGGCTGATGACTGCTTCCGAGGATGAGGGGAGAGAGGGCCCAACCACCTCTCTTCTTCGGGGAGAAGCAAAGAGTCTTCTGAAGAATATTGTTGTTGGGCTGCTTCAAGGAGAAGGGATTTGGCCTTTACCGCTGTCGAGAAAGGAGCTTGCAACTTTTCATTGAATATCAGATCATTCCGGGTCAGCCAGATCTGCCAGCAAACAAATTTGGGGATAGCGTTCTAGACTTTTCTCCAAAAAGACTTGCTGGGAATTTTGTTGGGGTAGCATTGATTCCATGAGTCAAAAGGGTTAGCAACAAAGTTATAAGAGGGGACTATAATTTGTAGCTCGTGTAGTATGAGTCCCCATACTTCTTTGGCAAACTTGCATTCCATAAAGAGGTGCTTGGCTGTTTCTGAGCTACTTCTACACAGCTCGCATCTGTGCGGCCCAGCTATGCTTTTTTTCATTAGGTTGTCTCCAGTTAACAGCTTGTTGTGGACCAACGTCCAAAAGAAGAAGTTTATTTTGGGTAGAGCTAACGGTTCCCAAACTTTCTTCCAGAATTCTGGCGATTTACTGCAAATCCTGTTTGGTTGGAGGGCATTATAAGCTGCAGCTGTCGTGTAGATTCCAGATCGCCCCCATCCCCAGCTATCCTTCATCTTTCTGTTCACTGGGGCCGCGTCCTCTAACAGTTCTTCAAGGGCGCACTTCTGCTGTTTTAGCCTTCCTGGAACTCCAAAGAAGTCCCAGCCTTGCCAATCGTCATGGCAATCCCAATTTGACAAATCATAAAGACTATTAATCCCTGCGCGTTCCAGCCAGTTTTTTCGCTCTGCAATTTCATCGATTTCCGCGAGGGGGTCACGGTCCATTATTCTATCGTGCCACAAATTTATATGTTTGCCGTTCCCTGGGATCCTGTACGCCTTGCGTATGAAGAAATTCAGAGTTTTACTACATAATTTCCAGACCTGGGAGCTGTTATTTGTTTGGGTTGTCTGAATACTTCTGAGCGGCACCTTTTCGACGTATTTTTATTTCAGCATGTCGTAGACAGGGTGCTTGGGTTCTTTGAAAAGTTTCCATATAATTTTGCCTCCCAACGCTAGGTTGGCTAATGCTGGATCACGAATTTGAAGACCTCCTTCAGAGATTGGGCACTTGACCACGTCCCATTTCACTAAATGGAATTATTTTGATTTCCTTTCCCCCCCTACCAGAGGAAGTCCCGGATGATTTTGGAGATTTGGTCCGTCACACTTTTTGGGGCGAGAAGGAAGGCTGCTTGATAGATTGGGAGCACCGATAAGACAATCTTGATCAGGATGACTTTGCCTGCTTTTGTGAGCCAATGTCCTCCCTAGCCTATAATTTTTGTTTTGAATTTACTGATGATTTCAGACCACAACGACCTCTTATTGAAGCCATTTGTGATGGGGAGGCCAAGGTATTTAATCTTTTCCCATTGAGCATATCCTTTAAAGCCAATCAGGTTGGAAATACTTGTGAGCTCTTGCTGCCCAATGTTCCAGCCATATACTTCGCTTTTTTTTTCATTGATAGAGGCTCTCGAGACCCTGCAATAGCAATTGAGAACAGAGTCAAAGGCTTTGGCTATTCTAGCTGAGGCACCTCCCAGGAGAAGAGAGTCGTTCGCAAAGAGGGCGTGGTTCTGAGCTGGAGAAAAAGAGGAGGGTTTGAGGCCAGGGAGGGAGCCTGAGACTTTTTCAGCTGATAGCTTTCTACTGAGGGAGTCCGCCATTAGGATGTACAGAAAGGGAGAGAGCGGGCATCCTTGCCTGAGACCTCTCTGAGCTTGGAAAAAAGAGGTAGGACGACCGTTTACTAGAGGGGAAATCCAAGGGTTTTGAGTGCAGGCAGTGATGAGATTGACAAAATGGGGGGAGAAGCCAAAGGAAAGGAGGACTTTGTAAAGGAAGGAGCGGTTGACTCGGTCAAAGGCATTGGCCATATCAAGTTTTATCAGCATACCTTTTTCTTTTCACTGATTGCTTGAGTGAATTATCTCCTGCACATGGATGACATTATCCAAGATGTGCCTGCCTTCTACGAAGCCACCTTGATTGCTGGAGATCAGCCTGTTGAGCAGTGGCTTGATCCTGTTCGCTAGAAGCTTTGCCAGAATTTTATATGAGGCATTACAGAGCGATATTGGCCTGAATCTGGCGAATGTTTCTGGGTTGGTTTCTTTAGGAATGAGGGCGAGGTAGGTGGAATTAGTTCCTCCCCCTACCTTGGCTTTTTCCATGAATCCTTTTATCATCTTTAAAAGATCAGTTTTGATGATGTCCCAGCAGGTCTTATAAAAGTGTATGGTGAATCCATCAGGCCCGGGGGCCTTGTCCGGATCCATAGACCAAATGACTTTGCTGACTTCTTCTTCAGTGATGGGGTTGATGAGAACGGAATTGTCTTCAGGGCTAACCAGAAGAGGAATGTTGGAGAGGAGGTCAGCAGTTTCCTCCTCATTGGCATGGTTACCTGCGGGGTAGAGCTGTCTGAAATGTCTTTCGGCTGCCTCTTTTATCTGGTTGAACCCTTTGTAGATCTGCCCCTCTGTGGTTGTTATTTCAGAAATGTGGTTTCTGGAGAGTCTTGCTCGATATTGGCGATGGAAGAAGGTGGTGTTCTGGTCGCCAGCCTTCAGCCACAGACTTCGGGATTTGATTCTCTAGTACTCTTCCTCCTTCCGGAAAGATCGAAATGTTGAACATTGAGTTTTTACTTCTTTTTCAAGGAGCATTGGGGTAATATCTCTGCTTTCCATTTTGACTTGCAGAGCCTCTAGGGACTGAACAATTTCTTTTCTTTGGCTGGTTGGATTTGGGGTAGGTTTCTTTATCCAGTCCTTCAGGGCTTGCTTTGTGGCTTTGAGCTTTTGTTCCCACACGTAACTAGAGGACCCAGTGACTGGTTTAGCCCATGTAGTTTTCACTGTGTCTATGAAGCCTTCCTTTTCTATCCAAAGAGGGCTGAATCGAAAGGGAATTGGGCCAAGGTCTTCTTTATCTTCCAGAATGAGCTGGACTGGCTTATGATTTGAGGTCAATTTGGGTAGGATTTTGGTGATGATTATCTTCTTGTTCATCATCAGAGCACCTTGGACTAAAAATCGGTCCAGTCGAGCAGAGATATGGTCCTCACCCACTCGGTTGTTGGACCATCTGTAGAACCCTTTGACCGGAGTGAAATCGAGAAGATCCCACTGCTGGATGAGGTCTTCCACCATGGGGAGCATGGGGTCTCTATTGTTAGTTCCTCCCCTTTTTTCTTTAGCTTTTAAGACAATATTTAGATCCCCAGCAAGAATGATATTGCTAGGGGAGTGCTGCTCAAGAAATTCAATGAGGGAATTCCAACAGTCCCTCTTTTCAGAATACAGGACAGGTACATAAAGATTGAAAAGGGAGATGGTTAACTTACTTGTGCAATGCATTAGTTCCATGTAAATCAAGTGCTGGGTCTCATGATATTTACTCAGCTGGAAGAGATCTTCTGTCCAAAGAGTTGCAAGCCCTCCGGATGTGCCTCTTGAGCTGACTGCTCTTCCTGTGCTTTTCTTCCATTTCTTCTTGCTGATGTCTAGGAGGGCTTTCCCCTCTATCTTAGTCTCTTGGAGCATTAGAATGTCTGAGGGTTCTATTTTGAGAAGATCCTTGACCGCTTCTGCTTTCGAGGGGTTACCCAGACCTCTACAGTTCCAAGAGACGAGGCGCATTATTTACCAGGGGTGGGAAGGGAGCCTCCCTTGGGGGCCCTGTTCCTGGAATTTCTCCCGATAGACATCTCTATTGTAGGCTAGCTCCCTTGAGTTTTGAGCCTTTCTGCCTCCTCTTCCCTTGCTTCTCTATGGGATTTCCTTTCGACTTTTCTTGTGGGTTGCTCGAAGGTTTCCTCCTCCGAGGAGTCGGAGCTTTCAACGGGTTTTTTCCTTGCTACATCCACATATGAGGGGTTGGAAGGGCTTCCTTGGGAGGCTTCCAGATGAGCCATTTCTTCATCTTCTATGTTGGTGATAGGAGGATTGGTCTGGTCCAAATTTTCCGGGGCTATTGTGGCTGGCTTGCTCTGACTGTTTTCATTGCCGTTTGAGTTCTTTTCTTGGGTGGGGTTGGAGCTGCTTGGAGTCTCTTTCGGAGTGCCTTTCCCATTGCCTTTCTTATGATTGGTAGTTTTTTGTATTTGGGTCCATTGCTCGCCATTCTGTTTGTCTGGATGTTCTTCCGCCTTTTTCTTGCAATGCTTGGTAAAGTGCCCGTAGCCATGGCAGTGTCTGCATTTAAATGGCAGTTGTTCATAGTCCAACTCTTGGACATGCGTCCATCCTGCGACTGTGAGTTTTATGGCTTCTGGAAAACCCTCCTCGAGGTGAACTTCAACACAGATGCATGCACATGAATATTGGTCTTTTCTTACCGCCTGGTCTATGTATTTTCCTAAGCCGTTGCCAATGATCTGAAGAGACTTCTGATTCCAGCAGTGGAGGGGGAGGTGGGGGAGCCGCACCCACACCGGTACAGCAGATGGGACATCTTGGTTTGGATCGAATCTGGTGACCATTTGTTGAGGTATAGACCTTGGGGGCCCATAAAGTAAGGTCCGTTTCTGAAGATTAAGCTTCTGTCCTCTGCACTTTCAAAAACGAAGATGAAATAACCTTTGCCTACGAAGTAGCTTTTTATTCCTTCTTTGATTAACGGCTTCCAATTCCTTTGTGTCCAGTCCTCTACCGACTTGGGCAAGGGCCAGAGGCCCGTGAACTGGCCTATGAGGCCTCTCTCAGCGAGATTCAGAGTTGCTTTACAGGTTTCTTCTTCGAGAAGGGCTACCGTGGGGATGGTATCCATCTTCTTGACAAACTTCTACTGATTGACTGAGGGCGGATGCTTGCAGCTCGAGGCTATCATTGCTTTGAAAGTGATCACCTCCGGGGGAGGGGGCAGGGGAAGGTCCAATGGGTCCGGGCCCCCTGGGGGCGGCATGGCTGGGCGCAGCTGGTCAGGGGCCTGTGTCAAGCAATCGCACAGCAGGGACTTCATGCTGCGAGGGAAGGCTGCCAAGGATGAGGGCGGACCAGATCAAAAGGATCGGGAGCGGGCAAGCCCAGCAGCAGGAGGCTACCAGGCGGGGAGGCCGCAGGGGGGTTAGGCGGGCAGGCTAGGTCGAGCCAGCGCAGGGGGGCTAGGCGGGCAGGGTAGGTCGAGCCAGCGCTGCTGCGCAGAGAAATTTTTTTCACTCAACTTAATCAAATTTTTGATAGAAGGGAGATTACATATATTTGAAGAGCTAAAACATTAACTGACCATAGCTACAAAATTCAACACTTTTTTTAGATAAAAAGGTTTATGTTTCCCAAGATATGATGATTTATTTCATGTTGGGTGTATACAATTTCCTTTTGAAGTTTTTCTTAAAATATGTTACATATCATTTTAAAGAGGATCTGTTAAAGAGTTGAATTAGGTTTTCTGCAACCGTTGCATGGTCGAAGTTACACAGTTCAATTCACAGGGACGAAGCTGGGGTCAAAATAATATTTTAGTACAAAGTCTTTTAATTTATGCATGTAACAATATATGAAAACTATAAAATAATATTTTTATAAAGATGAACATATTTAAAAAATATTAATCTTATAAAGTTTTGATGAGACCTTTTATGAAGACATTGTTATTTAATATTTGGAATATTTTTATTTTTCTAACTAAATATGAAATTGTGGAAAATATGATAGAGTTTTTAATTAGAATACTTTGTAATATGTTAGTAAATTGACGAGATTAACTTGTAATTTGAGAAATCATTTAAACCTCAAATCATTTATTTTACAAAGACTTCATATCTTTATAGAGACTTCATATCACAATCATCATTAGCCAAACCCAAACAATTTTTTAAATTTATATTATTATTAATAAATTATTTTAATTTTAATTTTATTAAAAAAATATTTTTTTTATATTAAATTATGTTTTTGAATTTTTTTAAATATCTTAAAACAAAATCAAATATCTATCAAAAAAAATTTCAATTTTAAAAATATGCGGCCAAAATGCTCATGATGCATTATATTAAAAATAACCTATGAGGTGTAGAGCAATTGGTTTGTTTGGGGTTTAGTCTGCACCAAGTCATAGGTTCAAATCTCATGGGGAGCAAGAAGGGTGGAAGCCACTTTTGGGGGAAAGTAATTAGGTGAATAACATCCCATTAGTGGCTAGATCCTTTCATCTTATAAGCATGATGACCGCGGCCTAGGCTAAGCCTAAAAAAACACTTAAATGTGGTATCAAGATTAAGAATAGAAATGGCCGTAGCCCAGGCTAAGCCTAAAAAAAACACTTAAATGTCGTATCAAGATTAAGAATAGAAATAAATTGACAATTAAAAATAGTAATTTTTTTTTTTTTTTTTTAAGCTTTGTAAACTTGAGCCAAATATTGTATATGGACATTAAAGATGGTAATAGAAAAGATATATACAATGTAGGTAGAAATGGAAAAGTAGAATATTGAGTTGTGGAAGTCATATAAGAAAGTGTTAGTGCTACATATTAAATGAGTAGGCGTGGTTGGTTAGTTGAGTTTTGATGTTCATTAAAATTTAGTCAGTATATTAATCTCACAGTAAGTATAATATAGGGACATTAAAGATAAAAATGAGAAAGGTAGTGATGTTTAAGGTAGAAACAGAAATGAAATTGCTCACCCTAAGTATAGTATACAATCATTATAAATGGAAATGAGAAAGTAGAATGTTAAGTTGAGCGAAACCATATCAAAAAAATTCAATACATAACATCGCATTGACTGCCAGGCAAGGTTAATTTGTTTATCCCTAATGGTCTACTACTAAGTATATTTTAGGAATATTATAAATTTGGAATGAACAATTAGAATGTTGAATTGATGAAGCAATTTATAAGTAAGTAGTGACACTTCAAACTAAAATGGGAATGTGAGGTTAGGTGGTTGGGTCATTAAAAATTTGGATGTAGTCTAATATATGGACATTATAGATGAAATGGAAAAGTAGAATGTTGACTTAAGTTAAGGAAGATTGGTAAGTATGTATAGAGACTTCAAATTTAATTGAACAAGTGAGGTTTTTTGCTTGGATACTTATGATTCCATCTAGAAAATTGAGGTGTGTTTCATGATGTAATATTAAATAGTTTGTAATGCCCATGTTTCCCATCCCATCTATGACATTGGCATCATCATATGTTGGCGCAAATATAATATTTATATAGAGCTTAAAATAAAGTAAATATTTATGTATGTAAAAAAAACATTAGAGAAATCAAATTATATCACTAGGGGGAATATATTTCGTACCTTTTTCTGGCTATTTTTTATCCGCCCACAATATATTAGGTACCTTTTGTGGCATTTGGTACCTTTTATAGGATAAACTATTAGGGTCCATGTCCCTAACTTATGCATATAAGTGATAATGTCTTGGGAAGAAATAACCATTACCTCTTAAGATCCAAATCCTTAATTTTCATACTTAAAGCATGTTCTAACTCATGCTACCCAAAAATTTTATGTTAGACATTGAAATATTACCTACATGCCTAGTTTGCATCACCAAAACATAGATGTAGAGACAACCCATACATGGTTCGCCAATAACCAACATAATTCTCATGTCTCACTTCTCACTTTCAAATGAAATATTCCTTCTGTCATGATTTAAGGCTATTCACATGGTCCATGAACCTTAAAAGTAAATACTAAGAACTGATATTCATTTTATTTTGGCTTTGAACCATGCTTTAGTTAATGGGACCCGCCCATAGAAAGTTGAAAAGGCTAAAATAATGTGGTAGGTACGTCTAAATATTTCATCCACCACACTATTCAAAGCGAAAGAGAGAGAAAGGAAGTGTGAGATCCCCTACTTGCTAAAAAGGTCATACGAGACATATCTAACATCTAGAATGTTATTAATGCGAGTGTTCAATATTTTCTCACATATGATATACTATGTGCAAGCACATGAAGAAAAAATTTCAACATCACACTTTACTTGTTTTCCTTCATCTCTATTTATACTTTATCCTTCTCCTTATTCTCTGAAGCTTCTTGTCCTGATGATTGGTCCATAGTCCTGGTATGGACTTGAAATATCGACTCAAAATTCAAACTATGAGCATACTCCTGACTTTTCTTCTTCAAATCCTACCCACAAAAATATGCAAACAAGAACACACTACATATCGAGTTGTTATCCAAGGGACAATAAACAATGTGTATTTTCTTAGTAAGACATGCCTCCAATGGTCTCATGAAACCATATTTATTGTCCTTAACTTCTTCACAACTATTAGCACTAATTACCTCATTAACATCTTAGGTTTTAAATGGATTAGGATAGTCAAAAATTTGGAACTATTATGGATTTACACCACATTGCCAATCTCATCTCAAAAACGCATATCAAACATTATCATTTCTAGCTATAACTAAAGTGTGCATGTTTTTATACGTTCAAAACACACATGCATATTATGGATGAACTACTTTTCTCATGTTATCCATAATTGTGCATGATTTTAGTATATGGAAGTGTACACATGTTTCTCCTCTATATAAATAAAAAAAAATGCACATCCCCATATCATTCATGTTCAAAAATTTGTTAGAAAACATAGAGTTGTTAAAAATTGTTAGGAACATTTTATGCCAAGAACATTTTCCCACTTCAAGAGCTGCCAACAAAAAAGAAGCATTGTTGACATACAAGAAATTTGAATTAACTAACTATGGAGGCTTTGAATTGCATGATGAAATTGAGATCCTAAATCCCAAAACATAAAATTTTAGGGACATCTTTCAACAATTAAGGATGTGTCCGGGAGTTTAGTTAGGTTTTCCATTTAAACATACATAAGATCGTATGGTGATAGATTAGGGACCTCATATTATTTTTCTATGATATCAATCTTCTAGTACTGTTAGCGATTTGGGTTGTAGTACAAGGTGTTAGAAACCATGACAAGACTAAGAGGGGGGTTGTATCAATATTGGAGGAATTTTAAAACTTCCTTTCACTTGGAATGATACTAGGACACCAATAAACTTTCCAACAATTAATTTATAGGAGCATGGCTAGAAATAACATATGTCTCACAATGAGAACACACAAATTCTTCAAATCTTTCTTTTAATTTCTTCATAAGGCAAACTACAACTTGTTGCTACAAATTTCTCTCGCTACAACCAACATGAAGCAACTACTCCTTGATTTATCAGTTACAACTAAAAGGAGCCATGACCCCTAGTTTTATTAGCTACTACAGAAAGGAACTTCAACCCCTAAATATTTACCAATAACTACTGGAAGGAGCTACAACCCCTGACTTGCAAGCCACAACTTGCATGACCTCAATGATTCATCTTTCATACAATTTTCGTACTCAAATCATGAAGCCATTCCTTTTTACAAAAACACGCCAATTTGTCTCTTAAACACTCACAAAACCACCAAAACACCTTCAAAAATCTCTCATTACTGAACAATGCATCTTCATTCTCAATTCCACATCTTTGTTCTTACTTCTCTTACTCCATCGCTTTGAAAATTCGATTATGTTTGTATATAAATTTGGACTAATGTTTTTGGAAATAAAACTTTGTTATCTTAAGCTCTTTACTTGCATGGATCTGTTATTTTTGCCTTTGTCCTGCTTCAACTATGTCTTTTGAACTTGTTCCCTAAGTCTTCAAATACTTCTTCTTTGAGAAAAACTCAGTTAGACAGTTTTTTTCTTCAATTTTGTTGAATTACGGGATTTAGCAGGGCTTTTCTATTTTTAGAAAATCTCCAAATTTAGCTTAACTACCAAATATGTCGCCAATTTTGTTCATAACGCCATCAGAGCTACCAACTTGTTCATGCACTGCTAGTGTTGCACTGTTATATTTGGTATAAACATTGAATTCCAAAGTTGCCAACTCGTCCAGCCAGATAAGGCAAATAATGCCAAAAATAGTTGTCGACTCATCCACTGTAAAACAACTTATGCTGGCTCCTTTACACCTTGTTAAAATTGGAAACTAGGGCCAAACATCATGTGGGTCACCTTATTCATGGATGATAATATTTTTACTAGATTCCTCTCGTCGAGAGGTGTAGGATTTATCTAAAGATCATCCGATTCTGATAAGTATTTATGGAGATATGAATTTATTTTGATTATGGACTAATTGTCAAAGTCGGCCAACAACTTATGTAGGCTCATAAGCCCAACAGACGCATCTATTCATCATCAACATTTGCATATAAATACAGGATGTCTCCTCCTCCTTTTGACAAACACTTCTCATCATATCTCTCTCTCTCTTGCGTAGAAAAGACTCTATCTCACACACGTGTGGAAAAGGGATGCATATTTTAGGGCTGCAACTGCAGATCGGAACTTTGACCAACATTGACCAACATTCTCTCTCTCTGGACTGTGCAGTAGGTGAAGCTGACTCTCTTTGGAAGGCCACATTTTTTGGTGAAGGAATCAAGGTGATCCGACCACCGGTTTGACAGATATTGACTGCCCTAGTTTAGGGCTGATATAGGGTTTGCTGCTGTTGATGTAAATCAGATTTTTGTACTATTTCTCTCTGCTGAATTATTGAAGATAAAAGAAGATTTGATCAAAGGGTTTCCCCATATTGGGGTTTGTCCCTGGCTAGCCACCACATCTTGTGTCTCTTGTCTTGGCTTTTTTTTTTTTTTTTTTTCTTTTTTTTTTCTGTCGATCGTTTAATGTTCTATCTGCACTTTACTATGTACATGTGATTGGTAATTTGTGGATAATAATAAGAAAAATAAGTAAACTTCTCTAAGCATAGAACATACCATAACTTAACATGGTATCAGAGCTGAGGTGAAGAAAAATCCCAAGCAAGAGCAAGAGAAATCACCGAAGAGAAGGTTGGCAAGGCTATCTAAAAGAATTCATGGGGTCCTCATCACACTTCCCTGCTGAAGACAAGCTCCGTGAGAAGTCTGACTACCACGGATGGAAGATGTCTCTTGATCTAACATTAGAAGAACAAGAAGTGCTAGACCATGTGAGAGGCAGAGTTGTTGAGCCTCCATCAAATGCATCCACTGCTGCCAGGAACAAATGGACCAAGGGAGAAGTCAAAGCAAAGAAGATCATCCGGGACTCTATCGACAAGTGCTTGGTGGCCTATGTTTCTGAGTTGAACACCTCCAAGGAAATCTATGATAGACTGATGAGTTTATTTAAAGTTAATGATGCAAATCAAGTTCTGTTTCTTAGAAATCAGCTGAAGGAAATTAAGAAGGGCAAATATGAAAATATGCAAGCATATTTCTTAAGAATCACCGAGATCAAGAACGATCTTCTATCCATTTGGGAAGTAATTCCTGACAGGAAAATGACACTCACAACTCTCGGAGGACTACCATCTGAATGGTATATATTAAGGACTACTCTCCTCAACGATAATGTAATTCCTGGATTTGAGGAATTAATGGCAAGATGCATTCAAGAAGAAGCAAGGATGGAAGAATAGGAAATGCCCACACTTAAAGGTCATCCCGTTGCCTTTTCTTCTCATGCTAAAAGAAGAAACAAGTCTGAGGCTAAATCCAAAGGAAAGGTTGGACCAAATGCAATAAACCAGGTCATTATGCAAGGGAGTGTCTTGATAAAAGGAACTCACACCGGGATGATGATCAAAATCCCTCTCATGGCAATCAAAGAAATGACAGGTCAAATGGCCGAGGTAAAAGGAGTGCTGGAAATCAAGGAAGAGGACAACCATTCAAGAAGGCAAGAAATTCCAGGTATGAATCTAACATTGTTGACAATAAGCAGGATGGATATTATCTACCAGCTGCTCTATCTACCTCTACTCCTTCAGACTCGCTGGGAAATTGGCTTATTGATAGTGGTGCCTCAAGTCACTTCACTGGTTACAAAGAAGTTCTCCATAATCTGATAGAGAAAAAAACCAACCTGGAAATTGTCCTTCGAGATAATATGAAATATCCCGTGAAAGGTGTAGGCAATGTCTCTCTTAAATTGAATCAAGGTAATACAATCCACCTACAGGATGTACTATATGTGCCTGATCTCAAAAAGAACTTGGTGTCCATTTCGACAATGGAAGACAAAGGCTATAAGGTGGCTTTTAGCGATGACATGGTACATGTATGGAAAAACAATATTAAAGATGCCTTCACTCTTAGGTTTCAATTTGATTCATTATATTAGGTCGGAGGAAGTCCGCTAGGTGTCATGTCTTGTGACACATCTCTTCAGTCCGAACTATGGCATCGGAGGTTTGCTCACCTTCATTATAAAGCTCTACCTGATGTAAGAAAAATGGTGACTGGGATGCTCGAGTTCAAATTAGAGCAAGAAGGTGTATGTCTCGGATGTGCCGAAGGAAAGCTAAAAAGGGGACCATTCCCCTCAAGCCAAAGCAAGACCTTCGATATATTGCAGTTAGTTCACTTAGACATATCTGGTATGATGCTTGTGGACTCCTTGGGAGGATATTCATATTATCTCACTTTTATAGATGACTATTCTTGCAAGACTTGGATATACTTCTTAAAAAATAAGGATGAAGTGTTCTCCTAGTTTCGACATTTCAAAGCCTTGATCAAGAATCAAACCTAAAAGAAGATCAAGATCTTAAGGACTGATAATGGGACTGAATATGAATCTAATGAGTTTCATGACTTTTGTAAAGAGGCTGGCATTAAGAGGGAGACTACTACACCATACACTCTTGAACAAAATGGTGTGGCAGAAAGGAAGAACCAAACAATTATGGAAGCTGTCTGTGCTATGCTCCATGATCAAAGACTTCCGAAGTTTCTATGGGCCGAAGCTAAAAACACTGCCACATATGTACAAAACCGATGCCCCCATCAAGCATTGGGTTCCAAGACTCCCAAAGAAATGTTCACTGGTAAGAAACCTGACGTATCTCATTTTAGAATTTTTGGAAGCCCTGTATAATTTCATGTGCCGAAAGAGAAAAGGAACAAATTGGGTGCATTTGGAAAGAAAGGAATCTTCGTGGGCTACAGTGAAAATACTAAGGGCTATAGAATCTATGTAGCCGGTCAAAGGGAAGTCGTGATTAGTCATGATGTCACCTTTAACGAAGATATGGCTCTCAGCAAGGTGAGCAATCTTCCTACTGTGAGGAGCTCTCAAGAAGCTGACACCAGGGAACCAAAAGAAAAAGATGATGAAACAATGCCCGATGTGGAAGAACCCATGGATCCTATTGATCCTCCTCCACCTGAGCCTTCCTCTTCTAGGAAGAGGCCTTCATGGCTTAGGAGGACACTTGACGATGTTGAAGGACACACTACACCCCAAGGAACCTTCTGTGAAAGTAAGAAACCAAACAGGTATCAGGGATACCTGACCATCATGAGCATGATCATTCAAAATGAGCCTTCATCATTCTCAGATTCCGTCAAGCATCAAGTATGGAAGGATGCTATGACCGAAGAATATGAGTCTATTATGAAGAATGATGTCTGGGAAGTGGTTCCCATACCACTGGACAAGACAATTGTTACTTCTAAATAGCTTTACAAGATAAAGTATGTAGCTGATGGAAGTACGGATAAGTATAAGGCTCATTTTGTCGCTCGTGGCTTCTCCCAGAAGGAAGGTATAGACTATGACGAGATATTTGCACCTGTTGCTAGATATACCACCATCCACTCGATCATAGCCCTTGCGGCTTCACAAGGATGGAACCTACATTAGATGGATGTTAAGACTGCGTTATTGCATGGCGCGATCAAAGAAGAGGTCTACGTGGAGCAACCCGAAGGATTTGAGATTTATGATCAAAAATCTCATGTGTGCAGGTTGAAGAAGGCCCTCTATGGGCTGAAGCAAGCACCCCAAGCATGGTGTGAGAGGATCGATAGCTACTTGACGAAGTTGGGATTCACTAGGAGTGAAACCGATCCTAACCTTTACTTTAAGGTTGAAGATGACAAACCTCTCATACTGGTGCTATATGTTGGTGACCTCTTTCTAACAGGTGCAGACCCTCTCATTCACAAATGTAAGAGGGAGTTGGCTTCTGAATTTGAAATGAAGGACCTAGGATTGATGCATTATTTGTTAGGACTTGAAGTTTGGCAGAAGCCAGGGGAAGTTTTCCTATCTCAAGGAAAATATGTGGTGAAGATATTGGAAAGATTCGGTATGGTGGACTGCAAGCCTGCAGCTACCCCGATGGAGCTTGACTTCAAAAAGATAAGCAGTAGTGCTGCTGGACCTGTTTTACGAAATGCTACCGAGTATCGTCAACTCGTCGGAACATTAATGTTCTTAGTGAACTCCCGTCTAGATATATGCTTTGCAGTCAACACGTTGAGTCAACATATGGTTGAACCTCACCACATACATTGGATTGGTGCCAAGAATCCGTTGAGATATCATTGTGGCACAATTACTTATGGGTTAAGATACATTGTTGGAGATGCGAGACTACTTGGATATATTGATGTTGATTGGGCAGGCAGTGTGGTGGACCGTAAGAGCACTTCCGGGTGCTATTTCTCCCTGGGATCTTCTTCGATATCCTGGATGAGAAGGAAGCAGAAGTTGGTAGCTTTGAGCACTGCCGAGGCAGAGTATATTGCTGCTAGCATGGCCTCCTGTGAGGTAGTCTAGTTGCGAAAGCTCTTCAGTGAGCTATTTGGATTTACATTGGATACCATCGTGATTCTATGTGACAACCAGAGCATGATCCGTTTATAAGAAAATCCTGCATTTCATGATCGCTCCTGTTAGCGCTCAAATTTGCCTCAGGCTGAGGAAGGCAAAACTCGAGGCAACATCATACCACGCTCAGCCTCGTAGCTAGCCCTACAAGGACAGGAGAGGGCTCTCTCCGGGTCTATCTCGGCAAAAGGTTTTCAAAGGGGCTGAGATGACCAATAAGGAATACTGATCTTAGGCTAGATATTAAGTGCAGAGGTTTAAAGGTGATTTTTTGGGATTTTTGTTGAATCAAAGGGAAAAGCAATTTTGGGTGCGGGGATGAGACACAGTTTCTGTAGAGGCCTGATTGGAGCAAGGTAGGCAATTGTTCTGATGCTTTTAAAGTGATGTGGTGAATAGATCAGGCAGGTGAGGAGCTAAGTAGAGCAAGCAAGTGCAAGGGTTCTCCTTAAACTGAAGAAAACATGGAAAATTAAACAAATTTAAAGGCAGAGCATAGCAAATTTATGGATTCTACCTTAACAATTCATTTGTTCAATTGCAGAAGATGAGAGATGGAAAAATGATACACATAACAAACTTACAAGTACTGAAAGAAGCACACGATCAAGACATAAAGCCACAAGAATTCCAAATAGTGCTGCAAATCCCTGGTCTTCCCTTTGCCAAAACGCTGAAGTAAAATGTACAATAAAGTCTCAAAGCCTCTTCCCAAAGAGTCCAACCATGAAAATGACTAAGAAAATACATAATATAGGCAAGCTAACCCATTCCCTTGCCTCTAGGGGTCGAGTTCATCATCCTAGGAGCTGTTTCAACCAATTCCAAACAAAGCACTACAATCTAGGCAGTCAAAACAACTTGCCTCTATAAGCTAGGAAACCAATTCATTCATTAAATTTTTGCTATTTTATGGATGAATCATCTAGAATAGGTAAATAAGTGTCAATTCAATAGAAATTTACATTAATTACATCAAGGAGGGTGAAAAATCCCATCACAAGCCAAAACTGGTCAAAACTGGGCGAATTCCTGAGCTGGAAGGTGAAAAATGTGCAAAAAATCCTGATGCGTAGCGCGCCTTTCCACCTGTTTTTGGGGCACTTCCCAGCATCCAAATTGAGCTCAGGTTGGGTTGTTGGAAAGCCCTGGATGTCTACTTTCCAACCCAAGTGGAATTTTCCAATTTGATGTTCATTTGGCCCTCCAAAAGTGCATTCTCCCAAGGATGCTACCTGTGTGTCCAAAAAGGGGCAGTGAGGTCATTGTTTGCATGTTTTTTGACCTTTTGGGGACCCAAACCTTGATGAAATGCCTTGGCAGTGTCTGAGTAGGTGTATTTCATCATGAAAAATCCAAAAATGCAAACCTTTCGTGATTTGGACCTCCCAATTTTAAGGGTAGCGCGCGGCGCGCTACTTGTTGAGCCCAAAAACCTGTTTTTTACATAAAAATTTCAAAATTGACAAAATTTTCCCCAAATTTCTTGAAATTTGGGCTGGGGGTCCCCAATCAAGTACTATGCTCAGTCAAAGAGGCTTCGGCCAAAATTTGGAGTGGATTGGGCCTTTTCCGCCGTTTTAGTGCCTTGCTCAATCGCCTCTTAAGGATTTTAATTTTTGCTTTGCAAACATGCATGCGGGCCCAATAATGATTCTTTATGTGACGAAGCAAGTCTTTGTCTCTATTGGCTTTCGCCAACAACCCCTCCAAGTGTCGGTTGACCTTCTCAAGCACAAATTGCCGCGCAACAGGTGTCAAATCACCCGGTCTTTTACGGGCCAACCTACGGTCTTCACGGATTCGTTGCAGCTCTATAAGTGTGTGCTCGTCCTCTAACTGTTTATTGCGCTGCTCTAGATACCTGATATATGAAGCTGTCTCATCATGACTAGTAACAAAACCTGATGGCTCACCTGAAGGCCTCTCCTCATGCTTGGGCTTCTTGCCCTTATCCTGTACCTGCGGTGCTGCTGTCGAAAGCGAGGCCCCTTCCACACGAGGTGGAGATAACACTCGCTGTGCTGATGAAGTCAACGAGACCCCTTCCACCCCGGGTGGAGATAGTACTCGTCGTGTAGATGCAAATAAGGCCCTGTGTCCTCGCTGATATGTCACACATGCTGGAGCGCTGACATGCTCTATCTCAGGAATGTCAAACTGATGTGAAGGCCCTCCCTCGTCATGAACAATCTCAGGAGGTGGCTGTGGCGCTGTGAAAAGGTCACGAGAAATAAAATCCTCCCAAGTAATGCCCTGCTGTGCCAACTGATGCATCACTATGATTTTGATCAATGCATAATGATAGATGCTTTTATGCTGATGTGCTGGGCTCTTCCTTTGTACTAAAGGCACCATCCTCTCTACGTTGCGGCACATGAAAAATGGAATGTTCATCATACGTACCCTTGTAAAATGCATCAACAAACGGACATGGTACGTGTAGAGACATGAGAATCTGCCCTCGCAATTGAAATATCGAATGATGAGTTTCATCAATGGTGCATACTCATCCCTTAGGAATCTGAAAGGAAAAACTGCAGTCAAGTGTCTTACACATCCGGGCTTAATATATGGCTCATAGTGAAATCTGTCTAACTGTTAGCGTTTACTCCATTCCTCCCCTACATTTGGTATCCCAGTGGCCTGAGTAATAGTCTCAGGTGACAAGGTGAAATTCACTCCGGCAAGGTTTACATGACCATCCTGCAAATGTAGAACAAATAAACGGACCAGTTCCCGATGATGCTGGATTTGTGAGATCCGCTCACAGTATTCAAAACATGATAGATACCGAAAACAGTCCATTGCAAGTGGACAAGCTTGCAATTGAGCCAAAGAGGTAGGCTCCTCCCTGACATGCCGACCACCTTTGCCACCTTTGTGATACCTCCTTGGCACACTTACCTCTGGTGTAGAATCACTATCATAATCCTACTCATAAGCTGACTCGGTCTGTGACATGTTATATATGCTGATATACAACTGTGTGCAAAATTGACTGTAGACTTTTTCTTTTTCTCAAAATGCTGTGACCAAGGGGACACAAATATACAAGGGAAATGTTAGGAAAAGGGAAACATTAGGGAAATGGGGACAATGGAAATAAAACAAGGAATTTAGGGAAGGGAAGGGACATGAAAATCTTGAAGTTTTAGGGTTTGGTATGAGGTAGGGTAGGAAAAATATGTTTGTAGTAGAAGGGAGGGGTTAGGATTTGAGGGAGAATAGTGTAGGGTTTTATGAGGAATTATTGGGGAAAATATTGGTGAATATAGGGGATGGGGAATCGAAAGGAAATAGGAAAATGAGAACCTTGGTTAACATTTATTTTTGAAACCCTACAGCAATTTTGGCATTTAAATCCTTACAGAAAATTAATGGACAAGGAGGGTTTTTACACTTGGTTTTCCATGGAAAATATATCATAATCTCTTACATAAACCGTCCAAAAACCAAGAACAAGCCGTGAATGTAAGCCTACCTGTGATTTGATGCTTGAGAAGAGGCGTTTTAGTGATTTCTGGCAAAGTTCTGGGCATAAACTTCAATGCGTAGCGCGCCTCACCCAACGCGCCGCGCGCTCCTGATGCGTAGCGCCCGTGAAAAATTACACTGAAAATTGTGGCTTGATGCTAGCGCGCCACTGATGCGTAGCGCGCCCAACTATCCATGATGTCTAGCGTGCCCTGGAAACGGCCCGATTTGCCCACAGATTCACAAAATCGCCTTTGAACGATGCTCTTCACTCTTGGAATGTGGAATGGGTTGCAAATGAGGAGAAATATCTTCATATAGACTCCTTGTTGATTTTTGCTTGATCCAAAACCCCTTTTCTTATGTTTGGTTGTTGACACTTTTTAAAAATTAATAGGCTTTGACCTTTTTGGTTTCCCCTTTAAAATTGGCTGAAGTAATGATTTTCTCTGATAATTTTTGCAGGGATAGCTTTGATATACTCTGGGAAAGGAGACCAAGGCTGCACTTGAACGTTTGAAGAACTGAAAATTTTGACAATTTTTTACAAGAATGAGATGGCGACTTATCTTCAAAACGAAGTTTTGAAGAGAAGTCCTAATTCAGTTGTACAATGATGAAAATTATTAAAGTGAAGATCTATCAAAGACATCCCTCTGGCCTGCTGGTCTTCTAAGACTTTTCAAGTCAAAATTGACTCAACCCTAGACCTAAGACCTAAAAATTTAAAACATGATTATAAATGACCTTTTGAAGACTTATTTTAATAAACAGGCCTGAACCAGCCGGGCCAAGCATGAGGGGAATGAATGACACAACCCACTCCATCAGAGTTATGGCATGCCTAACGAAATGCAACTGATCAAAACTGATGGGACACCTAATCATGAAATGCAAAAGAGATTTGATCTCTGATGGAGGGATAACTAGACCGAATCTAACATCTCCAAGCATATCGATATCAGGTACCACTATATTTGAGATATGGTGCAGCGAGGAGCAATAAGGCTCCAACATATCGGTACAGATGAACAAGTCGCCGACATTCTGACAAAGCCTCTAGGAAAGGTAAAATTCCTGACTTTCTGAGAACGACTTGGTGTCATTTAGACACCCTCTGATGAGGGTCAAGTATGATGTATTGAGCTCTGGGAGCTCTAGGGGGGGCGCGGGGTACTTCTTGGAGCGACATATGACCACAGGGTGACTCACTATCCCCTGTCATTGCAGTTTGTATAGGGTAAAATGTTCAACATTCCCCTGTGACACCCCGTGGTGACTATGGAATAGGATGATTAGTTCTCCTGTGGGCCAGGATGATTCGTTCTCCATGGCGACTATGGAACAGGATGATTAGTTCTCTTGTGGGCTTGGATGATGTGTTCTCCATGGCGATTGTGGAATAGGATGATTCGTTCTCCTGTGGGCCAGGATGATTAGTTCTCCGTGGCATCCACTGGACAGGATGATTCACTCTCTTGTGGACATGATGATTAGTTCTCCTGTTGAGGCATCCTACCCATGTAGTCCGGGACTCATGGGAAGTACCTCTCATTTGATCAATGATCATGGAAATGAGGATAGGGACCATAGTAGTACTGATACGCGTCGTTGTATCTACCGTACTCCCTATGCTAGGATTACCTTCATTGATCTGGGATAAATGATACTGCTCTGGGACCAGTGAGAGTGGTACACACTCTGAGACTGACTTCGGGTCAGTGGAGGATGGTATGATACATCCTCAATCATTTCTTCTTCTTCATAATTCGAGCAAGGCAGAGCAGAACTGAGCAAAGCAAAGCAAAGCAGAGCAGAGCAAGAAGGGTCAAGCCATACGGGACAATGCATTTGATGGATGAACAGTACTGACGGTTCGACAAATTGCAGATGAAGTTCTCCCTAGTTGAGAGGGAGTGTTAAAATTGGAAACTAGGGCCAAACTTCATGTGGGTCACCTTATTCATAGATGATAATATTTTTACTAGATTCCTCTCGTCGAGAGGTGTAGGATTGATCTAAAGATCATCCGATTCCGATAAGTATTTATGGAGATATGAATTTATTTTGATTATGGACTAATTGTCAAAGTCGGCCAGCAACTTATGTAGGCTCAGAAGCCCAACAGACGCATCTATTCATCATCAACATTTGCATATAAATATAGGATGTCTCCTCCTCATTTGGACACACACTTCTCATCATATCTCTCTATCTCCTGCGCAGAAAAGACTCTATCTCTCACACGTGTGGAAAAGGGACGCAGATTTTAGGGCTGCAACTGCAGATTGGAACTTTGACCAGCGTTGACCAGCATTCTCTCTCTGGACTGTGCAGTAGGTGAAGCTGACTCTCTTTGGAAGGCCGCATTTTTTGGTGAAGGAATCAAGGTGATCCGACCACCAGTTTGACAGATATTGACTGCCCTAGTTTAGGGCTGATCTAGGGTTTGCTGCTGTTGATGTAAATCAGATTTTTGTACTATTTCTCTCTGCTGAATTATTGAAGATAAAAGAAGATTTGATCAAAGGGTTTCCCCATATTGGGGTTTGTCCCTGGATAGCCGCCACATCTTGTGTCTCTTGTCTTGGCTTGTTTTTTGTCGATCGTTTAATGTTCTATCTGCACTTTACTATGTACATGTGATTGCTAATTTGTGGATAATAATAAGAAAAATAAGTAAACTTCTCTAAGCACAGAACATACCATAACTTAACACATCTTAAGCCCTAAGGGTTTATTTATATTATAAATTCTCTGTGCCTTTGGTCACAAATAACGTAGAAAACTACCACAAAACCAAGTCCTATAGTGCATTCTATCATTTGACAGGAACATAAATTATCGACTATCTTTCCGTCTGTCGACCTTGTCACCCCCGATGATATCCTTTTTGTGCCTTTGTTTTTCCTCTGGGGCAGAGCCTTCCAGGGTTTTTCTTCCTTCTTCTGGTATCTTACCAGAATTTATTTTCGGGTTATTTCTTCCAAGCCGCTCGATATTTTTTCTTATGGGCAAGTCCTTCTTAATTTTGGCACTGCCCTAGCTCCCAACCTCTCGACTCACAAACTCCCCGACTCTTGTCTTCCAAGCTTGAATGCCCATGCACACTTCTCTCTTTCTTGCAGGGAATTAACCTGTAGTTTACGTCATGATGCAATCATCGATGCTAAGTGGCAACATTTTATTGGTGACGTGTGTCACTCAGTTTTGGCCCACTATGGTTACTACCCAAAAGCATTAATTTTCTTGCCACGTGTCCTCCATTTCATACTGTCAAATTATGCTGGCATCATCATCCACCTGTGCATCCATGATCCAATCACCTTGCGCCATCTGTCTTCTGGTGAGGAGAGAGAAAAAAGGTCTCGAGCCTTGGTTTGGTGACATATTCCTTTGTTAATTTTTTTAATAAAACCATAGGGTTAAAGCCCTTTTAGCTTTTATTACCTAGCTCCTTGGATCTTAGCTTCCTAGCTATAACTCACCTGCTATTTCTTCCGGTACCTGGCTCGCGGCTCCCCAAACTCCCACATCCCTGGCGTAAACCTCTGCACACTACTTTTGTTTCTTCCAGGGTTTGATCTCCTGGGTTGCTCTGTTAATACTCCATCGCGTTTGGTGAATGCACCAAACTTAACTTACTCCAAAGGGTCTTCACCAACTTTAGCTCTGCAATCTTTCACTTTTGGGGGTCCCTGCTTTCACGGGCTCTAACCTTTAATCCAATAGGCCATTTTTGAACTTCCACATACCACTAGAAATCTCTTTTTGAGCTCTATCCATCTGAGTGGGTCTCAACTATGTTTGAAGAGATCTTATTTTCTAAAAATGGCTTCAAAGTCTTTGCATCATCACCAACTTTGTCTTTTCCATTCTTTGAGTTATTCTTCATTATGATCACATTCTTTTGTACTATTTCCTTCATCCTAATCACCTTTGCTATCAATGACCACACATTTATAACATTCCCCCCCTTTGGAATTTATGGCAACACCTTGATAAAAAAACTATATCAAACATCCATACAGAAACATAGTGTGAATCATCATCTTCTCCTCCTTTGGATGTTGCTCCCCTAAAATTCACTTCTAACCTGTTGTGGAGTACTTCTCCTTTCCTTTCTATTCACCAAGACATCTCCCTTAGTATGAAGTTCTTCTCCATGTTTTGTTTGATCACCAACACTAATCCTTCTTTTGGTTTGAAGTTCTTCTTTTGTTGTTTTATCACCAATATGACCCCACCTTTGACATCTATGGAAAAAAACACCAACGTGCTCCCCCTGTCATGTGGATCCTATGGACTTGGAAGCTCCATATTGTTATGTTGAATGCTTGTTAGCTACCTTTCTTCCTCTATAAGGAAGATCTAGTGGTGGGAGGAAAGATGAACTACTCCTAGTCTTTACCTTAAATTCTCAAACCCATCTCTTGGGAGAGGTTTGGTGAAGATATCAAATACTTGTTCTTTTGTAGATACATACTCTGACTTGAATGTCTGATTTGAAATTTGTTGTCTCAAGAAGTGGTACTTGATTGGAATACGCTTTGTCTTTGAGTGAAAAACAAGATTATTTGACATGATGATGGGACTTGTATTATCACAAATAATAGGAATAGGTTGATCATAAAACACTTATACATCTTGCAAAATTTGCTTCATCCATAAGAGTTTAGTGCAACAAGAAGTTGCTGCAATATATTTTTCTTCAATGGTAGATATTGATATGGAAGCCTGCTTCTTGCTCAACCAGGAAACTAGACATTCTCCAAGAAATAATGCACCACCACTAGTGGTCTTTCGATCATCTAAATCACCTGACCAATCAACATCAATATAAATAATCAGTGAAAAATATTTACCTCTTGGGTACCAAAGTCCATATTCCATCATGGCTTTGAGATATCTAACAATCCTTTTGGCTACTAGAAGATGACTCTGTCTTAGGGTTGCTTAATTCTTACAACAATACCAACTACTTGCATAATGTCTAGTATTGAAGTTGTCAAATATAGGAGGCTTCTAATCATAGACTTGTATAAAGTCTGGTCCACTTCTGGTGATTCATTAATCTTGCAAAGCTTGCAACTTTGAATAATTGCTGTGCTCAGTAAAAAACACTCCTCCATTCCAAACTTCTTCAATACTTCCTTGAGATACTTTCTTTGTTAGATAAAAATTCCTTTGGAAATTTGTGCAATCTATAATCCAAGGTGTTGGGCAGCGATCCCCCGCGTAACGGTTTTGGGGCTTGAAGCCCACAATTTTGGGTAATGGTATTGTAAAGGCTCCGTGAAGTGCGCGGAGCGCGAATTATAATAAGTCAAGTCAAAGGGTTCTCCGCCCTCAAATATTGTAATTTAATATAGAGTAGGTCGGCCTACCCATGGTTCGCGTATAAATAGAGCGAGGCTTTAAGTGTAGAAGTAAGTTTCTAGTCTTGGATTCAAGTGATATGGGTTTTTGAATGCGATATTCTCTTTGAGTCTGTAAGTCCGAGTCTTGGGTGGTAGGAGTAGGAAGAGGCTCTGTAGCTGTGTGCGCAGAGGCCTGGTAGAGTCCACAGCGCTGTGTGCGAACCCCTGCAGCTGAGTGCGCAGGGTGGAATTGGATTGTACTATAATAGAAGGTTAATAAAAGATAAGTTGCTTTTGGAATATTGTGCATCTAATCTATGTGTTTATGTTTCGGTTATATTCTTGCATCTCTTTACAGTTTATGATTACGCGCACTGATTATAAATGTTAAATGAGTAAGTAAGAATACCGGGCCCACAAAATTAAGTCAAATCTATAATAATAACACCATAAGGGTTAAGGATCTAGGCAGTGCCTCTTCGCACTCTGGATAAAGCTACGCAAAGGTCAGACAGCTGCGCGGAGTAGCACCAGTGCACAGGATTGGTTTGCGACCCTTCCAGACCTCATCAAGACATCCCTAGGGTGCGAAAACCTGGTTCCAGCACTCTCCCATTCTACCTCGAGTGATACCTCAGTCCGCGCTCTGCGGAATGTTGCTGAAAGGGTTGGTAGTTTCAGGATTTGTTTGGCTAGAACACTTCTGAACCTGGGTCAGGCCCCAACAAGCCAACAAATGGTTCCGTTGCCGGGACCGGGATCTGCATAAGGGATGTCTAATGTCGGAACACTGGAATCCTACGAAGAAGGAAATTGAAGATTGGTTGGATCAGGAGCTTCACGAGTTCTTAACACAGGAAAACAAAACTCCACAGATCTCCGAAAAGAGGTGGCTGGATCGCTACGTATATACGGAAATCCACGAGATCTTCCTTGCGTCTTTCTCTTCAGAACTGTATGATTGGATCACGAAGTTAGCTGACATCCACGGAAGTTATAAGCTCGATCAACCAATAGTGTGGACTCTGGAATTAGTGTGCAGGCTAGAGGCATCAGAAAATAAGATCGCGCGGGCCGTAGAGCATTGGCTTGACCGGATAATAGGAAGGTTTATCACTGAATTTGCGATAGACACAACTGTAAGCTACAACGAAGTAGAAAGATTTTTTCTCAAGGTACCGTGAGGTAAGTACATCAAATCTTTGAATATCTGGATTAAGATGTTGTTATGTGAAAAAAGGGTGATGCAAATACATTAGTGATTGGAACGACGCGAAGCGGAAAGGTCTACAAAGGTATCGAAGGTTTAGGAAACAGTCCTTTAATTTCACCTCCACGAGCGAGCGAGGAAGAGCGCGCTCAGGTTTCTCCATGGAGTGCGGTCAATTTAATAAGACATCGCATTCTGCAGTTATCACCTCCACTCACGCCATCACCCGCTTCACCTCCTTCACCTCCATCTTCGCCCACACCACCTCCACCAAACCAACAGTTTAGAATGATGAGCACGATTAAGATACCTGTATTCAAAGGAGTAGAAAATGAGGACTCGAATCAGTTCTGGTTCGTGGTAAGAGAAGTGTGGGAAGCATAAGGGGTTACATATGATAACCTTAAGAAGGCTACATTGGTGAGCGCACTGCAGGATCATGCATTGACGTGGTATATCAAACACTAAAATGATCACCCAAATGCAGGAATAACGGAGATCCAGAATGCGCTGAACAAAGAATTTAGCTGGCTGAAATCAGAGACGCAGTCTATCATTAGATTTAAGGAGATTGCGATGCTTCTAAGAGAGACCCCCTAGGATCTGGATCAGAGACTGAAGAGTACGATCCGCGAGGCTAATATGACGCTGACGGATACGCAGCACCACGCGTGATTTGTGGCGTCTTTAACACCTCACCTGAGGATGGCGCTGTCACAATAGAAGCTTTCCACCTAGGCATAAGCATTGGAAATGGAAATGAGGTTGTGTGAAACACCGATATAGGATCTGGGATTGGGAGTCCAACAGATCCATGCGCAAATGCAGAACCTATGATTGGAGATGCAGAGCTTGAAGCAGGATAGGGCACTGCGGCCAGAGGCACGCGAAGAAGTGTGGTGTATAAAATGAAAAGGCTAGGGCCACGATAAAAATCATTGTCCGGTATTTGCGAACTACTTGGCAGGAGGGGGGCCAATGCCGTTGATACCAGAGGCACGGGCAGGGCCAAGTGCGGCGCCCGTGCTTTGGTGCGCGATCTGTCAGGTGGGAGGAAAGCACATGATGGACAACTGTCATTTGTTGCAGAAGTATACACAGACTCCGCAACAGTTTTTTTGTAATTTTTGTAGATCGGTGGGCCACGATGAACGTACTTGTCACAACTACGAATTAATGATGGAGCGGACCCCAGCATATAGAATGCAGATGGAAACGTGAGGCCTCGACCCAGCTACAAGGATGGCGCGTTTTGGATTTCAGGGCCAGGGTCGAGGACGAGGAGGAATGGGGCCAGGAAGGGGCCAATGACAACTAATCTATTACAATTGCGGAGGACCAGGGCACTACGCTCACGATTGTACCAACCCAACGAGAGTATCTTGCTTGTACTGTGATCAGTTTGATCATGAAATGATGGATTGTCCTATGCTGATTGCCCAAAGGCACGAGAAAGGGGTACTACAACCTACTCTGACTCAGAATATTCAAATGATGAGGTCTGAACTGTGCGAAGAAGACCCCAATGTGAACATGATGCTCAGAAGTGGCATGACCATAAGGGAAGATAAGGGGAAGCAATCCGAGGAGGATACATGGGTTCGCAAGGCTCCTACAAAGGAACCTCAGTTTGACTTGGAACGCACCAAGGAGACATTTATGGAAGCTAAGAAGAGCTTTGCGGAAGCCTCTACTTCAGGTAGGAAGGATCAACTAGAGATAGGGATGGATCCTTCCATGCTAACTACCTTTTTAGAGACATGCATGAAACTGTTGCACGATAATAAGGCAGTTAAGGGACTGCAAGAGTTGATTACCAGGTGCACGAGATCAGGGGAACCGCGTGTGGTCCGAAAATTGGGAAAGCATGCATTATGCACCAGGAGGGAAATGAGATTGACGACACATAATGGCGAATATGAAACGGACCAGGTAATCCTAGACCTAGTGGTCCCCTATTCAATTACGAATGGCGAACCAATAGAATATTTTTCCCATGGGGAGGTTGCAAGGGGTAACAGTTGATATCGAAGGTGCGAGCACGCAGACGGACTTTGAGGTAATAGAGATTGTTGATGACAACAACCCTTATCCCGCGTTGTTAGGAATAGACTGGGCCACTGATATGAATGGAGTCATCAACCTGAAGAAGCAAAATATGATATTTGAGAAAAAGTCTTTACGTGTAGTCATTTCACTAGATCCAGCCGAAGGAGTGCGCTACACTGAACCTGTATGCGACGAAGGAAGTGACGATGAGCTGGATTGTATCTACAAGATAACTGCGTGGGATTAGGATTGGGTAAATCTGACTGCAGATGAAAAAATCTCATGGGAGTGCGCAGGTTTTGCACCTCGAATTCAGATGAAGAAGACGAACACTGGCACAATCGGTTGAACGAAGTGACAATGCTAAATTGCAACATGATGACTAGATCACTGCGTTGCGTAACAACCCAGGTTTGAGATCTACCGACATATGATGGATTGACAATGGTGGATGAATTCTTGAGCAATTTTGAGAGCGCAGTACCGGAGCAACAACGGTTCGATGCATTGAAGTGGACGCTGCGTGCGACACCCGTGCATTGGTGGGGAACACATCAAGGAAATTTTGAGAACTGGCACGGGTGCAGGAGGATGATGCTGCTACGGTTTGGGAAACCAGAACTACACCTAGTAGATAAATATGATGGACGCGATGACCCGCGCGTGCACCTTGCAAAATGGACCAAGGCCTATGGAGAAGAGCCTCAGCCTGAATGGTTACACTTATTCTACCATACACTGGATGTTATACCCATGAATTGGTATACCGAGACAGAACTCCGACATGGTACAGGCGAGTGGGATGTTTTGCGCGAGGGATTTTTGTTAACATTCACATTTGAAGATCGATGGTCGGACATTGTTTACAAGAGAAAAAACAGAAGGGCAAAATTAGAATATGCGTGGACCTCAAAAAGTTCAACGACGCCTGTGTTCACGATCCATTCCCGATACCGTTTACAGATGAAGTATTGGAGAATGTTGGCGGTCAGGAAGCTTACTCATTCACAGATGGCTTCTCAGGGTACCATCAGATCAAGATCGCGCCAGAAGATAGGAGCAAGACAACCTTCACAACCGAATGGGGTTGTTTTCAATACACCATTATGCCCTTTGGACTGAAGAATGCGCCAACGATATTTTCGTGCGTAGTGGTGGCCACATTCAAGGAATACATCCACAAGTTCTTGGAGGTTTATCTGGACGATTGGACTGTATTCGGGTTAGTTAAACACCATATAGCAAGCTTACGTTTGATGCTGGATACTTGTCGACGACACCAGATTGTGCTGAATCTGAAAAAGTGCACCTTCCTCGTCCCCTTTGGAAACCTGCTTGGCCATGTGGTCTGCAGACAAGGTCTGATGGTGGATCCTGCGAAGATTGCTATTATTCTCAATCTGGAAGCACTGCGAAGTGTCAAACAACTACGCGCTACGTTGGGGCACAATGGTTACTATAGGAAGTTTATCAAGAGCTATGCGCAAATAACAGCACGAATGGAGAAGCTATTGAAAAACGATGCTACATATTGTTGGAATGATGATTGTGCGAAAAGTTTGGATGTTATCAAGCAGAAAATGGCATCCGCTCCCATCTTGGTCTTTATGAAATGGGACATAGAATTTCATGTACACGTTGATGCGTCGTGTATCGTGCTAGGAGCTATACTTACGCAAGAAGGTGCGGAAGGTGTGGATCACCCGATCGCGTTTGCGAGTCGGCGACTGTCCAAAGCCGAAAAGAACTACTCTACTACTGAGCGCGAGGGGTTGGAAATGGTATACGCACTCCAGAAATACCGACACTATTTACCTGGCGGGCACTTCAAGATGTATACCAATCATTACGCGTTGAAATACCTAGTAAACAAGCCTGTGTTTGGGGGGCGCATATGCAGATGGTTGTTACTGTTTCAAGAATATGACTTTGAGGTCATCGTAAAGCCGGGATGCCTAAATGCAGGACCAGATCACTTATCACGTATTGAGACAGGAGAGGAGCCAACAAATTTGGAAGAAGGACTCCCTAATGCACAACTCTTTGCGGTGCGCGTTGCGGATGACCACTTTGAAGATATAATTCATTTTTTAACCACAGGGATTGCGTCACAGGGATATTTAGTCTAGCAGAAGAAAGAATTGGTGGTACGCGCGATGGATTTTTCTATCATCGTGGGGCACCTCTACAAAATGGGAAACGATGAGATATTACGAAGATATGTACCTGAATTTGAACGAGGACATATCCTCGCGGAAGTACATGGAGGGGATGCAGGAGGACACTATGCAGGATGGGTGACGGCACAAAATATTTTTTGCGTCGGCCTATGGTGGCCAACCCTACATCAAGATTCGAAAGCACACTGTCGGGCCTGTGACGTATGTCAAAGGACTGGGAAACCATCGCGAAGGGATGAGATGCCACTCAATCCATAGATGACGCTGCAGCCATTCGAGAAATGGGCAATAGACTTTGTGGGGCCAATCAAACCTCAGGGGAAAACGGGCGCGCGCTACATCATCACCGCGATAGAGCACCTGACTCGATGGGTGGAAGCACAGCTGGTTAAGGACTGCACGGCTGCGAAATTTTTGTTCGACAATGTGTTGACACAGTTTGGATGCCCGAAAATTTTAATGAGTGACCGCGGAACGCACTTCCTAAATGAAACTATCAGCGCACTCACCGAGGAGTTCCAGGTGTATCATCAACAAAGTACGCCGTACCATTCACAAGCTAATGGGACAGTAGAAGCATTCAACAATAGTCTAGAGACTGCGTTGACCAAGGTTTGTAACACACAGCGGAATGACTGGGACTTGCACATACCTGCCGTATTATGGGTAGATAGAACCACATGCAAGAAATTGATGGGTCAAACACCTTTCAGGTTAGTCTATGGCACGAAAGCAGCCATGCCAATGGAATACATCATACCAAGTCTGCGGATAGTAGTGATGACAGGCATGTTAGATCGAAGCATTGGAAGAGAGGCTCGTGCAATTCACAGAACTTGAGGAAGAACGGTTTCTGGCAGGGTTCCATCAGCAGGTACAGAAACAAAACGATAAAGCTTGGAACGATTGCCATATCAAGATGCGCACATTCAAGGTAAACGATTTAGAGTTGCTGTATGACAGCAAGTTCGAAAAATTTCCGGGGAAACTCAGAATGCATTGGTTAGGACCATATGTGGTCAAAGAAGTTATAGACAGGGGCGTGGTCCAGCTAGTCAAACTTAATGGAGAACCCTTCCCAGAAAGAGTAAATGGTAGTCGCCTGAAGCTCTACACAGGTGGGCTGACTGTTTGACTATCCGTAGGAAGCACAGTCTCACCGCTCTAGACAGTTGAAAGAGAGTGCGGGACTATAAAACAATCTGTTAGGGAGCTGCGCGACAACAGGGGTGCGCACAGGGTTGGTATGTCACAAGGGTCACGGTCGCGCAGAAGGGGCTACGCTGCTGCGCAGATAAACAAGGAAGTGACCGTTGGTGTCACTGTTCATGACAAGACGTCTGAGTTAAGGTGAAAAGGAGCGGGCGGCGGGCATTTAAGACATGGAGTCAGAACTAGATTTGAAATGATCTGCCGCCAATATAGCATTAATGAGCCAGAAAAGGGGGGAACGGTCGAATTTTAATTTCAACAAGCCTATAAATCACAGTTGGTCATCCATCGAACAAACCATGGCATCTTGACAATTAAGTTATTACGCTATCCAATAGATATGGAGTCGTCGAACTTCGACGCTTTGAGAGTAAGGCCAGTGTTTGCAACATTGCCAAAAGAAACACAGGACCTTCTAGACAGCATAATGTCGACAGCTAAGGACGTCGCGCCGAACCCAACGCCAACAATGGGAGATGTACCAGAAAGTCCCAGACAGGTAGCGGGATCGGTCCAGATGTCGCCGCGGAACCCGCAGTCTGGTAAGCGATCTATGAAAGATAAGGTCACGACGGTGAATCTTGAGACAAAAGACGAAATTCCATTTAAAAATTCGTCTCTGGGCCGCATGCCCATGACGAAACTTGAAGATTGGGACCTCGCGGATAGCAACAACTCTCTTGAAAAAATGCAAAACAAGCTTCAGTAGAGATTGAGTAAACTGAACCAGAGATCGCAAGTTTGCTGCTCTTGCACAAAAATTTCACGCATTTGACATCTCAGCTAGAGCTAAAATCCTATGAGTGGTTGATTTTTGTTAACCTAGCAGAGCAGAATGAGCATCATCCGTTAAGCGAATTAGTAGGGGAAATGGAGCAGGATCTTGAAGAAGCGTTGCAGGAGGCAATGACGGAGCAACAGATTATAGTACGTCACTCACAAGGATGGTGGACCGCGAAGCCTTGGCAGCGCGACTCGCCACACCGACGGGGTGACTCGAGGGCGAGTCACGATGTTTGTGTTGGGGGCCTGTTGGGCAGCGGATCCCCACGTAACGGTTTTGGGGCTTAAAGCCCACAATTTTGGGTAATGGTATTGTAAAGGATCTGCAAGGTGTGCAGAGCGCAAATTATAATAAGTCAAGTCAAAGGGTTGTCCGCTCTCAAATATTGTAATTTAATATAGAGTAGGTCGGCCTACCCATGGTCCGCGTATAAATAGAGCGAGGCTCTAAGTGTAGAAGTAAGTTTTTAGTCTTGGGTTCAAGTGATATGGGTTTTTGAATGCGATATTCACTCTGAGTCTGTAAGTTCGAGTCTTGGGTGGTAGGAGTAGGAAGAGGCTCTACAACTGTGTGCGTAGAGGCCTGGTAGAGTTCGCAGCTGTGTGCGCGGACCCCTGCAGCTGAGTCCGCAGGGTGGAATTGGATTGTACTGGAACAGAAGGTTAATAAAAGAGAAGTTGCTTTTGGAATATTTTGCATATGATCTATGTGTTTATGTTTCGGTTATATTCTTGCATCTCTTTACAGTTTATGATTGCGCACACTGATTATAAATGTTAAATGAGTAAGTAAGAATACTGGGCCCACAAAATTAAGTCAGATCTATAATAATAACACCGTAAGGGTTAAGGATCTAGGCAGCGCCTCTTCGTACTCTGGACAAAGCTACACGAAGGTCAGACAGCTACACGGAGCAGCACCAGCACACAGGATTGGTTCGCGACCCTTCCAAACCTCATCAAGACATCCCTAGGGTGCGGAAACCTGGTTCCAGCACCCTCCCATTCTACCTCGGGTGAGACCTCAGTCCGCGCTCCACGGAATGTTGCCAAAAGGGCCGGAAGTTTCGGGATTTGTTCGGCTAGAACACTTCTGAACCTGGGTCAGGCCCCAACAAGCCAACACAAGGAAATATGAGAGTTTTCCAAGCATAGACATCTCAAATTCTACTTTCATATCATCAAAAAACTAACATATTATATGATTTGAATAACTTCCATATATAATATCATCAACGTCCACCACTATTAATTTTCCATCATTAGATTTAACATATAAATTACTATCAGTTGCGCCCCTTCTGAAATCACGCTTGAGAAAGTAACTGTCCAACTTTGAATACCAAGCCCGTGGGGCTTGCTTAAGAGAATACAAGGCCTTTATTTAACTTGAAAACATAATCAGGTTGATTTGATAGTTGAAAACCACTTGACTATTCTATGTAAACTTCTTCCTGCAACTCTCCATTTAGAAAAGCAGATTTGACATCCATCTGATATATCTTGAACCTCTTGAAACAAGAAAATTCCAAAAACATTCTAATAACTTCAAATCGAGCAACAAGAGAAAAAGTTTTATAAAAATTCAGAGCTTTTATTTGAGCATAGCCTTTGCACACTAATCTTGCCTTTTTTCTTATCACTTCCCCATGCTCATTCAACTTATTCATGAACCATTTCCTGACAATGACATTCTTGTATGTTGGTCTAGGAACAAGCTCCCATGTCTGATTTTTCTCTATCTGGTTCAGTTCTTCATGCATGGCTTTTAACTAATTGTCATCCTAGCTTTCCTGCACAACATCCTTGGGTCCCTCCATGGATAATAGAGCTACATGCGCTTGAGTAAGGCAATTTAGTAGTTTCCTTCTAGTTTGTACACTTGTGTTTAAATCACTAACAATTTAATCAGGTGGGTGGTTTTTTTGCACATACCTTGACGGATCTTTGCTTGAGGACTGGTGTTCCCTTCATTGTCTTCATCTGAAAGTGGGTCTTCGAACTTATCATTATTGTTGAATCGATCAGGGAAGCTAGTATTTATTGGCCGATTGACTTCAGATTCAACATATTCATCCACTTTGACATGAATACAATCAACAATCTTCTTTGTATTTTTATTGTAGCATCTATATCCCTTGCTATTTTGAGAATATCCAAGAAAAATACCTTCATCAACCCTTGCATTAAACTTACCAAGCTTTTCATCATTCTTCTTGATGTAGCACTTGCTTCCAAAAACTCTGAAATGCTTGACTGTAGCAAGTCTACCATACCAAAGCTCATAGAGATTCTTATCACTGTTTGGTCTGAAGTGAGCTTTGTTGAGAATCATTACTGCTGTGTGAATAGCTTCAGCACAAAAGCTCTGTTGAACATTCCTTTCTCCCATCATGGCTCTAAATAACCATTAAACTAATCTATTGGCTCCTTATGCTATACCATTTTGCTGTGGAGTCTCTACTATAGTGAACTACCTTTTGATGCCATACTGCTTGCTAAAGTCATCAAATTATTTTGAAGTGAATTCACCTCCATTATCAAACCTTATAATCTTGATTTTACCATCAATCTTGTTCTTAACCATGGATTTAAAGTCTTTAAACTTCTCAAAAGTTCTAGATTTCTCTTTAAGAAAAGCAACCCACATCATTCTGGTGAAATCATCAGTGATAAGTATGAAATACAATTTATCTGTGGGTGACTGAGTTCTTGATAGTCCACATAAGT
The DNA here is from genome assembly GCA_031772625.1 of Pinus tabuliformis. Classification (NCBI taxonomy): domain Eukaryota; kingdom Viridiplantae; phylum Streptophyta; class Pinopsida; order Pinales; family Pinaceae; genus Pinus; species Pinus tabuliformis. The sequence continues at coordinate 1,603,441,076 of CM062817.1, read as the reverse complement.
CCACATGTACTAATTGAAATGGCTTAGTTGATGAGCTCTCCTTGGAATATTTGAATGATAGTCGAGCTTTCTTACTTGGATAACAAGATTTTGAAGTAGTATTTTCAAGCTTTGATATCTTTGGCAAATCCTTGATTGCATTCTTTTTTCCCAATCTGACTATCTGATCAAAATTCAGATGTCCAAGTCTCATGTGCCACAACCAACTCTCATCAATCTTCGACAAGAAACATCTCTTTGTCTTCTATTTCAAAACATATACATTGCTATCTTTTCTCACAACTGTTGATTTGGGGTAGCATCATATGTGCTCTAGCCATGAAATTTGGTGGAGAGGCTAAGGCACATGAGATCTCCAATACCCAGAAAGGGTTTGGGCAGATTCTAAACAGTTTGGGAGATATTAAAATAATTAATATTTTTAATGGAGGAAAATAAAATATTAATGTGAATTAATATAAAACTATGTTAGAATGGTCCAAAAGTCATGGATCAAGCCAGATCTAATATTAGCTGTTGATTTGTCAACGAGAAAAGTATAAGAGGAGGCTTGAGGGTCACTTGGAGAACACACTGAGTTGATCAAGATTTCGACTTTCTAGGGCAGGGTTTACTGAGGAAGTCGAGAGAGTGATCAGAGTTGCAGCTGAGGGGCAGTGAATACAGAAGCAGAGAGGCAGAGATAGTGTCGGGAGGATCAACGCAACAACCGAGAAAGCTGACGTAGAGGGAAAAAGCCGGAACTATCGGGAAAGCTAATGCAGAGGGCAGAAACCAGAACTGCGGGGAACAACTGGAACTGCTGGAACAGCCAGGAAAGCTGACACAGAGGGAAGAAGCCGGAACTACTGGAACTACCTAGAAAGCTGACGCAGAGTGCAGAAGAGGCTGACACAGTCCCTAGAGGCTGACGCTGGGGTTTTTTGTGGGGCAGATTGGAGCTGAGGAGCTGCCAGAGTGTTTATCCAGGGTTTTAGCTGGAGCATCTATCTCCGAAGGAGAGGTACTACTGCCGAGATTATTCTCTGTTGGTGGAGCCGGTTTTGGCACCCAGATTGTATTCAGAAACTACATAATAATAAAACCCTCAGATAGTTGCACCGGTTTTCCTGCATTGGGTTTTTCCGGGGACATTAGTCCAAAAACAACGGTGTCACTTGTGTGCTTGTTTTGTTTCCTTCAGTTGATGATATGTAATGTGTTGAGTATGTACTTATATTTATTTCCAGTATTTACATGGTAAATAACTTGTTAATTAACAGAACAAGTAGGTAGGAATAAATCAGAAAGTACATTAAGGGTTTCTAACAGTTTAGACTTATAAATTCCAACATGGTATCAGAGCATGGTTGCATATCACAGGAGAACTGAGGACATCAGCTGAGCAGAGCAGAAACAACAAAAATTAGCTATCCCGACTGACAAAGCTGATCCTTGCAGAAGGCGACAGAGGAAGGAGTGACAAAGAGGGACTGCGTCATCATTTTGGGCCAGAGAAAGACAGAGCAGAGGCTAGAGGCAGAATAAGGCTCACGCAGAGCCACGCAGAGGCCAAGAGGGCTGACGCAGTTAGTTGGGGGAGCTGATTTGATGGTGTTGGGATTGCGCAAAGCCAAGTGGCTCAATCCTTCAGTTGCTGGGGTATAGGAGGCTGTGGGTATGTTGCAGAATGAAGATAGTGGGGTATTGTAGTCAGAACAATACCTAACAGGGCAAGACCAAGGGGAGGGAGTTGTTGCCGAGGCAGATTTCTAGCCAAGGAATCCAGATCAGTGGTGCAGTTGCACAGACGATCAGAGAGGAGCAACTTGACGGTTGGTAGAAGGATTTCCATGAGGGGAATCGAGACTCATAGGGAGTCCAGAAGAGAACTTCTAGACGGGAAGTAGAGAGACTAAGAGGAGTCGAACAAAGAACTTTTAGATGGAAAGTAGAGAGAATCAGCAGGAGTCAAACCAAGAACTTCCAGGCGGGAAGTAGAGAGACTCAGAGGACTCGACATAGAAGATTAGAGAGATGGCCATGAATGGGATGAGGGATCAGGATAGGCTAGACAGAGTGTCCAACTTTGTGGTCTAGAAGGCCAGGATCCTGTCCATTCTAGATAAACATCGTATCAAGGCCTTCGCCTTGAGGGATGCCGGTTGTGCCATGAGTAGTCATGTTCCACTTGAGAAGAAGTGGGGAGACATCGAGCTATAGTCAGGCGGACTACAGGGGATGAGGGGCAAGATCCTCAAGGTACCAAACCTCTTGGATTATACCTTGCTATGGGAGCCCCGATGAGGAGTAGTAGCACTGGCAGATGTTGGTAGAGACGAATGAGGATGGAGTAGCAGAGGCAGCGACAGTGCAGGATTCCCAGGACAATGCGAGGCTAGCAGGCTGCAACAATGTGAGAGGCACGAGAGTGTTGCACCAGTGCAGGATGGCACAAAGAGGTGTGCAATGGTGTGAGATGCAGGGAGTTGTTGCAACAACGTAGTGGTCAGAGAGGGAGCACTTATTAGTGACAGAGCGAGCTTCAACATCAGGAGTGTCTCTAGCTTGATAGAGATGTCAGAGTTGGGAGATCGGTTACTTACTTCTCAGTAACTGAGTTGCAGTGGCGATGCTATGGGAAACACGATGCAACATGATGAGAGGGGATGCAGTGCAGACGCAACAGTGGTAGTGGCAGGGCCATGGGCAGAAACAGGAATGCAGAGGGAGTTTTCGTACAAATGTAGCAGTGGCAGTGGCAGAGCCATGGGTGGCAGTACGAGATACAACAATGTAGATGATGGGTAGCAGGCCTAGCATCAGGGACCGATGCTGGATGATTAGAGTAATACTCAGTGAAGAGTATTGCTAGAGCACAATCCTCGCTAAGAGGGAGTGTTGATTTGGGGTAGCATCGGATGTGCTCTAGCCATGAAATTTGGTGGAGAGGCTAAGGCACATGAGATCTCCAATACCTAGAAAGGGTTTGGGCAGATTCTAAACAGTTTCGGAAATATTAAAATAATTAATATTTTTAATGGAGTCCCTAAGTCTAAAATTAGAGAAAATAAAATATTAATGTGAATTAATATAAAACTATGTTAGAATGGTCCAAAAGTCATGGATCAAGCCAGACCTAATCTTATTCGTTGATTAGGGACTTAATCTCAGCCGTTGATTTGTCAACGAGAAAAGTATAAGAGGAGGCTTGAGGGTCACTTGGAGAACACACCGAGTTGATCAAGATTTTGACTTTCTGGGGCAGGGTTTGCTGAGGAAGTCGAGAGAGTGATCAAAGTTGCAACTGAGGGGTAGTGAATACGGAAGCAGAGAGGCAAAGATAGTGTCAGGAGGATCAACGCAACAATTGGGAAAGCTGACGCAGAGGGCAGAAGCCATAATTGTTGGGAACAGCCGAAACTGTTGGAACAACCGAGAAAGCTAATGCAGAGGGTAGAAGCCAAAACTATCGGGAACAACCGGAACTACCGGAACAGCCGGGAAAGCTGACGCAGAGGGCAAAAGCCGGAACTGCCGGGAACAACCAGAACTGCTGGGAAAGCTGACGCAGAGGGTGGAAGAGGCTGACACAGTCCCTAGAGGCTGACGTTGGGGTTTTTTGTGGGGCAGATTGGAGCTAAGGAGCTGCCGGAGTGTTTATCTGGGGTTTCAGCTGGAGCATCTATCTCCGAAGGAGAGGTACTACTACCAAGATTATTCTCTGTTGGGTGAGCTGGTTTGGGCATCCAGATTGTATTCAGAAACTGCATAATATTAAAACCCTCAAATAGCTGCATCGATTTTTTTGCATTGGGTTATTCCGGGGACATTAGTCCAAAAAAAACGGTGTCACTTGTGTGCTTGTTTTGTTTCCTTCAGTTGATGATCTGTAATATGTTGAGCATGTACTTGTATTTATTTCCAGTATTTACATGGTAAATAACTTGTTAATTAACATAGCAAGTAGGTAGGAATAAATCAGAAAGTACATGAATGGTTTCTAACAGGTTAGACTTAGAAACTACTCTATTGGCTCTTTATGCTATACCATTTTGTTGTGGAGTCTCTACTATAGTGAACTGCCTTTTGATGCCATGTTGCTTGCTAAAGTCATCAATTTCTTTTGAAATGAATTCACCTCCATTATCAAAACTTATGATCTTGATTTTACAATCAATCTTGTTCTCAACCATGGATTTAAAGTCCTTAAACTTATCAAAAGTTCTAGATTTCTCTTTAAGAAAAGCAACTCACATCATTTTGGTGAAATCATCAGTGATAAGCATGAAATACAATTTATCTATGGGTGACTGAGTTCTCGATGGTCCACATAAGTCCACATGTACTAATTGAAACGGCTTAGTTGATGATCTCTCCTTGGATTTGAATGATACTTGAGCTTGCTTACTCGGCTAACAAGATTTTCAAGTAGTATTTTCAAGCTTTGATATCTTTGGCAGATCCTTGATTACATTCTTTTTTCCCAATCTGACTATCTGATCAAAATTCAGATGTCCAAGTCTCATGTGCCACAACCAACCCTCATCAGTCTTCGACAAGAAACATATCTTTGTCTTCTATTTCAAAACATATACATTGCTATCTATTCTCACAACTTCAACTACTACTTCACTAGTGCCTGCAGACTTGATTTGATAATTCTTAGCCTTGAAAACCACATCATAGCCTTGGTCACACATCTGAGATACACTGAGTAGATTGTGCTTCAACCCATCAACAAATAAGACATTCTTGGCTTTACCTCTTCCATTTGACAGACTGACAATTCCTTTTCTTACAATCTTACCAGGTGCATTATTACTAAAGGTCACATTGCCTTTCTCAATCGGTTTCCATGTCAAAAACTTACCTCTGTCTCTTGACATGTGTTTGTAACAACCATTGTCAACATACCAATGGCTGAATTCGTTAAGTGCATAGAAGACAATGTTGCACTGTTTTGAGTTCTCCTTTTCTTTCTAGACATTGGGCTCTTTGTTGGTTTGCTCAATAACTGGATTAGGCCTTTCATTCTTGAATCTGGGTCTCCTTATCCTTTGTTTGAATTTTTGATATTGTTGATATTTTCTTCTTCTTGTTCTGAGTTTTTTGTATGATAAATTCACCTTGCAGTTCACTGCCTTGTGCCCATAGTTGGTACAACTAAAGCAATAGCCTAGAAATATGTCTGCATACCTGGAAACAAATTGATTTCTAAACATTGGCTAGATTGATCTCTATGCATTTCAATTTACATATCTAGGGTTGATTGTCTTTAGCTTGGAAAAATTCCTCCTCTTATTTGGTAGCCACTATTGGCTATTAGGTTGCGCACTAGCTTTGTCTTTTTGTTGCTACGTTGACCCTTCTTTTGTTGTTGTGTTGTCACTATCTTTAGCTGCTTGCACAAAGGTAATTGGCTTCTTTCCCTTAAACTCTGCTGTTGAGCTGGATTCGGCCTCAAGTCCAGGGCAATATCGGTTTGTGGAGACTCTATGAGCTTCCAGAAGCTCATTTAATTTTTTTGTCCTTTTTCCAAACTTCTGATTGAAGCTCAACTGGGTCTTAGCCTTCTCCAACTATTTTCTCATAAATAACCCTCTTTCCAGCCTCTCACATGCTTGACTTTTTTCACGGAGCTGCTGATTTAAAGTCTCTTGTATCCTCTTACCTTCTTCGATTTGCAGGAGTAATGGTTCAATAACTTCAATTTTTCCTTTAATCAATTTCTTCTAAAGCACTGACTAACTCTCACTCTAAGTCTACCTCAACCTCTTCACCATCAAAATAAAGGGCTTATATTTCCAGGTTATCTATGGCCATAAGTATGAATTCTTTTGTTCTTTCATCATCTCTATCCTCATCAGAGGATTGGATGCCTTCACTTTCATATGAGTTGGCTTCTTGGGTATAGAGACTTCTCTTTTTAGCCTTCTTTATTTCCTTTTGGACTTTCCTAAACTTCTCTCTAATACCATATTCCTTCTTCTTCTTTTTGAGACACTTGGAAAAATAATGACCAAATTTACCACAAGTAAAGCACTTAAAAGGTAGGTTACCTTTAGACTTTCCTGAGCCTCTTTTGAACTTCCTCACGAACTTGGCTTCTTCTTCATATGATTTAGAACAAGAATCATCATGCTCTTCCTTGGGCTTCTTATCTGCTTTGAAGGTTAACTCCTTTGTTGCAGGCTTTCCATTTGAAATTCTCATCTCATATGTAGTGAGTGTATGAAGTAATTGGGCCAAAGTGACAGTATTCAACTCGATGATCTCCTAAATGGCTAATACCTTGGGCTTAAATCTCTCAGGGAGAGATCTCAACACCTTTTGAACTACTATAGATTCTAATGATTTCTCATCAAGGCCTCTTATAGTGTTCACAACTTCATCAACTCTTAGGAAGTACTTTGCAATATCTTCATCATCATGCATCTTTAAAGACTCAAATTGCATTCTAAATCCTTGAATTTTAGCTTGCTTTACCTTATTGTCACCTTCATAGCATCAACTCATTTTGTTCCAAATATCTTTTGTTGTTATGCAGTCCATAACCTTAACAATTTTTTATTCAGGTAGGGCAGTAAGAAATACATTCATGGCTTTAACATTTCATGTAAACTCCAAGGTTTGATCTTGAGTAATCACCACTGAAGGCTTTTGATATTCTTCTTCCACAACATCCCATACATCAGCTCTAAGTGATTGAATGTAGGTCTTCATCCTTACTTTCCAAAATACATAGTTTGTTCCATTGAACATGGATGCCCTATTGGTAGATCCCCCTTCTTGGTTTTCCATGGTCCTTGACCTTTCATCGATATGTTAAACTAATCTGAAGCAACCTAGTTTGCTTTGATCCCAATTGTTAGAAACCAAGACAATACAGAGAGAGGGGGTGAATCAGTATTGTAGGAATTTTAAAACTTCCTTTCACTTGCAATGATACTAGGACACCAATAAACTTTCCAACAATTAATTTATATGAGCATGGAAAGAAATAACATATGTATCACAATTGGAACACACAAATTCTTCAAATATTTCTTTTAATCTCTTCACAAGGAAAGCTAGAAATTGTTGCTTAAAAGTTCTCTGGCTACAACCAGTAGAAAGCAACTACTCCCTGATTTATTAGCTACAACTGAAAGGAGCTACAACTCTAGTTTTATTAGCTACTATTGAAGGGAGCTTCAACCCTTAAATATTTACCAACAACTACTAGAAGGAGATACAACCCCTGACTTGCAAGCCACAACTTGCATGACCTCAATGATTCATCTTTAATACAATTTTCATACTCAAATCATGAAGCCATTCCTTTTTACAAAAAAAAATCAATTTAAAAAAACTCACAAAACCACCAAAACACCTTCAACAATATTTCATTACTAAACAATTCATCTTCATCCTCAATTCCACACATCTGCTCTTACTTCTCTCACTCCATCGCTTTGCAAATTCGACTTTGCTTATATAGAAATTTGGACTGATATTTTTGGAAAGAAAACTTTGCTATTTTCAACTCTTTACTTGCATGGATATGTTATTTTTTCCTTTGTCGTGCTTCAAATATGTCTTCTGAACTTGTTCCCCAAGTCTTCAAATACTGCTTGTTTGATAAAAAATGAGTTAGACTGTTGTTTCTTCAATTTTGTTGAGTTATAAGATTTCGCAGGGTTTTTTAATTTTTAGAAAATCTCTAAACTTAATTTAATTGCCAAATCTGCCTCCAATTCTGTCCATGCCACCATCAAAGCTACCAAACTATTAGTGTTGCACTGTTATATTTGGTATAAACACCAAATTCCAAAGTTGTCAACCCATCCATCTAGATAAGGCAGAGAATGCCAAAAATCACTGCCAACTCATCCACCATAAAACAACTTCTGTTGGCTCCTTTACACCTTATGCCTTGAGGGCCTATTTATATTGTAAATTCTTTGCGCCTTTGGTCACAATACACATAGAAAACCGCTACAAAACCAAGTCTTGTAGCACCTTATGTCAGTTGACAAGATGTTATATTCTTTCCACGACTAGCCCATGTAGTTAACCAGGGGTTAGAGGGGGGGAGGTCACAGGGGGTTTGAGGGGTACCCGTAACCCCACTCTGGACCCTATGTTAGGTTGGGCAGACCTACCTATGTTTTTGTGCATGTTTTTAGCACATGGTTTTGGACGCGATGGATTTCGGTCCATGGTTTTGGACGCGATGGTTTTCGGTCCATGGTATTGGATGCCTCAGCATGTATAAATATGTATTGTAACATTGAAAGGAAAATAATGAAAAAAATCAAGCTGGTAGTCCCGATTTTGGGATCCAGGGGAAAATCTCTGTGTATATGTGTTTTATGTGTTATGCTCTCACATTATTTATTTTATGTGTTTTAGAATTCGTATGCAGGTAATTTCTGTACGGGGTTAAAATCTACATTTGGTATCGGAGCAATTTTGGCTTCAAGGGGATGCCTTTGTTGCTGAGGGGTTTTGCTCAGGCTTGTGGTAGACCATGTTCAGTGGGAGATCTGCGAGATCAATTCTGGTGGTGAACGAAGACGACGAGAAGTGGAAAGATAGAGATCGAGAAATTTAATGGTCAAAGTTTTGAGTTGTGGAAACTCAAGATGGAGGATCTGTTGGTGGATAAAGATCTGTGGATTGCGGTAGATTCGAGTACTAAACCAACGGGAGTGTCCAATGAAGAATGGAAGAAGTTGGATTGGAAGGCAAAAAACACAATACGATTGTGTGTCTCAGATTCAGTATTGCTGAATGTATCAGGGGAAGTTACAGTGAAGGCTTTGTGGGACAAGTTAGGGACTTTGTACCAATCTAAGTCTCTGGTGAATAAAATATTCCTGCAGAAAAAGTTGTATAACCTGAGGATGAAAGATGGAGACTCGGTGACAGAGCATCTGAACGCATTTAATACTGTGGTAAGTCAGTTATTATCTGTTGATATTAAAATTTCAGATGAAGATAAGTGCATCAGTTTGTTGTGTTCTCTACCATATTTGTGGGATAGTCTGGTTATTTCAATAGGTAGCAATGCAACTGCCTTGAAGTTTGATGAAATAGTCTCATCCTTGCTGACGGAGGAGATGAGACTAAAAATATGGAGATCCAGAATGGTCATGCCTTGTCTGTATGATGACGTCTCAGAACAGAAACAAAAATAAGTCATCGAGTGGGAGATATAAATCTCCAGGAAAACCTGTAAAGGTGGTGTGATGGGAATGCGGAAAGGAAGGGCACTACAAAAGGGACTGTAAATTTAAAGTTCCTGACAAAGGAAAGGGATCTGATGATGCTCCTTCTGTAGAGGCGAAAACCACCTCAAATGAAGGTGGGGATGTGTACTTGGCTTCTTCAAGTACACATGTAGATCATGAGGCATGGTTGATTGACTCAGGTGCATCCTTTCACTTCACTCCCCATAGGGAGTGGTTCTGCGAGTATGAGAAATTTGATGGTGGTGATGTCTTCTTGGGGGATGACAGGAAGGCTAGAATCATTGATTGCGGAAAAATAAAGTTGAAGTTGCAAGGTGGAAGGGTTAGAACACTTCTGGGTGTTCTGGATATTCTTGCATTAGCGAGAAATCTGATTTCTGTAAGCAAGCTGGATGATGCAGGTATAAAAACAGTGTTCGAGAAGGATACCTGCAAAATGGTACAGGGAGCACTGGTATTGATGCGGGGAGTTCGGATTGGAACTCTGTACAAGCTGCAAGGTCGCACTGTTATTGATGGGTGCAACAGTTCTGTGGTTTCTGAAAGTGGAGCAAAAAATCTAGTGGTCTCTAGAGAGAAGACCATGCTGTGGCATCAAAGGCTTGGACATATTGGAGAGAAGGGCCTTCGAATACTTCATGGTAAAGGTATGGTAGAAGGTATGAGTAATAGCTCTCTAGGAAAATTGTGTATATGGGAAGCAGAATCGGGTGAGTTTCCCCTCTGGTAGTAAGAGGGTGAAACATATATTAGAGCTTGTGAACAATGATGTGTTTGGACCTGTGAAGGTTCCATCACTGGGTAAGTCTGTGTACTATGTATCATCTATAGATGACTTCTCAAGGAATACATGGATATATTTCTTTAAGAAGAAATCTGAAGTCTTTGACAGGTTTAAAGAATTTAAGGCTCTCGTGGAAAATCAGACAGAGAAGAAAATAAAAGTGTTGAGGACAGATAATGGTGGAGAGTTTTGCAGCATGGAATTTGAAGAATTCTGTAAGAAGTGTGGTATAGCACGATAAAAGACTACTCCATATACACCTCAACAAAATGAAGTTGCAGAAAGAATGAACAAGACGTTGATGGAAAGGGCAAGAAGCATGCTCAGTGGTGCTGGGTTAGGACATGAATTCTGGGCAGAGGCGGTAGATACTGCATGTTACCTGGTCAACAAGTCACCTTCATCACCGTTGGAGGATAAGACTCCACAAGAGGTATGGACTGGTAAGAAACCCTCTCTTTCACATCTGAGGGTATTTGGATGTGATGCATATGTACATGTTCCAAAGGAGAAACGAACCAAGTTGGATAATAAATCTGAAAAGTGCATCTTTATTGGGTATAAGGATGGTTTAAAGGGTTATAAGCTTTGGAACCCAGTATCAAGGAAGGTTGTGTACAACCGAGATGTGGTGTTCAGAGAGGTAAAAGATGTTATTAAACATGAAGTCCAACCAAAGGAACTTGAGAAGATAGAGTTTGAGCTTAAAGAGGAAGAATCAGACTCTACAGCAGAGGAGGAATCAGAAGATGAAGAGCCACAAACTCCAGGTGTGAGAAGATCAGTTCGAGAAAGAAGGTAGACAGAAAGGTATAGTCCATCTGCTTTCTGTTCAAATTTTGCTTTATCTATTACTGACAATAATCCCAGAACCGTGAAGGAAGCAGTAGATTCAGACGATGGCAAACTCTGGAAAGAGGCCATGGTTGATGAAATGGCATCTTTGCACAAAAATGAATCTCGGGATCTGGTGGAGTTGCCAGCTGGAAGGAAACCCATTGGCAGCAAATGGGTGTTCAAGAAGAAGACAAATGCAGAAGGAAAAGTGGAGAAATACAAAGCTTGGTTGGTAGCAAAAGGTTATTCCCAGGTGTCGAGAATTGATTTTGGTGATATTTTTTCTCTTGTTGCCAAGGTAACTTCTATTAGATTACTCTTATTTGTTGCTGCTGCTTTTGATTTTGAGGTAGAACAGATGGATGTGAAGACAACATTTCTTCACGGGGATTTGGAAGAGGAGATCTACATGAAGCAACCTGAAGGCTTTGCGGTGAAGGGTAAGAAAGAAATGGTATGCAAGTTAAAGAAGTCTCTGCATGGGTTAAAACAGTCACCAAGGATGTGGTATCAGAAATTTGATACATTTATACGGGGGCTTGGCTTCACCAGAAGTAAAGCAGATCACTGTGTGCATTTTAAATTAATTGGTGACCGTGTTATTTATCTGGTCTTGTATGTGGATGATATGTTGCTGGTTGGAAATGACAAAGAGATTATCCAGGATTTGAAGACCCAATTGTCCTCCAAATTCAACATGAAAGATCTTGGTGCTGTAAACTATATTTTGGGAATGGAAATTAAAAGAGATCGGACAAAGAGGAAGCTCTGGTTAAACCAGAGGAAGTATGTTGAGACAATACTGCAGAGGTTTAATATCCAGGATAGTAAACCGGTGAAGATTCCTATTCCTGTAGGTGTGAGGTTATCTACTGAACAGTGTCCCAAGACACAAGAAGAGGAAGAGGACATGTCTCGTGTTTCATATGCAAGTGCAGTCGGTAGCCTAATGTATGCAATGGTCTGTACTAGACCAGACATTGCACATGCAGTGGGAGTATTGAGCAGATTTATGTCAAAACCAGGAAAGGAGCATTGGACAACAGTGAAACGGGTTTTCATGTATTTGCATGGCACTGGTGATTATGGTTTGTGCTACCAAGGAAGACTAGGATTGGACAAAGTGTTGGATATTCGTGGCTTTGTCGATGCAGACTGGGCTGGAGATCTGGATCAGAGAAGATCTGCAAGTGGGTATGTGTTTAACCTATTTGGAGGTGCAGTCAGTTGGATGAGTAAGAAACAATCTGTAGTGGCACTATCAACTACAGAGGCAGAATACATGGTAGCCACTCATGCAAGCAACGAAGCAGTTTGGTTGCAGAGATTGTGTTCAAGTATGGGGTTAGTACAAGGAGCTATAAGGATAGACTGTGACGGCCAAAGTGCAATTTTCTTGGCAAAGAACCCTGCATATCATTCAAAGACAAAGCACATTGATGTTCAGTATCACTTTGTGAGGGATATGATAGAAGAAAAAAAGGTGTTGCTGGTAAAGTTGGACACTTTGAATAATACTGCAGATGCATTGACAAAATCTGTGAGCTCTGAGAAGTTCTCTAGGTGTAGAGAAACAATGGGCGTTGCAGGGCTGGATAAATGACTAATCTCTGATGTGGCCCCCTGTGGAAAGAAAACAAGAAGTGGGATAATGTTGGGTTGTGTTATATTCTTTCCACGACTAGCCCATGTAGTTAACTGGGGGTTAGAGGGGGGGGTGTCACAGGGGGTTTTAGGGGTACCCGTAACCCCACTCTATGGGGTCCGGGGAAGCGCCCCGGAAAATTTTGGTTTTGGACCCTATGTTAGGTTGGGCAGACCTACCTATGTTTTTGTGCATGTTTTTCGCACATGGTTTTGGACGCGATGGTTTTCGGTCCATGGTTTTGGACGTGATGGTTTTCAGTCCATGGTATTGGATGCTTCGGCATGTATAAATATGTATTGTAACATTGAAAGGAAGATAATGAAAAAAATCAAGATGGTAGTCCCGATTTTGGGATCCAGGGGAAAATCTCTGTGTATATGTGTTTTATGTGTTATGATCTCGCATTGTTTATTTTATGTGTATTAGAATTTGTATGCAGGTAATTTCTATACGGGGTTAAAACCTACACCATCTAGATAAGGCAGAGAATGCCAAAAATCACTGCCAACTCATCCACCATAAAACAACTTCTTTTGGCTCCTTTATTCGTTATGCCTCGAGGGCTTATTTATATTGTAAATTGTTTGCACCTTTGGTCACAATACACATAGAAAATCGCTACAAAACCAAGTCTTAGCACCTTATGTCAGTTGACACTATGTTAAAATTGGAAACTAGGGTCAAACTCCATGTGGGTCATCTTATTTATGGAAACTGATATTTTTCTTAGATCCCTCTCATCGAGAGGTGTAGGATTGATCTAAAGATCATTCGATTCCGATAAGTATTCATGGAGATATGAATTTATTAGTGTTATGAGACAATTCGTCAAGGTTGGCCAACAATCAAATAAATCCCACTTGTGCTCAACGTTTTAGTATAAATAAAGGAGGACTTCAAGTCATTTAACACTCATCTCTTGTGATCTCACTCTCCACTTGTTTTGGGTTTTTGGTGGAAGAGGAGGTCTAGAGGAGATGCCTTCTACGTAGCCCAAAGAAGGGTCATCTAGGAGAGCCCTAGCCGCAGACTTGTAGGAGATTTGGCCGCAAATCTAAGAGGCCCTAATCCACAACTAGAAGAGCCCTAATTCATAGCTAAAGGGAGCCCTAATCTGTAGCTAGAAGAGCCCTTATCTGCAGCTAAAGGAGCCCTGATCTGCAGCAAAGGGAAGGCCCTAATCCGCAGCTAGAGGAAGCCCTATGTTGCCCTACCTAAGGTGTGGTATGAAGATGCCCTAGCCGCAACAAGAGAGGATCAAGAAGAGGACAATTTATTGGGTTGATTTGCAGACTGTCCTAGGAGTGTTTGAGGGCTATCAAGACAAGTCCGAGTTGTTGTTCAAGGGCCGGGTTGATAGGTAGTGAAGGCCGAAGAGCTAAAGGGACAAAACGCTGAAGAAAAAGGTGTGTTTGGGCATGCGTAGGGACTGTCTCATGACAGTGCTAGGGCCCAGGCCTTAGCACACAGAAAGAGCTGCGTAGAGGGCTGTTAAGGTGGACTAGCCCCTCAGAAGGCAGCGTGGAAGTAGTATGTACATCAACATGTATAGGTACAACTGTTGCATAGTGGAAGCAGTATGTATAACAACATATATAGGTACAACTATTGCAGTGGAAGCAATATGTACAGTAGCATGTATAGGTACAATTGTTGCATAGTGGAGGTAGTATGTACAACAACATGTATGGGTACAACTGTGAGTGGTGTAGCAAAGTGCACCGTGATGGGTACAACCATGACTGGTTGCATTTCTGTGACGAGAGAAGCTCAATGAATGGGTGCAACATGATGACGAGATGCAGCACAATGGAGAATCAGTTGAAGCAGCTTGTCTTCAACTGATCTCATGTATCATCTTCTTAGAGATGATCTATGCTCTTATCTAGATAAGTCAAAGTGTTGAATTATGTTGTAAATGTATTATCTCTCTCTCTTTTCTGAACTATTGAAGAACATATAAGAAGAATTGATCAAGGGTTTCCCCACATCGGGGTTTGTCCTTGGCTAGCGCCACATCTTGTGTCCTCTTATCTTGGCTTGTCTTCTGTGATTTATGTTTATGTTTTATCTACAGTTTACTTTAATGTTGATGTGATTTCTAATCTGGAAAATATATTGAGATAACTATGAAAATTGAAATAAATTGCTCTAAGCATAGAACATACCTAAACTTAACATGGTATCAGAGCTGAGGTGAAGACAATGCCCAAGCAAGAGTGTAAGAGAAATCACCGAAGATAGTTAGGAAAGGACAAAAGGATCAATGGGTTCCTCATCCCTCTTCAAATTCACCAAGGGTGAAATCGAAGCAGAGAATATTATCAGAATGGCGCAACAGAATATGGCCTACCTAAAGATCACTTCATTAGGAAGACTGGATCTCAGGGTGGAAGGAAAGGCAGATAACTAGTTCGGCCATTATGCGAAGGAGTGTCTCGATGGCAGGGACACATCATTTAATGATGATAACAATCATTCCAGGGACATCTTCAATGGTTAGAGGAATGACAGGTAATGTAGGTCAACAAGGAAATGGTCAACTCTTCAGAGAAAGCAAGGAACCCTGGGTATGAAGAATAAAATGTTGTTTATGATACGATAAAGAAGTGCTATCTTGTATTGGCCCTCTCCTTCAGATTCTTTGGGAATTTGGCTTATCGATTATAGTGCTTCAAGGCACTTCATCAGATATAAGGGTGCTCTCTCTAATTTGGTAGAGATGGAAACAGTGGTGGAATTATACTTGGAGTTGATGCCACCTATCCTGGAAAGGGTGCAGGGAATGTTATCCCTCAATTGAATGAGGGTAATTCGATTCATTTACATAATCTCTTTTATGTGCCTGATCACAAAAAGAACATGGTGTCCATTTTGGCAATGGAAGTCAAAGGTTACAAGGTGGCATTCATCGATGGAAAGGTACGTGTTTGAAAATGAAAATTTCAAAGATGCTTTTACTCATGGGTTCAGCGCTGGCAATTTGTGTCAAGTTTCTGGATGGTCCATTGGGGATCATGACATATCTCATCTATAACACCTGAGATCTACTTTATGAGGCCCTAACCACTATGAGTCAGATGGCGACTCAGATACCTGAATTCAAGAAGAGCATGAAGGTACATGTATGAGATGTACAGAAGGAAAATATTACAAGGGGACCATTCTCCTCATGTAGCAGGTCCACAGGTTTGGAACAACTCGAGGGGTTTGAGATTCATGATTGGTGGAAGAAAGCCCTCTATGGCTTGAAGTAAAACACTCCAGGCCTAATATGAGAGGATTGATGGCTGTTTAATGAAGTTGAGATTCACTACAAGTGACGCTGATCCAAACCATTGTTTGAAGGTTGTGGATGATAGACCTCTCATATTGGCACCTTCTAAGAAATGACATATTTCTGACAGGTGCAGACCCTCTCACTTGCAGAAGTAAGAGGGAGTTAGATTCCAGATATGGAATGGTAAACTGCAAGCCTGTGACTACCTCGAGGATCTTAACTTTCAGAAGTTATATGGTGGTGATGCTGGACCAGATTTGGGAAATGCCTCTGAGTTTCATAAACTCATCTGCATTGATGTTCTTGGTGAGCTTCCGTCTGTATATATGCCTTGCAGTTAGCATGGTGAGCTCATATTTGGTTGAGCCTCACTAGATTGGTGCCAAGAATATTCTGAGATATCTTCAGGGAACAATTTCTCATGGATTGAGATACACTGCCGGAAACATGAACCTGCATGATTATTCGAATGTTGACTGGGCAGGCAGTGTGGAGGATCACTAGAGCACTTCTCAGTGTTGGTTCTCTCTAGATTCTGCTTCGATATCATGGATGAGCAGGAAGCAGAAGTCGGTTGCTATAAGCATCACCGAGACCGAATACATAGCTACAAGTATGATCTCGTGTGAAGCTGCCTGGTTGTGGAAGCTCATCAGTGAGCTGTTTATACACATGATGAATACCACTGTGATTCTTTGTGACAACCAGGGGGGATTCGATTATTGAGGAATCCCGTATTCGATGATTTCTCCAACAGATAGACATCAGATTCTACCTTCTCTGGGATATGGTAAGTCGATGAGCAAGGAGGCTCCATCGCATTGAGACTGACGTACAGGTTGCAGACACTTTGTCAAAGCCCCGGGGAAAGGTCAAATTTGTGATTTTCCCGAACGACTTGTTATCGTTGAGAGACCTTCGTATAAGGGTCCTACATCTTGCATGCAATGAGATTTGGGGGGCTTGGGGTACTTACTGGAGCGACATACGACCACAGGGCGACTAACCCTCCCCTGGCGGTGCGTTATGTACAGGGTGATAGGTTCAACCTTTCCCTGTGATACCTCGTGGAAACTATGGAACATGATGATTAGTTCTCCTGTGGGCCGCGATGATTAGATCTCCCATGGAAACTATGGAACAAGATGATTAGTTCTCCTGTGGGCTGGGATGATTAATTCTCCCGTGACAACTATGAGCCAGGATGATTAGTTCTCCTGTGGGCCAGGATGATTAGTTCTCCTGTGGCGACCAATGGACAGGATGATCCGTTCTCCTGTGGACAGGATGATTACTTCTCCTTTTGAGGCATCCTACCCATGCAGTTTGGGACTCATGGGAAGTACCTCTCATCTGATCAATGAGCAGGGAAATGGGGTTAGGGAACATAGTAGTACTATTGATGGTCACATCGTTGTATCTACCTGTTGACATGGTGAATTTTCGCTATACCAACAAGGGGAACTAACCCGATTGAAGACCCCAATTAGATTTGCTTTCATTTGGGGTGGCTAGATCCAACAGGTGTTAAAAGATCCCATACACTGTTATAGGTGTTGAAAGATTGCTTCCTGGAGGAAGACTTCAATTAAATCAACAAAAGAAACAACTAACCTATATGTATCAAATCCTATCTACACTACTTCTTACTACTAATGCTAGTCCTAACTATTCTAATCTATCCTGCAGGAGCATAAAAAAAAGAGGTTAAACATCATATATATATTTCAAGTCCAAATGAATCAATAACTGGTTCACATATGAACAAGGTTGTATTAAATCTTAACTGCAATCCAATTACTAATACATGAATACTTACTAATACAGGAATACACATTCCTTTCATACAAATAACACTTGCAACAGATGTTTAACAAGATTTCAAATCAGCAACCTTCCATGAGTTAACCATGGTAACAAATTATATTTGAATAACCAAGACTAATCACGCACTGTCTGTTATCAATATGCACAAAACAAAACATATTTATATTTATGCCAGCAACAACACCCTGATTCTAAACACATGAAAGAAGAGGAAAATAAATCTGAAACAAAAGGCTCCTTCTAGACCCAAACAGTCTTCTTTATTAGCACAATAAATCAAAAGCTGTTCTGCCCAAAAAAAGTCCTCCCTTCATCTCCGGAGGTAATATTTATGCAGAAAGAATTGACCCTCGGTCTCCCTTAACCTTTCACCTCCTTTCTCTTTTCAATATACAAATCAGAATATACAATCGTAGAACAATCGGTGTAACCGCTGACACGTAGAGGGCATATCTATTGGAGCGCTTCATTTCCTGTGGAAATGAATAGACGTTGATTAAAAGAGAATGACTGCGTGCCATCCCTTCGCACCTGTATTGAGCGGACACTATTCCCTATCATTTCCTGAAGGAAACTAAAGACACTGCACTCATCATCCCACATCTAGCATGCTTGAAGGTGTGTTTGGAGGTAATAACATCTTTATGTATCAACGTTGTGCTTCCTCTTGACATGGCGCATGCCTCCATTATGCACTATGGTGGTTCATATCCCTTTCTGCAGAATATTTCTTTGCAGTATCGACACGAGTGGTGCAGAGGTGTCATCTTGATATAAATCGCCTTTATCTGCTACCGGGTCCACTCGAACTCACCTGCAGAAATAATTCATATTAGCTATGATTATGAGAAATATGACAAACATGCTCACAAACAAACTTTGCATTCAGCCACAGTTTCCATTTAATATTGCAACGTAGAGCAATTATAATTATCAAACCACCGAACCTGCTGTGACACGTATTCTCGTTGCCCACAATATTCATTTTTACTCAAGGATTGCTTTGACAATGCTTCAAAAGCAGACCATTCACTTTACGGGATTTTTCTTTGAAAACTCGGACCATAACATTTTATTGAAATACATGGGAATACACGGGAAAACCCGCGGCCGGACCATAAGGGTGGACTTCAAATAATATACCCCCGGATCTATAATCATCGTCGGGTCCGCTAATCGCATCACGCCTTATGTTTAAGCCTTGGGCTCTGCCGATTGCGATTTGCGATAGGCCGGACCCGAAATATATATGTGCTGCGGTTAATAGTTCCGACGGGTCCGCCATATGGGATTTTCCTTTGAAAACCCGGACCACAACATTTTATCAAATACATAGGAAAACACGGGAAAACCCGCGGTCAGACCATAAGGCCGGACTTCAAATATTATGCACCCGGGCGTATAATTATCGCCAGGTCTGCTCATCGCCCCTCCGCATATCGCATGGGCTTTACTTTCGCCGACTGCCGATTGCGATTTGCGATAGGCCGGACCCGAAAAATATATATGTTTCATTTAATAGTCTCGACGGGTCCGCTATATCGCAGTGCGCCTTATGTATAAGCCCCGGGCTCCGCCGATTGCGACTTGCGATTGGGGGGAGCGGACCTGAAAATATATATATTGTGGTTAATGATCCCGACAGGTCTACCATATTGCAAAATGTTTGAAGCTTGGGCTTTGGGTCTTAGCAAAGTGCGATTGTGATTTGCGAGTGGAGGCCTGATCGCATCACATTTATTCATGAGAGATAGGCCTTGCCCTTGATCAATGCGACCTGCGATATACGATAAAGGTATGCAAGGAGGATGTGTAAAGAACGAGGACGTGCGGAGATGTTAAGTCATGCATGCTTTGCAAAACATTTCTATTGTAAAAGAGTTATAATGGGAATAAAGATGCGATGGAAGGTTTTGAGGGGTAAAGAGTGGGGGTGATTATATGTGTGGGCATAGGGCACCATGAACGTTTATGAGGATTGAAAGAGTCCCGATGAAGGATATGAATGAAGGGCTAGACTAGGTTGTGAATGAATCATGCAGTAGAGATTTATTCAAGGGGGGTCTTTACCATTAAGAATTGAAGATTTGACTCGGCACAGAGTTAAAATCCCTGAGATAAAAATAGATCATTCAGAGAAGTGAAAGATCCAACTTCTAGGGGACCCATTCAAATTTGCTACCAGAGCATGTTTTAATAGGGTGGTGGTTGTGGCCACAACAAATGGCGAATCGCTGGGCGAACCAGTTATCTCTATTTCCAAATAAACCTTGGATCAATAGATCATTAGGATGTTAAGATAAAATTGAAATGCAAACTATATAGATGGACATGTATGGGTTCCACTTCAACATTAATTGCTTCAGGCGGGATAAAGACAAATAGCTTCTACTTAATGATAGGGTTTTCACAGGCATTCTCCGATGGTAGTATTATGGGATTTATTGACCCTCCTTTACCTGTTTTCTACTTTCAAAAATCCTTTCGAGGCCATCACTGGTTTGTCAATACATGTTTAGGTGTGTACCTCAGCGCTTTATCGCTCATCAAACGTGATGTAGATATGTTTATTTACACTTTATGTAAGGATTTCAGTGCTATACTTTCATATGACTGAATGGGGCGCAGTCATGGATCATGCCATATTTTTAAACCGCTTAAGCAAGGTTGGGCTTGCTGTGTCAACCGGTACTCTGAGCCCAGCAGCAGTCCCTACTCCAACCGGCTTCCCAAATAACCTGTCCTTCCAGATTGACACAAGGACTCGACATTTCATTTTCTTTTAAATAAGTCCTTCCTGTTTCAGGCACAAGGACTAGAGCACAATTGGATTTGCCGCATGGTATATGACAGTGAGATTAGCCCATGAAAGGAGGTTTACTTGTAGATGACAGGTATTGGAAAACTTAGTGTGGTGGATGGGACCAATGGAGAATAACTGCAAACCTTACAGGCAAGTATAGGCTAGGTCTGAGTGGGATTTTAAAAATGCAGCGTTCCACCATGCCAGTCTAGCTGTGGTTACACATTTTTTCATTTTATAAAGATGCCCTTACATGCTCCAGGTATCCAGGTTATCAACAGATCCTACCTAGTTCCTAATAGATGCTAATGAGTGACTTCGATTTGAATTCCACCACTAATTTTCCAGTTCTCATAGGCTCGTTTAAAGTTTGCTTGATTTGCAAGGTAACGATGAATTCAGGATTAGCAGACTCATCAGTAGGTTAATGAGGGGAGCAAAAAGCTGAAGATACTGAATGAGGGCAATCAAAAGAGGGATATAAAGGTGAATATGAGACTGAAGGACTGGAATAAATTGACTAAAAAGGACTGAAATTCAAAACAGAAGGAAAATAAACTTTGCGGAAAAAACAAGAACGGACAAGACGAAAATATAACTAAGCTAACAGAAAAAATAAAAATGAATCCTAACCTACTCAGGAGGTAACCACCATGTGGTGGTTACTAGAAGTATCTCTTAAGATGTTGGCCATTAACAGGGAGTTTTTTAGTTTCTCCCTGTAAATTTTTCAGTCTGTAAGTGCCCTGACCAATTTTTTTCCTCAACTTGGAACGGGCCCTATTAGATCTGCTACAAAGCTTCAGCGCTGGAAGGTATTACTCGGGTTTGGTGGTGTGTTTGTGCTTAAAGAAAGCTTGTGGCCCTCCTCCTCCTTCTTCACCTCGCTTACTCCCTTTCACCCCGCTGCCTCCGTCTTTCCCTTGCGATGCGATTTGATCGCAATCGCACATTAGCCCCCCTGCCTCTTTGCGCCCTTGTCTTCTGCCGCTGCGATATTGCAATGCAATCTGATCGCTATCGCAAATCGCAGCCATGTGTGTTAAGACTCCGCCCTTGTCTTCCGCGTTGCGATATTGCGATGCGATGTTGCGATGCGATATTGTGATGCGATCTGATCGCTATTGCATATCGCAGCCATGTGTGTTAAGGCTACAACCCTGACTTCCACCGATGCGATATTGCGATCGCGCCCCTTTGTACGTTTACCGTCTGCCCACGAAGCCACTATTCCCCGCCTGATATCGTCCATGCATCCTCCACGTGTGACGACCGTTAGATCCGCTGCTCCCTGATCTGACAACTCTTGTTTACCTCCACCCGTTTCTTCCTGATTCCTCTTGCCAGCGATTTCCGCCGTTGATCTCTGCGATCCAACGGTTGTTATCTGTCTTTGTCTTGCTTCTCGCCCTGTGCACGCCTCCGCCATACTGTCTTTGCACCTTTAACCTGTTTTGTCCTCTCGGAGAAGGAAGGAGGTCAGCTACCTGTACCCTACATAATAAAGCTTCAACAACCGCAATGAACCAACAGCTTGGCCAAGAAGGAAACAGGACAGCCTCGAGCAGTTAAAGCATTTATCAGTTATGGGTTTCTTTCAGTCAACATTCCACCTGCTCATGAAGGACAATAGAATATAAGAGAAGATCAATTTTATTCACTGACACATCCAGGTTGCAGCAGAGACCCATACCAAGCAGTTAGAGCGGTTGGTGATCCATTATGATCCCTCCACGCATAGGTTAGCAGAGATATTTTGTAATGAAACACCATATATACCAAGAACAGAGATGTAATCCGAGGCGGGGGGGGGAATGGTTTTGAGTTTTGATGTAAGGTTCAACTTCTGGAGACTGTAACTACTGTGATACCTGCAGCGTCTAGTCTTCATTTTCAGCTAATACAAGCTTCTTTTGCTGTTAATTGCTCACTTTCCACTTCTATTTTGTTCTACGTTGTGCCTGTTATGCATTTGTCTTGAATTCTTGATGTTTGGCATTAGAGGGGCTGTCATCCCACCTCTGTGTTAAAGTCTTGTTTATTTCAGTGAGTGTAATATTCAAGTTTCTGTTTTCTTAGTGACAGAGAGCTGTCATCCTATCTGTGCATTAAGAAACAGATTTGCAAACCTCTAACTGGTTGCAGCCAGCCATCACAGGGTCCTGTGCATTTGCTGGTGTGGTCAATATTCTCCATATCCACTTAATCCTCAAACTGTGAGTAATTGGTGGTTAAAAGCCCTGTAGTCTGAGGGTGTTCACCCATGTCTGGGGTCAAGCATGTTAGGATATTCCGACACATAGGATATAGTTAAGATCAACTTGGTCTAGTTTAGAGTTAGGTATAGAGTTAGGTAAAGTGTCTTTCTTTACCGTTGTACATATTGTAACTTACAATCCGACGGTCACGATATGTAGTGATCCGACGGTTCACTCTCACCTCGGTATTATCGACACTTGATCCGTGGCTTGACACCCGATTGGTCCATGAGTTCTATTTAAAGCGCATGGAGGGTCATTGTTCGTGTAATCCGTGCATGAGAGAAGCTTATGTAAATTTTCATTCTTTGATTAATAAATTGTCTGTACCCACGTTGGGACAGGCCGTGGACTGTTTCCCTCCTTGCACTCTGAGGGTTTTAACCACGTCAAAAATACTGGTGTATTGATTTGAGATCTGGTTGTGAGCGGTGTCCTTTTGGTATTCTTTCTGAGGAACTTACCCTGTAAATTCCTACATGGTATCAGAGCTATTTGAGGGCCGCGTCCGTTGGTGATCCAAATCTGAAGCCGGTAGAACTGCATGCGGCTGTCGTTTCCTAGATCTACTGTTTCTGACTGCTTTCGGGCCGAGAGGACTGCTCTGTTGCGTTCGGAGCATCTGTTTCAGTGAGGAACCCCTTTCGTTTCACGCGAAAAGGTTTCCGGTAGCCCTAGCTGCGTCATTTTTCAGATCGGGAGGTATACAGTGTTTTTTTGCAGTTTACTGTCATTTTCTCTCTGCTTATTTCGGTTTCGGTTTATTTAGCCTTTTTTTTTCTGGATCTATACCTTTCATTTCTGCGTATGCTCTTTGCCCTGCGACTCTGTGCGATCTGGGCAAATCAGAAACAGAAAGAAAGGATTTTTCTCATGCGTATGCTCTTTTCCCTGCACCTTAGTGTGATCTTGGAAAATCAGAAACATTGAGAAAAATATTTAGTTTTTCGGTTAAAAGCTAACTTTGAGATTTTTTTTAAAATTCTAGTTTTTTGGCTAAAGCTAACTTTGAGCCGTAAGGTTCGTTTTTCTTTGCATATTCGTGTTGGGTTTTGTGTTTTGTGTTTTGTAGGGAAAAGAGCCTTCCCAAGGCAAGCACGCAAATCGAGCCCCCCCCCCCCCCTCTCTCTCTCTCTCTCTCTCTCTCTCTCTCTCAAATATTTTGTATAGATCAATTGGTTCAAAGACTTTTTAAGAGAGTAGAGGTCTTGGGTTCAAGTCTCCATTTTGTGGGGGCGGATTTTTTTCATTCCCGCACATTCGCGCACTTTGCCGGCAACGTCAACAATTTTTTTTCAAAAAGCCATAACTTCTTCATCCGGAAGCCTTTTTCAGAGCCGTTTTTTTTAAAACCGCCTATTTTTTCGAGATCTATCCATTGGACCACTTACTTTCAGCATCTTCAGCTTCAGGTTTTTTCAAAAAATGGAAAGTCCATGCCAAGTCATTCTTGACAGCACTAACTACTTCCAATGGGTAGCCTACATGGGAGATTTACTTAGAAGTAAAGGTCTCTTCAGAATAGCCACAGACCAAGAGAAGAAACCCAAAGATGAAGACAAGGCCGAAAAATGGGAAAATAGACAAGATCAAGCACGTGGTTTGATAGGAATGTCTGTTTCTCCTGATCTTAGATTCCACATTGCAGAAATTGAAACTCCTCATGAAGCATTAGAAAAACTTGCTAAAGTTTTTGGGATTAAAAATGAAATTAGAGCCCATCAACTTGAGAATGAGTTGCTTACTTTGGATCCTAATAATTTTTCTTGCATTGAAGATTTCTTGTCCAAATTCAAGACCCTTAGATATCTCTTGGAAGGTGTTAAAGTTAAGAAAGAAGATGGTAACCTTATTTATTCCATCCTTACTAAGTTGGGACCAGCCTACTCTGTATTTGTTTCCACTTTCCATTCTACAAGGGAAGCTTTCATTTGTCAAGGCAAAGACTACAAACCCCCTTCCTTTGACTCCTTTTGTGATTCCTTAATAAGAGAACAAGAAAAACTCTTACACCTTGGTCTTCTTAATCTTGGAAACTCTTCCTCGAAAGCGTTAGCCGCCCAGCAGCAACCAAATTCAAAGAATCCTAAGAAGTCTTATCCTCAAAGGAATGGTCCTAAACCAACTCAGCCTCAAGATGAAAGATCATTTCAGCAAAATGACAAGACCAATAAAAACAAATGGAAGAGGACTGACAGACATTGTAACTTTTGTAATCGAGATGGCCACTTAGAATCTAAATGCTTTAAGAAGATGGAAGCCTTGGAAGCCGCAATGAAGAAACATAACATCCATGTGGAGCCTACTTCAACTTCAACTTCCGGAATGGCACTTTCTGCATGTCGTTGTCAATCATCTCAGTCTGGTTATGCTTAAATGTATCTTCTTCTTCTTCTCATTCTCATGAGTGGCTCATTGATTCTGGAGCCTCTTATCACATGGCCAAAAACCAAGCCATGTTTTCTTCTTTAAAAGATTGTAACACCAAAAATATATATGTTGGTGATGATAGATCTCTTAGTGTTGTAGGGACTGGAACTGTTCATCTAGACAATGGTCAGTTTAATGATGTATTATGTGTTCCAACCTTATCCTCCAACCTTCTATCTGTCTATCAGATAACTCATTCAGGTGAAGGCAAAATTGTTGAATTTTCACCTCATGATGTTGTAATCAAGGATCTAAAAGATCCTAAACAGATTCTAGCTACTGGTCTTGCTGATGATTCCACAAGGTTGTATAAGTTTCACAACTTTGGGTCATCAAATCTTCCCTCAGTATTTGTTGCTCATAATGATGAAGTGAGCAAACTTTGGCATGAGCGATTTGGTCACTTAAACTATCGCTCCCTTCAGCATCTATGTAAAGAAAATATGGTGACAGGTCTTCCTATGATATCTTGCAGAGATGGTGTTTGTTCCGGATGTGTACTCGGAAAACATCATCGGGACAGTTTTGACAAACGTGCCTCTTGGCACGCCTCAGCCCCTTTACAGCTTGTGCACAGTGATTTATGTGGTCCTCTTCCTGTTGCTTCATTCTCTGGTTGCAAGTACTTCTTAACCTTCATTGATGATTTCTCCAGACGCACTTGGGTATACTTCTTAAAACTCAAGAGCGAAGTATTTAACACTTTTTTGGCCTTCAAAGCCTTTGTTGAAAAACAATCTGGACATCAAATTCTTAAGCTAAGAACTGATAATGGTGGAGAATATGTTAAAAACACATTCATCAACTTTTGCACTGAAAATGGAATTCAAATGCAACATACTGTTCCATACACTCCACAACAAAATGGTGTAGCTGAAAGGAAAAATCGCACCTTAAAGGAAATGGCTAATTGTATGCTGCAATCTAAAGGACTCAGTCTTAGTTTTTGGGCCGAAGCAATTAATTGTGCAAATTATATAATCAATCGCACTCCTACTAAGGTTCTAGAGAATATCACTCCAGAAGAAGCTTGGAGTTCCATTAAACCAGATGTAAGTCACTTTCGTGTGTTTGGAAGTGAAGCATGGGCCCATATTCCAGATGAAAAGCATAAAGCTTTAGAACCTAAGAGTGAGAAATGCACTTTTGTTGGATATTCTGAAGATGTAAAAGGTTATAGACTTATTCCATTTAAGTCCAAAAATGTTATCATTAGAAGAGATGTAAAATTTGATGAAAATAAATCGGCCTGCGAGCCTAGTCCGGCGGATGTGCCACCTCTTCCTATCTCTTCTACTTTTGAAAACATTTCTTCTTCAGATGATGAAAGTGAGGATGACAATCCTCCCCCACCTTCTCAGGATCCTCAACTTCCAAGATGGGTCCGTGCTACTCGAGATGCAGCAGGTGATCTTGCCGGTGATCCTACAGATCAGCGACGTACACGTTCTCAGTTTGAAAGAGCCTCTTCTTTACTGGCTCAAGCTCCAGTAAATCATGATCCTGACACTTTTGCAGAAGCTTCAGGCCATCCACATTGGGAAGCAGCTATGAATGAAGAATATCATTCATTGATGACAAATGATACATGGGATCTTGTTCCTCTACCAACGGGACGAAAACTTGTAAGATGTAAATGGGTTTACAGAACCAAGTATGGACCAGATGGCAAAATTGATAAACATAAAGCTCGTCTTGTTGCTAAGGGCTTTTCACAGGTTGAAGGAATTGACTACACTGAAACCTTCGCCCCTGTTGCCAAAATGAACTCTATCCGCCTTGTTCTTTCCCTTGCTGCCTCTTTAAAATGGGAAGTCCATCAAATGGATGTTAAATCTGCCTTCTTGCATGGGGACTTGCAGGAAGAAATCTATATGGAACAACCCATTGGCTTCATACAAACAGACTCAAGCCTTGTGTGTCGACTTAAGAAATCCCTTTATGGTCTCAAGCAGGCTCCTCGGGCTTGGTATGCCAAAATGGATAGCTTTCTTTTAGAATCTGGCTTTTCTAGGTGTCATTCTGACAATACTGTCTACACCAAGAAAGTGGGTGACTCTCTTATCATCCTTGTTCTTTATGTTGATGATCTTATCCTTACTGGTAGTGATCCCAACCTTATAAACCATGTGAAGTCTATCCTTAAAAAGAAATTTGAAATGACAGACTTAGGACACTTACACTATTTTCTCGGTCTTCAAGTCTTGCAATCCAAGGAGGGTATTTCCCTTTCCCAGTCCAAGTATGCTTGTGATATTCTTCGTCATTTTCACATGGAAGACTGTAAGCCAGCCCCTTCTCCCTTTCAGTCTGGAGTCAAACTTTCAGTCTCTTGTTCTTCTCCTGAAGTTGATGCTACCTTATACCGTCAACTTGTAGGAAAACTCTTGTACTTAACCCATACTCGTCCTGATCTTTCCTTTGCTGTTGGCCTTGTTGCTCGTTTTATGCAAAACCCCCGTGAAAGTCACTGGAAAGCAGCCAAAAGAATACTTCGTTATGTTCGAGGTACAGTACAGTTTGGGATTCATTACAGTGCCAAAGCAGCTCCTCTGTTAGTTGGTTTCACTGATTCTGATTGGGCTGGTGACCCTGATGATCGGAAGTCTACTGCCGGTTATGTCTTCACTCTTGGTTCAGGACCTATTACATGGGCTTGTAAGAAACAGGCTGCCATTTCTCTTTCGTCAGCAGAAGCAGAGTATCGTGGTGCCGTGGAAGCTAGTAAGGAAGCCTTGTGGCTTCGTCAGATCCTATCAGAGTTTGGCTTTGAGCAGCAGCATCCAACCTCCCTTTGGTGTGATAATCAAAGTGCCATTCAGCTATGCAAAGATCCAGTCCAGCATCAGCGCAGCAAACACATCGAACTACACATGCACTTCATCAGAAAACTCATTCATGACCATGCTCTTGAAGTACAATATTGTCCAACAGATGATCAGATTGCAGACATCTTCACAAAGGCTCTCACAGAGGCGAAGTTCACTAAACTTCGATATATGCTTAGAGTTCAGGAAGTTGTCACTAAGGGGGGATAGGCTCTAGTGCCTCCTTCCTTCTCCTATTGTGTCATATTTGTAAATCCTTCAATCCTATCCCAAGTTGTTCTTAAGGGGGGATGTTAGGATATTCCGACACATAGGATATAGTTAAGATCAACTTGGTCTAGTTTAGAGTTAGGTATAGAGTTAGGTAAAGTGTCTTTCTTTACCGTTGTACATATTGTAACTTACAATCCGACGGTCACGATATGTAGTGATCCGACGGTTCACTCTCACCTCGGTATTATCGACACTTGATCCGTGGCTTGACACCCGATTGGTCCATGAGTTCTATTTAAAGCGCATGGAGGGTCATTGTTCGTGTAATCCGTGCATGAGAGAAGCTTATGTAAATTTTCATTCTTTGATTAATAAATTGTCTGTACCCACGTTGGGACAGGCCGTGGACTGTTTCCCTCCTTGCACTCTGAGGGTTTTAACCACGTCAAAAATACTGGTGTATTGATTTGAGATCTGGTTGTGAGCGGTGTCCTTTTGGTATTCTTTCTGAGGAACTTACCCTGTAAATTCCTACAAAGCATAGTGGGAGTGGTTATTTGGCTTGAATATGCATCATACCTTCCATTCATCCAATTTCCAACATTTTTGTTGAGTTTCTAATGTTCCTGAGCATCTCCGAGATACAACCTAAGAGAGTTTCTTGGGGTGATAACATTAATTGGCGCCGTTGCCAAGGAGAGGAGAATTGAAGCTCAGCTTCCCTGGGAGACGACACAGTTTCAGATTTTGATGACAGACAAGGTCTGGACAAATATTTTGGTTGTAATCATTTGTCTGGCGACTCCACTGGAGGAAGACCATCCTTTGGTGACTCCACATAGAAGTTCTGGTCCAGTTGGTGAGACATGCTCGAAAAAATCTTCAGAAATCAGCAGCTGAACCAGTGCCTGAACCTGAGAAGACTATCAAATCGAAGAAAACATTGTAGAAGGAGCATCAGGATCAGGTAAGCCGAAAAAGTCCCATGTATCTCTGTTAGTGAAGTATTTCCTTCAGAGATTCATTCAGCTCCTTCTCCATTCATTTCCCTTTCGGATGTCAGTTCAAAGAAGAATCCATGCTGTCCATCATATTCCTCTGTTTCTATCATTCTTTTCATTGATCGATTCCACTCAGTCTACCAGTATCCTTTCACATACCTCAGTCATGGCAGGCCAGCAAGCTCTTACAAATATAGAACGAATAGTTGCTGCTAGGTATGGACCCTTGGTCTTGCATTTTCCTTTAAATGCCATGCCTGTTGGAGATTATCAAGAGTGTATGCCTAAGTTTACTAGTACAGAAGGAGTGATAGCTGAAGAGCATCTAAAGTCTTTTTATTATTATGCTGATAACCTGGATATCTATGAAGAGGATGTGTGGATGAGGGTTTTTGTCCATAGCCTAGATGGGGAGGCTAGAAAATGGTTTGAAGAATTAGCCCCTATGTCCATAGCAGATATTGAGACCTTAGATGATGTGTTCCTAAAGCACTGGGGGTACAAAGAGGATCTGCTCTATGAGCATACTGAGTTTGGGAACTTACTAAGGGATGGGCTCTCATCATCCTCAAATCATAAGATCAACGAAATGGCCAGGACGATTCAGTCATTAGCCTTTGAAGTTTCCAAGTTAAGAGCTGAGCAACATTCAGAAGAAGAGCAATTTGATGAAGATAAAGTCCATGGTTGGGAAGATAAGGGCAGTGCCCCCTTCTTAACCCGAGCTGCATACAAAGAAGTAGTATCCAGGGGCACTGCTTATCAGTTTATTGTACCCGCAGAACAACAAGCTTATCAGCAGCTAGCAGCTGGTCCCTGCCTCCAAGATTCCGAGCTTGAGGCCTACCCGTCTTCCAACGACTGTGCAGATCTGCAAATTCATCTGCCTACTATTGTCCCCAGCCTAGTGATCAATAAGGGAGAAGAAAACTCCCCATCACCTTTTGTTTCCTTGTTTGCTCAAAAGGAAAGCCCTCATTGCTGCCCCTTGAACACTGAGGCAGAATATAATTCTATGCTCAAGGCTGAAACTGGTCATCTCAGTCTTGATATTCCGATGCCTGCCCAGAAGGCCTTCACAAAGAATGAAACGACAGCTTATCAAATGACAGAGGAAGAAAATGCACAGTCATGGGACTCCTCCTTGGATGAGGATTGTTTAAACAAAGTTTCAGGAGCAGAGGTTGTTTCTGTGTCCCCTGCACAAAACTGCAATGGTGCCTTTTTCATATTAGTGGTGCAGGCTGCAAAAGACACAGACTCGTGCACTGCAGCCATGATTATTCAACAGGTGTACAAAGGCTCCTCTGAACAACGTCCAAGGAGGAAAATGCACAGAAGGGAAGTGAAATTTGATCTATTTCTACCGGTTGAGCTCGAATGTCCTAAACTGTTCGAGGTAGAGGATCAAATAAATCCTGTCTTGCTGATCTATGATGAACCGGCTGACAGGCAACAATTTTGGTGGCCCAACAAATGGGAAATTTTTGAAGTTTAAGGTTTTCAGGCTATTATGTTTATAATCAAGTTCTTTTACAAGTTTCTGTTGTATGCTTAGTGACTCCATGCCCAATGGGTACTAGGCAAATGATTTTTATAGCTGTTTTTGCATGAAGGCATTGGTCTGCAGTTCTTTAGACCTCACAGGGAGGATCTCATCCCCAGAAGGAGCCAGTGTTAGCTCTGCTACAATGCTTCAATGTTGGAAGGTATTACTCGGGTCTGGTGGTGTGTTTGTGCTTAAAGAAAGCTTGTGGCCCTCCTCCTCCTCCTTCACCTCGCTTACTCCCTTTCACCCCACTGCCTTCGTTTTTCCCTTGCGATGCGATCTGATCGCAATCGCACATTAGCCCCCCTGCCTCTTTGCGCCCTTGTCTTCTGCCGCTGCGATATTGCGATGCGATTTGATCGCTATCGCAAATCGCAGCCATGTGTGTTAAGACTCCTCCCTTGTCTTCCGCGTTGCAATATTGCGATGCGATGTTGCGATGCGATATTGTGATGCGATCTGATCGCTATCGCATATCGCAACCATGTGTGTTAAGGCTATGCCCTTGACTTCCACCGATGCGATATTGCGATCGCGCCCCTTTGTACGTTTACCGTCCGCCCGCGAAGCCACTGTTCCCTGCCTGATATCGTCCATGCATCCTTCGCGTGCGACGACCGTTAGATCCGCTGCTCCCTGATATGACGGCTCTTGTTTAACTCTGCATGTTTCTTCTCGATTCCTCCTCCCAGCGATCTCCGCCGTTGATCTCTGCGATCCAACAGTTGTTATCTGTCTTTGTCTTGCTTCTCGCCCTGTGCACGCCTCCGCCATACTGTCTTTGCGCCTTTAACCTGTTTTGTGCTCCCGGAGAAGGAAGGAGGCTAGCTACTTGTACCTTGCATAATAAAGCTTCAACAACCGCAATTAACCAACAGCTTGGCCGACAAGGAAACAGGACAACCTCGAGCAGTTAAAGCATTTATTAGTTATGGGTTTCTTTCAGTCAACATTCCACCTACTCATGAAGGACAACAGAATATCAGAGAAGATCAATTTTGTTCACTGACACAACTAGGTTGCAGCAGAGACCCATACCAAGCAGTTAGAGCGGTTGGTGATCCATTATGATCCCTCCACGCATAGGTTAGTAGAGATATTTTGTAATGAAACACCATATATACCGAGAACAGAGATGTAATCCGAGGAGGGGGGGAATGGTTTTGGGTTTTGATGTAAGGTTCAACTTCTGAAGACTGTAACTACTGTGATACCTGCAGCGTCTGGTCTTCATTTTCAGCTAATACAAGCTTCTTTTGCTGTTAATTGCTCACTTTCCACTTCTATTCTGTTCTAGGTTGTGCCTGTTATGCATTTGTCTTGAATTCTTGATGTTTGGCATTAGAGGGGCTGTCATCCCACCTCTGTGTTAAAGTCTTGTTTATTTCAGTGAGTGTATTATTCAGGTTTCTGTTTGCTTAGTGACAGAGAGCTGTTATCCTATCTGTGCATTAAGAAACAGATTTGCAAACCTCTAACTGGTTGCAGCCGGCCATCACAGGGTCCTGTGCATCTACTGGTGTGGTCAGTATTCTCCATATCCACTTAATCCTCAAACTGTGAGTAATTGGTGGTTAAAAGCCTTGTAGTCTGAGGGTGTTCACCCATGTCTGGGGTCAAGCATAGTGGGAGTGGTTATCTGGCTTGAATATGCATCATACCTTCCATTCATCCAATTTCCAACATTTTTGTTGAGTTTGTAATGTTCCCGAGCATCTCCGAGATACAACCTAGGAGAGTTTCTTGGGGTGATAACAGGCCCAACCATAAGTGTTGGAATTTTTGTGCTTACCTTTTGGCTCACTCAACTTGTCCCATTTCAGGACTAGCTCTCCTACTTGGTAATCTTTATCTCCTGCCAGATGGCGATCAAACCATATCTTCACAATCATTTGATGATTTCTAAATTTATTTCTGGCGTTATCTCTCAATTCCTCCAACCTCACAAGTTGGTTGATCCTTCTTTGAAGTAAAGGCTGAAGGGGTTCCTCTCGAAGCTTGGGAGAGTTGCAAAGAGGGAAGGGTAACGTTGGGAGGCAAGATGGCTTCCTGTCCATAGACGAGGAAGTATGGGGAGTTTCCTAAGGCCACTTTTGGGGTGACCCTATCGGCCCAAAGGGTGTTTGTTAAAGCGTTGTGCCAATTCCTCTGGCTGTCGGTGACAGATTTACGGATTATGCGGATGAAGTTTTTAATTGAGGACTCTGCAACTCCATTTCCCTGGGGGTAATATTTTGATGCATACTTTATGTGAATTGATTTATTGATAGAAAATTCAGTGAACTTTAGTGATGAAAAGTAAGAAGCATTATCAAATATGAGAACGTCAGGGATGCCATACCTGTTGATAATAAATTTCTCAATAAAAGATATTACCTCGTCTTCGTTGACCTTCCAAAGCGGGATGGCTTCGATCCATCTGGTAAAGTAGTCGGTTGCCGTGAGTATATAGTTATGCTGCTGTGAAGAGTTCGGAGTGATGTCACCTATGACATCTAGGCCCCATTGGTGGAACGGGCGATGAATCATAATGGGCTTGAGGGGAACAACTGGCTTTCTTTCTCGTTCCACAGCAGTTTGACATACCTTGAATTTCCTAGCGTAGGCATGCAAGTCTCTGAACACTGTGGGCTAATAATATTCAGCTCTTAATATTTTGTGAGTAGTGGTCTCTCCTCCATAGTGACCACCTGCTGGGCCGTCATGCATTTCTTTCAAGGCATGATCGACATCATCCTTTCCAAACACCTCAACCAAACTCCATCATAATTTTCCCTGTATAATGTGTCATTGGCCAAGTGGTACCGATTAGATTTCAATCTGAGCGCTCTCCTTCATGATACATCCATGTGCTCAGGACATGATCATCGTGTCAAATAAAAGCGTATGTTGTAATACCATGACTCAGGGTCCAAAGGGACTTCCGACGTTTCGCGCTCACACATCAGCGTCTCATTAATCCATAGGGGCTCCTCCCTGAATTCTACTTGTGCATTCCGTATGCTCTACGCTTCTGGTTCTTCAGACGCCCCTTCTTTATCCGCCAAGGCTTCTGCCACGAGCTCACACAATCCCTACCCTCGAACTATCTTCGCCGACTTAATCTCGAGGTCGTATTCTTGAAGGGCAGTTATCCAATTCCCTCTCCGTTCACCCATTTCTTTCTGCACGAAGAGGGCTCTTACAGCAGGATGGGGAACGATCACTTTAGTCCCGGCTTTTAATAAATAAGGGGAGAAATGTTTTATGGATTTAAAAACGACAAAGCCTTGTTTCTCCACATCTGGGTAGTTCAGTTCTGCTCCCTGAAGATTAGAGCTCATATAAGAAATAGGGACTTCGTTGCCATCATAATTTTTTTGAGTGAGGATTGTGGCATATGAAACATCAGAAGCGAAAGTGTACAAGAAGAATTCCTTGTCGAAATTGGGGCTGACCAATGTAGGAGCTTCTGCGATGGCCTCCTTAA
Source organism: Pinus tabuliformis (assembly GCA_031772625.1). Lineage (NCBI taxonomy): Eukaryota > Viridiplantae > Streptophyta > Pinopsida > Pinales > Pinaceae > Pinus > Pinus tabuliformis. Next base: position 1,603,406,931 of record CM062817.1, on the reverse strand, counting down.
TTCGCTGAAATGATTTCTTAGCTTCATCGCTCCACCTATACATAACGTCTTTCTTCATCATTAGCTACACGGGATGCACTATTTCTGCAAAACCTAAGACAAATTTCCTAATAAAATTAATCTTCCCGAAGAAAGATTGCATTGCCCTTTTATTTGCAGGGGGTTCTATTCTCATGATGGTCTCTATTCTTTCAAGATCAATAACAATCCCTTCTTTAGAGAGGATATGACCCAATAGTTTCCCTTCTGTAACTACGAAGACGCTCTTCTTGGGATTCAACGATATTCCGTATCTTCGGCATCTTTCGAAAATTTGTTTCAGGTGATAAATATGATCCCTTTTGTGATATGAATACATAGTAATGTCATCCATGTAAACCACTACTAATTTGTTAATCAACACTCGGAAAGCTATGTCCATAGCTCTCTGAAATGTGGCGCCCACATTAATAAGTCCAAACGGCATTTTGCAATATGCGTAAGTGCCCCATTTAGTGTTGAAGGTTGTCTTAAGCTAATATTCATTAGATACCAACACTTGATTATATCCTGAAAACCCATCTAATAGGGACAACATTTCAGACCCAGAAACGCACTGAAGAATGTGTTCCATAGAAGGGACATGATAGTTATCCTTTTGCGATGCTTTGTTCAGGTTTCTGAAATCGATACATAGCCTGATGTCTCCATTTTTCTTTCTTACTGGCACGAGATTGGCTACCCAGCGGGTGTGTCTGACCGGAAAAATGATTTTAGCATCTAGCATTTTGTTTAATTATTTCTTCACCAACGGTTCTAGGCTGGGATGCATCTTACGAAGCTTTTGTTGGTAGGGCTTAGCCTCCTTTTCCAAAGGAATTACATGTTGCATAACGCTGGTATCAAAGGTTTTTAAGTCGCCATATGTCCATGCAAAGACGTCCTTGTACTCTTTAAGCAGCTTGACAAATGCAACCTTTTCTTGTGGAAAGCACCCTAAGCCCAAATTAACAGTTTTTGGGTCTTCTTTGGTTCCAAAGTTGACCGACTCATACTTCATCGATGAGCTATATGTTTTGCAGTTGGTCGGCTTCTTAAATTTACCATGCAGATCATACAAGTGCTCCATCTTGACAACTGACTTGGGAATTATATTGGGCTGCTCCTTTTCCTCATCTTTACTCCCATCCATACGCTTGTCATGCTCCTTTTTATCAATAACCTCATTTTTGAATGTCTTTTCGCAATGCAGGAACTCAAGGATTTGCTCATCACCTTCGAACACCTGCCAATTCGAGATGTTATCAGGCACGGATGGTCTGAAAACCAATTCAACATAATATTTATTCTTGTTTAATCTAAGATCAGGGAAAAGTTTCGAAACCATACCAGCGATCAGATCGACATCTTGGTTTTGCCCTCGAGATATGTATGTGATATTAAAAGAATCAAAATTGTCAATTAAGCTCCATACCTCATGTTGGTACCTTACCAGGTGTGGCGAATTGCAGTGTATCCTTTTTCTTACCTGGTCCACAATTATCTGTGAGTCACCAAAAACTTTAAGATTTTTTATCTTCATATCAATGGCTTTTTTCAGGCCCTGCAGCAAGCCTTCATATTCTTCCGTGTTGTTGGTGCATGCGAACTCCAACCGGCTGGCCATCAGAGGTTGGTTCCCTTGCAGGTCAATGAGAATGCTCCCAGCACCTGCACCTTCAAAGCAGTTACAACCATCAAAGTAGAGTGTCCAGAAAATAGAATCTAATGTTACATTAAATGAATTGCTTCCTACGAAATTGGTTCTATCATCTACTATATTACAGGGTGGCTCATCAGTTGGGCTACGGGAGGGAGCTTCCAACTGTGTGTTTGTCACAGTTTCTTCAACTGTCTCTGCATGGAATTCTCCGAAACACGTTTCAATGGCACAAACGTCGAAACTATAATTCCCAAGGATAGAGTTGGTAAACATTACAGGTTCATTGGGGTCGTTTAGTTCCATCACCACGTACTTCATGTATCTTTCTCGATCAATTCTCAGCATATCACCTTTTCCCTTCGGAGGCAGCGAGAGATGGGACCAATCAGTTGAGAAATATCCATTCAGTTTTGCTGACCAGTCCCTACTAAGCAACATTCCATAAGCCTCAGGTATGTCGACTACAACTATATCAATGACTTGTGTATATTGTGGTTTAGTAGCCATCTGAATCAACACATCTTTCAATTCCCCAATTACTTTCACATTTGTCCTGTCCAATTGCATAATTCGAGTTCCAGTTTTCTCGGGTATCGCATGAAGTCTTTTAGCAACAACGTAAGGCATCACAGTGGATGAGGCACCTGAGTCTACCAAGAAATTGTGTATGTTCATGTTGAAGATTTCAAATGTGATAAGGAAAGGTGGAGTCATGGATTTTGATTTCCTTCCTATCATGGCCGCACTAACATCTTGGGGGGTTCGATTCATTTTGGACAGAGTGGCTTCCATAGCTAATGGGGTTTGGGCTGTACTAGGGGTACTAACAGGTCTGGACGCCGACTTCTTGGTTTGGCTGCTCGGGATGGTGGGAGTTTTGCAATTCCATTCATTCATAGCTTTCAACAACAAATCTCTTTGCTGCGTTAACTTTAACAAATCGAAGTATGTGATATTAGCTCGAGATTTCTTAAGATCATCCACAATATTGTAATCAATGTTATAAACAGGGTAGGGCAGAGTAAACATATCGGTTTTGCCGTTCTTAGGTGGGAGTTTACCATTTTGAGTCGCCTTCATTGTAGTCAGAGATGTATTATCTTTCTCTGGATAGTTTGCAACTGGAGTATTCTTGGACTCACCACTAGGTTTACCCTTCTCAACAGGAACTTTGGGAGCGGATGCCTTCAAAGGGCGAACATCTTTCTTTGTCTGGTTTACAGGCTTCATCACACCTGCAAGTGGCCCTTTACTTTGTGTGTGGATTTCATTAGTGTGGATTTCTGTTGTACTATCTCCTTCGTCTTCATCGTTCTCATTTATATAGAAATCCCACAGTACATTGATTTGAGATTCTTCGTCCAAGGGCTCTTCTACTTGGTATTCTTCCTCATTTTCTTGTTCTGGCTCTAGCTCCACTAAAGGTTCTTCTTTGTTAAGGAGCGATCCGATAAGATCCATCTCTTCCATATTTAAATTCCCTTTATTGGGTGGAGCAGGCAACACAAGTTGACCATGACCACCTTCTGTCTTCTTACGATAGAAAGGTTTGAAAGATTTTCTGTTGTTATAATCTCCTCCATTCCCATTAGTACTCTCTCCATAATTCCTTTTCATATCGATGACTGTGTTTATCAATTTCTTAATGATCTGATACAAGCCTTCCACATCTATGGTGTCCCTTTCTTTGCCCTCAGCCACTTTGTTATCACTCCCATTATTCTTCTTGGATGACTGAGAGGATTTCTTTCCTTCGGCCGTATGATGACATGTTGTGAGACTGATCATTTCATTCTCGACTTTTATTGCTTCATCGATAGCACCTTGCAAGGTTTGTGCATTACTTCTCTTGACCCACATCGCAGTAGGGACAAGGAGAGAAGTGATGTAGAATTCCATGAGCACCTCATCAGTGGGTCTGGCGTTAGCCGGGATTCTGTTGAACGGAGTGTTGAACCGGATGTTAAAATCCTTGACCTTTTCTTTGGCTTCCACTTTTAAATGGGATAGTTCTAAAACTAAGGCCGCAAGTGTTTTGTCATCGCCAAACTTGTCTAATAAGGCCTGTTGAAAGGCACCCCATGAGGCGATCGATCCTATTCTCAAGCTAAAGTACCATGTGGGAGCCGTACCAATCAGAGTAAAAGGGAACAAGCGACATACCACATCCTCATTGGCTACCCCCAACATGTGCACGACTAGGAAGAAATAGTGAATATGGTTATCAACAATGTCTCCCCGCTCAGGGTCGAATTTAGGCAATACTCTTTCTGTGTTCTTGGGTAAGGCATGCTGTTGCCCAGGTACTGCTACGACATCCTGCGCAAGCTAGGGAGGGAGTGCTCCTGGAGGAGGTGGAGGTTGATTCCCACCTAGAGGAGGCGGTAGAGGTGGATTCCCACCTGGAGGGCACAGTAGAGGCAGATTCCCGCCTGGAGGGGGAATGTTAGCCATATTATGGATATGGAGGTTCTGGTTGAAGGTTTCCCTCGGGTGTTCTTCGTTAGGATTTTCCAAATCAGGCCAGGGATTACCTTTAGAAGGGGGATCCTCAGGAATTTCTTCCCAAGGAGTGTCGATACTTTGCAAAGACTCTAGCACAATATCTTCAAGAGAAGGGGCTGCAGATGTCTCTTCGTTTATGTGATAGATCCTTGGCTTTCTTTTAGCTGTCGGAGGTAAAGACTGAAAGATAGGGAGTTGTGATAGGGAACGAGCGTAAGCACGAGTAAGTACTCTGACTGGTTATTCCTGAGTGACAGGGTATTCCCACAGTCTCTCTTCCTTGGGTGACCCAAACATGGGACTTAGAGGGATCTCTGTTTCTTCGAAATGAGGCTTTTCCAAATGGGAGGAAGGATCTTTTCGACCTTTACGATCCATGCATTAATCTTTTCGAATCCATGCGCGACATTTATAGATGAAACCATAAAAAGTTGTGGACGACGGTTCAAGCCCTCCTTCTAGCGCCAAATTGTTGACATGGCAAATTTTCACTATACCAACAAGGGGAACTAACCCTAGCGCAAACCCCAATTAGATCTGCTTTCGTTTGTGGTGGTTAGCTCCAACGAGTTTTAAAGGATCCCGTAAACTGTTATAGGTGTTGAGAGATTGCTTCTTGGAGGAAGACTTCAATTAAATCAACAAAAGAAACAATGAACCTATATGTATCAAATCCTATCTACACTACTTCTTACTACTTATTCTAGTCCTAACTATTCTAATCTATCCTGCAGGAGCATAACAAAAGGAGGTTAAACATCATATATAAATTCCAAGTCCAAATGAATCAATTACTGGTTCACATATGAACAAAACTATATTAAATCTTAATTGCAATCCAATTACTCATACAAGAATACACATTCCTTTCATACAAATAACACTTGCAACTGAAGTTTAACAAGGTTTCGAACCAACAACCTTTCATGAATTAACCGTGGTAAAAAATTATATTTGAATAACCAAGACTAATCACGAATTGTTTGTTATCAATATGCACAAAACAAAACATATTTATATTCATGACAGCAACAACACCCTGATTCTAAACACATGAAAGAAGAGGAAAATAAATCTGAAACAAAAGGCTCCTTCTAGACCCAAACAATCTTATTTATTAGAACAATAAATCAAAAGTTGTTCTGCCCAAAAAAAGTCCTCCCTTCATCTCCAGAGGTAATATTTATGCAGAAGGAACTGACCCTCGATCTCCCTTAACCTTTCACCTCCCTTCTCTTTTCAATATACAAATCAGAATATACAATCGTAGAATAGTCGGTGTAACTGCTGACATGTAGAGGGCATATCTGTTGGAGCGCTTCATTTCCTGTGGAAATGAATAGACGTTGATTAAAAGAGGATGACTACGTGTCATCCCTTCGCACCTGTATTGAGCGGATGTTATTCCCTATCATTTCCTGAAGGAAACTGAAGACACTGCGCTCATCATCCCACATCTGGCATGATTGAAGGTGTGTTTGGAGGTAATAACATCTTGATGTATCAGTGTTGTGCTTCCTCTTGACATGGTGCGTGCCTCCATTATGCACTATGGCGGTTCATATCCCTTTCTGCAGAATATGTCTTTGCAATATCGACACCGGTGGTGCAGAGGTGTCATCTTGATATAAATCGCCTTTATCTACTACCGGGTCCACTCGAACTCGCCTGCAGAAATAATTCATATTAGCTATGATTATGAGAAATATGACAAACATGCTCACAAACAAACCTTGCATTCAGCCACAGTTTCTATTTAATCTTGCAACGCAAAGCAACTATAATTATCAAACCACCAAACCTGCTGTGACATGTATTCTCGTTGCCCACAATATTCATTTTTACTCAAGGATTGCTTTGACAATGCTTCAAAAGCAGACCATTCACTCTACGAGATTTTCCTTTGAAAACCCGGACCACAACATTTTATCGAAATACATGGGAATACACGGGAAAACCCGCGGCTGAACTTCAAATAATATATCCCCGGATCTATAATCATCGTCGGGTCCGCTAATCGCATCGTGCCTTATGTTTAAGCCTTGGGCTCTGCTGATTGCGATTTGCGATAGGCCGGACCCGAAATATATATGTGTTGCGGTTAATAGTTCCGGCGGGTCCGCCATATGGGATTTTCCTTTGAAAACTCGGACCACAACATTTTATCGAATACACAGGAAAACACGGGAAAACCCGCGACCGAACTTCAAATATTATGCACCCGGGCATATAATTATCGCCAGGTCCGCTCATCGCCCCTTCGCATATCGCATGGGCTTTACTTTCGCCGATTGCCGATTGCGATTAGCGATAGGCCGGACCTGAAAAATATATATGCTACGTTTAATAGTCCTGGCAGGTCCGGTATATCGCAGTGCGCCTTATGTATAAGCCCCAGACTCTACCGATTGTGACTTGCGATTGGGGGGAGCAGACTCGAAAACATATATATTGTGGTTAATGATCCCAGCGGGTCCGCCATATCGCGGAATTTTTGAAGCTTGGGCTTTGGGTCTTTGCAAAGTGTGATTGCGATTTGCGAGTGGAGGCTTGATCGCATCGCATTTATTCATGAGAGATAGGCCTTGCCCTTGATCAATGCGACCTGCGATATACGATAAAGGTATGCAAGGAAGATGTGTAAAGACCGAGGACGTGCGGAGATGTTAAGTCATGCATGCTTTGCAAAGCATTTCTGTTGTGAAGAGTTATAATGGGAATAAAGATGTGATGGAAGGTTTTGAGGGGTAAAGAGTGGGGGTGATTATATGTGTGGGCATAAGGCACCATGAAGGTTTATGAGGATTGAAAGAGTCCCGATAAAGGATATGAATCAAGGGCTAGATTGGGTTGTGAATGAATCATGCAGCAAAGATTTATTCAAGGGGGGTCTTGACTATTAAGAGTTGAAGACTTGACTCGGCATAGAGTTAAAATCCCTGCGATAAAAACAGATCATTCGGAGAAGTGAAAGATCCAACTTCTACGGGACCCATTCAAATTTGTTACCAGAGCATGTTTTAATAGGGTGGTGGTTGTGGCCACAACACTACCATACTCCCTATGCTAGGATGACCTCCATTGATCCGGGATCAACGAAACTGATCTGGGATCAGTATGAGTGGTTTGAGACACTCTCTTGTGATATTGATCTGGGATCAATAAAACTGACTTCGGGTCAGTTGAGAATGGTATGAGACATTCTCGATCAATTCTTCTTCTTCATGGTTCAGCAGAGCAGAGCAGAACTGAGCAGAGCTCAGCAGAGCAGAGTAGTGCAGGGCACTGATGGCAGAGATAGTACAGTCGGACATATGGCTCAGTGGATGGAGTTCTCCCTAGTTAAGAGGGAGTGTTAAAATTGGCAACTAGGGCCAAACTCCACGTGGGTCATCTTATTTATGGCAGTTGATATTTTTCTTGGATCCCTGTCATCGAGAGGTGTAGGATTGATCTAAAGATCATCCGATTCCGATAAGTATTCATGGAGATATGAATTTATTAGTGTTTTGAGACAATTCGTCAAGGTCGGCCAACAACCAAATAAACCCCACTTGTGCTCAACGTTTTAGTATAAATAAAGGAGGACTTCAAGTCATTTAACACTCATCTCTTGCAATCTCACTCTCCACTTGTTTTGGGTTTTTGGTGGAAGAGGAGGTCTAGAGGAGATGCCTTCTACGTAGCCCAAAGAAGGGTCATCTAAGAGAGCCCTAACCACAGATTTGTAGGAGATCTGGCCATAAATCTAAGAGGCCCTAATTTGCAGCTAGAAGAGCCCTAATCCATAGCTAAAGGGAGCCCTAATCCGCAGCAAAGGGAAGGCCCTAATCCACAACTAGAGGAAGCCCTACGCTGCCCTACCTAAGGGTGGTATGAAGATGCCCTAGCCGCAACAAGAGAGGGTCAAGAAGAGGAAAATTTGTTGGGTTGATTTGCGCACTGTCCTAGGACTGTTTGAGAGCTATCAAGACAAGTCCGAGTTGTTGTTCAAGGGCTGAGTTGCTGGGTAGTGAATGCCGAAGAGCTAGAGGGACAAAACACTGAAGAAGAAGGTGTGTTTAGGCATGCATAGGGACTGTCTCATGACAGTGCTAGGCCGCAGGCCTTAGCACACAGAAAGACCTGCGTAGAGGGCTGTTAAGGTGGACTAGCCCCTCAAAAGGTAGCGTGGAATCAGTATGTACAACAACATGTATAGGTACAATTGTTGCATAGTGGAAGCAATATGTACAACAACATGTATAGGTACAACTATTGCAGTGGAAGTAGTATGTACAACAACATGTATAGGTACAATTGTTGCATAGTGGAGGTAGTACGTACATTAGCATGTATGGGTACAACTGTGAGTGGTGCGGCATAGTGCACCGTGATGGGTATAACCATGACTGGTTGTATTTCCATGATAAGAGCATCTCAGTGAATGGGTGCAACACGATGGAGAATCAGTTGAAGCAACATGTCTTCAAGTGATCTCATGTATCATCTTCTTAAAGATGATCTATGCTCTTATCTAGATAAGTCAAGTGTTGACTTCTGTTATAAATGTACTATCTCTCTCTCTCTACTGAACTATTGAAGAACATATAAGAAGAATTGATCAAGGGATTCCCCACATTAGGGTTTGTCCCTTGCTAGCGCCACATCTTGTGTCCTCTTGTCTTGGCTTGTCTTCTGCGATTTATGTTTATGTTCTATTTACAGTTTACTTTAATGCTGATGTGATTGCTAATCTGGAAAAGATATTGAGCTAACTATGAAAATTGAAATAAATTGCTCTAAGCATAGAACATACCTAAACTTAACAAACACCAATTATTAGCCATCTTTCCATCTGCTGGGGCTGTCACCCTGGATGATATCCTTTTTGCGCCTTTGTTTTTCCTCTGGTGCAGAGCCTTATGGGATTTTCTTTCTTTCGGGTTTTTCTTCCTTCTCCACGTCTTTCCTTTCGATATCTTACCAGAATTTACTTCTAGGTCATTTCTTCCAAGCCGCTCAAGATTTTTTCTTCCGGGCAAGTCCTTCTTACTTCTATGACTGCCCTAGTTCTTAGCGCCCTAACTCCCTGACTCCTAGCTCTTGGATCATTGGCTCCCTAACTCCTGTCTTCCTAGCTTAAACACCCGCAGACACGTCTTTGTTTCTTTTAGGGAAGTATCCTTCGTTTTACGTCACCAATGTTACATGGTGCTATCTGAGTGGTGACACATATCACTAAGTTTTGACCCACTCGGGTACCCAAAAGCACTGAATCTGCCAATGACGTGTCCTCCATTTTGTACTGCCACATCATGCTGACGTCATCATCCACTTATGCATCCATGAGCCAATCACCTTGTGCCATCTATCTTCTGGAGAGGAGAGAGAAAAAGGCTCATGAGCCTTGGTTTGACAACAATTTCCTTTGTTAAAATTTTTAATAAAACGATAAGGTTAAAGCCCCTTTAATATTCGCTGCTTGGCTCCCTTGCTCTTAGCTTTCCAACTATAACTCCCACAGGCACTTGCTATTTATTCTAGTATCCAGTTCCTTGATTTGCGACTCCCTAGACTCCCAGATCCCTGGCTTAAACCTTTGCGCGCTACTTTTGTTTCTTTCAGGGTTTGATCTCCCCAACCGTTCCGTTAATACTCCGTCGCATTTTCCGAATGTGCCAAACTTAACTTACTCCAAAGGGTCTTCACCAACATTAGCTCTGCAATATTTAACTTTGGAGGTACCTGATTTCATTGACTCTAACCTTCAATCCAAGAGGCCATTTTTAAACTTCCATATACCACTGGAAAGCTCTTTAAGAACTCTATCCATTTGAGTGGGCCCCAATAGTGTTTGAAGAGATATTATGTGCGAGAAACAACTTCAAAGTCTCTGCATCATCACCAAATTTGCCTTTTCCATTCTTTGAGTTGTTCTTCATTTTGCTTGCATTCTTCTTTGCCGTTACCTTCATCCTAATCACCTTTGACATCATTGACAACACATTTTTAACATAAGGTAACCTAGCAGGGACCTAATGTTATGGTAGATTTTGCATAAAAGAAGAAGATAGTTTTGTTACATATTTCAACGTTGCTTGCTTAAATAAATGTTATAATTTATAATTTTAAGTGTGAATGATTTATAATTTTTTATAAAATGTATGTTTACTTTAAGCATACATGATGAGCCATAGTTGATTTCCACAAGGCTTGGGGTTTTGTTGTTAGTTCAAATGTTGTGAATATGCCTATGGTTCGGGATGGAGGTCTAAGTTAAATCATCTACAAAAACTCCCTTTTTCTTCTCATCTTTGTGGAGCTTGGTCATTTCTTTTACGGTTTGGACATGAACTCCTAGAGTATTGGCACTTGTTTGTCCTATGGATGTTTTTTGACCTTGTGATCTAGAGTTGAGAATGAATTTACTTAGAATTTTGACCTAGTGCTCAGGTATGTAAATGGAATCTTTTCCTTTCAAGGATTTTGTAGTGCTCGAGAGGCCAAGGGAATCTAGGTCCATATATATTTAGCTTCTTCATTGTGTTTAACAATCTTACAATCATTTGATGGTAGCTCTTTCAATATTGGTTCAAGATTATATTTTTGAGTAGGGGAAGTAGAAGGTAGAGTCTCACTAACACACATATTTCAATGGTTGTTTTCCTATGATGGTTTTCAAAGGTGGTTTCAATTTAAAATTAATTCATTTTATTAAGAAATAAAAATGATTTATATATGCACTTTTCATTTTAGAAGCAAGCACAAGCATTCAAGGGCAAAAATATATCAATGCATTTTTCATTTTAGAAGAAGCAAGCATAAGCATTCAAGGTCATAAATATGACTACTTAAGCAAGCAGAAGCATTCTTAATGCTTGCTTCTGTGAAGTCAGCATAAATCATAAATCATTTTAGAAGAAGCAAGCATAAGCATTCAGATTTAGTTCTGCTTCTTATGATTTATGCTTAGTTATGCTTGCTTATGATTTATGATTTATGCAAGCATAAGCATAAGCAAGGTCAGATTTATGCTTGCTTCTCGAAGTCAGATTTACAAGCATAAGCATTCTGGTTAGTTCACTAGTGGAAGGTTCACAGTTTCCAATGTCCTTGGTCGAGCTCCTTTTGCCGTGGTTTGTGCAAAAAATGTGTGCACAGAGCATGGCAGTGGTATTAACAGTTTAAAGTAACTCGATCGATCTCCCTTTTGCACAGATTCCAATGCAAAAGGCTTAATCGAGCTTATTTTTTTTATTGCATGAAAAAGTAGCTTGATCAAGCTTCTTTTGTATAAAGAGAGCTCAATCGAGCTCTGTTTTTTAGAATCCCACCACAACCAAAACGCCGTCTAATTGAGTGCCTAATGAACTGTGGGTTACATAGGAGCTCGAATGAGGGATTGTTTTATAGCTCAATCGAGCAATATTTAAGCCCTCAAGTAGCTCCATTGAGGGCTAAAATATTGCTTGATCGAGTGCTTAAAAAATGCTTGATCGAGCTTCTTTTCTCCGCCTTACACCTAATGTACTTGCCAAAAAGTGTAACCCACCTCCGTGGGTTCACCCTATGCATGAAACTATAAAATGCTAAACCACCTAACCTACCTAATCTACTTACCCCCACATACTATCTAAGATATCCTACTAACCCATTTAACTTGTTATAACACAATTAGCCACCTAATCCACCCAAGTAACTTGCGTAACCTACATAGAATAGCTTATTGACCTACATAACCTATAACCTGAACCATAAATCTAACGTATTAAACCTACTAAACTAACCCACATGTTACACCTAACCTACCCACCCCACAAAGCTATTATGTCACAAGATGACAAAAACTAACCAAACTAAACCACCCAACCTAACGAACTCTATTGAACTTGCACAACTCGCCTAACTAACCCTCCAAACCTATGCCCGCCAACCTATCTTACTTACATACCCTACCCCACTAACTCACCTAACCTAATTATTGTGATGCTAATGAAACACAATTTAAAACACTAAAAGGACACTTGAAGATAAAAGGAAATGACAATGACATAAATAAGGATGTTGATGAAATACAAATAAAAAAATATGCCAGAGGATGCAAAAATCAATGCCCCATGGAAATGCAATAAATCCTCATTTGTACTTTTTTATGAATTTGAACATGGGAGGACACCTACTTATACAAAATGCCCTCATTGTTGCACTGTTGGTAATATGTCTCTAGTTGCTTTGCCAAAAAAAACCCAAAACCTTTTTCTAGTGTAGCATGCTTTAATGATGTAGTATTCCCCAAATCACTATGTTACTAGTCATTGGGCTTGGAAATTACACGATTATAAGGTGTCCGTGGCATAGCACCAATATGGACATGTTCTTTGCTTAGTTGTGTAGTACAACCCTTTTTCCTTTTCAATTAGAAGTTATTCATATATATTTACACCAAAGGTGTTTTCTTTGAAGTAGACATTGTTCATCGGCCAATAGCATCTCTTCATTTTCGTCCTTCTAGCGAATCCTTTTTGACCACATGACGACTTTGATGATCCGTATATGTTATCGTACCTAGATCTTTTAGGTGCCAAGCCAGGTCCCTTGACACCATGTCTCGCTTGAGTTTAGCCCTCTTCTCGGCTGGAAGTATGTTCCACCCACTTTTCTAAGCGCAAGTGACCACCAGTCTCCCATCTGTGTAAGCCTTCAGCCATGAATAACAGACAATCCCAACTCTTCAATTTTCACCAAAGCAGTAGCTGGCAGAGGAGACCAAGTAGTTAATATTTCCACGGGATTGGGCAAAGGTTTTCTTCCCTAAACTTTCTGTCATCTGCTTTGTGCTCCAAATCCTTCTTAAGGTCCGGTTAGAACTGGCAATTATCGACATAACTGAGAGGATTTACAGGAGGTTTTAATTTTATTCCTCCAATGGTGGCATTCACATGCCTGTTTGATTCTCCATCGACGAAACTCACTGAAGACTTATGAGTTTCGCTGGACTTGTCTAGGCTCATTTCATCTGGATAAGGGTATTTTGTGGAGGTCAGTGGACTATTCAAACGAGATGAATGCAAGGAATTCAGGCTAGTGCTGAAGCAACTCGTCTGGCTTCTATTAATGTATCGTCAATCTCCACAGACTTACCCAAACATGGGCATTTGCACCCCATGCCAGGAATATTCCACTTTCCAATGGCCCTGTTTGCCTCTCTTGAAGGAAACTTATGGAGCGGAGGTGTTACAGAAACTATGGCGAAATTAGAAAACAATTCAGAATGGGTGTTCCAGCTAGCCTCTGAAGACATTGTTGGGGTTGTTCCTCCTGGAAAGGATGTCGATCTGAAACCATGACTAACATCTATGGAAGAAAGGCCATGAAAATTATTTAACATATCACGAACCAAAAAGCCCCTCCTCTTTTCCTCCAATTTTCCTTTTGTATTGTCTATTAGCTTGCGGACGTTTTCACTGCTTTTTCATTCATTTGTTTCTGCTTTCTTTTCTTCTCGACCACTGAAATGTCTCTCAACTTCAAAAATACTAATCTTAGAGTCCAACATTTGCCTCTTACCTGTTGACCTTTGCTTCTGTAGACCCGCTACAAATGAACTAGACCCGTTTGATACACCCATTTTGTTCTCCCCATAACTATATTGATATGGAGACTTTGATTCTACCATGGTATTGCCTATTGCAGATTTTTCAGGACCAATGAAGCAACTTTCGATAGGATTTGGTCTAGATTGTGCAGAATATTCATAAACCTGCCCAAGCTCAAATGATGCATCTAATTTCCAGCAACTGGCGATGGGGAATGATGGCACATCGTTTTCCTATTCTTTAGATTGAATGCTTTACCAGACATTTCTTCAATGTGCTGTTGGGCGTTTTTTGTGAACCAACTATGAGAAAAAGAAGAAAAATAAATGTTTCCTTTGTCAGCATCTCTTATATAAGTCTTGTAATTTTCAATGTTTATGGAACTCTTATGATTATCCTCTGTAGTTTCTCCCAAAAATTTCGAATCTTTTTGCTTCTACTCTTTACTATAAGAGTTCCTTCGGAAGGACATACCATTCGGTCCTGGAACGATCCGTACATTCTTCTTTGGTTCTATGATGAAGGTTATCCCAGAGCTTTCTTTTGCAGTTAGAAAGCTTCAAGAACAAGGTGCTCAGTGTAAAATTATCCTTATTAAAGTAGTTCCGGTCTTTTCTAAAACGGTTTGATCAAAGAAAGGGATATAATGCCAATTTTGTTTTTTATCTCCTTCAAAAGAAACTTTCATAAGTAAAAATGATTACAGTCTGTAATTAAATTTAGAGAAAATAGTTTGGCTGGAGCTTTATGGTTTTTTGATGCTTCAAGGCTTTGGATAATTTATGCTTTTATGCAAGGCGGATAAAATGTGTTGAAAATAGACACTGCCAATGTTGACTTGTGTGTCCTTGTTGATAATTTCCTTCTACAGTCCTTTGCAAACAACTGAAAACCCTGTTCCAGAGTGACCGAGGCCGGTAATCTCCAATTCCATGTATTCTTGACTTGGATTTGTATCAAGGGTTGCAAGTAAGATGAAGATGGTTTTCCAAGATAGCATGTATAGCTAGCCTGTAAGAATGTATATTATGGGATGGAGGCTATGAAAACTTATGGGGAAAAGTTACAAATTTAGAGCACGAGAAGAATGGTTAGTTAGACTGTCTACTGGAAGATGGGGTAATGGGAACTCAAATCAAGTGAACAAGGTGGGGATGCTATCCATTCTTCGGAATACATCAAAGAATGTATGTCAGCCCCTATCAATTTGTTAAAAACATGTAATCACTAGAGAAAGTCGGTATTTTGTTTGCAGAATGGGGATAGGGACTGGAAGAAATAATATAGGCCATCTTAGTAATGTTTATTCGATAAAGAAATAGAAGGAATACATGTAATGACCCTGTCCGATACGGTAAGGGGCAGAAATGGGAATACCATACTCGGTACTTGTCTATACCCTAAAAGCTCTGGCAACTTTCCAGTTCTGCACAACATGCTAAATTGTTTAAATAATTGGGACTTTTTAATATGACTATACAACTTATTATTCATGATAATTACAATACTACTGTTAACATATATTCATTGCTGGATCATGTTTATCAGTGAACAGTAAAGGAATACAGAGCAATCTTAGAAACAGTACACGTTAATCATGCTATTGACATTATTGGCCACTTGATTGACAGTATCCATGCATTTGACAATTGTACCACATACCTCGTAGACTTTTGACATTCTCATTATTGACTATGATGTTGCCATTTGCTATGTTCAGTTTTTTATTGGTGCCTTGTTTTAAAAGTATGAATTAAGAAAATTGAATAATGAGGAAATTAAATACTTTTATTGGGCAATGAAAATCAGTTTCTGGTTCCATTCAAATTTCATGTGTAATAATTAGATTTGATGCTAATAATTGTATTAAATTTTTTTCTTCTTGGGTCTCGAAACTCTGTTCTAGGAATTTAAATAATTTTAGATTTGCATTCAAATTCCATGCATTATAATTAAATTGTCTGGTTATTATGACTTTGATAAAAAGATTTGAATAATTGTTTTGAAAACTTTTTACTTGTTGCTCAAAACCTCAGAGCCTTTCAAAATTTGGGACAAAGTACCCTTTGAAAGCCTTGTCAATCATGTTTCCAAATTTCTGTTTTTACTCGGAACAATTTAAAGTAGCCAATTGACAACCCTTCAAACCTTGGAATGAAGTACGCTTTGAAAGCCTTTCTGTTCATGTTTTCATAAAGTTGTTTCCTTTTGCTCTTTGTTTGCTATTTCCATAAAGTTGTTTCTTTTTGCTCCCTGTTTGCTGCTAAGGATACTTGGGACCAACTTTTTTTTTCAAGATCAGTCTCAGATTGTTCAAGTGGCGCACACAACTGAAAATAAAGTGAAACGACTAGATTTTTTACTTTCCCCATTTTCTTTTTCATTTTGGAAAGGTGATGGAGGCCAAAGGTTGTTAACCACTGGAATGCCATTGGAAAAACAAGAGTTGGTTTGAGAAATCTGGCTAAATTGTTGGTTGGGGACTGAATCTATTCATAAGAATAACTCCATTAAATTAAAAACTGCGCAAACATTCATAAGAAACAGCATTGTAAAAATATACATCAGTGCTTGAAGTGTGACGAAACGAGGTACCAAATTTGAAATGTATGGTAGAAGGCTTGGCCTTGCAAAGCCAAGTTGTTTTTAATCAATAACAAAGAAAACAGACAAATACTTGAGTATTGGAGCTGCTTCTGGTGCAGCTAGCTTATTGCTATCCAGAGCAAAAAAAATACATCTGCATCTTCCAGATAACTCTTCTTTGAGACACAATATTCGCAATTGTACCTCAGTCTGACCTGTTGCATATTTACAAAAGAACATATATATGATAATAATAATTTAATTTAACATCACAATCTAATCGTACTCAATTTATCGCCTCCCAGAAAGAAACAAATATTTTTAGCAGCTAGACCCATTATTATGTCATTCAAAGCAAGCTAAGATTTCAACTCCTCGTCCCTGCACATGTTCTAGCCATGAAATTTCAAACAACAATAACAACAGTTGCCTGAAAACAGTTGTTGGGATTTTCATCAACATAGAGTACAAGTCACATGATTAAGCCGTATCCTCCACATAACATCCTTCATGAATGTTAAGGATTAATTCTTGTATCAATCAGTCTAAATGTTGTAAACATATTCCTACTTTCTCATTTCCATCATTGATCTCAAGGCCTAACTAGGGCTATCAATCTACAAACCTGTTGAAACAGGTTTCATGGGTTCCAAACAATTATCTGGATGAGAAATTGTACCACTGCTCTCATGTCATACCTTTTGTTGGATCGAATTTCAGATAAGGGCTTCGGATTACTTCTCTGATCTGAATCAGCTTTCTTCAAAGGATAATCATGCTGATCATGTGCCATTCCATCCCCTGCATACTCTGAGCTAGCGATGCTCAAGGCTCAAACGTAACTCCATGTTTATTAGGCATGCACACTAGAGATCTACAACAGACGATGGGACCTTTAATCCTGTATAGATTGAATTGTTAAACTTCCGGACTCTGATATGCTTTCCAGTGTAGGCTGTCACACATTGATTGGGCTAATCCGGCGGCTCTCAGGCCTCCTCGTTGACATACGGTGTTGCCTTCCATCCTGATGGGTTCTGGATTTATCACACTACGTCTCCTGAAAACTGCCCTGAGATTACCACCTCTGCCACTGTTCCACCAACGGGCTTCTGCTAAAGGGTATCAGATTGATTCTCATTGGTGTTTTGAAGGGATGTGAGGGGTTGGGACGGGGATGTTGATGTTGATGGAGATAGGGATGCTTCCCTCTACAATCTCTTATCTTTAGTCCTTTTAACAGGTGGGTTCTGAAGGGGAAGGGCACTTGCGCTTATTGCCCGTGGAACTAGGCCTGCAACCCTTGTGAATCGATGAATTTTCTAATAGCAATGGATCGTAAGGCTTGCTTATGACTGATACGCAATGTTGAATACTATATATATATATATATATGAAGGAAGCGTGATTTTAAGGGTTATTTATGCAGCTACGGAAATGTGGAATCTTTAATTCTAAGAAGAATGTTTAATTCTAAGAATGTGTTATTTTGAAGTTAACTCGCGAGATTTAGGTTAGGTTAGGTTAGGTTAGGTTAGGTTAGGTTAAGTTAAGTTAAGGCTTTCAATCTGTTAAGTTGGAGGTGTAAAGTTTAAATCTTTAAAGAGGATTTAATGTGGGAGATCTAGGTTAGGTTGGGTTAAAGCTTTCAATATGTTAAGTTGGAGGTGTAAAGTTTAAATCTTTAGAGAGGATTTAATGTGTTAATTTGGAGTTGGAGTTCATAGCTTCTTACAATGAGAATTTTCCAAACTATTTTTTATAATGAGAATCTTCCAAACTAATTCCATAAAAGCATGAAAAATTTAGTTTGGAGTTCAGTGTTAGGCATTGTTTAATGAGGCAACAATTTTTCCCAGACGACAATTTTCTCATAGAAACTAGCAAAAAAATCTTCAAAAGATTTGATTGTGGGAGCGTTTAAATCATTTTTTTGATGGCAAACATAGATTCAACACCTTCAAAAACCCCTAGGGCACCCAAAGTCCTGAAGCTTGGCAGTTGTAACCCAGGTTTTCCAAAATTCGTGCTAGATTTTCTCAAAATCATGTCAAACTTTCTATTGTTTTCCGAGCGAAATTTTGTCCAATTTAGACTATGCTTTGAAATTATGGCTCCCCACAATTTGAAAAAGTTTTTACCTATTTAACAGAAAACCCTACTTGCAGACTTTAGCATTCTAAATTGATGGCATCATTTAAACTTGTGTAATGGATTAGAAAGCCATCATGGCCATGTAAAAGTAAACTTTTTGTTGGCCCGAGAAGAATCTTCTTTAATAATTCCATAAAAGCATGAAAAATTTCGTTTGGATCCCGCTAGACTCCCATTTCACCTTTTGACTCTACAATGAGAAAGGTATATATACCATGAAAAGTAACAAGTTATTTATTATGTAGGACACGAAACTTCTGTTCGAATTAAACATGACTGCGTTTTCAGCTTAAGCTTATAAGGTGAAGGGGATATGGTGTGAAAAGTCAAAAAATTATTTGTTGTGTAGCACGAAGAATGCGAAAATCTTGTTGACATCATGTTTGACTACCAAAATCCCGAAGTAGTGTCCACTAGACTAGTGGAATCTCGCATGAGGGTCCATTGTGCGGCCTAGGGATGAGTCGTTGGGCTCTAGGATCTTGATGGAGATTGATCTCGTGCCCTGACAGAAATCTGGGCTGATGTCATCGCGTGGCTACGAAAAGACAAATAACTCGACGTGACACACTTGGTGCAAGGTCTTTCAACACTTTGTACTCGTGCATAGTTTGTGAGCAATGTGTTTGCCTTGTGGTGCTTGCATTGAAGAGTTTCACAAACCTTATGTGCATGCATTTGACAGTGTACTTTGTTTTTAACGAGATGATTTTCCCAAATCTTTTATTCCTTTGGTGTACCTTTGCACCTTTGGGGCAATTGCTAGTTTAATGTGAGATTGTTTTTACTCCTTTTCTGAATAAAAGGTAAATAACCATGAATGAAAGCAATATATTTTTTTCCCCAAGGAAAATCACACTAGGAAAATCCTTTGGCACTTCTTCACATTGATAGATGGTACTATGAGCATCTTCTACTATCTAATTTCTTTGACACAACACATATTGGGAAGAATATCATGTAATTCCTCTAGAAGGTTGTCCAAATTGACAAAGTTAGAAGTGACCTGGAGGAAGTCAATTTGTTGTGACATTTGAGTCAATCTTAGAGTGGTGGAGAACGTGCAATTGCAATTCTTCCTTCCTTGGTTATTAACAAAGGAAAATAACATTGCATAACATTAAATTTCCTTATAGTTTTTAAGGAAGCATTAAAAATATCTTGATAAAAAAGGTGATTTTGGTTAAGCAAAACACATGATTGGCATAGCATTATGAAGGGCTATCTTTGATAATAACTATGATATTAAACATATAAATCATTCTCTTTTTTATTTGGTTATTTTTATTCATTAAGCAAATATATGCATTAGTATGTGTTTCATTTCATTTATGAGGCCTCTTTGAGTGAGCATAATGGCAAAATTTATCAAAATATTGCCAGAATTTTCAGGGCAAAAAACCTGTTGGTTTAAACTACGGCCTTATAACAAACCCGTTGGTTTAAACTACGGCCTTAATAACAACCTGTACTTACATAACATAATTTTTTTTTCCAGAATATGGGGATTTATCTGTCAGCTGATGATCCTGCTTCAAGAACTTCTCCATGCAACACAATATCTTCAGCGTTGTTCTGTTGTTCTTGCCCTCAGCTTGTTTAGCCTTCTTCTTCACTGGTACTTCGCTAGCCTCAGCCTCATCCAAGACAAGCTCTACTCTGCTGCTAAAGGATTTTTCAACCTCTACAATTCGGGTGTCTATTGCTGCCAGCTCCGTTCTGACCTCAGCTTTGAAATTTTCCAATTTGCTCTGCAACCATTCATATTTGGTGTCCATTAATCATTGGTATGTCCCCCGCTCCTTTTCCTCCGCAGAACTCCTTTGAGCAGCCCTTCCATTGACTCCAACAACCTTTCCAAAAGCATATTCATTTTGGCTTTGGTTGCTCCAGCATTCTGTCGTCTCTAGATCTGCCATGAGAGATTGGTTACGCTCCACGCTTCAGTCTCTTGAATCCGCTATCCTCCAATGCTCACGACTATTAACAGTCATCAGGAATGTAGAGCAAGTTCGAAGATGAACACTGTTTAGCTGTATATATCCTCCATTGCTTTTGATCCATCACCTTGTCGCATTAAATTTCCAAGCTGCCAAATCCATGTCTGAATCGCGGTTTCTTCCCCAAAATGACCGTCGTATGATGCTGAGGGAGAATAGAATTATCTCTGTATTGGACATAATTTAACAGAGCATGAACGCCCCTCATCGTTGTATACCTATTCCCGCTTTGAATCATTGTGACTTGTGAACGCTTGTGGACACATGCGACCTCTTCCTTTCGCCAGATATTGCAGTAATATGAACAAGGGTACACCTTCGTTGGTCTTCGAGTCTGTAGAATTAAATAAGAGCGTCCGATCGATTCTTGCTAGCGTCGGATTACGGACCATAGTTCGACCACTTGAAGATTGAACGAAATGAATGCCTTCCTCTTGACATGCTTGATCAATTATTTGGCTATAAAATCTGTCATGTGCATTATTTTGGTTATGGAGCTTGATCATTAATGTCATGGTAAAGGTGTATTTATTATCCGTCTCTCTGATCCAATTCTGAGGATACCTGTTTCAACATTGTTTTTCTGGCTAATTAATCAAATTGAAAAAATTCATTTGGTTCAAAGGGCTGAGTTTATAAAACTATTTTTTATGAATATGTATGGAGAAGAGTAGAATTATTTTTTACACGCATGAATACAATCATTGAATCTCCAAAATCTTGGAAATTTTCAATCTCAGATATTGTATCTCTATTCATTGGTCTAAGCGAAAAATGACCCTCTTACTCCGGCCACCTTTGTAGCCACCTTTGTATTTAAGATATTTACGGGTTCAGTGACACTCATTTGAAAGGTCACACACTGTTTGCGGGTAAGAGATGAGAAACCAGATAAAATATTTTAATCATTTCCATAAGGGATTATGGTTGTTTAACGATTTTGTTTTTTTTTTGAGTTTCAAGGGGATTTATGGTTGGATTGGTTAGATTTAGTTGAAAAAATTTGTAGTGAAATTTTGATTTGGGTTGCTTAAATTGTATATATAGGTTTGACATCCTCAAAAATTTGTAGTGAAATTTTGATTTAGGTTGATTAAACTGTATATATAAGTTTGATATCTCAAATTTTAGGGCACTTTCATTATAATGACTCCACCTTATAATTTCAATAAATCCTAAACAAATTAAATCTAAAAATAAACTGAAAAACTTTTCAACAAATCTCACTCATAAAACACCCCAGCGAAACGCAAAACACCGCCTCTAAATCTCCTTCGCTTAGGACATCAACTCGGGGTGGCTGGAATTTAATAATGCGGACGAGCTCAAAGCGTTCGAGACGGCTGGATTGAAGGTTTTCTGGGTCGAGTTGGGCAACCTGGTTCAGGAGTTTTCGGATGCAGGTGTTCTACAGAGCTTGGTTACAGTATATCAATGAATAGCAAGTCGTGATCGGCAACCTGCCTGCCCAGTGAAGAAGAAGTCCAGGTTCAGATTTTCTGAATTATTACTTTCTAAATTCTCCATTCCAACTTTCACAGTATGTCAGTCAACCTTCCCACTCCCCTTTGGAAATATTGTGAGAGAAGTGACCCCAAGGGTGGAGGTGGAAATGCAAATGTTCAGTGTACACTTTGTCAAGCTAATTGGCAAGGCAGTTATACCAGGGTTAAAGCCCATTTTATGCACATTCATGGCAAAGGTGTTGGACCTTGCAAAGGGCCAGCAGATAAATTGGCAGAAGCACAGGGAGAGCAAAAAAGGGCTGATGCTGTAGCTCTTTCCAGGACTCGTCCAAGTCATGCTGGAAGTTTATGTTCAGATGAGTCCAATCCATCCAATGCCGGTGGTTTAGAGAAAGACAAATTGGAAAAGGAGATACAAGAAAAGGAGAGCCATCTGCAGCAAGTAGTACATGACTTGGGCAAATTATATGAAGGAAAAAGATTTGTAAAAAGTGGGGATTTGGAACATGGGAAACTGGAGAAGACCTTGGGAGAGAAACAGAAAGAGAACATCATTTGTTCTTTGCAGGAAACTGTGCAAACACTGCAAGAAAAGTTAGGAGACTTTGAGCAGCAACAGAGGGAATTTCAAACATTAGTCAAGAGGGAAGTTCAGAAAGAAGCAGCTCAAATTCGTTCCACTTTGACAGGTGTTATTCACTCCACTTTGGCAGATGTTCTTGGACTTGACCAAAGAGAAGATCTTGTGGCTGGAGCACAAAAGCTGATTAAAGATTTAAGGGAGCACAGGAAAATGAAATGTCAGTTAAGGTCGAATCAGTTTATGTTAGTAGTTAGTCCAGATGTTCAGCAGTCCAAAGAGGAGGCACAAAGCAATAAGAAGGGATTAAGTTCTCATATGGATGGAGATAAGAGAACAGGCGCTCGAAGTCATCTACTTCTTACAAGAAATAGTGAGGCTCTGCATTGTTCTATTTGTATGGAGGAGTGGACGACGGCAGGGGATCATCGTATATGGTATGTGCAGAGTTGTGTGGAGAGGACAAAACCTGCACCATTTTCTCTATCTTCCAATATCTTTAACGCGATTTTCTATTAGTAAAACACTATTTACAACATAAATTCTTGACAATAGGGTTGAATCTTTGCTTCTCAAGTGTTGCAAGTTTCTCCGGTTTCTCTCTCCTCTTCTGATTTTTTCAGAGTTGCTCAGGTTGTAGATATCAGGTCCAAGTTAATGCCTGCCTGTATTTTCCTTGATATCTTTGATGAGTTTCTTTCTGCACCCTCGACTATATATTCCCCGAAATGGTATCTGCAACGTTGCTTCTTCTAATACTATTGGGGAGGAAGATTACTGAAAGTCTACGCCGTAATGTTATGTGTAGAAGTGACGAGTATAGATGGAGTTACAGGTGGTTGAAGTTTTCAATTTGTTAGGAACTTGCGCCTATGTACTTTATAATCTTTTGCATATCTGAAAAGAAATGAAAACATAAATGAACAGAAGTGATCTCACGCAAATTCTATTGCTCTCTTTCCTTTTTTCTTTCTTTGTACTGTGGAAATAACTTTAGCTTCCAACTTTTTTTACAATATAAAACAGAAATGCTTCCCTGGTCACACGTAGGCTCTTTTGGTGTAGTTACCGCAGAATTAATCATAAAATTTGGCCCTATTTTTACAATATAAGACAGAAATGCTTCCCTGGTCACAAATAGAGTATTGTGCTCGAGTTATGGCAGAGTCATAAAATTTGGTCCATCGTGGTAGAACACAGGTGAGACTTTTTGCAAATCGATTTCAAACACCAAAACTCCAAAAGCTGGAGTTGGTGATGGGACTTGCTTTTTTATTGCTTGTATCTTCCTACACTAAACCAACACTCTCCATACTTGCCCGAGATTATGCGAGGCAATACAATTTTAGCAAGGGTTAGATAGTGGCTCACAGATCAGGGCATCCCAACTGTCACCTTTGTTAACATCTTCTCTTTTCTTTGTCTCTAATGTCTATGATAGCCGATTTTAACATCGGTTACTTGTGCAAGTACAATGAGGTTCGTACCACTGCTGGCAGACCTAGATTGATCCTAGACCATGCTGGAGAGCTAGAATGAGTGTTCTCTGCCTATTCTTTGCCTTTACCACTTTACCTTGTTAGGAACAACTTCTCGACTCTTTGACCATTTGGAGAATCCCTCATCTTGCTTGACCTAATTGGTTGTATATGGGATGCCATCCCAATGGAAAATCAAATCCGTAAGTGGTCTACCCTGTCATGTTACTCAAGATTTCTGTGTTATCCCAGCCCAATTTTGTATTACGAGGGATAATAATGATATCTAGGGTCATTGGGGTTAAGAGTTTGGTAGAACAAAGTAGCTTTTATAACTTAAAATAAGCTTTAAAGTTATATAGTTAGTGTGTTACATTATTCTATCCCACATGCAAAAGGCAGCATGTAATAAAGGGGAGAACCAACTTTAAATTGGCCTTTATGCCTCAGAGCAAGGCATTTTAGGGTTTTGAGGGATCTTGTGGGTTTGTTTTGAGGTTAAGTGTGATGACCATACATTGCTTAAAGATTGTGGGTCTGAAGTTAATTTTGTTGATGCTCTCTAGCATTAATTAGTACTGTTACAATTCTGCTATATCGGTGTCTATTACTAATATTTATTGTTGTTTCTGTTGTTTCTGTTGTTGTGTTTACTGGTGTAACTTTATAGTAACTATTGTCATAGTTGTTGTCGGCACCCTACTATTTTCAGACCACAGCCAACTTCATCTTCTTATCTCTTTTGGAATCAGACTTGGCACTCCTTTTCAGACCACAGCCAACTTCATCTTCTTATCTCTTTTTTTCAGACCACAGCCAACTTCATCTTCTTATCTCTTTTGGAATCAGACTTGGCACTCCTTTTCAGACCACAGCCAACTTCATCTTCTTATCTCTTTTGGAACCAGAGTTGGCACTCCTCTTCAGAACCAGACTTGGCACTTGATCCATTTTGGATCACGAGTTAATCAAAGGAATAAGGGAATTAATATATTCAAGAAGAATACCATGTCAATAATGGTTCCTTGAGAGAGTTCTGATTTGCAAGTACGATGATGTCAATGAAGAGATAAAACCTCTGGATTGGATAGGCAAGCTGCACATTTCATTCAATTATGTCCTATGGAGAATTAACAGAATATCCAATTTGCCACCCTACACCTGGAAGGACTTACATTTTGTTGGGGAAATGAAGGAAGATGAATGGGATGAAGGTGATCAACTGTAAATAACTACTTAGGATGGATTTGTGATTGTGTTTTATCACAACTTGTGAGGAGTCCACCCAAAAATGTTCCTTCTTTCCCCTCAAAGATGTTGAGATGTTCTGCTCTTTGCAGCTAATCTCTGTTGATTAGAGTTCAGTCAATCGATTGACTAGTCGGGTAAGGCGGCTTGGAATGAACTTCTACAAGTTTCATCGGGAACAATCAACTAGGGCAACAAGTTGACAAGATTATAGAAGTCAAATCGATGAGATTGTCAGTCGATGGTTGAGTCATCAGGTTGACGGTCAAGTTGAGAGTAGTTACATCAGGGGAAGTTGAAGGACAGTTGAGCAATTGACGAAAGGCGATAATCCATTGGATTAGTCGAAGGGATCATCGTTGGGCATATGTGCATAATTGATTGAGATCGGTGGTTGAAGGGAAATCAACTACAATGGGAATTATTCGAAAAGTAATTAGGAATCTCGGGACTCTCGAAATCTTTGCCAATGATCTTGAGCCACCTGTGTTGATTCGGGAAACTATGAATTAGGGTTTCGTGCCTATAAAGACCATCATGTTATGGATGATCACGATCGATAGAGATCAGGTGACACAAGAGTACATTGGTTCTAGGTGTGTACCAAGGTCCATAGTTTTTAATGAAAAATAAAATAATTAGTTTCTAATAAAAACATATATGATTTCAAATCATGATTAGTTTGCTTATTATATACCATGTAAGGGTGAATATATCAAAATGGTATTGAGTGCAACACATATCAACAACAAAATACATAATTAGTGAGGCTGTAGATGACCTTTAGAGTCCAAAAACAATGCTACAAGCTATTGGGCCATTGGCCTACTATAAATCATTGATCAACATGATCACTCATCAAACTCATCACCACTACTAGATGTGGGATCATCAACAGGAGCTACATAAACATCATCTGGCTTAGAGTATGAGGACTCCTAAGGGACATCTACAACCTTAGTAGCAGTAGTAGCATTGCTAGGCCTAGCAGAAACGTGTGTTGCCCAAGCCGCATGATTGGTGCTTGCATGTGCTATGCTTGGTGTTTCGCTTCCTTCAACACCTGATTTGACTAATAAATTTGCATTGGGATCAAACCCCCCAACTCCATAATATCAAAATCAACATCAAACTCTCTTGGTTGGATATCCTCCACCCATTTTGAAGTTGGATCAATATCATCGAACACAATGGGATTTGTATCTGGGCTTTTGTTCAACAATTAGTTGCACCTTAGTTGAAGGTTGTACCGCACAAATACAAGATGATTTAATAATTTTTGTCCCAAATAATTTCTCTTCTTTGTGTGAATCTGTTAAAAAATAGACCAATTACTCACACACTCAGAAGCATTGCAAGTTTGGTGGAGGACTCTAATTGCAAACTTTTGCAATTAAGGACATTGATTGCCAAGTGACTCCCACTAATGTGCTACAAAGATAGACTAAAGTTAGTTCATTGTTCAACAATTTACATTGTGAGTTTGGCAAAAAACAAGTATTTACAATTTTAATTTAAACAATTAAACTTAAAAAAAAATGGAATTGCTTACTTGGTTGATCCACATCTCTTGCAATCTTTGCCAGGTTTTTGCCATAGGTACTTGTGGCCCTAGTCAAAGCACTAATTTGTTGATGTATTTCTCGCTGCTCGGACTCATTGGGGACCATGTGTTCCAAGCACTTGTACAATCCATTTTTGACCTCCCCAATCTGATTTTCTCCTAACCAGGCTTTATAATCATACCTTGGGTTAAGGAAATACCCGTCTATATGTATAGGATGATGGAGTTGATTGTTCCATCTATTATCAATGATCTCTTAAATAGGCCCATGTGTACCTACTCTATCCTTGTAGGTTGCTTGTATATGCTCTTTTTCCTGATCCAGAGCCTCATAGATGTGCCCATGGCCACTTTTCCCCATCCACCAACTGCAATACCTTGACAAGGGGCTTGCCAATTTTCATAAACTCCGATGAATTTTTGCAAAAAGTGTTGTCAAAAACTTTCCTTTTGGTGTCTTTTTTGTCTTGTCTACGAGCCCACCGAGATACATTCCAATCATCATTGGAAAACATTTTTTGCAAGTTTTGTTACTGGGAAGTTAGAGATTGCAACGTGAGGAAGTGATTTGCAAATTTTATGATGGAAATCCTAACAAGTTCCTTGCCCCCAGTGTTTTTCCTCATTAGATTCAATCGCATAAGTGGTTGTAGAATCTAGATGTATTTTGTGATACACTTGCCATGTTCTACAACATTCTTCACCTAATCCACTTTGCCTATGTCCTCAATGAGGTCTATGCAATGCACAACACATGGGATCCAAAATATGGTGCTATATTTGGATCTTATCATATTTCTAGCAAGAACATAATTTGAGGTATTATATATGATGAATTGCACAACATTCTGCTTCCCCACTGTCCTAACTATCTCATCCAAAAGCTCAAATAATAGGTTTGCATCTTTCACCCTATTAGATGCATCAATTGCTTTCAAAAACAGGTTCCTTGAGGGAAAGAGACAAAGAAATTTATCACAGTATGGTTCTTTCCATCAATCCATACATTTGACATGATGGAACAACCTATTTTGGTCCATAACTCTTTTAACTCCTTTAAATATTTATTAATAGACAAAGCTTTTTTTTACAAAAGAGATACCCTCAAGTCATGTATGCTAGGGCCTTTGAAGTTGTTCCCTGTAGCTATAACAGAGTCCCACATTGCTTGGTAATAAGGTGAGTGGGTAGCATTAAAGGGGAGATATGCATCATACCACCATTAGGCAATGTATAGAAAAACAACTTCTTTGCATTGCTTTTCCAATGAGTATCTAAGGTGGGTTGAATTAGACTTGGTTCGGAGGTAGTGGCACTAGTAGAGGTAGAGCTAGGGGGAGGTGCGAAATAACTCTGATTGTTCGTCCTCTTTTTACCTTTAGGTTGATTGTGAGACCCAGGAGGGGGAGGAACATAATGGAAGGGGTCATGGACATTGGTGGAAGGGATAGAGGAAGTGTCTTCCTAAAAACACTAGGACTCACCTAATAATTCAACAATAAATTTCACCCTAGCTTTGGGATTTAAGTTGGAGGGAAAAAACTCTTCTGATTAGCTGTGTCTAAAAACATAGGTAATCAGCGAAGTTAAAAAACATCCTAGGATGGAATTCGTCATCAAATTATAGGCTTACCTAGGTTGTTACATAGACTCAAGGTTTTACTAAGATCATTTACAATATATAACTTGCAGAATGGGATGACCATGACACACGTACTGCTGATACATGATCTGATTCTTGTTGAAAAAGTTGGTACTTCCACTTCCCTATAACCTTGACAATGGTTACAATTTGAGTGCAACAGGTTGGTTTAAGCAAAGTAAGTAGTACTTTTTGTGACAAAGAGGGGAAATAAACCGGTTTAATGACCACCTTGCACAATTCTTTGGTGACGATGCAAGACCTTACCCAACAGCCCCAATAGATGCCAAGCATCGAGCACAATTAGACTTCGAAGAGCCTAAAGCCAAAAAACAAAGGTTAGTGTTTGAAATTGGGTCTTCTTTAAATACAGAAGGATCTCGAGGATATTCTGCAAGTGCAACTGAAACTGATGTTTCTAGCCCAGTGCTTTATTTGCTTCCCACACAACCCAACACTGGTGGTGGTAATCGGCATGTTTTCCTTTGTTGCTTATACTACACCTAATTCCAACCTATCTTGGAGAGCATGGATTGGAGGAAAAGTGACAATAAACAAGTTGGAAATCCATATCCAAATTTTAGTTTAATTTTGGTAT
This sequence comes from Pinus tabuliformis, assembly GCA_031772625.1. NCBI lineage: Eukaryota > Viridiplantae > Streptophyta > Pinopsida > Pinales > Pinaceae > Pinus > Pinus tabuliformis. The sequence continues at coordinate 1,603,377,851 of CM062817.1, read as the reverse complement.
TCCTTTCAATGCTGCCAGCACCCCCATTGGCAGGTGATTATTGATGCCGTTGCCATTTTTGGAATTGATTTTTAATCCCCTGCGGATGAAATTCTTAGGACTAATTTGTTCTCCAAGCTTTGTGAGTGAGTTCTGGTAGTCTGTTGCGAATCTTAGACAGAATTGCTTGCATGATTGTGTCTGATGGGTGGACAGATACAGGTCTGAGTGAGGTTGGGGGTGATGCATCAACTCTTCATGTGTGTACCCATGTTTGTAATAGTAAATTGAATCTCGATGGTGAATTGGGTGCATTGAATATGGACATTGGCACAGATCCATATAAGCCCAGGTTAATGTCCATAGCCCAACTTCAGTTGGCACTATTCTGTTTGCAGTTTTCAAGTCCTTTACATAATGCTACCAGAAACCAAGTAATTTTTCCTTCTTAGAGCAAAACGGTTTTTGATTTACAAGAGATATCAAAATTCCGACAGCTAATTTTGAAATGTGGAAGCGCAGCTCCCTTGCCTGTGGACACATGTTTGGCATGTCTTGTATTAGAAAGTGGCTTCAGCGACAAGAGAACAATATTGGTAAGGTAAGAATGTTCAAGTTTGCAAATTGTTGATTTCCCTTGTGTGATGTTTGATGTAGGTAAGAATGTTAAAGTTCTTGAAGAAGATAATCAAATTTGTATTATTGCTTTTATGAGTAAATCTTGAAGATTTTAATTTTGCATTTCTGCAAAAATGTGTAGTGTCCGCAATGCAATGACAAGGCTGAGCTGAGGGACATCAGAATTCTTTACGTTCCAGTTATAGCTGTCACTGGTCTAGAATAATGACACTCATTTTTTTTTTTGTTATAACACCTACAGTTTTCTATCATCCTTGGAGCTTCATTCTGCATACATCAATCAATAGGTGATAGATTTATTATGACTAAAAACATCGAAAACAGTTTCAAGTGATATTAGTAGCCCTTTTAACAAGAAAACACTGGACCAGTTTTACCCACTGCTATGATTATCAAGGAATAATTTCCAGGATTGCAGAAGTCAGTTGAAGAGAGCCTTTTTTCATGTATCTGAAATGGCACTGCCTCCATGGATTCTGTAAATATATGTTTGGCAAAGACTAATGGTTCAAACTCTGAAGATGATACACAAAAAAAAACTTGCACAATGTTAAAAATGTTATTGCAAGCTCTTTTAATTTCTTCGATGCAACTGAACCTTATTTGTTTCTGAATTTTGGATTCAGCGACATAATTTTTGTTTCTCAATGCGGTGTTGTGAATCAGAAGTGATAGTTTGGATGGGAAATTGTTATTAGTACCATAGTTATCCAACCTCTGCAGATTCTAACTGAATTGTTGTGGAGATTAGCCAAGGCCTCAATAATAATAGTTGGCTGTTTTTTTCAGGCTTTCTTGACTCTCTGTTATGCAGTTGAATCATAATTTTGTTTAGCACAACAATGTTTGTTTACTGGTCATGCATTTCCATTAATAGTTGGCTGTTTGTTGCACGCCCTTGAATCTCTGTTATTCAGCTGAACCATATTTGACTCTAAATTTTGTTTAGCACAATAATGTTTTTTTAGTAGGTGTAGTTGTACACTTACAATCAGAAGGCACAGTTTGCTTGGGAGATTGTCGTTAGTATCATGGTTAGACCGCCTTTCTGATATCCTAAGTTTTTGAGGAGATTGACCAAGTCCCAAGTGCTTGTTACTTCATTTCATTACTCTTATAACCTATGTGGGCTTAAATGACTAATTATGATCTATACAGTGTTAGATATTTAGTAATTTAAGTAGGATTAAAAGTATAAGAAAAAATATATAATAACAAGAATATATTTTTAAGGTCAAAACATAGCCAGACATCAAATTCATATATGAGACTCCTTGTTTTGGTTAGGATTAGTTATAACAAATATTCTTACGAGTAATATTGATGTACATATGTCATTTTTTTACATGTTCTAGGTAATCGAATATCCGGTTGTCCAAACCCAGTTGTATTGTTATGACAATGTCATGTGAAATCAATCTCTAATGGAGGACATTTAAAAACGTTATGCTACTACTCAAGAGTCCTGATTGCAATCATTCTCCAAATTATTATGGCATAATTGAAGGTCTAATGCCTTTAGTTTCATTCACCTGATCTATATCTTTTTGACTAGATAGATTATTGCTGTGTTGAGTTGTATCTTGTTTTTGTTTTTTAAGGTTTTTGAAATGTTTTGTCATATGCATGTGAACGTTATTTTTATCTCTTTATCAGGATTTTCAATATTGTGAATATAGTTTGCCACTTTTTGAAGTTATTTCTATTGAACATTTAGGCTCATATACTTAAGAATTTGATTTTTTTTTATTGACATCAGTTTTTGCTTCTTAATTCGATGGAAATTTATTTGGGGTATCATGACGAGACCTTATTAGTTTGTAATTAGTTAAATTTTTGAGAACACATAATGTCCCATGAATAGTTTCTTTTAATGATAACAAATGCACCCTGAGACTTTATATTCATTCTTTTGGAGCACATAATGCCTAATGAATCATCGCTTTTAATGATAACAAATCCACTTTTTCGATTGAGAAAAACCACTACGAGTATAGCACCCTAGCTATACATGTTGGCTAGAGTTAAGCTTATACTAAAAAGGTACTATGCCTATGCCTATCCTAAGTAAGGCTTTCCACATATTAATTCTTTGAATCTCCCATGGCCACCATTTGTTGGAAGTGAGTCTTCTTGGTCCCATTCAGTGTTTTCTTGTTATAGAGAATGTCCTTGAAGCATTAAAACCTCTCAAATTAGATAAAATCATTAAGTCCCAGTTGCCACAAAATTTAGTAGGACTTGTAAGGGGACTCATGAGACAAGGGTCAAGCCCTGTAGCAATAATGAGGAAGATTGCCACTATTACCTCAATGATATTCCTACTATTTTTTAGTGGAATTTCATGACAAGGTAGGTTTCCTAGTATTCACCTATAAGGATATTCTAAGTTCTAGGATTCAAGCTGATGAAGATATAAGCTAGGTGAAGACACTCTATGATGGACAAAAAGCTCAATTCTGCTTGATAAGGAGTAGTGTATCATGCACCTTGACTAGATAAAGATGTATGATCTAGGGTTTTTTGATATGCAACAACAAAGGATTACCAAGACATAAAAGTTAAAGAAAGGGTTTGCTAGAAGATTAAGTCAACAAAACAATAGAGCAAACCCTCAGACTAATCCTTAAGTTGAAGCAATGCTAGAGTTTGGGTTTCCAAGCCACAAGTTTATCTAGAGCAGGATGGTTCGACCCTCCTATGGGAATATTTACCATTAATAAGACTAGATTTTGCTTTTAAAAGGAGTAAGGATATAAATCATAGGTTTTTCTTCCACAAACACTCATCCACAATGCCCTAGATTAGGCCAACCCTAGGAAAAAAACCCTAGCCGCTTGCCTTAAAAGGCTTAGGAAAAGTAAACCTAAGAGAAATATTTAAATTTTGAAGGGTTTTGATCAACAAAAAATTCACAATGCCTAATCCAACTTGGGTGATGGATTTTTATGGAAGTTTTTAGAGATAAGTGACAAATGATTGGAGTAAGGGGGGAACTCTTCTTTCAACTTTGTAAAACCCTAACTATCTTTTTTGAGGGGATAAATTAAATCGAAGATGCACACTAGGGGTTCTCCTATGGAATTCAAGGAAGAAGTACTTTAACATGCAAAAATTAACCAAGATTTTCCACAAATAATTTGCATTTAGGCATGCATCATAGAAAATCCCTAGCAATAATTCAATTACATATAAAACAATGAAAAATATGCAATACATTTACAATTCCATGAAAAGACCACCTTTCAATCCCAAAAGGAGATCTCCACTACATAAGCCAATCTCCAATAGCAAAAGTTCCATAAAAATCACATCTCCACATGTAGCGAATTCGATAGAGGCTAATCACGCCTTAGAAGAGGGGCCAAAACTCAAGTGTGATGATGAAAAATGACAAGTGAGAGATCCTCTATATATATGAGGTCTATGCCTTACTTTCACAACATGAAGTTAACCTCCAAGCCTTACAAGAAGTTAAATTTTGAGTGTTCATCAAGATAAGGGGTTACAAACCAACACCGTAGCTTAAAATAATAAAAGTATGCCATAAAATCGCACACATGTGGGTCGATATCCACCACAAGCATGATGCCATGCCCTTTTTAGGCAATAAATTCCGTGTAAGTGCATGGATGGGTTAGTGGGATGTTCTATCATCATAATCAACTCTAATACTTGAGGGGAATCCCTCAAGAAGTGCCTCAAAAATGCTTGTTGTGGGTTCCCTACGTGACTTCTTGAAGCAAACAAGGGTGATGTGGCATCAACTCTCTCTAGCATTGCGGCCCCAAGTGCTAGTATAAACCCTCCTTTGTCATCCTTGAGATGGCCATTGTCATCTGGAACTTTAGATGAAGTCATGCCCACCAAATAGTTTCAAGGCCAACTTGGGGATATGTTGGGTCTGCTAGGTACATCATCAAGAATCCCCAACACCAAGCAAGAGGAGCTTAACACTTCAACATTTGGGGTTGCTACGAGGTTTCAATGATCTGTTGGAATCATTAAAGCATCCAATGCTTTGCTCTAAAGGGGAAACAATGCATTTGCAAGGTCATCACCGCTCTATGGAAATGTAAAATGAGTTGGGTATGGTGTGTAGTGGAGACATGAAGTGCGCCCTCAAGGCCTCTGCTGCTATGTGAAGGACCACCTGGGAAAAACATCTCAAAATCAAGTAAAAGTTACAAGTCATTAGGGACAATGATCATAGATGCATCATAATGTAACATACTTAATTATTAAGAACATAATAATACTTCAAATTGGAATCACTGTCAAACATGCAACTAGACCAAGTCTTGTAAAAGTGTCCCCTACGTGTGTTAGGGGTGGATATATGGGAAACCTTATTAGGTGCTTTCAAGCCCTAACAAAAGGGGACATGTCCTAGGTCAACCCTTCAATCTATAAGTGTTTGTGGTAATGTGGCAATGGAGAGGAAAAACTTCATGGCAAGGTGCCATGGTCATGGGACCAGTTGATGGAAGTCCATCATCCTGAGTGTATTGATGTATGGAGGGAGAAATCATGGAGGCATGAGTTATCCCTTTCATCGAATTGCCTTTTCGACCCCTCTGGTGCACCTTTTACTTCTTTTTGATAATGTTTTGATAGGGAGCATAACTTAGGTGTCCAAGGTTTCTTTTAATGATATGACATTTATTTACCCCTTAATGATGACTCATCTTCTTTCTCATCAGGGTTGGGATATGCAAGGATTCTTCTATTATCTGATGGAGCATCATATGATAAGGAATCAGGTGACGATGATAAGGAATCAGGTGACGACTAATGAGGTGGGTAGAGTTCATGCTATGCCTTTTCCCATGTGCTAAATAATATTTGGGCCATCTTTTGCGTTTTAACTTTTCTTTTCTTTACTTGTGGCCATCTTATACTTTTACCTTTCTTTTAGCTACATCAACCTCCAAGGAAAAGTTTCCGGTCTAGACTTAAGGATTAGGATATGAGTGTGCCAATCCCATTGAATTAGTGACAACAAACTCGAACAACGGATATGAAATTAGGGGAATGGTGGAAAGTGGTAGAATGGAAAAGTTATGGACATGCTACTTCAATCCATATTTCGCAAGTAGTTCCCCTCCTATAACCGTAAGTCCTCAAAGGAGGTCCCACTGGACTAGGGTTAAAAACTAACTGCTTGGTAAGGTGAGAACATGTTTATAGTCAATATTGGCCAATCATCCATATGACCCCTTAGTTCATATTAGAATGCCCAAAACATTAAGTCAAAGCACATGATTGTAAAAATGTTAAAGCACTTGTTGAATGGCGACCCACTTTCCTTTAAGAGGAGTGTTGGATGGTGAGAGGCATCCAACGAGTGCGAATGGTCCAAAAATATGGCATATCATTATATATTGGGCAATGTAGTGTCATTGGTTGGTTGACTGTCCAAAGGAGGATAAATTTTTTTCAATGGGGTCACTAACTGTTTGGTGGGTAACATCTGGCTCCAAGTTAGGGACATATTCTCATCATAGAGTGCATGATCCATATGCTTGCTCAGGGAGTTCATGAGAACCCCAAAAATCCGTGGGCTCGCAAACTTGTTACCTGCACACTCAAATCAACTTGTTTGACAACATGTGAATGGGGTGCTAATTATCGCCCTTGCGATGATATGATATGAAATAAACATTGGAAATAAAAATTAGCTAACACATTAGCATGAATAATGAGTAAGTAGGATGCACACGCAATAATGCAAACACACAAATGCAATGAAGCTCTCTAAATATAAATGAGTTAGGTTCCATCAAACAAGGAAGGTGTTTTCCTCTCACAGGGGAGGGCAACAATTCACTTTCAACTTTTATAATGTAGACATACTCTACACCTACTTTTCCATGGACCCTAAAAGGATATGGGTTGTTGTCAAAAAGGATTGAACTGCCAACCTTAAAATCATTTTCTTGCCTTTGAACCCCATTGTTTCTTTCTGATGTTTTGGGATGTCTATTTCTTAGTATTTTTTGCAGGGGTTATTTTGATTTGATAGAGATTCCCTAATGATGGCTCAACTTGTTTGGGTCTTTCAAGAAACTTTGGCTTAATGTGTTTTTTCTCGAAATGTAGGTCTTTGGGGTGTGTATTAGTCTTGGCCTTACTAGGATGTTTGGGGAAAAGGAAGGCTCTATATCTTCCACATGCTCAGGGATGTGTAGTTCTCTATGCAAAATGAATGGTTTCCCATCCACAATGGGTATGGTAGCATGTGATAAATCCATCTATAATTTACCACCTATACATGCACACCATTCCCTAGACAAGAGCATACCCCAAGCATGTGGCACATCAATGACGAAAATATCCATTATCCTTATTAGCAGCCAATACCACATTTAACATCCTTCATTAGGCCATACACAGGGATAGACTTTTTAGTCAAAGCCACACACATTCCTATATGGTCTAGTGATACGCATTTCCAACTGATTCATGACTCTTAAAGGAATTACATTCGCTGAGGCACTAGAGTGAAGCATACAATTATTTAAGACATGATTATTTACCATTAGAGATAATAGGAAATGTGCATGCCCCCCATTTCTTCGACTATTGTACATATTTTGAAGGTTCACAAGAGGGTCTTTAGACTCATTTTCAAGGTTAAATGCCTTTATAACTTTCCCTCTTTGTGGTTCAAGTTTATTCAACTCTAAAAAAGGCACTTGCACATTCATCTTTTCTAAAACACTTCTTAATTCAACATCCAGGGACATGTTAAGATTAGGTGCTTTAGTTTTTTCAATGTTCTTATGAGGTGGGGTTGCTCAACACTCTTTTGAGGGATACTGTTATTATTTCTAGTACTTGCTTGAGGGTGGTTTTGTTCATTATTCCTCCTAGAGTATTGCAACCCTTTGAACCTTCCTCCATGTTGCGGGTGAGAACACCCTAGCATCTTGGGTTGAGAACCCCAACGGAGTGGAGGGAAAACCACAACAAGAAATGCTTAGGCAATCAACCTAAATGCTTATTCTACTGGACTGTGTAAGAGTGTCCTTACCCGAAAGTCCTACGTTTGAGTAGATCCCGCATGGTGCAAACCCTCAACTTCTTTTGATGTTTTCGAAACTTAAAAATTATTCAAATAAAACATATCCAACAGTAGAAACATAAAGCATGTTCATGATATCAACTTAGAATCATATAAATGAATGAACAATTACACATCAATGTAAGATTCATAAACGAATTACAATATAAATAGATGCATAAACACATTTAATATCAGAAACAAAACATCATTCCTTTATTGAAGTTATCTACAAGTAAAGTGGAGAAATATGACCTAAGTCTTTCTCCGGCTCCAAGTGGAACCGTCCTCCGGATCCATCCTTTCCTGGCCTCAACAATCTTCCTCCATCACCAATACAAGGATATCTCAAAAAAGATAAAGGATATCTTCAACAAGGAAACAAGGGTTTTCTGAAGCTTTGGGGAGTGCAGGGGGCACATGTATTTCGTCAAACTCGATCAGGGATAATCTCACTATAGTATCAATATCTCATATCTTCTCCCTTAAGGCCTTCCCATGGAGGTTTATTTATACTTCTCCAAATTAGTTTTTACAGTTGGGAAACAGTTGGGCCACGGGCAATAGGAGGTGAGTAACAGGGAAAACCCGTGAACTCCGCCCGAAATTAAGGAATTTTTTTATTTAAGTGTTTTAACATATGTATGTGGGTTGGGTATATGCTGACTCGCGTGTACACGCTTTTATCACAGGGAAAAGTAGCGTATAGGGAATAAAACACTGTTTTTTAAATTTTGGACCAAGTTTGGAAGGAAGGGTTTCCCTAGGCCATAATCAGAGCATCAGATCTACCAAGAGTGGTAAATGGTGCTATAATAGATGCCCCCTAATATATGAGGTCAGAAGGGGTACATGATGGCCAAAATGTATTAAGTGTATAGAAGGAATCATGCCGAGACCGAGGAGGAGTTCACCAGAATTCAGCTTGCCAAGCCAGCGAAAGAGATCAGAAAGAAACTGTTGTCTGAGGTGGGCATACCCATGCTCAGAAATAGTAAAGCATGTCCACATGTCAAGTACAAAAGCAGATCCAATATGCATACAAGTATAAAGGAACTGAAAATACATAATGGATCATCTGATCATAATCAAGAAAGTACATGTCTGAATATCACACATAAAGAGCTGATCAATGATGCTGAAGTATGAAGCTGATCACTGAAGTCAAGAAACTGATCCAAATAGTACCAAGTGAACATGATGGAATAAATGGTACTACACTACAACTCGAGTGCCAACATATAAGATATCGCTATAATGAACTGCAATATATAAGGTGGATGGTGTCAACTAGCAGAAACAAGAGCAACTGACAAGTGAACCAAGACATGCTGATGCAAACCCGAGGTCTTCACCGACCGTCATGGTACATTTCTACATAATGGGAATAAATGATCTGAAGTCGACCATGTGAGAAATCGTTTGATTACCAGTCATTGATGTATACCGTTAACAAACACGAGGCTACTCACCAATAATGATGATGAGAGTCAAGGTACCTAGTACAATCTAACAAGTGTGAATAAATGAGTTGTAGTCGAACACTTGGAAGAATCTATCAATCAGGAGACAATCTTAAACTGACACGAGCAAAGGACCAATATAGCTGATGTAATAACAAACATGAAGCTGACAACTAGGGATGGCCGACCGAAAAATAGGTCAAGATACACCGTAGAGAGGCTGACTCAGGTTTACTTCTCTTGAACAAAAGTACGACTCAATTGCGACTACATGGAAACATAGGCATAAGCAAACTCTCCATATGATTGGAAGAGGTAACCAATCGGAGGAGTACTGACTCAATAACAAGGTTAAGGCTCTCCTAAGTGAAACTAAAGCCCATCCCAATGGAGGAAAATACTTACTTTTGAGTGCTTTGTTCAAGGTCGACACAATTGATTCTAGCTACCATCAAATATGGAAATAATGTCCTGTTCCCTCTCTTTTTGGAATATATATATTTTTTTGTCTTTTTCTTTTATATGAAGCTTGAAAAAGAATAAAAGAATGCTATAGTACAGTGGAAAGAACGAGTGTCAAAAAAACAGATGCTCTAGTTTCTGGGAGGGGAACTTTCCTATGCTCAATTCAAGGTGGCGAAACTGGTCAAGGACACTGAAAGGAATGTTCTTTCCATGGGTAAAATGGTGTGTCAAGTTGCAGAGGCTAAGTGATTGCAAGGTTGATTTTGCAGAAGACATGGTCGAAAAGTGGCTTAAACACGAGTTCAAGTGAAGCCGGCTCAAGGACAAAAGGTGCAAATAGTCAATATGCAATGCAGTAGTACAACTCAACAAAAAAGAGTCTCTAGGGTATAAGGCCAAAAAACAGCGCAGAAGAACGAGAATGAGTCTTCAACGCACAAGTCACGGCAAGACTAAAGAATACTCTCGAGCCTACTCAATATAGTAGCATGGGCAACAAATGTCAACGATGATCTAACTAAGATGCCCATGTAAAGGTTGGCTCTACCATTGCGTCATTATTTTAAAGTCGGCAAATGAAAATGGTTTGTGAACCAAGAAACGATGGGGTCGACCTTATGGCAAACATATCGCAGTATGGAGGCTAGTATGTAAAATGCAGCGGAAAGTGGTATTCCTTAACCTATATGCCAGTAGAAAACGATACCTGCCATGACGAGTTTGTGGTCACGGGACCAAAATGATTTCTCGAAGAAGTCTCCAAAATTTCCTGTAAAGACAACCCATTCCCGACACTCCAAGCCAAAAGGTCAAAAAGTCCATAAGATAAAAATCAACTTTTGAAAAAATAATTTTCATTTTGCAACCTATATAAGGACTTTTGGACTCACATTTTTGTCATTTGTGTTTTGAGCAAGGAGCTGTGGAGACAAACTCAAACAAACTTCCTCCGTCTAATCCAACCGTTCAAATCGCTCCAAAACTTCCAGGTAACCCTTTTATCATGCTTTTAATCATTTGTGATACTTTTTAGATGTTTTTTTCATAATTTGATCGTAGGAAAATATGTTAAAAATTTCAACTCTGCGTACACACGGGTTGAATACAGGTAACCCATGTATACGAGGGCCCTACATGCGACTGTGTAAAAAGGGAACCCGCGTGTGCATGAGTAAAAAATTTAAAACATAAATCTAATGATTTGAAACATATTTTTTGGGCAGGATGACAATCACCTGGTGAGAAAGGGAGCATAGTGCCATTGATAACCAAGTAATGGAGGATCAAAATGCCTTAGATGCTTTGAGAGGTTGTGGCTTGCTAAAATTATTTAAAATGCAAAACATGAAGGCAAATATATGATTACTTGAGTTGATTCGTTATTGGAATGCAGAGGATGATGCATTCATGATTGATCAGATGCCCTTAAGGATCGAGATAGAAGATATTTACTTCATTACCGGTCTTTCTCGAAGGGGAGAGATAGTGCATTCTACTGGCAGGATGAGAGGTAGTCTCAATGTAGAAGACTATGTCCACATATACTGTCTTGGTCATCCTGAAAAGATTGGAAGTCAGATTCCAATCAAGCACATAGAGAGTTTATCCTTGAAGATCCTATTGTTGACCATCGCCAGGGTAAATGGTTCTGTTGCTTTACATCAGGCCTCACGTGTATATATGAGCCTAGCAGTGGAATGCTTCACTAATGTGTTTGATTGGTGTACACCTCTACTGACCAACATGAAGAACTACCTTACTTCCATTTAGAAGGGTCAAACAAAGAATTTTGGATACGACACAATCTTATGCTCATTCTTCTTTGAGAAAGTACTTGGGCTTCGACCCAAGGTATTATCGACTATCAATGGCCAGAGGGATCCGCGGATGGGAAGATGAGCTGACTTGATGAAACGCCTAGGGGGTGGTGATGTCCCCAGGACGACTTTTGATCACGAGTTTTTCGCGTGGTGGGATTAACAGGTCATCATAGTCGACAACTACCCTTATGCCGGAATGGATTTCCGAGGAGATCCAAATTTAGTATTACCACCAGATGCAACATGGGGCGACATAGGTAACATTTTTTATTTTTTTTTGAATTTCTTAAGATTTTTTTGGATTTTTAATATAAATGAACTTGAAAATATTTTTATGAGACAAGACACTTACAAAATATATGATCATGTTTCAGATGTGGGGCCAGTGAGACCTAATGGATTTCCCTGACATAGGCGTCGTGGAAGAGATGTCGAAGGGGTTGTAGCTGAGATGGAAAGAGATCTCCATGCAGTTCAGAGGAACTTTGTGAGACTGGCTCACCAAGTACCCATGATAGTTATAGAGGACTTACTCGAGGGGATGCAGTGTAGTGTTGTAGGAGTACCACGGGATTGGGTGCAACTATTTCGGCGTGTGGCCAATGCCGTTGTTTATTTTCTCGCTGCTATCCTGAGTCAGCTAGATAGATGATCATATTTTTTTATGATTAGACATGATGATGGGCATAAACCCAAATTTTGTAGGGCATTTTGTCCTGATTTTTGTATATTATTTTGGACACAAACACTCTATCTATATACATGCGATTTTATGATGATCATATATATAGATGATACTTCAATTATTTTTTATGTTTTTTAATTTGATGAATGATTTATATGCCAGTCCAATGCTTGATTAGCAATAGAATCAACTAAGGAATTTTCTGATCATGGAATGTGAACATATGTGATATAAATAAATGATCATTGCAACAATCGTACTCTTAGAAATTGGCGATACAAATAAGGATCTCGTACCCGATAAACGTTATTCAGCTGAGATACCACCAATTGTGAGTCTAAATAAACCACTAACGAATCAATATCAAGAGATATCGCTTCAGATAGCAAATTAATAATGACAGTATATTCGGCAATATTATTTGAAGCAAGACCGATACATACTCCTCTCGAAACCATCAACTGGCCATATGGATAATAAATCACCCAAGCCGCGAAAGCAAGGTTCCGGGTATGCCTACTCGCACCATCGGCGAATCCTAAATATATTGAATCGTCCATCAATACCTGCCAAAGAAGATAAAAAATATCGACATCACTAAAACCGATAGATAGATATGTACAAACATACAATATATATAAACAAGTAAGTGCTCGGACGAAGCCTAAGAAAAGTACTTCTTAAGGTAGAGCCCATTTTTGGGCTCCGCCAACTTCTTTTTCCCATGGAAAAATGGTAATTTTATTCATATTGAGTAAAATTACATGTTGTAGATGCTGAAACACCATATGATTTATCAAAACTTGTCCCGCTGGAAACAGGATCTAAAATAATTTACTGTCTATCTATGCTTTCCTACCTTTCTTTTTTTCCACTTTCCGCCAACCGTCATTGTTGGGCATGGCTATTACAATAGACATTTGTGCTTCATTTGTGGCAGCCGAGATTTCTTTTTCAGAATCTGAGCTTTTTGTAGAGTGTGCTCGCTTGCTGCCTCCAATTTCTTGCCCTGGGATGTGTTTCTCACTTTGCTGCTGTGGATTGGTTGTCTTTAGAACTATTGCAGATTCAATATGATTTTCATCATTCTGTGGGTTGTGTGGAATGCTTTTTTCACTGAGTTCTGGATTATTTCCTGGATATTCTGCTTCTTGAAATATGTTGGTAGTTTCTGTGTTTTTTTCCTCTTCTATGTCATCTGTCCATGTGGCTGAAAACTGCCATCCTTTCGGCTTTGGTGGCTGTCTTCTTTTCCTGTCTTTTTTGTTTTGTGGGCATGCACTTTGTAGATGACCAGTTTGACGACATATGTGGCATCTGAAGGCAGTGTTTTCATAATCAAGTGGTTGGGCCCATTGCTTTTCGTTGTGGAGTAAGAGGATGTGGCTTGGTAATCCTTGACTGAGATCAACCTCCACACAGATCCTGGCAAATGTATAGATATCCTTGGAAAGGCGCTCATTGTCTACTTTTAAGAATTTCCCCAAAGCGTTGCCAATGCCTTCTAATACTTTGAAGTGCCAAAAGTGCAGAGGTAGGTTATATAACTTTACCCACACGGGAATTTTGGAAACCACCATGGTGTTTGAGTCAAATTCCGGAAACCAAGATGTCATAAAAAGGCCAACATTACCCCAAAACCATGGTCCCTCATTCGATGCATATTCCTTGTCATTTATTGTGTCGAATTTGACAATAAAAAAACCCTTTGAACAAAGGTGGATATCGCAGTTTTATGTCCATGCGGAGTAAATCCATTGACGAAGGGCTTCCAGTTTGGGCCAAAAACCATTAAACCTACATATCACTGCTTTAGATAAATAATCAACATGTATTTCATTTACCTCAGGTATAGCAATTGTTAATGCAGGGTTCTGAGTTGTCTGCTCGACAATGTAGGCACCAGGGGTTGTAGCTTGCTATTCTGTTTGCGCTTGAGATTCCATCCTCCCTTTTACTGCATCTTTGAAGGAAACAGGTCGTTTTGAGCTTGTGCTGGGACAGCCTCCGTAGATTCTTGTGCTAAGGCAAATGGTTGAGTCGTTGCCTATGTCGTATTCTTTTAGTTTGCGCTCGTCCTGCAATAATTTTCATGTGTAGATCAGGAGTTGTTTGCAGGGTGGAATTCCTATCCTTTCTTGTATCCTCTGTTTAAGTGTTTTTATCTCCTTCCATCTCCCTATCTTGATGCATACTGTGTTCCCTTCCATAGATCTGATAAAGAGGGTACTTTGTTTACCTTTGAGCATTTCAGGAGCAGATGCTTCAAGATCCAATGTTGGGGTGTTTGTCTGTTCCTGCACAATCGTCGGAACTCTTTGTTGCCAAATCTAATCTACGATCTGGGGCTGTGATCCAGGGCGGAGGGGAGACTTTATGTGAGCAGGCCTCCAGATCTGGGCTTGGTGTGGGTTGTTCTGTTTGTTGAGCGCCAGATCTATTTGATCAGTGGCAGATCTGAGGTTAATACACCCTTCCATGTTGAGGGAGATCGATCCGGATCCATGCATGGCAGAAATTCCTCGTTGAGAGGAGTGAAACCATTTCGGAGCCCATGCGGTTTTAGGAAGCACTTGATCTAGGGTATGGTATCGGATCCCCCAGAAATTGTTCAGCTCCGACGCCCTGAAGTCACTCACATAACAGTCTCTGAATTAAGGGCTACATCAGTCTGCTTTGCACCATCGATTGTGTGGTCATCCTTAGATGCGATCTGGTTGTGTGCAACTCCCGATCCAGATCCGGGCGTGTCCTCCAGTGTGGGCGGGGTAGTCTGGGACCGGAACCAGTAGGGTGGGGAGACTAAATCCTCTCCAGATCTAATGGCGAGACAGGCTGCAGGATAGAAGATGGGCTCTAGTGGTTATTTTAGCAAATTTGGTGTGAAGGCGTTCCGGCTGAGCACTGCAGCGGCTGTGTTTGCCAACGGCATTGTTCCCTCTTCAACGATCTCGGAAACACTTCTCTGCCTGCCAGATTCGAAATGCCATATAAGTACAGTGTTGCCTGAGACAGGATTATGAATAAGGGGCATGGAAGGCAAGACTGCCAAATCAAGCACCATGCATTCCAGATCCAGCATTCTGAGTGCCGAAAATACCTTGATCTTGGCGCTGATACAGTGCAAAAATGATGGTTACAGAAACCCTTACCATCTCTTTCTACTGCGCACCATTTTCCGCACGCCCTTTGCTTGTCAGGCCGCTCAGGCGGCCGTCTCTACATCTCATCGCCATCTCTTGGGATGTTGTTCCGCATTCTGCCTACCCCATAGGGTTGTTTGTGCTCAAGGGTATGGATAGACTTGTAGATCACCGGAGGATTCGGGCCATGGGCCGCTCTGCAGGGGGCTCAAGCGTCATGCCACCATTGAAGCTGCTTCTGCTCGATGGATCCCTTTCCTTGTGACCTGAGATCAGGCCTGTTGACGCACAGGTGATCCTCGGTGCTGCCATCGTAATGTTTCCTCCCGTATTAGAGCTTCTCCCAAATAAACCAGTATTAATCCATTGTTATTTTGAAAGTCTATATCAAAGAGATATCATACTCCGCCAACTTGTTTCCTTCAAAGTCAATTAATTCATAAGCTCCCTTTTTCAAAACTCGCTTGACTATAAAGGGACCGTACCACATAGGCTTAAACTTCCCTTCCCCTAAGGCGTCTTTGTCTTGGTCGTAGACCAGGGCAAGGTCACCTTCAAAAAAATTTCTAGGACGGACAACGTTATCGTATTGAGTTTTTACCTTTTTTTATGGGCTTTGTTTATTGTAGTGGCATCTCGACGCTGCTCATCAAGATGCTCCAAATGAACAAGGTGCTCCTCGAGACTAGAAGTCTTTGGAAGAAGTTCAATAGTTAGTTTAAGGGAAGGAATTTCACATTCAATAGAAAAGATAGATTCCAACCTGTAAACCAGTTGAAAAGGAGTAAAGCCAGTGGCAGTCTTAACTCGCGTTCAGTATTCCCAAAGTGTCGGATACAACATGATCTGCCAATTGGATCTAGCTTTGTTAATCATCCTTTACAGGATGATTTTAAGGGATTTGTTCACGGCTTCAACCTGCCCATTGGCCTGAGGATAATACAGAGATGAATGCTTCTATTAAAACCCAACTTGAGATCCAATTCAAATATCAGTGGATTTTGGAAATCACTGCCATGATCAGTGACAATCTCTCGAGGGATACCAAACCGGGAAATAACTTGATTGAAGAAAAACAAGGCCGATGTTTGACTGTCATTCTTAAAAGTAGGCATGGCCTCAACCCACTTCGTAAAGTAGTCTACGACCACTATGATGTACTTGTGATTTCCTGCCAAAGGCGGATTACAAGTAGTAAAATCGATGCCCCACTTTGTGAAAGGATCGACAGTGATAACAAGGAAAAGCGGAGCTGGATGCGCGCACATTTTCCAAGTAAAGACCTGACAAGGATGACATCTTTTGACCGCTTCAATACAATCTTTGAAGATCGAAAGCCAAAAGTAGTCTGCTTGTAAAATGTTTTGGGTTGTGGCAAGCCGAGATAGATAATCGCCACAAGCTCCACTGTGGCAATCATTAAGAACCGACTCGACTTCTTCCAAGGTTAAACAACGCATAAGGATTGAATCAATATCGCGACGATATAATGTGTCCCCTATAATAATGTAATTCTTAGTGTGGTGACGCAACTTTCTATGCTCATCTTTGGAAAAGGCGGGCAAGAACTTCGAAGTCTGGAGATATATAATGATATCCCCATACCAAGGATCTTGTAAAGAAATAAGAAATAAGTGTTCATCAGGAAAACTTTCCTTGTGAATAATTTCTTCGTCACAAGGCAGCTCTGATATCAACTTTGCAAATACTAAAGATTTCTTAGATTTAGCCAACATGAATTCAAGATCGAATTCTTGCAAAATGACAATCCATCTATTATATTTGCCCCCAATCACTCACCTACTGAGAACAAACTGAAATGGATTGACGGTTGCTAAGACGAACATTTTTTAAAGCAGAATGTAATGCCGAAGCCGCTGGACAGCATGGATAGTTGCCAAAGCTAATTTCTCGATGGGAGAATAGCATAGTTCAGGACCTACCAAGCCTTGACTTAGATAGTAGATTACATGCTCACATAAGGCATCATCTTCCTGAACCAGAACCATACCAATGGTTGATTCTGCTGCAGTGAGATACAAGAGGAAATCTATGCTATAATCAGGTGGACTCAACAATGGAGCAGAGGTTAATGCTTTTTTCAAAGCATCAAAAGATCGTTGCATGAAATCATCCCATAAAACGAGACCCCTTTCTTAAGCAAACACATAAATCCTTTTGTGATCTCGGCATAATTGGCTATAAATCTCCTCAAGAAATTTGCTTTTCCTTGGAGACTTTGAAGTTGACGTATGGAAGACGGGGGAGGAAACTGAAGTATTGCCTCAACCTTGAAGGGATCAACACAAATCCCCTCTGATGACACAATGAATCCTAACAACCGTCTGGATGTGACTGCGAAAATGCACTTATTCAGATTCAACTGGATTTTATAAAAACGACACCGCTCAAAAATCAACCGAAGGTGCTTAGGATGATCAATTCTCTTTCGAGAATGAATAGCGAAATCATCCAGATATGCTTCGATAACGTGCTTGATGTTGTGAAAAGCATAAGACATGGCCCACTAAAAAGTGGCTCCCGCATTTTTTAGGCCAAAAGGCATATTTTTGTACGCAAACATACCCCAAGGAAAAATAAAGGTTATCTTGTGCTGATCTTTTGGACGGATAGTAATTTGATTGTAACCAGAGAATCCATCCATGAACAAAAAAATTTCATTACTCACACATTCATTAATAATTTGATCATTAAAGGGTGTGGGATAATTGTCTTTCGGACAAGCCTTATTTAGGTCCCTAAAGTCAATACATACTTGAATCGTTCCTTTATTTTGTCTATGAGGACTAGATTAGAGACCCACTCAATTAGAGGAACAGGGTATATGAAACCCGCCTTTAGCAGCTTTTCAACTTTAGCTTTGATAGCTGTTGCTTTTCTAGGATTAACCGGTCGATGTTTTTGACGAATAGGTTTAGCATTTTCGTATGTCTTGATCTCATGCTGGACAATAGATGGATCTAATCTAGGCATTTCTTCGTAAGACCAAGCGAACACATCAAGAAACTCTTTGAAGAGATCGATATAAGTTTGAATTTCTTCAGGGGAACAGTCAACTCCAATGAAGACATTTTCGATTATGTTAGGATTCCTAGAGATGTTCACTAGTACAGTTTGTGAGATAACAGACATGTTACCTTCGGCAGAAAACTATGCTGGGGCCAAAGGGTTTAAAACTGTATGAACATCACTAGTAGAAGGACTGGACAAACTTGACTCAATTTCTTGCAAATGAGGGAGGAAATATGAATGATGATGTAGATCATCCCATGGTCTATCAACACCCATCATTGCTTCCAGGATTGCTTCCTCAGATGGTAAGACTGTATCTAAGCAATCCTGAGCCGAAGTTGAATCGAGGGTCCAGGCCAGAGCCACATCTCCATCTAACTCCTCTGGTGAGAAAGGAATAGGATGGAAGTCTGTAGAATTAACAATAGACTGATAAGCAATTTCTGCTACAGACATAGGACATGCCATTCCACCTACCTGCCCTCCATCTAATGTGGTGTTAGACGAAGGTAAAGGCCAAGGGTCCGAAAAATAATGAGTTCGAAAGAACTCTCTTCGAGAAGGTCCCTTGGAGGATGAAATAGCATTGATTCTAGCTGAAGGAGCAGGAAGATCAAAAATACCTATTAAAGAAGAGTACATCCCAACTCCTAAATTCTCTATAGGTTGCCTGGGATTGTCCACTAATGGAACAGTAGAATCAGAAGATGTGTGGGAGTCCCCTGAAGAATAGTCCATCTGATCAACTTTTACAATCCTCCCCTCATGAGGAAAACAAAGGATGCGAAATAATGATGAAACTATGGCATCCATCTCATAAATCCAATTCCTGCCTAAGAGGAGGTTGTAATCCAGATTCACATCGACTATTTCTACCTCAATATTTACCACATTTCCCCCAACACAGATGGGAAAGGCTGGAATAATCCTGTGCAGCCTATGAGAATGTCCATCAAATGTCGTCAATAGAGTCGACGAAGGAACAACTTGAGGTGAGCCAGTGGCATTCCAACATGACATGGACATCACACGTGGAAGCTCCCTCATCAACAATGGTTCGAAAGATGTTGGTCTTTCGATACGTAGACTTTATCTAAAAATCCACATGATGGGGGAGTCTCTTTTTGACATTTGACATATCAAAAGTGAGCACGAGAGAATTTTTTGGATCCACTGCTCATATTGCTGAGAGTAATGCACTCCTCTGAGCGGGGCACGACTGGAGTACCTCTAACGCTAACATAGCACAAGGACTCTGAGCCAGATATTCTACAATTGAGTAGTTCTGGGCTGCCCTAGCATTAGGGTTAATGGTCGAGCGCTTTGCGGAGCCTTTCGGCATCCGAGGTATAGACTCAACAGAGGGCCTCTCAATATGGAGCGGCTCTGAGGCATCAGAAGCAGACTTAGCCTTAGATGATTCCAATTCACCGTAATCACGTGATCATGTAGCAACATCGATATGTGAACTCATCATGTAGACATTTGACGAATTATCCCCTTCTTGGTTGCCCCTGCGGGGGTACCAACATTAGAGTTTGCGCCAACAAGTAATTGTTGCCCTTGGGGAAAAGGGTTAGTGAGGATAGCCTGGGAGCTAGAGGACCCTTGCTGCACTAACAAGCACTGAGCGTCTTGGATCTTAGGGTAGAGATGAGTCAAATGATCTCCATTGCATAACTTGCATGGAAATTTTACTTTTTTCTTGGACTCTTTCCTACCCCCTCTGGCATCATTGCCGGGTTTGTTTGCATTGCCCTTCCCATCCTGGCTCTTTTTCCTACCTTGTCCTTTCTTCTTCCCATCGGATTGTTGGTTTCCTTTGGGGTTAGAAGTTTGGATGATGTTTATAGACATTGGTTGGGAAGGTGTAGATACAGACGACGATGCCTGCATAGAAGAAGCAGTTTGTAAAGACAATTGCTGCAATTGATTCAGCAGGTTAGCTGTGTTGGCATCAATTGATCCGACTAGCCCGTCGGCATGGGGACCTGGCTTCAGTTTGGCTATATCCACCTTGGATCTAGGAGCATCAGGTAGAATTTTTTGAAGAACCCTAGACTGAGAATATATAAGTTCCAACTGTTGGGCTCTAAAAATAGCCTGCTCTTCGGTGAAAACACCGGAGAGAGACACGTCCTTAGAGATCTTAGGCTATAACTATTTAAGAAACCATTCAAGAAGGAATTATTGTGGAGTATCAACTTTAATAAGCCTCTTCCTTCTCCTCCATTCCTGGATATGATCTGAAATGTGAGTTGTTTGATCCTATTGGAAATTAGCCAGAAGCTTAGTTCTAGCATCATTTCGGACAGGAAATTGAAAATGGTTCAAAAAGATAGTAGCCAAATTGCCAAAAGAAGTGAAGGTACCCCCTGGCAGTTCTGTGTATCACTTAGCTGCATTTCCAGTTAGGGTACATTAAAATAATCTCAACCTAATTGAATCGTCTATCAGTGAGTTGGACGAACACCATAAGTGGAAAGTGGTTACATGGTCACCCGGATCTTCACCAGTGTTCCCCTCAAATTTTGGTATATGTGAGGGAAGTTTGGTTGGGACTGGAGGCCAAACCGGGTTATACCTAATCAAATTATTAGTCAATTTAGAGAGATATGGCAAGTTTAACGTTGCTATAAAAGGGAGTCGTGGCGGACCCTGAGGATTCCACCCGTTGTGGGGGGAACTCCCAACGTTCTAAGAATGGCCTGGATTTGTGAAGGCACCAAGTTGGCTGAAATAACTCGTAGACACAACTGAACTGTAAGGAGCTCCTTGTGGTCCAGAAAAAATCGGAGTTTGACCAACTCCTGCCAAAAAACCTCTGTAACTAGTAAAGTTTCCCCCTAGAGAAGTGTTAAAAGGAGCAGAGAGCCCTTGGTAAGGGTTCCATGCATTAGCATAGGGAGAAAAGTTCTGGAAAGAACTGACAGAAGAATACGACATATTCCCTTGTTGGCCAAAATAAGATTGATTCCTGGCTCCTAACCCACTAACCACATTGTTTGTCCAACTTTGAAATGGATTATAACTTTTACTTGTCGAGGAAAAAGGCATTGATCCCAAAGTTGGATTGGAATGTGGTATATGGCCACCCCTAAACGGGAAACCTTAAAAAGAAGTTGATCCACTTGCCATGGATGTGGAGGTAGCTGATGGAATACTTAAAGGAACTGAAGGAATCACGCTGGTCGACATTCCAAAAGGGAAAAAGCCAATGCTAGAGGCAACAGCTTGAGAACTTCCACTCGAAGATGGAATGGAAGTAGAACCAAATATAGCAGTGCTAGGAGTAACAGAAGGTATAGAAATGGTTCCTCCTCCTTGTACAAATACTAGAGTTTTCATACTCGTAGCACTTGTCGTGGATGCCATGCTTCCAACAGTGGTCATCGAAGGAAAATATCGATATAAACCTGGGCTCAAAGGCCTATTGGTCGGAGTCCCGACGTATAATAAAACGTTTGGATAATCAGGAGGAAGAGGAGAATTAGGAGCCACAATAGACTCAGAAAGCTCTTCAACCTCAATATTGTCTTCCGACTGGAAGAGGACTCGAGAAATAACTAGAGTGTTCCTCTCTAACTCTCTACTTGTACCAAGTCTATCTTGCGAATCAATAACTCCAACCAGAGGATCAATCTCCGATGCGCCTGCTGCCACTGGTTGAAAACCACTAGCAGGATTTCTCCTATACCTTTGAGGAGAAGGCTCAGGACTCGTAGGTGATAGCCCACGAAGTCTCCTGGACCGACAAGCCGGTCGATCAACCACTTTGAATTATTTTAAAGAGATATACTTAAAGACTCAAAAAATTGTAAAGCTAGGCCAACTAGGAGCAAAGAGCACTCTCTAAAAGTCCCTAAAGATACAAGCAATCAAACAACTTTCAAGTATTTCTGCTTCGGGTGATTAGGATCGGACACCAAAATACGAAGAAGTCAAAATAAAGGGCCTTTCGAAAATAGTCTGCGGTAATTATGCCCCAGGCCTACTAGCGAAGGTATCAGAAGAAGTTACACTGACCTCTAGACAACAGCGTTTGTCGGTGCAAGCACCCAAGCTTCGCAAGGGTACCCTCCAGAAGTACTTCTGAACGTGATGCAACGTCAGCCTCAGGTGCCACGGCATTTCCCTCTGCAACCACCTATGCGATCCCTAGGAAAGGAAACTATGGATACCAACTCGTATCAAAAGCCGGGCAGAACAGTTGTGAGGCGGGATCCAACAAGTAGGAGAGGGGGTATCTCTCTTCCTTGTCTTCACTCTCCCTCATGCTTAACTCCCAGTCATGGAGCTTTCTTGGTTTTTCTAATGATATTTGGTTTCGCTCTTTATTCAACTTCTAAGTTTTGTAATTTGAGCAGCCTTGGAGAGTTAACTTTCCACTCACCTATTCCAAGGCCTTAATGAACCTAAACTTGTTGGTGTTTATTAATGAAAATAATAAAATTTCTAGTTCATTTTATTATATTGCTTGATTTTATATAGATGTTCTTTAAGTCGGGGGGAATTACGAGAGTGAAATTGATGATGTTTTATGACACAAAAGAAACCAATAGAAATCTAACTATATGGATGCAGGTATTTTTTTCAATGAAGAGTGATTTCTACTTGGGTTCTACGGAAACCTATATATAAGCAAAATATTTTTCTTTTCTTTTCTGAAACAATCCACACACACCCAAAATCTAAAAAGACTAAGAATGCTTAAAATGAAAACTAACCTAATGCAAGTCAAAATGATGAGGCAAGATCCTAAATAACACTCACAAGAAAATGTGGTTCTTTATAGAGACAACAAGCCAATTTGAAAATGAAGAGGGCAAAAATTAAAAACAAATCTCTCTCCAAAGAAAGCATAACAAATTGCAAAATATCACAATTTGCTTCTCAACAACAAAACAAAAGAAATCGTAAACCAAAATCTTGGAAAAAGAAAAACAAAAAGCGATGTTTTTGTGTTTTTTTCTTTAAAGGAAACAAAAGAAACTTTTCGAGGTCACAAAAGTACTACTAAAATTTTAAATATCAAGAAATAAGTACAAGGAGTCTTTAAATCTCGCAAGTTATAAAACTCATAAATAAATGAAACTTGAAACAAGAAAGACTACAGACTTGCACAAATTGATCCGAACAACAGCAAAATATTTTGGCAAACCGACCAAATGTCAAGAAAGAAATACTTTCAAACTTGCCAAAAAGACTCTAAAAAAAGCACAAAAAGCAACAAGGCCACCAAACAAGGTAAAATAAAGCAAGAGAACTTGAAATCTGGGCTGGAAACAAAATCAAAATCAATTTCTTGTTCTGGAAAACCAGAACATCCAAGAACTTCAAAGCGAAGCCTTGAACCCAAGACACAAACTACAAACTGGCTTAAGAAGGAATCCTAGGCCAATCAAGACTTTTTAGTGAGAAGGAGATTTTGAAAAAGAAAGCTTGCAGGAAAACTGAGTTCTCGAGACAATAAATGACCATACAACATCATAAATCACCAGGCAATAGACCTAACTGGGCAAAAAGATTTGCAAAAACTATTCAAAAAATTGCATACGCGACTGTGTAAAGACACATAATCATGCACACACGTTTCTAATACAGGAAACTCTCGTATACACGAGTGTGCTTGAAGAGACCTGCGTGTATACACGACTGTAACCTAAGAAAACAACGTATACAAAGTTTAATTAGGAAAAAACAAAAATGAAGGTCTGATCAAGAAGATCAGACTTGATTCCTAGGACACTAATGGATCAAACAACACTGTAAAAGCAACCAATCAAGAAATTGAACCCTAATTGAGAACAAACAACCCAAACCAGGGATAACAAGAATGTTATCCCTAGTGGAGTCGCCATTTCTGTTGCGGGTAAGAAAACCCTAGGGTCTTGGGTTGAGAACCTCAATAGAGCGGAGGGCAAACCACAACAATAAATGCTCAGGCAATCAACCTAAATTCTTATTCTATTGAACTGTGTAAGAGTGTCCTTACCCGAAACTCCTCTGTTTGAGTAGATCCTGTAGGGTGCAAACCCTCAGCTTCTCTTGATGTCTTTGAAACCTGAAAATTATTCAAATGAAACATATACAACAGTAGAAACATAAAGCATGTTCATGATATTAACTTAGAATCATATAAATGAATGAACAATTACGCATCAATGTAAGATTCATAAACGAATTACAATATAAATAGATGCATAAACACATTTAATATTAGAAACAGAACATCATTCCTTATTGAAGTTAGCTACAAGTAAAGTGGAGAAATATGACCCGAGTCCTTCTCCGGCTCCAAGCGGAACCATCCTCCGGATCTGTCATTTCCCGGCCTCAACAATCTTCCTCCATCATCAATACAAGGATATCTCAAAAAAGATGAAGGATATCTCCAACAAGGAAACAAGGGTTTCCTGAAGCTTTGGGGAGTGCAGGAGGCATAGGGATTTCATCGGACCCTACCAGGGATCATCTCACTATAGTATCAATATTTCATATCTTCTCCTTTAAGGCCTTCCCATGGAGGTTTATTTATACTTCTCCAAATTAGTTTTTTCAGTTGGGAAACAATTGGGCCACGGGCAATAGGAGGTGAGTAACAGGGAAAACCTGTGAAATCCGCCCGAAATTAAAGATTTTTTTTTTAAAGTGTTTTAACATATGTACGTGGGTTTGGTATATGTTGACCTGCATGTACACGCTTTTATCACAGGGAAAAGAAGCGTATAGGGAATAAAACATCGTTTTTTAAATTTTGGACCAAGTCTAGAAGGAAGGGTTTCCCTAGGCCATAATCAGAGCATCAGAGATACCAAGAGTGGTAAATGGTGCTATAACACTCCCCCTTCGGCGACCATGATCGTCTCATCATGATCATTATTAGGTTATTCAGTGATTTCTTCATGTTATTCTTGAGAAGAAAATAATGATTCATATTAAGATGTCACAAAATTATCTCTTCTTCCACTTGATTCTAGGGGCATTCCTCTTGACTATGGAATTCATTACATTTCTAACACCAAGAGGGTCCTGCGAAAATTTCATCTACACTAAAATCCTATTGTAGCAACTGTAAATTATTCTTCTAATTGTTAATTAATTTTATCAATTTATTTTCTATGACAAATACTAAATAAATCACACTGCAACCTTCACAAATGAAGTACTACAGAAATAATAGCATTGGAAACTGAGAAAATACTAACACACACACAATAAAAATGAAATCGTTATTTTTGGACAAATGTCTTTGGAAAAAATCAACTTGGGAAACCAGTGCAATAGTTGAGGGTTTTATTATCATGCAGCAGTGAGAAATTCTGAGTACAACTTGGATGCCAAAATATGACTATCTCGTAGAGAAAATACTGGTCAAAATACTAGAGGGAAATTTACCCTTACTCTGGGCAATTTCGGCTCTTGACTAACACTGAAGAGCAAGTCATTCCACTGGGCCCGCACAAACTCTGTGTTACTTTGAGGCTGCTTTCGTTGCGTGTTGCTTGAACTGTCTACTAATCAAGCGGTCCTGCTTGCTATTGGTTGGGAAAACTTTTCTTCGACACTCTGGGACTCCTCTCCAACCTCTAGAGCTGAAGTCTTCTTCCCCTCTCAGCAAATTGAGCTACCTTCTAAAGCACTGCGCAACCTCTTGGAGAAATTCTAGCCTCTCTGCAAATGCACTCGTTGGATTTGGAAAACTTCCTCCAGCGTCACTATCCCTGCCCCTCACTATCTCTTCTTTCTCACTGAAGCTCAAACTCTTCGGCAACTAACCATTGCTACTCTAGAAAATCGAATTCTCCAAGTGACTCTGGTGTATTCTCGATCACCACATCGATCCATTCTTATATCTTCATGTTGGGACTCCAATGACCAAGATTAAATCTTAATCGATGGCTTAGATCATTTTTGGATCAATCTGTGTGATATTCTGGAGAATTCTCACCTTGACTTGATTAATTATGATTAATTAACCGGTTTTCCTAAGTTTTAGACTTAAGAAATATTAAAAAATGGTTAATAATCTAATTAAGTCATCTCTAGGTGGAATTTTCAGAAACGATTTTTGGGTTTTGGAGATCTCATGTATTCTTGTCTCTCCACCAAATTTTGTGGCTAGAACACATTCGATGCTGCAAAAACTAACACTCCCTCTTAGCTAGGACTGTGTTTTCTCTAGTGTTGCACATCCTGCCACACCACTATCTCTGTTGTCACGTTGTTGATGTTTGGCCACACTATCCACTAACCACTGCGTAACTCTGATGCTGCATCTGTGCTTCTGTTGATACGACCATACTGCTACCAACTTTGCATCTGCATTGCAACTACCTCTCATATGTTGATGTAACTGCAATTATTGCAACTGAGAAGCATCCAAAATACTAAACTTATATTTTTCAGTATGATGCATCTGTTTCCTAAATCCTGACTGCTATTAGCATCCACACTGCCACTGAATAATCTGCGTTGCTGCTGACTCTGCTACTGAGCCACCTGCTCTGTTGCCAACACTGCATTGTGCTTGTCAACATTTGACTGTTACTAGTTTGCAATTGTCACTTTGATACTGATTTCATCAACTGCCACTAATCCATCCTGCTACTAAATAATGTGGGTCCCCATAGCAAGGTAATGATCCATGAGGTGGAATCCTCAATGACCCTGCCCAATCTCTATAGCTCTCTGGGGCTACAACTCCATGTCACCCCACCTCACTCTTATAGGTATGGCTACCATCATCGTGAAGTCTTCCTCCAACTTGTAATACAACCTATATATCTCAGCATGTGCTACTGCCTAGTCCTGCTTCTCCTGCCTGTCCTTCTTCTTGAGAGGAAACTGGGTACTGTAGTGGCCAAACTCGCCACACTTGAAGCACTTGACCTTAGATAGGTCCTTATTCTTCTTCTTCTGCTCCCCTTGCCCCTGATTGGAACCCTTTGATGTGAGGGCCACATTCTCCTCCTCCTTCACACCCTTTGGTCCGTTGCTACTGCTGCCACTGATGGAGCTCTTTAGTAGAGCTCGCCTCAAATCCTCCTACTGCAAGTCAACCCACATTTTGTCCCATCATGGTAGCGTGTCTTTGTCAAATATACTTTGGAAAAAGACTTGTCAATCCTCTGAGACACTGTTTAATGCCAACCGTACTAGCTCTAAAGGTTGAGGTGCTGCCCCAACAACTACAAGCTGGTCTCGAACCTACTGAATCCTAGTGAGGAAGGGATCTATGCCTTCCCCCTTTTACATCCTGATGCATCTCAACTTTTCTTCCAAGAACATCTTCCATTGCTTGGAAGTACCCTGGTATAGTGTGGAGAGAGCATTCCACATCTCTTTGGCCGTTATATGTGAGACTATATGATCTCGGACTCCATCTGGGATCGACTGATTTGCCTTCGCCATTTACTTCTTGTATTCCTTGAGCTGGTATGCATCCTGGGGAACTGTCACCACATTATCTATGTAGGTTTTCATGCCATATTCATCTAGAACGAAGTACATCCTAGCTTTCCAGATGACGTATTTGGAAGCACCATATAACCTATCCTGATCTCTAAGCTCTACTGTGGCCATCTCTGAACAAGTCCCTCTTTCCCTTTGCTTGGCTGCTGCTCTGCTACGCACTCCCTTCTAGAGTGAGGAAATCTACAATTAGCAACTACTAATATGCCTAGAAAAATCAAACCTTTGAGACTCGAAGTTCCTTAAGATAAATTTTCCCTTTGCTATGTGTGCTTTTCTCTTCCACCTGACACTGATTTTGTTATTGCAAAACCCTTTGCGTCCAACCAAGGAATTTGCTCAGCAAAAATCTGAGCCACTACTGCTCCCTCTGCCTGCTGGAATCACTCAATTTGGAAAGTCGAATTTTTCAGCCAATCTGCACTGAAAAATCGAACTTCCACAAACAACTCGGTTTGTCTGCCAATGGACTGCACTACCTTAGGAATTTCGACCTGCTGTTCCTACTGAACAACAAGAGTTCCTCTTTCGCTTTTGAGCTTCCTCGCTGATCACTCATGCTTTGATACCATGTAAAAATTTCATCTACACTAAAATCCTGTTGCAGCAACTGGAAATTATTCTATTAATTGTTAATTAACTTTAACAATTTATTTGCTATGAAAAATATTGAATAAATCACACTGCAACCTTCAAATAAAATACTGCGGAAATAATAACGCTGGAAACTCAGAAAATACTAGCGCACACAATAAAAATGACACCGTTATTTTTGGACAAATGTCCCCGGAAAAAAAACCAACTTGGGAAAACAAGTGCAACAGCTGAGGGTTTTATTATTATGTAGCAATGAGAAATTCAGAGTACAACGTGAGTGCTGAAATCTGGCTATCCTGTAGAAAAAATATTGGCAAAAATACTAGAGGGAAATTTACCCTCACTCCAAGCAATCCCGACTCTTGACTGGCACTGAAAAACAAGTCATTCCATTGGGCCTGCGTAGGCTCTGTGTCACTTTGAGGCTGCCTTCTCTGCGTGCTTCCCGAACTGTCTACTAATGAAGTTGTCCTACATGATATTGGCTAGAAAAATTCTTCTCCGACATTCTAGGACTCCTCCTCGACCTCTAGAATTGATGACGTCTTCCCCTCTTAGCAAATCGAACTGCCTTTTGAGGCTTCTGCACTAGGACTGTGTAGCCTCCTGGAAAAACTCAGGCTCTGTGAAAATGCATTCACTGGATCTGGAAACTTTCCTCCAACCTCACTATCCCTACCCTTCACTATCTCTACTTCATCACTGAATCTCAAACTCACCGGCAACTGACCACTGCTACTTTGGAAAATCGAATTCTCCAAGTGACTCCTATGTATTATCCATCACCACATCGATCCCTTTTATATCTTCATATTGGGACTCCAATAGCTAATATTAAATCTTAATTGATGACTCAGACCATTTTTGGATCGATCCTTCTGACATTCTAGAGAATTCTCACTTTGACTTAGTTAATTATGATTCATTAACCAATTTTCCTAAGTTTAGACTTAGGAAATATTTAAAAATTGGTTAATAATCTAATTAAGCTATGTTTATGTAGAATTTCTAGAAACGATTTTTGGGTTTTGGAGATCTCATGTATTCTAGTCTCTCCACCAAATTTCGTGGCTAGAACATATCTGATGCTATAGAAACTAACAGGTCCTTCTTGGCCAACCGTATGGGTTGGGGCAAGATTTTTAGGCACACTTTGTTGTGAGACATTATTTCCATTCTAATGGTTTTTCTCGGGAGGCCTTTTCTTATTGAATTATGGTTTAGGAGGAAAATTTTGTCACACTCCTCTTTCCCTTTCCAAGATTGAGAGTTTTTTTATCATGGCCATCTACCCCTACATTAGTTCAATGGCAACTTTATCAAATTGTTGGGAAAAGGCTTTCAAGGGAGGCTCAACTTGGGCATTAGGCTTAGATTTTATTTCGAGTTTAGCCCTTCGGTAGGAAAGCAAGTTAATTTTGGATGAGCCTTAGGTTATTCTCAATTTTCATAGCTAGGACCTTGGCTTCCTTGAAGCTTTTAGGTCCCTTTTCTTTTAAAGCATAAGACAAGTGTCAAGGGAAAGCTTCTATGTATCTCTCAAGGATAATATATTAGTTGGCTTATATAGGAGAGAAAATTCCTTGAATAACTTGTCAAACCTTTGTGTAAACTCTTTAATAGTCTCATTCTTAGTTTTCTTAACCCCCTTGAACTTATCTAGAAGTTGTATGCCTTCTTTTCCTGTGGCCCATTGTTTTCCAAATGCTTGATGGAAATTGTCCTAGCTTTTAAGACTCCCTACAGGTAAATCTAGGTACCAATCCTTAGCATTTTAGTTTAAGGAGAAGGAAAACAACATCATCACTATATATTCCTCTTCAATCAACTTTTCACTTATAGCCCAATAAAATTCATGCATATGTTTTTCAGTTGTGATAGCGTCACTGCCATTGAAGTTGGGAAAATACTCTTGATATTTAGTAGGAAATTTGTAAGGAGAATTAGAATTAGAGAAGCCACTCACATTCAATGGTTTAAATGTTGCAACAAACCATGGACTAACCATGGTGTAAAGGGTGGATGAAGTATCAAAGAGGCTCCTAACCACAATGGATTTAAGAATAATAAGGGAAGTGGAAGTATCAACAGTTTTGCGAGAAGTTATTTTCTTTCTTGGAGCTATGGTTCTGTTAGATGAGATAATAGGGGAAATAGATGCTTTAGATTTTGGAGTCGTGAGGGTGAGAATCTATGTTTTGTTTTATAAGCTATTCTCACCAATATTTTGTTGAATCTTTGGCTTCAAATTTCAAGGAGGTTGACTCAAGTCTTCAACAACGATGCAGAAATGTTTTCACAAAATCTAGTAGGAATTTTGAGGGGAATCACAAGACAAGGGCTAGACCCTATAGCAACAATGAGGGGGATTGCCACTATCATCTCAACAATCTTCCTCCTGCTCTTTAATGGAATTTAACCATAAGGGAGGCTTCTCAGTAGTGACCTGTAAAGATATTCTAAGTTCTAACGTTTAAGGTGATGAAGATATAGGTTAGGTGAAGACTCTATGGTGGACAAAAGACTCATTTCTTCTTGATAAGGAGTATTGTATCATGCACCTAGACTAGTAAAGGCTTGTATGATTTAGGGTTTCTTGTTATGAAATAACAAATCAATACCTAGACACATGAAATTCAAAGAAAAGGTTTCTCAGAAGATTAAGTCAACAAAATAACATAACAATTCCTCAAACTAAGCCTCAAGTTAAATCTAGCTAGGTTTAGGGTTTCCAAGCCACATTCTTTTCTAGAGAAGGATGACATCAACCCTCTTAGGGGAAGATTTACCATTAATAAGGCTGGATTTTGTATTTAAAAGGATTAAGGAGATAAATATTAGGTTTTTCTTCCACAAACAATTATTCACAATGCCCTAAATCAGGTCGTCCTTACAAAAAAACCATAGTGGCTTGCCTAAAAGGCTTAGGAAAAATAAAAAGAAGATAAACGTTTAAATTTTGAAAGTTTTTAATTAACAAAAATTTCACCAGTGCCTAATACTACTTGGGTGGTGAAGTCTTAGGGAAATTTTTATATGTAAGTGACAAATGATTGGAGTAAGGGGGGGAAATCATTTTTCCACTTTGTAAAACCCTATTTATCTTTTTTGTGAGGGGATAAATTAAATAGAAGATGCACACTATGGTTTCTCCAATGGATTTCAAGGAAGAAGTATTTTAACATGCAAAAATTAACCAATATTTCCCATAAATAATATGAATTTAGACTTGGATCATGGAAAAATCCTAGCAATAATTCAATTACATGTAAAATAATGGAAAATATGCAATAAACTTACAATTCTTTTGTGAAAAAACTTCTTTCCATCCTAAAAATACATCTCCAATACAAAAATCCAATCTCCAATAACAAGAGCTCCATAAAAGTCACATCTCCACAAGTAGCGAATTAGATAGAGTAAATCATTCCTTGAAGGAGGGGCCAAAACTCAAGTGTGAGAATGAAAAATGACAAGTGAGAAATTCTCTATATATTTGAGGTCTATCATTCACTTTTACAACATAAATTTAGCTTACAATCTCTACAACAAATTTAATTTTGAGTGTTCATCAAGATAAGGGGTTACAGGTCAACTCCATAGCTCAAAATAAGAAAAGTATGACATAAAATCTCACACATGTGGGTTGATGTCCTCCATAATCATGACATCATGCCTTCTTAGGGTAAAAAAAATGTCATGGAAGTGGATGGACGGGCTTGTGGGACGTCCCATTATAATAACCAATTCCAGTACTCAAGGTAAATCCCTTAAGAAGTACCTCAAAATGCCTCCAAATGTCAAAACAATGCTTTGGGTCCCTACATCACATTCTAGAGGGCTAGAAGGGTGACATGGCATCCTCTCTCTCCGGCATTGGGGCCTCAGCCCTTGTCATCTCGAGGATGACCATCATCATTTGGACTTTGGATCACGCCATGCCCACCAAACAATGTTAAGGCCAGGGTGGGGGCATGATGGGTGTTGGGTACATCATCATTAATATCCAACACCATGCAAGAGGAGCTCAATATTTCAACATCTAGGGGTGCTATGAGGTGTTAATAATTTGTTGGAGTCATCAAAGTTGCAAATGTTATGCTCTGAAGGGGAAATGCTGCATCTGCAAGGTCATCACTACCCTCTGGAAATTTAAAATGGCCTAGGCATGATGTGTAGTGGAGACATGAAATGTGCCCTAAAATATTTTGTTGTTGTTTGAAGGACCGCTTGGCAAAGCCATCTCAAAATCAAATGAAGTTACCAATCATTAGGGACAATGATCATAAATGCATTATAGTGGACCATAATTAATTGTTAAAGGAATAATAATATTTCAAACTGGGATCACCTTCCAATATCTAAATAGACAAATTCCCTTCAAAGTGTTCCCTACATGTGTCAGGGATGGCCAGATGGTTAGGGTGATAACATGTCCTAGGTCAACCCTTTACTCCATACGTGTTTGTGGTAATGTGGAAATGGAGGGGCAAATCTTCATGCCAAGGTAAGATGGTCACGAGACCAAGTAATGGAGATCCATCATCCTTAGTGTATAGATGAATGGAAAGAGAAATCATTTAGGCATGAGTTACCCTTTCCTCGACCCGCTTTTTCCACCTTTTTGGTGTGCCTTTTATACCTTTTTGATAATACTTTGATAGGGATAATAACTTGGGTTTACAAGCTTGTTTTTAATGATATAACATTTATTTACCCCTTAATGATGAGTCAACTTCTCGCTCATCGGGGTTGGGACATCCAAGGGTTCCTATATTATATAAAGAGAATCAAGTGATTATGAACTGGGTGATGGATAATGAGGGGGGTAGAGATTATGTTAGGCTTTCCCCCACATGCTAATTAACGTCCTATTCATATTTTGCATTTTAACTTTTATTTTTCTTTCATTGTGGCCATCTTATGCTTTTACCTTTCTTTTAGATTTATCAAGGAAAGTTCTGGTCCAGACTTAAGGATGAGGATATGAAGGTGCGAATCCCTAGTAACATGAGAGAACAAGTTTATAACCAAGATTGGTCGATCCTCCATATCACCCCTTAATCCATGTTACAAACTCAAAACGTTACTTAAAATCACATGATTGCAAAATCATTAAACTAACTGCTAAATGGTGACCCACCTGTTGGAAAATCAAGATTCTAGTATATTATGTTTGACTTTCCTTACTTGATAAATAACTTGTGACATTAGTTGGCCTTTTATTATTTTAGTTCTTGTTCATCAAGAAATTACCAAAACAATGAAGATCACAAAGAGACAAAGTACACAAGATATACTTTCCAAGCAAAGGCAAAAGCCCTCCAAGGGGAAAAACCAAAAAGAAAGCTTCTCTTCTTACAATGAGACTTCCAAGACCCAAAGACCAAAGTCCAAAATCCTCCCAAGCACCAAGCCATCCCAACAATAAGATCTCTTTCCAACAAACCAGTTCCTCCAAGGTTTGTGAAAGTCACCTCAACTGCAATTTAGAATTTCGGCCCTACAATTTCATACTGCAATTTAGGCCCCTGCAATTCGCACAGAAACCCTAGGAGACCTCGCAAATGTGGGCATAAAATATGGTTTCCAAAGAGACCTTGCTTCTTTGACTTCTTCTTTCTTCTCCTTGTCTTCTTCGCTCTTCTTTCTTCTTCACTATTGCAGATCGAACTTGCTTAAGAGTCTGTTCCAAATGAGTCGAAGTCCCTCTTATTTATAGCCTTCTTGAGGGGTCAAATAGCCCTCCTTTAGGGAAACTTTACCTTCATTGGGCCAACTTGGTATTGGAGGAATAAATGGATTTTCTTAACACAAAATAAATATTTTTCTTTGTTACAATGAGTCCAAATGGGACTATCATACATGACATTAATTCTTCTTTGTCCTAGAAAGACCTATAACTAATTACAAGAACAAAAACATGCTTTTGACCTAAACTTGAGCATGAAACCCATGCTTTGAATAAAATAAAATTATTTTCTTTATTTATACAAAATATACAATGTCATGTGTACAAAAGGTCATTATGAAGACCAAACCTAGTTACAATTTCCAGCACTTCCTCTTAACTAAGGAGGTATTCATAATCCCATCACAAAGTACAAGGAATCTCAATCTTGAAGCATTCTCACAAGAAGAGTCAGATTGATAAGCCATCTGTCAAGCATCTATATCATAACCAACATTGTCATTGAAGGCCTTGGCAGGACAAGCTCATCTTCATTGGAGAGCATTATGCTAGGAGGATTTACGTGAGCTGCCACACTACCTCTAAGGCACATATCCCATCTGGATGTTCACTGGGTATGTCATTTTAGGACTATCCTTATCTTGGATTTCCAATCCTGAATCCTCAAAGAATTTTGTCCTCTTCAACTACTCTTATCTTGGATTCCCTACCTCATCCTCAAAGAGTATAGGTATACCACTTCTTTCCTCGATTCTATAATCCATAACAAGTTTCAATCTTAGATGCTTATCCAATCCTCCATACTCCATTCTTTCCTTATGGCCTTCACTAAGACTTACAACTGTTAGCCTTGGTCTAGTGCATGACACATAAAGAGAAGAACTATCCATCAGCACTCCCTCTAAATTAGGGAAGAGATGTCCACCAAACTAAGCTTACCTCTTAGGTACTCAAGCTTCTTGTTTGGTAACACTTTAGTCAAAATATATTCTACCTATTCATATGTAGGTATATAATGCAACTCTACGACCCCATCTTGTACCAGGATTTTGATGTAGTGGTACTTATTATATGCTTCGTCATAGCATGAAACATTGGGTCTTCTGTCAATATTATGCAACTTTCATTATCACAATGTATGCGTGTAGGGCTAAGCGGTCCTTTGAAATAAATCTGATAATAACTTCGCGAGCCAAACAAATTCCCTACAAACTTCAATTACAACAACATACTCAACTTAAACACTACTCAAAGCAACTGTATTCTACTTTTTTGTCATCCATGAGACCATGGAAGATGCTAGGCTAAAGCATCCACCTGTTGTGCTTCTTCCATTTGTTTCATTCCATCACAATTAGAACCAGTGTATCCCATGAATTGGTTCTCATTACCATTATACCAAAGGCAATGATGTATGGTTCCACACATGTATCTAAGGATGTACTTGGCTACTATGCAATGGTCATGTTTTGGCTCCATCTGAAATTATCTAAGGACATTTACTGGAAAAGAAATTTCCGACCTTGTGTTACCAATTACATCAAGGACCTAATCAACTATCTGTAGCAAGTAGGATCCACCAGACTGTTAAGGGACAAAGTCCCCCAGGGTCTTGGGTCAATACCCTAGCAGATCGGGGGTTATCTACAAGGAAAAACAAGCATTCCACACAGCCATGATACTAATATAAACAACCTACACGAAGAGAGGTGCACCTGGGCGTCCTTCGTTTGGGTAGATCCAGCCAGGGTCCAAACCCTCTTAGAGTTCCTTTCGATCCTTCAACCTGCAAAACAATCAATTCAAGAAAGCATAACAGTATATGGATCAAGCATCATAAGGAAACCATCTTCATAGCATATTGAAAAGTAGTTAGTTATGCAATTGAAACAACCATTCACATGTAAATCATAACATTGATATCATAAGCATGAAGAAGATTAATATCAGGAACAAGACAAGTGTTTCTTTTATTATAGATAGCTAAAATACAAAAAGGAACGATTTCACCTGAGTCTTCCTTTCGCAGGCTCCAAGCAAAACCGTCCTCCGGATTCGTCCAATCTCAAGCCTTCAACAAGCTCCTTCCATGACTCACTCAAGGATATCTCAACTAATGGAAAGACATCATAACTCAAGGAAACAAGGGTTTCTTGTAATGGGGGAAGTGCTGGAAGCACAAGGATCTTCAGACCTGATCAGGGATAATCTCAGCAGAGTGATTTTTCTCTCTATTCTCTCCCCCTTAGGCCTTCCCCTTGAAGTCTTTTTATACTTCTCCCAAAGTAGTTTTTTAGTTGGGAATTCGTTGGGAACAGTTGGGCCACGGGCACTAATAGGTAATCAACAGGTAAAACCTGTGATCTCCGCCCGAAATTAAGGAGATTTATTTTTTTTAAGTGTTTTAAGACATATACGTGGGTTGGATATACACAAACCCGTGTACACACGCGTTTAGCTTAGGGAAATGTCGTGTATAGGGAGTAAAACAATGTTTTTTAAGTATTTGGATCAGGTTTGGAAGGAGGGGTTGCCCTAGGTCATGAGTGCAGCATCACAAACATCAAGAGTGAGATTTGGAGCTATAACAGATGCCCCTTAATATATGAGGTCAAAAGGGGTACAGGATGGCTGAAATGTATTAAGTGCATGGAAAGGAAACCTGTCAAAAACTGAGAATGACTTCATCAGAGTTTAGCCTGCCAAGCCACAAAAGGAGATAAAAAAGAAACACTATCTGAGGCGGGCATACCCATGCTCAGAGAAAGTAAAGCATGTCCGCATATCAAGTACAAGCGGATCCACTAAGTATACAAGTATAAAAGACTGGAAAATACATAATGGATCATTTGATCACGATCAAACAAGTACATGTCTAAATATCACATATAAGAATGTCAATGATGCTGAAGGATGAAGCGGATCACTGATATCAAACACTGATCCCAAAAGTACCAAATGAACATGATGGAGTAAGATGGTACTACACTGTAAACTCAGGTGCCAACATATAGAATATCGCCACGAATGACTGCAACATATAAGGTGGAGTGGTATCAACTAGCAGCAACAGGAGAAACTGTCAAGTGAACCAATGAATGTTGATGCAACATGAGGTCTTCACCGATTGCCGTGGTACATTTCTACACCATGGGAATAAATGATTTGAAGTCGACCATGTGAGAAATTGTTTGATTACCGATCATTGATGTATACCATTAACAAACGCGAGACTACTCACCGATAATGATAATGAGCGTCAAGGTACCCAGAACAATCTAACAAGTGTGAATAGATGAGCTGGAGTCGAACACTTGTAAGAATCTATCAATCAGGAGACAATGATGGTTTCCCACTGTTGATAGCGAAGGATCTTCCACTAATGACTGCAAACACCAAGGTACTTCCAAATGGATTCTAGATCTTTGCCCCAGAGCAATGAGTCGTAGTTGAGAGGAAAAGATCTGCTAGAAGGAAGGAATTAAGGCATCCTTCATCAATCTAGCGCGAGTGTAACTCGTAGGCCAATAATGTGGAAGGAATCAGACGAAAAAAGATGTAGTAACCCGACCGAAGCACGTTTCTGGCGTACACAAGATGTGGCTTGCACACAACAGAAACCCTCTGAACCAACCAATAATGAAAGCTGACACAGAGGCGAGGTATCCACCAATAGGGTCAAATGGAAACCAAGGCACAACACAAATCCCAATGTGTGATAGTGTAGGCTGATGTCGAACACAAGGGAAACCACTTAGTCAAAGACCCATGATACTGATCGATGTTGAGCACAAGGTGACCTATCAATAATGAAAATAGGGCCAGGGTGCGGCTCTAGGTCTGTCCTCAGAGCAAGATGTTGTCATCGATAAGGACAAGACCCGCCAGCAAGAAGTCAATGGAGACCTTCTCAAACCGGCATGAGTAAAGGACCAATATAATTGATGTGATGATAGATAAGACACTGACAACCAGGGATGGCCGACTAAAAAATGAGTCAAGAGACACCGCAGAGAGGCCGACTCAGGCTAACTTCCATTGAACAAAAGCACGACTCAATGTGACTATGTGGCAGCATATAATGACTCTGTATAAGTTCGTCATGCAGGAGGCACGAATGAACCCTCCATATGATTGGAAGAGATAACCAATCGGGGGAGAACTAACTCAATAACAAGGTTAAGGCGTACCTAAGTCAAACTAAATTCCGCTCAAACGGAGGAGACTTTGTTTTGAGTGCTTTGTTCAAGGGCGACACGACTGACTCTAGCTGCCAACAATAAGTGGAAATATTGTCCCGTTCCCACTCTTTTTTGGAATATATAATTTTTTTTCTTTTTCTTTAAGCTGGAAAAAGAATAAAAGAATGCCATAGTACAGTGGAAAGAACGAGTGTCGGTGAAACAGATGATCTAGTTCCTGGGATAGGAACAATCCTATGCTCAATGTAGGGAGGTGAAAACTGGTCAAAGACACTCAAAGGTGTGTTCCTTCCATGGGTCAAGGTGTGCCAAGTTGCAAAAGTCAAGGAAGTGCAAGTTTGATTTTGTAGTCGTCATGGTAAAAAGTTGGCTTAAACACGAGTCCAAGTGAAGCCGGCTCAAGGCCAAAAGGTGCAAATGGTCAAAATGCAATGCAGTAGTACAACTCAACACAAAGGAGCCTCTAAGGTATAAGGCTAGAACGAAGCGAGGAAGCAAATAGGAATGAGCCTTCATCGCATAAGTCACGGTGGGACTACAGAGAACTCCCGAGCCTACTCAAATTGAAGCAACATGGGCAACAAATGTTAGTGAGGTGCTAACTACGATGCCCATGAAAATGATGGCTCTACCATTATGTCATGATTTAAAAATCGGCGAGTGAAGATGGTTTACGAACCATAAAATGATGGGATCGACCCTATGGCAAGTTTATCGACAAATGGAGGCTAGTATGCATAATGCAACGAACAAATGGTTTCCCTAACCTATATGCCAGTGAGAAAATGATACCTTCCATGATGGGTTAGCAGTTGTGGAACCGTCTCGAAACTGTCGAAAAAAATGTCCAAAATGTCCTGAAAATCAAACCATTCTCGACATTCCAAGCTCCCAAGTTAAAAGTTACATGAGACAAAACAAAATCAAGTTTTGAAAAAATTTACCATTTTCAAAGCTTATAAAATAGTTTTTCAACTCACCATTATCACCGTTTTGATTTGAGAGCAAAGGAGTGAAGCAAAAGAAGCAAGCATTGCCATTCTCCAAATTCGACCGTTCAAATCTTCCCAAAATCACCAGTTAACCCTTAAACTTATCTTGCATTCAATTGTGATTGGTTTTAGAATTTTTAATTCAAATTTCACCGTTGAATTATCGCCAAAAAAATTGTCGTGGCGTATACGCGGGTTGGCTATGTGCAACCCGCGTATACGCAGGCCTTAGACGCAACTGTGTATGAAAAGGACCCGCATATACGCTGCAAAAACTTTAGAACAAAAAATCTAACGGTCAAAATTTGTTTTTTCTTCAGGATGCCAATCACTTGGAGAGAAAGAGAGCATGCCTTAGTGGATGATGAGGTTATGAACGATCCTAATGCCCTGGATGCCTTAAGAGGATGCGGTTTGCTAAAGTTCTTTAAAATGCCAAACATGAAAGCAAACACTCGCCTGCTCGAAATTCTCATTCACTATTGGAGCATCAAGGATGACTCATTTATGATTGATCAAATGCCACTCAAGATAGAGGTTGAGGATATTTATTTCATCACAGGCCTTTCCCGGAGGGGAGAGGTAGTACATTCCACGGGCAGATCACGAGGCAGTCTCTCTATCGAGGACTACGTGCATATATATTGCCCGGGTCATCCAGAAAAGGTTGGAAGTCAAATTCCAATCAAGCATGTGGAGAGTTTATCATTGAGGATCATCCTGTTCACTATAGCCAGAGTGAATGGATCAAATTCCTTACACCAGGCTTCACGGCTAACCATGAGCTTGGCGGTAGACTGTCTCACCACCGTATTTGATTGGTGTACTCCTCTTCTCGCCAACCTGAAGAGCCAGCTTACTTCTATCAAGAAGGGGCAAACCAAAAACTTCGGGTATGGAACTATTTTGTGCTCTTTCTTCTTTGAGAGGGTCCCAGCACTCCATCCTAGAGTATCAGTTTTTATCAGCACCCCACGAGATCCACGAATGGGCAGGTGGGCTGACTTGATGAAATGACTAGGAGGTGGGGACGTTCCACGGACTACTTTCGACGATGACTTCTTCTCCTGGTGGGAGCAGCAGATCATTGCCGTAGACGACTACCCTTATGCTGGGTTGGACTTCCGAGGAGATCCTGATCTAGATTTTCCACCAACCTCAGCATGGGATGATATAGGTAACAAATGTTTTTGATTTTATGATTTTTTATGATTTTTTCAAATATAATAATGAATGTTGAAAAATATTTTTGATAAGATTCAAATGACTAATATGATGATCATGTTCCAGATATTGGGCCAGTACGACCAAATGGGTTCCCACGGCATGGACGTCGCGACCGAGGTGCCGAAGAGGCGG
This sequence comes from Pinus tabuliformis, assembly GCA_031772625.1. NCBI lineage: Eukaryota > Viridiplantae > Streptophyta > Pinopsida > Pinales > Pinaceae > Pinus > Pinus tabuliformis. The sequence goes on along the minus strand of CM062817.1, from coordinate 1,603,337,242 downwards.
CTGTGGACACAGAGCAACTTCTACACACAGTTCAGCGGCACTTGGTGAGACTAACTCACCGAGTACCGATGGAGGTTGTAGAGGATCTCCCTATAGACATGTAGCGTCATGTGGTTGGCATGCCACGAGACTGGGTTCACACTCTTAGGCGTGTGGCCAAAGCAGTAGTCGCATACTTAGCCACTCATCCTGAGCCGGGGCATTAGATGTACTGGACATGATTATGGGCATTTGAGTCCCAATTTTTGTATATTATTTTGGACACACTTATGTACACTCGAGATATATATATATATATATATATATATATATATATATATATATATATATATATATATATACAGTTTCGACTTTTTGATGCTTGATTTTATTGTGATGAATGAATGATGTGCCAGTCTAATTCTTGATTAGCGATAGAATCAGCTAACCAATTATGAGATCTTGGAATGTGCAAATAAATAATGTAAGTAAATGATTTTTGCAACAACCTCACCCTTAAATACTAGCGATATAAACATGGATCCCTTACCTGATAAATGTTATTCAATTGTGACACTATCAATTGTGAATCAAGATAGACTACCAAAGAATTGATTTCATAAGAAATTGCTTCGGATAGTAAATTAATGATGGCAGTATACTCAGCCATATTATTTGAAGCAGGACCAATGCATACTCCCCTTGACACCATCAACTGACCAGTTGGATGGTAGATTACCCAAGCTGCGGAAGCGAGGTTCCGAGTGTGCCGACTAGCATCATCGGCGAATCCAAAATAGACCAAGTCATCAATCAACACTTGCCACAACAGACCAAAAAGTATCGATATCAAAAAATTCCCGATGAGATATGTAAAAACATACAAAATGTACAAAGAAGCCATTGCCTAACTGCTACTTAAGCAAAGTACTTCTTGAGGTAAAGCCCATTTCGGGGCTTTTCTAACTTGTTTCCTTCAAAATCGATTAACTCATACGCCCCTTTTTTAAAACTCGTTTAATTATAAAGGGACCGTACCACATAGGCTTGAACTTGCCTGCCCCCATGGCGTCCTTATCTTGGTCATAGACCAAGACAAGGTCGCTTTCAGAAAATACTCGAGGACAGACAACTTTATCGTACTGAGTTTTGACCCTTTTCTTATGAGCCTCATTGATTGTGGTGGCATCTCGACCTGCTCATCGAGATTTTCCAAATGAAGGAGGCGCTCTTCGAGACTAGAAGTCTCTAGAAGGAGCTCAATAGCTAACTTAAGAGATGGAATTTCACATTCAACAGGAAAGATAGATTCCATCCCATAAACTAACTGAAAAGGTGTAAAACTTGTAGCAGTCTTTACGGAGGTTCGGTATGCCCAAAGAGCCAGATACAACATAAGATGCCAATTGGACCGATTTTTGTCGATCGTCCTTTGCAGGATCATCTTAAGGGTTTTGTTCACTGTCTCGACCTGTCCATTGGCCAGAGGATAATATGGAGACGAGTGCTCCTGCTGGACACCCAATTAAGAGCCAATTCAGACATTAGTTGGTTATGGAAATCACTGCCATGGTTAGTGACAATCTCTCTCGGGATACCGAACCTTGAGATAATCTGATTAAAAAGGAACAATGCCGCTGTTTCACTATCGTTTTTATAAGTGGGAATGGCCTCAGCCCACTTTGTGAAGTAGTTTACAACCACGATAATGTACTTGTGATTCGCTGTTGAAGGCGGATTACAAGTTGTAAAATCAATACCCCACTTAGTAAAAGGACTGACCGTGACAACAGGAAAAAGAGGAGCTGGATGTGTGTGCATCTTCCGAGTATAAACTTGACAGGGGTGATAGCGTTTGACCACTTCAACACAATATTTGAAGAGCGAAGGCCAAAAATAGCCGGCACACAAGATACGTTGGGCTGTAACAAGCCCTGAAAGATGACCACCACAAGCTCCACTGTGGCAATCATTGAGCACTAACTCTGCTTCCTTTAGGGTTAAACAACGCCAAACGATTGAATCAACCCCTCGACGATATAATATATCACCAATGATGACGTAGTTCTTAGCCAAGTGACGTAATTTTCGGCGTTCATCCTTAGAGAAAGTAGAGGGAAACTTCGAAGTCTGGAGATAGAAAATGATATCTCCATACCAAGGGTTGAGCAAAGAGATGAGGACTCAATGTTCGTTGGGAAAACTTTCCTCATAAACAGTGTCCTCTCCACAAGGCAACTTGGAAATTAACTCCGCAAAAACCATAGATTTCTTAGACTTGGTGGGCAAGAACTCAAGATCAAATTCTTGTAAAATGACTATCCATCAATTATATTTGCCCCCAATCACTCGCCTACTGAGGACAAACTAGAATGGATTAACTGCCGCTAAGACAAAAGTTTTGCGTAGCAAGATATAATGGCGGAGCTACTGGACAGCATGGACAACTGCCAAAGCCAACTTATCAACAGGAGAATAGCGAAGTTCAGGACCTATCAAGCCTCGGCTTAAATAATAAATCACATGCTCCATGAGAGCATCGTCTTTCTGAACGAGAACCATACCTATGGCATATTCTGCTGCAACGAGATATAAAAGGAAATCCCTACCATAATCCAGTGGACTCAAAAGCGGGGTAGAGACTAATGCCTTTTTCAAGGCATCGAACGATCGTTGTGCAAAGTCATCTCATACATATCGAACTCCTTTCCATAGCAAACGCATAAACCCTTTAGTGATCTCGGCATAGTTTTCTATAAACCTTCTTAAGAAATTATCCTTCCCTTGAAGACTTTGAAGTTGCCGAATTGAGGACGGGCAGGCAACTGAATTATTGCCTCTACCTTGAAGGGATCAACTCGAATCCCTTCATTTGACACAATGAACCCTAATAACCTACTAGATGTAACCGTGAAAACACACTTATTGGGATTCAATCGGATCTTGTAAAATCGAAATCGCTCAAAAACCAATCGAAGGTGACTAGGATGATCAGTTTTCTTTCGAGAACAAGCAACTAGATCATCCAAGTATGCTTCGATGATATGTTTAGTGTCGTGGAAAGCATATGACATGGCCCGCTGGAAGGTAGCTCCAGCATTTTTGAGACCAAAAGGCATCTTTCTGTATGCAAAGGTACCCTAGGGACATATAAAAGTTGTCTTATGCTGATCTTTTGGACGGATAAAGATCTGATTATAACCAGAAAAACCATCCATGAAGGAGAAAATCTCATTACCCGCGCACTCATCAATAATCTGATCAATAAATGGCATGGGGTAATTATTTTTGAGAAAAGCTTTGTTTAGGTTCCTAAAGTCAATGCATACTCGGATTGTTCCTTGCTTTTTATCCATAGGGTTTGGATTAGAAACCCAATCTGTAAGAGGAACAGGGTATATGAAACCCGCCTTGAGCAACGTCTCTACTTCAACTTTAATGGCTGCTGCTTTCCTATGATTAACCGGTCGAAGCTTTTGACGAATCGGCTTGGCGTTTTCATACGTTTCGATCTCATGTTGAACTATGGATGGATCAATTCCAGGCATTTCTTCATAAGACCAAGCGAATACATCTTGAAACTCCTTAAAAAGGTTAGTGTAAATTTGAATTTCTTCAGGAGAACATTCAGCTCCGATGAAGAGATTCTCGATCACGTTAGGGTTCCTAGAGATGTTTATATATGTCATTTTTGAAATCACCGACATATTACCTTCGGCACGAAAGTGTGATGGAGCCAAAGGATTTGATACCGTACAAACATCACTAGTAAACAACTCGGAGAACCTAGATTCTACTTCCTGCAATAGAGGAAGAAAATATGAACGATGGTGTAAGTCTTCCCAAGGTCGATCTACACCCATCATTACTTCTAGGATTGTTTCTTCGGATGGTAAAACAATATCTAAGCAGTCCATAATAGAGGTAGAATCAAGGGTCCAGGCCGGGGCCACATCACCATCTAGCTCCTCCTCAGAGAAAGGAATAGAATGGTTGTTTGCAGAGTTAACGATAGAATGATATCTAAGTTCTGCTGCAGACATAGGAAATGCCATTCCACCAACTTGTCCTTCAGCTAATGTGGTCGTAGGTGAAGGCAAGGTCCACAGGTCTGAAAAATAATGAGTTCGGAAGAACTCTTCTCGTGAAGACTTCTTGGATGATGAAACGACATTGATTGTAGCGATAGGAGAGGGAAAATAAAATGTACCCATCAATGAAGAATACATCCCAACTCCTAAATTCTCAGTAGGCGGGCGAGGGTTATCCACTAAAGGAACAGTAGAATCCGAAGTTGCTCTAGGATCAACTGGAGAATAATCCAATTGATCAACCTTGATGATTTTCCCCTCATGAGGAAAGCAAATGACACGAAACAGAGTCGAAACAATGGCATCCATTTTGTATACCCAGTTCCTTCCTAAGAGGAGATTGTAATCTAGGTTAGCGTCAATGACTTCTACTTCGATATTGATGACCTTCCCCCCAACACATATGGGAAAGGCCGGGATAATCCCATGCGGCTTATGAGAATGCCCATCAAATGCAGTCAGGAGGGTAGGTGAAGGAACAACCAAAGGCGATCCAATGGCCTTCCAGCATGACATTGACATGACGCACGTGGAAGCTCCTTCATCAATAACGGTACGAAAAATGTTAATTTTCCGGTATGTAGACTTTATTTGAAAAGCCATGTGATGAGGGAGTCACTTTTTGACATTAAGCATGTTGAAAGTGAGCACTAAAGAGTTATTTGGATCAACTGCCCCTATCGCCGAAAGCAAAGCACTTCGTTGAGATGGACACGACTGGAGAACCTCTAAAGTGGACATAGCGCATGGACTCTGAGCCAGATCCTCAATAATGGAGTAATTCTGGGCGACCTTAGCATTAGGATTGATAGTCGCGCATTTAGCAGAACCATTCGGTATCCGTGGTATAGTCTCGACAGGGGGTCGCTCAATATGAAGGTCGATATTTCCGAGAGCAGTTTTGTCCTTGGATGTTTCAGTTTCACTGTAATCACATGACCGAGTGGCCACATGGACATTAGAACCCATCATGAAAACATTTGATGATTTCTCCCCTTCCTGGTTGCCCCCTACAAAGGTACCAGGATTTGAACTCGCGCCAGCAAGTAGTTGCTGCCCTTGGGGAAAAGGGTTGGTTAACACAGCTTGAGAGCTAGACATCTCTTGCTACCCTAACAAGCGTTGAGCATCTTGAATCTTTGGGCATAGATGAGTTAAATGGTCTCCACTGCATAGCTTGCATGGAAACTTGACTTTCTTTTTAGACTCATTTCCACCACCACCAGCATTATTTCTAGTTTTATTTGCGTCAGTCTTCCCATCTTGACTCTTTTTCTTACCTCATCCCTTATTTTTCCCATTGGAATTTTGATTTCTTTTGGGATTGGAGGATTGGACGACATTAACCAAAGAGGGTTGAGAAGACGAAGGGTTAGACGATGTGACCTGATTGTTAGGAGCAGTTTGTAAAGACAACTGCTGCAATTGGCTCAACAAGTTCACCGCATTTGTGTCTATGGATCCAACGATACCATCTGCATGGGGACCTGGCTTCGATTTGGCTAGATCAACCTTAGTCCAAGGAGCATCAGGAATTTTTTTTGTATAATCCCAGACTGAGAGTAAATCAATTCTAACTACTGGGCTCTAAAAATAGCTTGCTCCTCATAATAGACTCCGGACAAAGAGACATCCTTAGAGATTTCAGGTTGTAAAGATTTCAAAAACCATTCGAGACGGTATTCTGGAGGAATTTTGGCTTTAATGAGCCTCTTTCTCCGTCTCCATTCCTAAATATGATCAGAAATGTGAGTTGCCGTGTCTTGACGAAAATTGGCCAGAACTTCAGTTCCGACATCATAATGGACGAGCAACTGGAAATGATTTAGAAAAATATTAGCCAAATCGGCGAAAGATGTAAAGTTTTCCCCTGGAAACTCTATATACCACTTGGCCACATTGCCAGTGAAGGTGCGTTGAAAAAGTCTCAACCTAACCGAGTCATTGATAAGGGAGTTTGATGAGCACCACAAATGGAATGTGGTTACATGGTCGCCCGGGTCTTCACTACCTTTCCCTCGAACTTTGGAATGTTTGAAGGGAGTTTGGTTGGGAGCAGAGGCTAGGCTGAATTGTATTTGATTGAATCATTTGTTAATTTCGTGAGATCTGGAAAATTCAACGTTGCCAGGAAAGGAAGCCTAGGAGGACCTTGGGGATTCCACCCAGACTGGGCAGAGCTCCCAAAGTTCTGAAAAGATTGGCCTGGATTTTGGAAGGCACCAGGCTACCCGAAGTAACTAGCAGAACCAACTGAACCAAAAGGTAGACCTTGTGATCCAACAAAACTCGGAGTTTTACCAACTCCGGCCAAAAAACCTCCATAACCGGTGAAGCTCCCTCCTAAAGGATTATAAGGAGTTGATAACCCCTGATAAGGATTCCAAGTAGAAGCTAAGGGAGGAATACTTTGAAACGAGCTAACTGTGGAGTACGACCTATTCCCTTGTTGGCCGAAAAACGGATTCCTAGTTCCCATGCCACTAACCGCAAGGTTATTCCGACCTTGAAAGGGATTGCTGCCTTATCCTGTAGAAGAAAAAGGCATAGATCCTATCTTCAGGTTGGAATGTGGTATATGACCACTTCCAAAAGGAAAACCCTGAAATGAAGCCGACCCACCCATCATGGATGTGGAGACACTAAATGGAACTGATGTAATACCCTGTAAATGGGTGCCAAATGGGAAGAATCCAGAACTAAATGCATTGGCTTGGGAATTTCCACTCATAGAAGGAATGGAGGTAGACCCAACTAAGGATGTGCTAGAAAAAGACCCAAATAAAGATGTAGAGGGGATGGAAATAGTTCCTCCCCCTTGTACTGATGTTGGAGTCTGCATGGTTGTAGCACCTATGGTAGAAGGCATGCTTCCAATGGTGGTCATCGAAGGTAAGTGCGTAATATGACCTGGACTTGACAGTTTATGCGTCGGAGTCCCAACGTATTGTAATACGTTTGGATGGTTAGAAGGTAGAGGAGAATTCGGAGCCGCTAACGACTCTTGGAGTTCTTCCACCTTTATGTTATCTTCTGATTGAAAGAGAAATCGAGAAAGAACTAGAGTGTTCCTCTCTAGTTCTGTGGAAGTACCAGGTCTATCCCGAACACTAATGCCCCCGAGGGGAGGATCAATCCCCGATGCGTCAGCTGCTACGGGATGAAACCCACTGGCAGTATTACCTTTGCACCTTCTAGGAGAAGGCTCTAAACTTGGTGGTGAAAGACCATGAAGTCTTCGAGACCGTCTAGGCGATCGGTCAGCCACTTTGAATTTTTTATTAAGATCTAATTAAAAACTCAAGAAAAAATGAAATCTAGGCCAACTAAGAGCACAGAGCACACACTAAAAAGTCCCTAAAAGATATCAGCCAGTCAAACAACTTTCAAGTATTTCCGCTTCGAGTGATGAGGACCGGACACCAAAATACAAGAAAGTGAAGTAAGGGGCCTTCCAAAGATAGTCTGGGATGATGACAGCCCGGTCCTACCAACGAAGGTAACAGAGGAAGTTACGTTGTCCTCCTAACAACAGCCTGCACCGGTGCAAGCCCCCAAGCTTCGCAAAGGTGCCCTCCAATAGTACCGTTGAGAGTGATACAATGTCGACTTCAGGTTCCATGGGATTCCCCTCCGCAGCCACCTATGTAGATCCCTAGGAGAAGCGACTAAGGTTACCAACTCGTGTCAGAAGCCAGGCGGAACAGTCTTGAGGTAAGATCCGACAAGTAGGAGAGGGGGTATCTCTCTTCCTTATCTTCAAAAACCTTCGTGCTTAACTCCGAGATTCGGAGCTTTCCTGGTCTTCCTAATGCTATTGGATTTGCACTCACTATTTAGACTCCTATGTTTGACAGTTTAAATGGCCTTGGAGAGTTTTCTCTCCACATGCCTAATTCAAGGCCCTAAAATATCCTAAAACTTGTTGGCGTGTCTAAATTGACAATTATAAAAAGTTCTAGTGTATTTTAATTAGCACTTGTTTTTAAATGGGCCGTTCTTAAGTCAAGGGATAAGCGAAAATGAAACTTGTGGTGTTTTGACGCAAAAGAAATTAATAAAAACCAAACTATATGCAAATGCACTCGTTTTGTTCTTCGATGAAAAAAAATTCTACTAGGTTCTGAGGAACTTCTAAGAAAGAAATAAATTTTTCTTTTCTTTTCTTTTTATTCAAGCTTCACACTCACAAAAATTAACAAAACTATGGATGCCCTAAAAGATGCACAAATTTATCCTAATGTAATGAGTATATGCTGATGCAAAAGTTAAGACTACTCTAAATCAAAGAATGAAAGTAACTTGTTTATCAATTCTATTTAGCCACTTAAGATATTTAGATAGAATATAAGTTGCTAATGCTCATCTTCGTCCAAACACTAAAAACAAAGTTCAAGACAAACAAAAATGCACTTTCACTCGCAAAAAGGAAACTAAATCAAAACAAGGTCAAAGAAAGCAAAAACCAAGTTTTCAAGAAGTTTTCTTCAAAAGCAAAAACAAAAATGACTTTTCAAAAGTGCTCCAACTAAGACAGAAACTTTATGATCAAAGAATAGGCAACAAAACGCTTTACACAAAACAGGTGAAAACTCAACAAAAAGTGTGTTTCAAGATGCTCTTAACAATCAAAAAGCAGCCCAAAATAGCTTGGTGACAACGACCAAAAGATCAAGAAAGACAACTCTCAAAATCGTCACACAACAACTTTCAAAAAGCAAGAAAAGTAGATGGCCACAAAGATGCAGTTTTGACATGCAAACAAAAAGATCACCAAAACAAGATTTGCCACAAAGATTGAGACCAATATTTCTGCCCTGGAAGACTAGAACAACCAAGATTCCCAGAAATAAATCTTGTGTGCTTAAACAAAAATGATGACGCTTACAACAAAACAAAACAAGACCAACACTTTCCACAATCGGAGAGACTTTGAAATCATGAACTTGCTGTAAAAATAAAAACTGACATAGAAAAGTAACTGTTCAGGAAAGACTCAGACCAACAGACAGATCTTCAGAAACAAAAATATTTGAAAAATCTTGAAAATTTCAGGGTATACACGATTGTGTCAATGCACAACTGCATGTATACGCTATTCAGCCCAAGGAAGCATGCGTATACGCGGGTTCACTTGAGGAAACTTGCGTACATACGCTTCTGTAAACTGAAAAAACAGCGTATATAATAGATCATAAGAAAAAACAAAAAAAGGTCTGAAGAAACTGATCAAACTTATAGTTCAAGTTCCTACAGGAACAGACTACTCAGTCACAACAAGTAAATAAATAGCTGAGCCCTGATTGGCTTGAATAAACCCAAACTAGGAACAACAATATTATTGTCCCCAGTGGAGTCGCCAATTCTGTTAAGGGACAAAGTCCCCTAGGGTCTTGGGTCAATACCCTAGCAGATCGAGGGTTATCTACAAAGAAAAACAAGCATTCCACATAGCCATGATACTAATATAAACAAACTACACGAAGAGAGGTGCACCTGGGGGTCCTTCGTTTGGGTAGATCCAGCTAGGGTCCAAACCCTCTTGGAGTTCCTTTCAATCCTTCAACCTGCAAAACAATCAATTCAAGAAAGCATAGCAGTATATGGACCAAGCATCATAAGGAAATCAACTTCATAGCATATTGAAAAGTAGTTAGTTATACAATTGAAACAACCATTCATATGTAAATCATAACATTGATATCATAAGCATGAAGAAGATTAATATCAGGAACAAGACAAGTGTTTCTTTTATTATAGATAACTAAAATACAGAAAGGAATGATTTCACCTGAGTCTTCCTTTCACAGGCTCCAAGCGGAACTGTCCTCCAGATTCGTCCAATCTCAAGCCTTCAACAAGCTCCTTCCATGACTCACTCAAGGATATCTCAACTAATGGAAAGACATCATAACTCAAGGAAACAAGGGTTTCCTGTAATGGGGGAAGTGCTGGAAGCACAAGGATATTCAGACTTGATCATGGATAATCTCAGCAGAGTGATTTTTCTCTCTATTCTCTCCCCCTTAGGCCTTCCCATTGAAGCCTTTTTATACTTCTCCCAAAGTAGTTTTTTAGTTGGGAATTTGTTGGGAACAGTTGGGCCATGGGCACTAATAGGTAATCAATAGTTAAAACCTGTGATCTCCACCCAAAATTAAGGAGATTTAATTTTTTAAAGTATTTTAAGACATATATGCAAGTTGGGTGTACACAGACCCGCGTACACACGCGTTTAGCTCAGGGAAATGTCGCATATAGGGAGTAAAACACTATTTTTTAAGTATTTGGACCAGGTCTGGAAAGAGGGGTTGCCCTAGGCCATGAGTGCAGCATCACAAACATCAAGAGTGAGATTTGGAGCTATAACATAGACTAGAATCTAAACTACTCAACTTCTGTTAGGGTCCCACCCTAACCCCCTTATTTATGTCATGGGATCACGTCATAGTCAAGAGTCAATAAAGCCCATATTAATATTTGTAAGTGGTTAACCCGCAATTAATGACGGGACCACAGTTAGTTGCAAATGGGCCGTAGTATTAGATAGATGGTATTAATAAAACCCACGGTATTGGCCCGTGGTATTGCATGTATGAGTCATATATAAAGGATAGAGACTCCCTGCGAGGAGCATCGTGTCTTATTTTGTAATCGAGCTCTGCTCTATTGGAGGTTGCCCCCTCGAAGAGGCATGTGAACATTACTCTTTGAATAATAAAATCATTGCTATTCTGTGTTCTGGGTATCTTTTCTTCGCATATTCTGTGTTCTGGGTATCTCTTCTTCGCATATTCTGTATCTGGGTATTATTTTGCAGGTTAAGAGCATAACAAGTGGTATCAGAGCACTTTCCAGGGCTCCGTGGGATCTCCAATTTTTAGCAAATTTTTTTTTTGGCTAGAGACGTGTTTCGGCGTCTTTAAACCACGGGATCTGTCATTAAGCGCATAAACCTGCGGATTTGGGGAGGCATGCACGCAGGAAATACAAGAGGTGGTCATGTCTGTTGGACTCCCTTGTAACCCCTGTGGGTACCCCTTCGAGTAGTAACGCATTAGACAGAACCACGCACGGACTGTCTTCCACGTACCCTCTGGGTATATAGGAAGCCCCCTAGGCTCCCTTGAAACCTCGCCATAGATAAATCTTCGGCCGTCTTGTGGCTACAGTACACCGAGAACAACACTCGGAGAGATTACTCGCCCGTACGATAGGGTAGTCGGGTTGTACGGCTAAGGGTACGGTTGATCCTCCTTAGTTAGAGCCCTGAAACATTGGGCCGAGTACTACTGTCAGACCCTTATGTATAGTGCGATCTATAGCACCTGACACTCCTCTAGACCATAGTTCCTTTTTCTATCGGGGCTCACACATCAGATCCACGTGTGCAAAGACGTGCTGCAGCAGCAGACATCAGATCCGCAGCAGCAGAAATCAGATCCGCAGCAGCAGTTGTTCCACCATTCAGATCTCTCAGATCCACCAGATCGGAGTTGTTGTGAAGGGTTCGTGTACCGGGGTATGCTTTTCGCAGGACGTTTGGCAGCATTGACATTTTGAGGATTTGGCGACTGCAGTATTGATCAAGAAGGAGTAAAACTCCGTTAGGAGTTTTCCAAAAAAAAATCTGAGATCTTCCGAGGCGCTTATTGGTGATCTAGCCCATCAGCATCAGGACGACGAGCTGAGCAAGGTGGTACCATTCAATTTATTAGAAAATAAAAATAAAAAAAAATTGGCGGTCCCAATTGTTCATCAAGTTGGTGTATGGTAGAAACTAGAGCTCAAGAAATGGCCAATGAAAGGCTAGACAAAATTGAAGAAGATCTGCACAACCTCAACCGTCTGATTGGCGGACTAAGTATCCAGGTAGAGAAAGTACTCGAGAAGGGAAAGGAGCCAGCCCAAGTGGAGGAGTCTAATGGCCATGAATACCATGAGGGTGAGTCTAGCCATTCTCCTCATGTCTGGCACACCCATCCACCACCCAGTCAGCAACCTCCCAAGTTGGATATGCATAAATTTGACGGTTCTCACACGTCCGCATGGCTAGCACAAATGGAGTAGTATTTCAAATTGAATCGTATCCTAGATGAGGGGACTAAGCTTATGGTGGGAACGATGTATTTGGACAATGAACGATGGCAATGGGGGGAATGGCATCAACGTTGCAATGGACCTTTTCAGAATTGGGCCCAATTTACCAAAGCTCTTCGAGATCGCTTTGAACAGGAAGACTCTTTTTTGGGGCGTCCCACTAAGCTCCGACAGACGGGTACAGTGGATGAATATATTACCGCTTTTGAAGCCTTAGCCTTCCGCACTAAGGGTCTCACAGATGAGTTCTACACGGAATTTTTATCAGCGGTCTTAAAGAAGCCATCAAAGCTCAAGTTCTACTCCACCACCCTCCCACGTGGACGGAGGCTTGCCAGGTAGCTCGTAAGGTGGAACATGCAATAGCAGCCCAATACAGCTGCCCCAATTTCCCCGCTAAAGGTCGTTCCCCACAAGCTCACAATACGACTCAGACGCTTAAGATCCAAAAGGTGTCACCTGCGGAAATGGCCGAAAGAAGGAAGCAAGGACTATGTTACTACTGTGATGAAAAATATTCCCCGGGTCATAAATGCAAGGAGCCCAAGTTTTTTCAAATAGATGCCACTGACTACAGCTCCACCGAGGAAGATCCACCACTTGAGGAACCGGAGGCGATCGAAGAAGACAACCAAAAGGAGATTGTATCTGACGAACCAGTGATTTCGCTAAATGCGTTGGCAGGAATTTCTTCCCCTCAAACTCTCAAAATCAGGGGTTTTCTTAAACATCGCCCAGTAGTAGTCTTGATTGATAGTGGAAGTACCCATAATTTCATCCATCAAAAAATTGCCGAAGCAGCGCATTGTTTTGTACGGACAGTTTCTAACTTCCAAGTCCAAATTGCAGATGGGGGCACAATGAAATGTGAAGGCCGCTGTGAAAATGTCAAACTTCAAATGGGGGATTATCAGTTGAAAACCCACATGTTTGCCATACACATGGGGGGTTGCGACATTGTCCTAGGCGCTGAATGGCTCCGCACTCTTGGGCCAATCAAAATGGATTTCCAGGAGTTATATATGAGTTTTAAGCAGAACAACTCCACACATACCCTCCGTGGACTCCAGGCGGGAGCCCCCTCTATCATCAGCTCGCATAGGATGGAAAAATTGTTAAAAAAGGGCCATCATGGAGTGGTAGCTCAATTTAATGCCATCCAGGTCGTCGAAACCATGTCTCTGCCAATTCATCCTGAGATGCAGCAGATTTTAAATAACCATCAGACGGTCTTTGACAAGCCTCATGAGCTTCCATCCTCGCGAGGGGAACATGATCATAACATCACCTTGGTTCCAGGGGCCCAACCCCCAAATGTGCGGCCATACAGATATCCATTCACCCAAAAGAATGAAATCGAAAAAATCATCAAGGAATTGTTGGAAGCAGGTGTCATTCGTCCCAGCATTAGTCCTTATTCATCCCCAGTGGTCATGGTCCTCAAGAAAGATGGGGAGTGGCGGATGTGTCCCGACTTCAAGGCCCTCAACAAGTTGACAATCAAAGATAAATTTCCCATCCCGGTGGTTGACGATTTGCTGGACGAACTCAATGGGGCTAAATTCTTCACTAAGTTGGATCTTCGCTCCGGCTACCACCAAATTCACATGAAGGAATTCGACATTCCCAAGACAGCTTTCAGAACTCATGGTCTCTGTAATGCCCCTTCTACTTTTCAGAGTCTTATGAATCACATCCTCAAACCATATCTCAGAAAATTTGTCCTTGTCTTCTTCGATGACATTCTCATCTATAGTGGCACTTGGGCGGCACATATTCAGCATGTAGATCTACTCTTGCAACTGCTCCGCAAGCATAAATTATTTGTCAAGATGTCTAAGTGTTCATTTGGCATGGAAGAAGTTGAGTATTTGGGCCACATTGTGGGGCGTGAAGGTGTCAAGGTGGACCCCAAAAAGATCCAGGCAATGCAAGAATGACCTCAACCTAAGACCTTGAAGAGCTTGAGAGGATTTTTGGGTCTCACAGGCTATTATCGTAAATTTGTCCGCAACTATGGCCACATAGCGAAGCCCCTCACTCAACTCCTAAAGAAAAATTCCTTCTTCTGGAACGAGGAAGCACAACAGGCATTTACCGCTCTCAAAAACGCCATGTGTTCCACTCCAGTCTTAGCACTACCTGACTTCACCAAATCCTTTGTCATTGAATGTGATGCTTCGGGTACAGGTATTGGGGCGGTCTTAATGCAGGAAGGGCGACCATTGGCCTTCACGAGCCAACAACTCAGTGGGAGGAATCTAGGCCAATCTACCTACGAGAAGGAAATGATGGCCATCTTACATGCAGTCGAGACCTGGCGACCTTACTTATTGGGGCGACGTTTCCAAATCCGCACAGATCATCACAGTCTTAAATATTTTTTGGAGCAATGCCTATCCTCCCCACAACAAAATAAATGGTTAGCCAAAATGCTGGGATATGATTATGAGATCATTTACAAGAAAGGGAAAGACAACAGTGTAGGAGATGCATTATCACGCCAATTTGAGGAGGAAAGTACTCTGCTCGCAATTTCCCTTCCCATTCCAGACTGGATTGAAGAGGCTCGCAGGGAATGGTTTTCACACCCAGGGCTCTCCCAACTCATTTCTCAATTGCAGGTAGATCCTAATTCCAGCAAGGGCTACTCGTGGCAGAATGATATTCTTTGCTAGAAGGACAGAGTCATAATATCACCAACATCCACCCTCAAAAGTCGAATTTTGGTAGAATTGCACTCATCTCCCATTGCAGGACATTCGGGCTTTCAGAAGACGTATGCTCGCACTAGAAGATCATTATTTTGGACAGGCATGAAAAAGGACATCCTTACTTTCGTAGCAGAATGTGATGTCTGTCAACGCCACCAAGGGAAACTGTCAACACACCAGGCACATTACAACCATTTCCCATTCTGGCATCAATTTGGACGGAGGTTTCTATGGATTTCATAACAGGTCTTCCAAAGTCAAGGAACAAGTCAGTCATCATGGTGGTTGTGGACCGACTGTTGAAGTATGCTCATTTCTGCGCCCTACCCCACCCGTTTACACCAACTTTGGTTGCTCAATCTTTCATGGATCAGATCTTCAAATTATGCCCACTTCTATAATGTCCGACTTCGACCCGATCTTCACCAGCAATTTTTGGCAGGAACTCTTCAGAATACAAGGCACTCAACTCAAACTCAGTACTTCATATCATCCGCAAACAGATGGTCAAACCGAAGCCGTCAACAAATGTCTAGAAACTTACCTTAGGTGTTTCACTTCAGAAAAGCAACACCTTTGGGCACAGTGGTTACCTCTGGCTGTATGGTGGTATAACACCAACTATCATGCCACCACCAAAATGACTCCCTATGAAGCAGTCTATGGTCAAATTCCACCTTCCCCTACTTCTTATCTCAAGGGGTGCTCCAAAGTACAAGCAGTGGACCAACTCCTACAACACCACGCAACCATGCTCGCCCATCTTCGCGAGAATCTTCATCAAGCTCAGAACCGCATGAAGCAACAGGGCGACCAACATCGCTCAGAGCGCCAATTTCAAAAAGGGGATCAGGTCTTTTTGAGGCTGCAACCATATAAGCAAACATCACTCAAAGACAAGGGTTTTCAAAAGCTCTCTCCAAAATTCTACGGACCATACCAAGTACTTCAGCGCATTGGAGAAGTGGCTTACAAGTTGGCTTTGCCACCTATGGCAAAAATCCATACAGTTTTCCATGTATCGTGCCTCAAGAAAGTGATTGAGAACAATTTCCGAGTTCAAACCAGTCTACCTGAATTGGACGAAGAAGGGTCAATCTGGCTTCAACCCGAACAGGTTCTAGACACCCGAGACAAGCACCTGCGCAGCCGCATGATTAAGGAAGTCCTCGTCAAATGGAAAGACACCTCTCCGGAAGATGCAACTTTGGAACTAGCCACTATTCTTCAGCAGTTTCCGCAGCTTCAACCTTGCGGACAAGGCTAGTCTTAAGGGGGAGGGCATGTTAGGGTCCCACCCTAACCCCCTTATTTATGTCATGGGATCACGTCATAGTCAAGAGTCAATAAAGCCCATATTAATATTTGTAAGTGGTTAACCCGCAATTAATGACGGGACCACAGTTAGTTGCAAATGGGTCGTAGTATTAGATAGATGGTATTAATAAAACCCAAGGTATTGGCCCCTGGTATTGCATGTATGAGTCATATATAAAGGATAGAGACTCCCTGCGAGGAGCATCGTGTCTTATTTGGTAATCGAGCTGTGCTCTATTGGAGGTTTCCCCCTCGAAGAGGCATGTGAACATTGCTCTTTGAATAATAAAATCATTGCTATTCTGTGTTCTAGGTATCTTTTCTTCGCATATTCTGTGTTCTGGGTATCTCTTCTTCGCATATTCTGTATCTGGGTATTATTTTGCAGGTTAAGAGCATAACAACTTCTTTAGATTGGTAATCATAAGAGTCATCATAGGATTGTTAGCCATCATGCCAAATTTGTGAATAATATTGATCACATATTTCCTTTGACCAAGATATATTTCACCCAGCTTTTGCCAAACTTCTAGTCCCAAGTAATAATGCATAATCCCAAGATCCTTCATATCAAAATCAACTGCTAACTGGTTCTTGCATTCCTGAATTCGATGCTCTATCCCTGTAACAAGTAGATAATTCATTTACAATCATATAATTATGGTTCACCTTGGACCACCATGATGTATAGGTTAGGATCTACATAAATCTTGGTAAAACCAAGTCTCAATAGGTATGCATCCATTCTTTCATACCAAGCTCTAGGTGCTTGCTTTAAGCCATATAGGGTTTTCTTCAGTCTGTAGACATGATTCTCCCTCTGATTTATTTCAAATCCTTGAGGCTACTCAATGTAAACCTCTTCATCAATAGCCACATTCAGAAAAATTGTTTGAACATCCATTTGATGAATGTTCCATCCAATAGAATCAACCAAAGAAAAAATGATCTAATTATTGTATATCTAGTTGTCGGAGAAAATGTTTCTTCGTAATAAATACCTTCTTTCTATGAGAAGCCTCTTGCTACAAACCTTTCTTTGTATTTATTAATGCTCCCATCCACAAAATTCTTTATCTTATATATCCATTTTGAAGTGACTATTGATTGTCACATGGCCTAGGAATGATTTCCTAGACATCATTCTTCATAATTGACCGAAATTCTTCTTGATTCGCATTCCTCCACTCTTGATGTTTAGTTGCATATTCATAGGAGGAAGGCTCACATCAAATGAGCTTCATCATATATGCTGCATATCCATAATACCTTTTTGGTCTTTTACTTTCTCTAAAGGTCCCCTTTGTTGTGTATCCTTTTATTTCTTGTAGAGTAGTTCTCAACTAAGAAAACCTTTTTTGATTTCCAGGAACAATTAATTGCTACACAGGCTCATTAGGACCTTCAAAATCCTCTTGAGTTGATGTCACATCATGACCATCATTGTCTCTCGAGATATCCTCAAAGATAGGTATCTCTTCTTCATCAAAATCAACTGGAACATATTTTGATTTCTTGTAAGCTATTCTTTCATCAAAGATGACATCCATTCTTACTTTGGTCCAATGATCTTCCTTAATATAGATTCTGTAATATTTTGATGAAGCACTATACCCAACAAATATTCCCTTCATACTGGTAGGATCCAACTTTTTCCTTTTGTCCTTTGGTATATGAATATAAATAGGACATCCAAATACTTGAAGATGATCCACATTCGACTTATTTCCTATAAATGCTTCTTCCAGAGTCATGTTGTTGAGAATCTTGTGAGGACTTTGGCTCTGCAAGTAAACAATGGTCACACATGCTTATCCCCATAAGAATTGAGGGAGATCTTGATCATGAAGTGTGGATCTTACACATTCTTTAATTGTTTTGTTTTTCCTTTCAGTCGCGTGATTCTGTTCAGGATTATAAGGAACAATTATTTCCCTCTTAATCCCTGCTTCCTTGCAAAACACTATTATTTCTTTGGATATATATTCTCCACCATTGTTGAACCTCAACATCTTTATCTTTCTTTCAGTCAGATTCTCCACTTCATTCTTGAATTCTTGAAACTTCTCGAATACCTCATCTTTGTCCTTGAGGAGGTCTTCCTTGAGAAATCATTAATGAAGGTCACATAATATTTTTGCCCACCAAGAGATTTTACTGCCATAGGACCACATACATTAGAGTGTATGAGATCTAAAACTTCCTTAGATATGTTATCACTTATTGCAAATGGCTTCTTCACATTTTTTCCTAGAGCACAACCCTTACAAGTCCCTTCATGTTCTTCCTTCAATTCAGGAATTCCATTGACCATTTGGTTTAGAGATGGAAAAATCTTACAATGAAGGTGTCCATACCTTCTATGCCATAGTTCGTGAGGGTTCACATCTAAGTGAACTAGGGCTTGAGATAGAGGTGTAAAGAGTCTATATAATGTCCCCTCATAAATCCCAATTACCCTATCACGTTGAATACTAGAGTCCTTGCCCGAAACCAGAACCTTGCCATCAACAAAAGCAATTCTATCACTCCAACAAACAAAAGAAATTCAAACCAAGAACATATATAATATTTTTGAGGTGAATACCTCCACTAGGATCGAGCTCCAATGAAGTAGATCCAATCCCTTTCACTGCATAACTCTTCTTGTCACAAAGTTCAATTGAATGACAGGATGCTCCTTTTGAAAAAGTTTGGAGTTGAATGCATTCTTTTGTAATATGGCTGGAGGCACCACTGTCGATAACACATACATTATCGTCCTTGAAAGTGCCAAATAAAGCAAATAATATAATTTCATATATAACTTCTTTTGCTAGCTTGGAGATCAAATTTAGGATGCAATCTTTGATGGACGTGGTAAGATTCCCAAGAAACTTGAATTCCTTCTTCATAATCCTTGCCATAGTTCCAACTAGGATATGATATTTAGTCTCCTTCTTGCACCTTAGCTCTGATACCATGTTGGAAAATCAAGAGTCTTGTATATTATGTTTGAATTTCCATACTTGATAATTACTTGTGACATTAGTTGGCCTTTTATTACTTCTTTAGCTCTTTCTTATCAAGTAATTACCAAAACAATGAAGATCACAAAGAGACAAAGTACACAAGATATAGGCTCCAAGCCAGGAAAAACCCCTCCAAGGGGAAAGCCCATAAATAAAGCTCCTCTTCTTATAGAATCTTCATACAATGAGACTTCTAAGACCCAAAGACCAAAGCCCAAAATCCTCCCAAGCACTAAGCTAGCCCAACAACAAGATCTCTTTCCAACGAACAAGTTCTTCCAAGATCTACGAAAGTTACCCTAGCTGCAATCCATAATTTAGGCCTTGCAACTTGTACTGCAACTTCACACCACAATTTCGTCCTACAATTTGCACAGAAACTATAGGCTACCTCACATGTGTGGACATAAAAGATAGTTTCCCAAGATACCTTGCTTCTTCGACTTCTTATTCTTTCTCTTTGTCTTCTTCACTCTTATTTCTTCTTCGATATTTCAAATCGAACTTGCTTGAGAGTCTGTTCCAATTCAGTCAAAGTCCCTCTTATTTGTAGCCTTCTTGAGGGGTCAAATAGCCCTCCTTTAGGATGACTTTACCTTCATTGGGACGACTTGGTCTTGGAGGAATAAATGGATTTTCTTGACAGAAAAATAAATATTTTTCTTTGTTACAATGAGTCCAAATGGGACTATAATACATTACATAAATTATTCTTTGTCCTAGAAATACCTAGAAAGACCTAGAAGTACGATGAACATGCCTTTGACCTAGACTTGAGCATTAAATCCATGTTTTGAATAAAATAAAATAATTTTTCTTTCTTTATACAAAATATACAATGTCATGTTTACAAAAGGTCATTATGAAGACCGAACGTAGTTACAATTTCCAACAACAAGTTCCACCACTATCTATTGGGAGGGCACTTCAAATTCTTCATAGATCATTCAGCTCTCAAGTACTTAGTCAATAAGCCTGTGCTGGGAGGATTTTCCACAGGTTTCTCTTATTTTAGGAATTTTATTTTGAGGTTGTTGTGAAGCCTGAACAAACCAATGTAGGACCAAATGATCTATCTCGCTTAGAGTCAGGAGAGTCTAGAGGATGCATTGATGATCAACTGTCGAATTTCGACTTGTTTTGTATAGAGGTTGTCATAGAATATCTAGAAGAGATCACAATATTCATAACTACCGGTATGTGTCTCGAAAACTATTTTGAAAACTAGAAAAGACACATGGTGGTGATAGCAACCAATTATCAGTTGATTGCAGGGAAATTATACAATATGGGCCTTGATAATATTTTGCGCAGGTGTGTTTTTAATCATGAGTGGGATGCCATTTTATAGGAGTGTCATAGTGGTGTTGTGGGAGGTCATGTCGAAGGAAACGAAACTGCTTGCAAGGTACTTCAAGTAGGGTTATGGTGGACGAGATTATTTAAAGATGCCAAGGAGTCATCACCGCAACAAATTATCTTACAATATGGGCATAAACAACTCCTGTAAAATGCTATATTTAAAATACTGTATCCAGGTTCATTTTTGAGAACACCATCACTAGGTTTGGTTTCCTAAGAAGCTTGAATAGTGATCAAGGAGCTCACTTCATTAATGACACTATCATAACCTTGACATGGGAGTTCTTGATCCAACATCATAAAATCAATCCTTATCATCCACAATCTAATGGTATTGTTGAAGCATTCAACAAAATATTGGAAAAACGACTTACTAAGGTATGCTTTGCTAACTAGTATGATTGGGATGAAAGCACCCCTACTACACTTTGGGCATATAAAACTACTACTAAAACGCTACACAAGTATACTTCGTTTTAGCTAGTGTATGGAAAAGAAGTTGAGGTCCCTGCAGAATTTATTATTCCTAACCTATATATTGTACAATCCATTAAGATGACTGATGATGAGTTTGTTGCGGAAAGACTCGAGGAGTTATGGAAACTCGATGAGTAGAGGTTCTTAGCGGATTTCCTTGAAAGTGTGGAGAAGCAAAGGAAAAAGGCTTGGCATGATCATCATATTAAGAACAAGTATTTTTCTGTTGGAGATCAAGTTTTTATCTACGATCACAAGTACTTAAATCATCCTAGGAAGCTTTAGATGCATTGTTTGGGGCCTTTTATAGATACAAAAATCAAGGAATCTGGAGCTGTTAAAATTACACAAATTGATGGTATGGTTTGACCTGGATGGGTGAATGGCGCTCACTTGAAGCCCTGGTATGGTCCCTAACTCTTTTACTATTCACTTCTTTCTATCAGAGAGTGTAGGTTAGGTCTTAGGTTATAGTTTGCTAGTCTTTTTAGTTCTTTTCGATGAGTTTAGTTGTGTTAGTTTTGTTTTGTTTCCTTGTTGTATTATACCACAACAAATTATGGTCAGGGAGGTAGAGTCAATGTGTCATGTCTTTATTGGTGGTTCTCTTTTCATTTTTCAGCCCCTTTGTCAAGTCATCCCTTTCTTTAAAGGTCAAAATCGTTGAATTAGTTATCGTGCATGGGTTTAATGACTATATTGTTTTTCCGATAAGTTTGTCATGTCACTCTTTCTTATTAATGACGTCTTACCTTGGGATATGGGCCTTTGTTGAATCAACTCCCCGTATCGAATTCAATTTTATCCAACCATCTTCATCTACTTTATTTAAGGGTCAAGTTGGAAAATTTACTATCGAAAATTCATATGTGGGTCTATAAATATCGAGCATTCCATCATTTTCATTCATCTGTATTTAAGTCTTTCTCAAGATTCAAAACTAATGCCTAAATATGTTTCATCTGTTCCTCACTTCCTCTACCATTCATCTGTTTTTCAAGTATATTACTGTAAGCATCCAACCATGGTTTGTTCTCTCAAAGATGCAATTTAGTTTGAATTCTCTGACCCGCGTGTTCTAGAGGATTTATATGGAATAAATGAAAAGGTTATCCTTCTGGATAACGATTTAACCAATGGAGATTTTTTTCTTGCTTTGAAACCTAAATTTTATTTGAATGTTACGCCCACACTGTTTGGAAATATTGTCCCTCAAGTAAAACCCACATTCAATAAATTGTATGAATCCACCTTACCTATGTTGCGCGACTTACCTATGTTCGACACTACTGGCGAGGTTGGTTGATGCACTAAATTTCTTATCAGTCGAATTCACAGTGGTTCCCTATGGCTTGACAAATAATCTGATTCATTTACATGATATGCACATGATGACAAGATTATCAATGGAAGCGCAGGATGTCTCTACAACATTCTAGGGTTGGGCCAAGCATAGAAAAAGGACAGGTGCGATAAATTCATATCAGGAGTATGGAACTAAGCGTAAAGGGCAAGGCCCTGTTATTGACCCAATTAACAATGCCCATGTCAAATTTTCATGCCAATTTGTTGCTAGGAAAGTTACTCAACATTACAGGAGAATGTACCCTAGATACCATTTTTGTGGCCGAGTTCTGTGTTCAAGGTGCTCAACTAAACTGGTGTAAGTATTTGTTGGACGAGTTCTTTCATGCTTGTGAACAAGCCTAATAGAAAGGAGGCTATTTTATTTATGGATATCTAATTTTTTCTATTTCCATGCTTAAGTGGAAACCTTTGGTAGGCCGTATTCTTCATGCCCCTCAAGATTGTCAAGCCCTAGCTTTGAACTTTGAACCTTGGAAAACCCATTCCGATTTTAACAATATTTCTTTTAATGACAATGCTTTTGGTGCATGGTAGAACCAAATGGTTAAAGCCACTCAAATCATGGAAGTTTCTCAATTCTTGCCTGATATACATGCCTACCAAATTTGGTTCGACATTGAGCATAACCATTGTTATGTGTGCCCCAAGGATGCATACAAAGACAAGTTCCGTACCTATTCGCTACCATACTATTTATCAAAGGAGGTTCTTCACAAGGAGGTTATGAATTGGTTTGGCATCCAACAACTCCAACAACCAGATGGAATTTACAATGCCTTTAGTGGCACCACCAGCATTTGTGTCATTCTTATCTCGTAACCACCAAAACTCCCCACCATCTTCTACTTTCGACCCTGAACATCATCAACCGCTCATTATTTTTTTCCCTGAACCATTCCACCTCTTGGTTCCACTTCTACCTCTATCACAACGACACCTTCTGCAAATAATCCAATCCCTGATGCGGTCCCTTTTCACACAAACCCATTTCGACCTCCTGTTCTTCTTGAGGTAGTTGTAACAACTCCTGTTACACAACTTGCATCCACTTTTCCTTCCCTTCTTTCTTCAACAAAGATGGCTAGTGTTGACCTCTCAAAGCTCATTCAGGTTGATGATGATGAACCCCATATGACCACTGCTTCTACATTAATCACGGAGGAAGTGTAGCCATCCACCATCTCCTCTACAATCCATCCTCAGCTAGTGTCTTCTCTGTAAGATAATGACCCCCTGTTTACTGACTCGATGCACCCTGCATGCATTTTTTTGAAAATACCATTGTTGAAACTCCATTAGATACCTATACTTCTCTTCAACCTACCAATCTCCTGCTTCCAAAACCGATGTCATTGTTGTGCCGGTTTAATCACTATTTCATTTGACTGAACCACAATAATTTAATTGTCAACCAGGGTAAGTTTGTTTATTTCAAAGGTGTCTGCACTATCTGTGCTGATACATAACAACCAGGGAAAGAAATGAAAGAAAATGTCATTGAACACAATTGTAGAACTTAAAGCACTCATGCAAAAATTAGAAAGACATTCTATAGGAATGAAATTCACTCATCACACTTCATGTTTTTCTCAAAGAACAGGCGCACCACACATCATTAATAAAACTGTATCAACTGATTAAATATTATAGTTCTAACCAATCATGTGTAACAACATATAATGAATCTGAAAACAGAAGTGCATCAATACTAAAATTCATACAACAACATTAATGAATCCACACTTAAAAGAAAGACAAACCGAACAACTAATCTACTACTACTACAATCCCTGCTAAAGAGGAGGGCCCTTCCTCCCTAGCAGGGCGTAGGGATGAAATGGAAACTAGTTAAAAACTCAACATGAGATATGTATGAACATCACCATAAGTGTTATGTATTAAAAATGACTGGAAATTACAAGATCAAAATGTCGATGTTGTTCCTGTGTTGCCGTTCCCTTTTCATGGAACCAACACAAGATATGCATGAACATCACCAAAAGTGTTATGTATTAAAAATGACTGGAAATTACAAGATCAAAATGTCAATGTTGTTCCTGTGTTGTCGTTCCCTTTTCATGGAACCAAACATTTTTATAAAGTTTACAAGCCCCAAAAATTAGGGAACAAATCAATCATGAGAATCTCATAATTCTCATGCTGATCAATATTAAGAGAAAAATAGAAAGCGTTACAAACAGTTTCCCAATAAAAGACTAATTTGAGTTATACCATCTCCACAATCATAATTGATGAGATCCCTTGACCGTTCGTAGATAATTCATGATTCTTGTCAATTGTATTTGATGACAACAACCATGGTCTTTGGCAGTTGCGGTGTAAAAACCACTCGAGGTGTAACAAAAAAACTTCAGACTGTAACAACAAATCCTAGAAGTGTAACAACGAGTAATAACAACAACTTCTCATCCTTAGTCCTTAGTTGTAGGCAACACCTTAAATAAAAATAACCATAAAACGCCTTCCACAATTACCTTGGTTATCCATCTCAAAAAGACATCACTTCATTCGATATTTAACGCAAAGATGGAAAATAATATGTTGAGAAATGATTGCTCTTATAACTAGGGAAAATGGTAATTGGGACATAAAGTTCATAGGTTTAGAGAGAGAGAATGATAAAAAATGGGGAAAGATGTGTCTAAGATATGATTAAAAACTTCACCCAACATCTCCGCCCAACTGAAGCCATTGCATGTACTCATGAAGAATCTTCAGGCACTGCTGTTGTATTGTCACTGTAAATCTGTCAAGTTATAAGCACCAACAATATCTTCATCAACTGGTCTATAGCCATGAGTATCCATCAACTGATGCGGCCATGATTTCTCTTCATAATCACACAATTGGTAATGGGGTTGGTATTCTTCAACCTGAAGCCAAATCAAGGGATACTTAAATCTAAGCTCTATACAGAAAGATCCCATTGATTTCACAATTCGAGCATATTTTGGAACCCGTGTAATAGCAACCACAAAATTAGGAAACCCAAAAGGGTCACACTCTTGCAGACTTGCACTACCAACCTCTATAGATTTAAGGCATCCAGTCAATGCTCAACTCTTCAACTGTGCAAAGAGCTTGAGACAAAATCCGAAAATCCTCCTCCTGTAGATGGATGATTGTTCCCTCATATTAGGGGTAATAAAAAAATTCCTAAATTCACGCCTCAATTCAGTATCCATGCCTGGTTATGCTCTTATCCATAATGTTGCCTTCTCTTCATTGGTGTCAGATGACTTCATGGCCAGATGCCATTCTACTTGATTTCTCATGAAAGATATGAAGGCGCACAACTGCAAGTCCCCCATGTAGGAGAAAATGCATACAATCATATGCAGGCTAGCGTATTCACAAATCATATTATGTAGAAAAATCTCACAAAGTAAGCTTTTCTCATCAAAATCACATGCACGAAAAACATCTAAAAAATTCTGGGTAGAATTACCCAGATAAG
Source organism: Pinus tabuliformis (assembly GCA_031772625.1). Classification (NCBI taxonomy): domain Eukaryota; kingdom Viridiplantae; phylum Streptophyta; class Pinopsida; order Pinales; family Pinaceae; genus Pinus; species Pinus tabuliformis. Next base: position 1,603,311,345 of record CM062817.1, on the reverse strand, counting down.
GTCTATTCTCATAGATAAATTTTAACTGAAACAAATAAAATCTTTCCCAAAGAAATATTGGATAGGATGGGGAAGTCCTTCTACACCCTAACAAGTTTAGGGCGAGTCTGTACAACTTATCTTTATTGTTTGTTAATTCTTGAAATTTCTGATGTAACTGCTACACTCATTCCTCCTTTTCCTTCTCAGTTTTCTTCCTTTCCCATCTTGTCCACTCTTCCATCAACTTCCTCTTAGCCCACTGTTCTTTGAGAGTATTTACAACTTTTTGATGCTCCTCCAGTGAGATCACTCCCTTTTGCAAAGAGAGTGCCAACTGCTTCCATTTCTGTAATTTTATATCAACAAAAAAATTTATGAACACCATCCTGCTTCAGGATCTTGTGTTCTCTCACATGCAACATCAAGAGGGGGTGTAACAGCATATCGAGATTCGAGTTGTTTTGATTCAGTTGCTAGTTTTTGTGTAACAATAGCTTCATCAACAAGTTCTTGTGGATCATATCTTAACCCTACTTCCTGAGGGATATCTGCTTCAAATGATGGTTCTTGTGTAACAACAGTATCGTCGGCAAGTTCTTGTGTCTTAGCTTCTAGGTCGATCACTGTGGGATGCTCCGTTTTAGCTGTTGGTTCTTATGTAACAACAACGTCGTCAACGGGTTCTTGTGTAACAACTTCCCAGGGTTCAATTTGGGTTTCTATCGAGATGGTACTTGCAACACAAACTTTATACCCAACTGTTGCTAAATTCTTAGCACATGCTGTACATACAGAACCTGGTGTAGTTTATGTTCTCATCTTATCAACAACCTCTGCCAAAGTATCCAAACCCGGGACCCTTGTTTCTAATTTACTATCCTCTAATTGTTGCCTTAATTCTTTATTTTCTTTTTCTAATTTTTCAATTTTACGCAACAGGGTTTGGGTCTCATCCTTACCTGGTAAAGGAACCTCTTCAAGATGGGCATGTTCTTCTTCTTTTTGCTCCCTTGCGTCCTTATGCTTTCTTGACCTCTTTCTAGATGGAGGTAGGGGCTCTGGCTGGGTGCTAACTCTGACCCTCCTTTTTGGTGTCTTGCCACCTATTGGCTTTTCCAATGATCTTTTCTTGATTCTTCTTCTAGAGGATTTCCCTTTCTCTTCAGTCACCCTAGCTTCCTTTGGAGTGTCAGCGGGGGTTTCAGCTTGCTTCCGGTGTGAAGTCCTCGTATTTCTACTCGTAAACTCTTCCCAGCTTCAGCCTTGGCATTCCAGGGTGTCCATTATGATTAATTTTATAAGTCCATGATTGGTGACACAAGTTTCTGGATGCGAAGCAACCTTCACAACAGCAGACATATGCTTCAGATTATCCAACAGGAATATGGAAGGTTAATCAATTGCATGTGTCGGAGATCGTTTAACAACGAGAAATGATAATTAAACACTGTAGTTGTCCATCCTTCACAAGTAATGTATTTGATAATGTATAAGGCAACATCTCCCCATGGATGAGGAAGTGACAATTAGTCAATTCCCCTGCCCTTCTTCTCCAATTGTTCCTCCCCTTGCAGAAATTCCGCCTTGAGGGAAGGATCGTTGATTTTCCGGCTAAACCATATTTTCCCTTCAGATTGCAATGTTGATACTCTGGTAATTACTTCTTTAGTGACTTCTAACTTCAACCCCCTAACCTTTGTCTGATTCTTGTTCAAATTCTTGGCAATCTCCAGGGAAATAGTTTCTTCCGACCCTTTGAGTCATTCGAAGAATTAAAACCATCCTACCTCTTTAAAAACTCCAATGCTTCTGTGGAATTCGGCTCGTGTCTGACTGTTGCTCCTCCCATCTCTTCTTGAGATAATACCCTCTATGCTCTGTCTACTTTCTCTCCTGAGAATTCTGTGAAATGAAGATGCAGTGCTTCGTTAGGATGGATATCGGGGTAGTAAAAGCAAGGATGTCAGATCAGGGGATTGTACTATATGCGTTATGGTCTCATTATTAATTTGGGTTTGTGTAAATCTATCTTAAATGTAATTTAAACCTATAACACGATTGACATAAAAAGATGATAATGATTGCAGGATTTGCCAATGATTACAAGGTCTGTCACTTTAAGTTTGATTTAAATTACAGATTGTGAAATGATTCACCCTCCCCCTGAGTTTTAATGTGACAACCATCCTTGGCCGTCATATGGAACATAATATTAATTTCCATAATTGTTAACTGAAGGAAAGCAATATACCTTTCAAATGACTCCCCGATGGTGATGTGGCAAAAACGAATTGGTGACATGTTGATTCCGATGACGGCATGCTGATTAGGTTATTTATTCTGGCGGCAACATGCTGATTAGGTCATTTATTTCGGCGACAAAATCCTGGTGATATCATTTATTAAGGCGGAGGATTATGTGCAATTCGGTGCTGCAAATTGTTAGTTGTTACAGGTGTAAGAGTAGATGTAATAACTAATGCTACTCTTTACAACAGAACTCTTATTTACAATACTTTGGAAAACTTTTGAAGAAAGAAGGAAAAGTCTTAAGCGTGTAACAACATAAGATAACATGTATGAAATATATGATGTTGTTACAGGGAAAAAACGTGTAACAACCGCCACATAGTGGTTTTCAGTTGTTACCATTATCTACCTGCGCCTCTGTAAGAGGTTTTCATAGACAAATTTTTATTTATATATTTTTATTTATTTTTAATTTTTATTAAAAAAATTCTTTTTTATTTTATTTTATTTATTTTGGTGTATCAACCGCCTACAAAGTTTTTTTTTCAGTTGTTACACTTATTGAGGATTAGAAATTTGGCAGCACAGGAGAATTGTCCCCTGCTCCTATAATTTGAAGATCAGATTCTGAGACAATGTTGACAAATGAATCCTTTGAAGATGGTTTGTGGTACAACCAAAGACGATGCCCATTAGCAAGTAATGGTGTCATAACATTGTCGATGGTGACTAAATTCACAGTCCCATTGTCAAAGACCGTATCAACTTCATAAGGACCTAGCCATTTGGTGCAGAGCTTCCCCTTGAAATCCTTGAATCGTGAATCATATAATAGAGCCCAATCTCCTTTCTGAAACACCTTCTTTTTGATGAATTTGTCATGCCACTTAGCCCTCTATTGCTGGATGATATCTGTTTGCTGAATGGAAGCCAACCTCTTCTCATCAAGTTCATTTAGTTGATTTAACCATTGTTTCTATGTTGTAGCCAAATCTAGATTCACTTGTAGTGTTGTTCTCAGTGTCTTTATTTCGAACTCTATGGGAAATAAAGGATTTTTACCATACACTAATTCGTATGGTGAGAATCCCGTAGTGTTCCTCCATGTAGTCTTGTATGCCCACAACACTTCTGGCAGTTTATCAACCCAATTCCTTCAGTGGCTGGCCACAATATTGGTAAGAATTCCCTCAATAACCTTATTGGTGCTTTCCACTTGGCCATTTGCCTGTGGATGATAAGGTGAAGTAATCCTCTAACAGATTTTGTATTTCTCAACTAGCTTCTGGATCAAATGAAATGTGAATTGCAACCCTCTGTCTATCACTATTTCCCGAGGAACCCCAAAGAGAACAAAAATGTCTTCAAACAAAAAGTGTAGAACAACCTATTTTGTGGCTCTGGTTAGTGCCTTTGCTTCAACCCATTTTGTGACATAATTTGTGCATACTAAGATGTAGGACTTTTGCTGAGATGGTGGATTAATTGGCCTTGCAAAATCCAAGCCCCACTTCTAAAATGGCTCTAAAACTATATGAGGGTGTAACAACATCTCATATGACTAGAGCGGTTGACCCATTCTCTAACAACTATCACATCCTTTCACAAATTTCTTTGCGTCCTGAAATATAGTAGGCCAATAGTACCCTGTTGAAAGCACCTTATACCCTGTCCTTTTATCTGCAAAGTGCCCCCCACAAGGTTCTTCATGACAAGATTTAAGGATATCAAATATTTCATCCTCCCTCACACAATGCCTGATCTGATGATCTAACCCAGTGTGATAGAGGTTTCCTTCGATCCAAGAGTATCTTGCACTTTGCTGAAAAAACTCTTTTCTTCTCGTGTGAGGATAGGTGTTGTGGGAATCTTCCTACAAGAAGATAATTAGCTATGTCTACATACCATAGTGAGAGAGTTGAAATAGAAAAAAGGCATTCATCGGGAAAATAATCTTCAACAAACATGCATTCATCACCAATAGTCAACCTAGAAAGAAATTCAACCACTACATTGTCTTTCCCAGGTTTGTCTAGGATTGTTATATCAAATTCTTGTAACAACAATAACCAACACGTAACCCTACCATTAGTGACTAGTTTATTCATTAAAAACAAATGACAGAGTGGTTAGTGTGTACAAACACTTGATATCCCATAATTTAGTTTCGAAATTCGTTGATGGAATGCACTACTGCAAGAAATTCTTTTTCTGTCACCGTATAATTCAGTTCAGCTCGAGTCAAATTCTTACTTATTTAATAGATGACATAAATTTTTTTGTCCTCTAGCTGGCCCAACCTAGCTCCCACAACAGTATCAAATGCATTTGTGGTTATATGAAATGACAAACTCTAGTTTGGTCCTTGCAAAACAGGGGTTGTTGATACACACATTTTCAATTCTGTAAAGGCTTGCTCGCATTTCCCTATCCAAACAAATTCTACATCTTTAACAAGTAGAGAAAATAAAGGGGAAGCAATTCTTGAATTTTTTTCTACAAACCTTCTATCATACCCTACATGTCCCAAAAAAATACGTACCTCTTTTTGTGCTTTGGGAACTGGAATTTCTAGAATTACCTCTATCTTAGCAGGGTCTACTTTAATTCCATCAGCGAAGATAAAATGTCCCAACACATTTCCTTCATTCATAATCATGTGACATTTTTCTATACTTAAAGCAACATTAGTTTGTACACATCGTTCTAGTACTTTTTCAAGATTAACTAATGTTGTTTCAAAGGCTTCATCATAAGGTGTAAAGTCATCCATGAATACTTCTAAACAATCATGTAACAGATTTGAAAATATTTCCAATATCGCCCTTTGGAAAGTTGTTGGCGCATTACAAAGTCCAAAATGAATAACTATGTATGCAAAGGTTCCCCAAGGGCAGGTAAAGGTGGTTTTATCCTAATCTTCTGGGGCAATCTGTATCTGATTGTAACCACTAAACCCATCTATAAATGAAAAGAATTTCTTTCCAGACAAGGTATCAAGGACCTAGTCTATGAATGGCAAAGGGAAATGGTCCTTTTGGGTGGCCTTGTTAAGTTCTCTATAGTCTACACAAAATCTCCACTTGCCATTCTTTTTAGGGACAATGACAAGTGGGGATACCCACTGACTATTAGAAATTGGATAAATGAAGTTAGCATTTAGGACTTTTTGCAATTATTCTTTGACTACCTCCTTAAGTGTTGGGTTCATACGTCGATGTGGCTGTCTAATTGGATTGAAACCCTCTTTTAAATAGATATGGTGGTGGACAGGTTAGGATGAATTCCTTTCATATCTATGTAATCCGACACAAATTCCTTTTTATAGTTCTCTAACAACTGTAACAGAAAGAAGATTACTGATAAAACCATTTATAATATCACTATTTGTCTCATCCTTAAAGTACTGCGCTTTACCGAGGGTAAGAAGTGGCTAGGAGTTATCTGATTTGGGTTCGAACTCATCCCACAAGGGGTTTCCCAACTCCCTACTTGGATTTGCAAGGGGATAAAGGCTGAGGTTTTTTCGTAACTTGACCATCTGAAATTGTCATACAACCTGACCTACAACCTATAAATGCATCCGTAGTGGCCAACTAGGGTCTTCCCAGGATTAAGGGATGCCCCCCTAAATTTGATTTGGGTTGCAAGATAAGAAAATATGTTGGATATCTCCAGGAATCCACTGTAATAACTATGTCTTCTAATACCCCTTTTGGTTTAACACGAGACCTATTTGCTAATTCATGTTAGGTGTTTGTATCAACCCATGCAAACCTAGGATGGTAAAGACTTCTTTAGTCATTACGTTAATTGTTTCCCCTAAATCAATTAGTGTATTTGGGATGGGCATCTCATCAATGTAAACGGTAACTGTAGGATTCCCTGGATCATTATATTTAGTCAAAAGAGACTGACAAGTGATTAATTCTTATAATTTCCCCATCATATGGATAGTGACAGGGTCTTTAAGATTTCTTCTAAGTTTTTTAACGCACATGTCCCTTACTGTTTTCGCATAGATGGGATCGTCCTTGATAGCTTGCAACAGGGGAATCATGACGTGCATATTTTCAACTCTCTGAGAAAATTAGAGTCAGGCTGTGAAGTCATCCTAGTTTCTGATAATCTTTGTGGATATGGAGGGTCCTTAGTTACTGTAATAGCTGGGTCAGTTGATACAAATGTACCAACATTATTCGGGTTAACTGTTACAGATGTAACAACATCACCTTGACCTGCTGTAGTAGTCTTGTGAGAGTTCACGTGACCGTCCTTAGGAGATTCACATTCTTCCTCAGTGATAACAAGAGAGGTTTTTACTACTTTTCCCGATCGTAGATGGATTTCATTACATTCAATGGGAGTGATGTAGTAAGTTTGGAAGGAAGCAAGAGCTTCTAAAGCCTGGGTTGCCTTATTATTTGGGTTAGGATTAGGTTGTACAGGTAATTGGGGTTGTATGGGAGGTGTAGCAGCAGGTGTTGAGAGAGGTGGCAACTACAATTATTGTTGCATTGGTAACGCAAAAGGGGCTAGACCTAAAGAACTTCCTCTCCAATTTTGGGGCCAAGAATATGGTTGAGATGGAGGGTATTGAAAAGGTGGAGAGGGAGACCACTGGTTCCATGGTGAGGAAAACTGAGCTAGAGGAGGAGAGGAATATTTCCATGGAAATTGTTGTGCATTATATAGATTATTCCATGGATTAAAAGAAAAATATTGAGACATACCTGGTGGACATGGCTGCCATAGCTTCCTGAACCCAATGAAGTAGGAGGACTAGAATTCCTCACTTCCTTGAGCACTTATTTCAATCTGGGAAGCTATGGAAAATAGCCTGTAGAATGCTTCAAATCACAAATGCTGCACAAGATGATGTTGTCGACTTTACAATCCCTCAAGGAATGTTTATCCTTACATTTCGGGCAAAATATAGCCAAAGATTTCTCACTTCATCCTGTGCCTTTTTTACTTGTGCATTTTTCAGTTGGGCAGATAAAGTACTGAGGAGGTTAGTCTTAATATTCTCGAACAAGTTCCCAATCTCGGCTCTGGTCACACCTCCATTTGCAGATTTTTGTATTCGAACGGAGGCATTCCATGTCATGCTTCTTCCTCGTGATGATCCTCTCGAGCATCTTAAGAAAATTTTTATTATCTCCTCAAATGATTCTTGAGATATATCTCCCTTCCCTAGTAGATTCAATGTATCCAGGCAGTCATCTCTCATTCCCCGTATGAATATAGTTTTCAGGATTTCCGGATCCAAATCACTATGTTTAGATCTCTGTAGATTATAGTGGAATCGCTCCACATAATCCTCCAAGATTTCTTCTTCTTTTTGTGTCATCCTGAATATTTCTTCCCTCAAGTCCTTGGTTCGACAATAGTCCTAATATTTTTACAGAAAGGTAGTTTTCATATCTCCCCATGTCTGAATAGTAGCAAAGCCTAGTCCCATGAAACATCTTATTGCTGCTCCCTTTAGTGCAGCAGGGAACAATTTCAGCTACTTGCATAGGACATCAAGTTCTAACAAGAATGTATCAGGATCTTCTACAATCATTCCTTGAAAAGATAGAAGAGATTATAAGGGAATGTTTTTCATGGAGCGTTTCCCCTTATATCATCTATTGGGAATTCAAATGCGGTAACGATGGCATCAATCCTAGTATTGTTATTTTTATTGTTGTTGTTGTCTCTCATTGTATATTCCCTTGTTTCTTGTTTTGATGAGTCCTCTCCCAAAGATCGTTCAGGTGAGTGTCCCATGGATGAAGATTCTTGTAATGATTGTATATGTTGCTCTGGGGCTAGCTGTTTCATAGCACTAACTGAATCTGGGTATTGATAAGTAAAAGAATGTTTTTCCAATTCTGGCTCTTAGTGCTCCCCATTGGTTTCCCCTTGGCCTTCAGATCCAAAGTTCTGGCCACTAGTTTCTTCCTGCGGTTCTCGAATTGAATCTACAGTTTCAGGAGTATGTATACTAGTTTGAGGGTGATGAGGTGCTAAGACGGAGGAACCAGATGCTTCTGACCTTAATATGGGAGTAACAAATTTCTATGGTCCTGTTTTTCTTGTATCCCTCTGTGAATTTGACTATTCTCTCTTTTCTTTTGAAATTAATTCCTGAATGAATGTTTTCCTCCCTAAATATGCACTTTTCTTGTTCCTTTTATGACCCATTTTTCCTGTAGGTTTATTAGAGTTATTATGTTTCATGTCTCTTTTGTTCATACACTCTACACATGGACCCTATGTGTAATTATTTCACACTCCAAGTGCCTCAATTTTTACAGTGGTGAGCCCGCTCAGGTATGTTAGAGCGATGTGCAGGTTCTTACCTCTCGTCTTACTGCCCAACGTCTGTAAGACTGAGGACACTTCTAAAAAAATAAATTCAAAAGTTAACACACCCTAAGTGTTCTAATGATCATAGTGGTGAGCCCACTCAGGTATGTTAGAGCAATGCGTAGGTTCTTACCTCTCGTCTTACCACCCAACACTTGTGCACTAGAAACACTATACTAACAAAACAAACTAGTTGACTGTATTGTCAACCACCTTCCCAAATAATGACGCCAAAATGTTGTGCCGATTTAATCACTATTTGATTTGACTAAACCACAAACATTTAATTGTCAACCAGGATAAGTCTGTTTATTTCAAAGGTGTCTGCACTATCTGTGTTGATACATAACAGTCAGGGAAAGAAATGAAAGAAAATGTCGTTGAACACAATTGCAGAACTTAAAGCACTCATGCAGAAATTAAAAAGACATTCTATAGGAATGAAATTCACTCATCACACTTTGTGTTTTTCTCAAAGAACAGGCACACCACACATCATTAATAAAATTGTATCAGTTGATTAAATATTATAGTTCTAACCAATCCTGTGTAACAACATATAATGAATCTGAAAATAGAAGTGCATCAGTACTACAATTCATACAACAACATTAATGAATCCACACTTAAAAGAAAGACAAACCAAACAACTAATCTACTACTACTGCAATCCCTGCTAAAGAGGAGGGCCCTTCCTCCCTAGCAGGGCACAGGGATGAAATGGAAACTAGTTAAAAACTCAACACGAGATCTGTATGAACATCACCAGAAGTGTTCTGTATTAAAAATGATTGGAAATTACAAGATCAAAATGTCGATGTTGTTCTTGTGTTTCTATTCCCTTTTCATGGAACCGAACCTTTTTATAAAGTTTACAAGCCCCAAAAATTAGGGAACAGATCAGTCATGAGAATCTCACGATTCTCATGCTGATCAATATTAAGAGAAAAATAGAAAGTGTTACAAACAATTTCCCAATAAAAGACCAATTCAAGTTACACCATCTCCACAATCATAACCGCTGAGATCCTTTGACCGTCCATAGATAATTCATGATTCTTGACAACTGTCTTTGAAGATAGCAACCACAGTCTTAAGCAGTTGCAGTGTAACGACCAATCAAGGTGTAACAACAAAACTTTGGACTATAACAACAAATCCTCAAAGTGTAACAATGAGTAACAACATCATCTTCTAATCCTTAGCCCTTAGTTGTATGCAACACCTGAAAGAAAAATAACCATAAAACTTCTTCCACAATTACCTTGGTTAGCCATCTCAAAAAGCATCACTTCATTCGATATTTAACAAAAGATGACAAAATAATATGTTGATAAAGGATTGCTCTTATAACTAGGGAAATGGTAATTGGGACATAAATTTCATAGGTTTAGAGAGAGAGAATGATAAAAAATGGGAAAGAGGTGTCTAAGATATGCTTAAAAACTGCACCCAACAGTCATCATCTACCAAGGAGCCAAAAATTTGTCAACATTTCATACCATAAGCACAAAACGAGACTCCAAAACCATTTGAGTAAGTCCATTTAAATAGGTCGATTGCAAGCAATCAACCCTTGCAGACCAAGATCCCATCGACAAACACTCTTTCTACTGAAGACTTCCAACATTGGTCTTCCATTTAGCTATTTCAGTTCATTAGAGCTTCTTCACTATAGTCGAAAGAACGAATGAACTCTATAAATCATAAATAGTTTGAACTCCTTCAGGCTCATGAGCAACAACAACATGAAATCCACCTAATGCAAGCTCAAGACTCCATTGCAACAACAACTTGCGCAAGTTACCTAAGAGAGAGACCAACTTCGGTATCAAAAGGATAAAACTGAGAAAGAGGTGGTATAAATTCAAGCTCAACTTATTCAGATGTGGCCCCCATTGTTAGAAAAAAGCTCCATGCTACCCAAATATATTCTATCTTATGTGCCAATCCATTGTTTAGAGTTTCTCGAGAGTGCTTGGACCATTCTCGTAGATGAGAACAAATATCTTCAGTGCACCATTTCTGAGTTGCGAGAAAAATTACCAGATCCCACTGTAGAGTACATCCAACAAATTCATTGGGTTGTGGAGCAAGGCACCACTCTTCGCTCCAAGCTTCAACAACTAACAAAAGACTCCCAAATTATTTTCAGACAGGTGCAGGATTGGCTAGGTCTTCTCGCCAAACGAAATCAACCTATTTACAAGTTACTAGAAGAGGTCAAGTATCTGATGGATAATTATCTATCCATTATTGATCTCGTTGAGTAGAAAATGATATTTGAAGTAATATCTCAAAAATATGCTCAGATTATAGTGTTGGAGGACAAATCCCACAAGGCGAAACTTATTATTCGGGATCTCAATCCTACCATCCAAGAGAAGTACCTACAACTATATCGACTTAATTTGGATACTGATGCTCAAAGAAATGCATTGCTCGTATCTCGGCTAGAGAAACCAGATGCTAATACAACCCAACCCTTTGTTAATTAGAGTTCCACACTACTAGCGACCTGGAAAGATTCATTGGATATGTATAGCTATTTCTGATGCAAAGGTTTGCAGGATGAAACTAAGTTGGGTCCTTCTTTTCAAGTCAAAACATTCGAGTAGGCGAAAGGACCAAATGAGCAAGCGAAAGATTGACTCGAGGTGTTGAAAAATGTACAACAAGAAATGTTAAATTTAGAATGTGCTAAAAATAGACCTGCTAAAAATAGCATGTCTAAAAATAGCAGTTTGGCCAATGAGCATTTTGGCCACCTTGGGTGAGAGGTGAAACAGCTAAAAAATAGAATCTTCTAAAAATAGCATTTCTAGGTCCCTTCCTATTTTTAGCAGTCCTTGGTCTAACTATAGGAAGTAAAAACGAATTTGGTCTTAACAGCAGTTTAAAATATTAATTAATTAATCTCCATGAGTTAATTAGTTAAGGAAAAACAAACTTGAAGTCTATGTGAGGACATGCAACAATTTATCTATTAATTGATGAATTTATCCATCAGTTAAAGAGATAAGAATGAGTTGAAATTATGAGTTCTAATTAGTTGGCTCAGTTAACTCAGTCAAGTCCAGTTAGATTAATTTAACAAGTTGTTAAATTAATGAGATTCAGTTTGTTAATGCTTGCATGCATGTAACAACTGGTATTTTCAGATAACTGAATATTATAGCTTAAATAACTCATGCATGTCAGTTCAGACAGAGACCCAGTTGAGATCAGAGAAGGGACAATGTACTATCAGTTGGATGAATATTTTTCCTATAAAGGAAGCTCATCCATGATGAGAATTTATCTCCTTCAGGTTTGTGCAGTTATTTCAGAGGTCAGTGTTATGTGTGAGGTGAGAATCACATAGGTTGCAGCTGGACGACCCAGGAAAAACTGTGCATAGAAATAGGAGGCTTGGAGGGCAGAGGAGAAGGTTTGTGAGAAGGCCTTTATTGTCTATGAGCAGCAGAGGGATTGTACTAAGAGTTGGATAACTTCCGAGCTAAGGCTTTGTGTAATCCTGACTATATTTCCACTTGTATGATAATACAGAGATGGGGTTTTAGGCAAGTGCTTTCCTCGGGTAAATTCTTCTGTGTTATGTGTGATTGATTCCTTCTTATCAGTTATATGTGTTCTTATTGATGTTGCTCATGGTTGATTAAGATTCCACTAAATTGTTTGTAGAAGTAGATCAAGTGTTTTTCTTTAGTACATTGCATTACCAGGTTGATCTACAGGTGGGAAATTTCTACATGGTATCAGAGCTAGCTGATTTGTAGAAAATGTTATGCATGGTATCAAATCTAGCTTATTTGTAGGAAAAATTCTACAAAATTCTACACGAGGGTGAGTAAATACGCTATGGTCGGGGCCTGTTGGGTCCTTCAGTTTTTGGGCAGTTTTGGTCGGAATATGATTGTGGAGAACATGAAGAGCAAGTCATAAAAGAGCATGACTAATTTGGATGGAAGAAAGAAACACAAAGAAGGAAATGGAAATTAGTGGACCAAGTGGTTATTTTGGAATTTGTCAAGTCCAAGAAAGAAGGATCGAGTTGTTACAATTGAAAGAATCAAGCAAATGTGGACCAAGTGAGTGAGAGATGGATGGATCTTGTCAATGTGGTTAAAGTTGACTCTATTAAGTGAGAATGAGTTAAAATGGACGTGATCAATGGGCCAAAGTTATATATAGATATTTAAGGCAAGCTGTGTGAGGGAGAGATAGTAGAGAGAGGTTGACATGTTGTTGAAATTCTGTCTCACATACAACTACTGTAATTTCATGCCTATAATGGGGATTTTGGGAGTGATCTTTGAAAGATCTAGCTATGATAATGAAGAACCGTGAATGTAATGATGAACAGTTTTAATAATAAGGAGAGATTATTGTATATATGTTCATTGTATTTCATGTGTGGATTTTATTTTTTATTTTATTTATTTTATTTTATTTTATTTTATTTATTTATTTATTATTATTATTATTATTATTTATTATTATTATTATTATTATTTTATTTATTTATTTATTTTTTTGGTTGGTGTGTTTAGTTCTTGTGCAATGTGCTTTATTATTCCTGCACAAGTTTTTCTCTTATCTATATATAATGGTTAATGGCTGCATATGTATATTTTAATTGGTATAATATATCTTATCACCATCTGAACCCCAATAACCACATTTAAGTCTCATAGCACCTTGGGTGAGACCTTCTTCCTTTGTGGAAGATTGAATATGTTGACTTTAAGCTAGACTATGATGAAAACCTTTGTTGGCACCCTAACGCAGAGCCTTGGGTCTCTGTAATAAATTTTTGCCAACATGGGCCCTTCCTTTTCTTCTCCTATGTTTGGTGCTTCTTATCTTGATAGAAATACCTTTGCCTCCCCTAACTTTGTGTTTACTTTTGGGATTGGATAATTAGAAAGCTTTTTATGGATTACTTTCCTTTTCCCTCTTGATCCAGAAATGAATGTATATGATCCCATCCAGGATTTCTTGTCCATCAAAAAAACCAACTTTCCCTTTGGATATTATTGTTAGAAGAATATATTTGAGTCTATTTTCCATCACCCTAGAGTTTTTTTTCAAGATTATATTAAATGTTATTGGCCCATACTAACTATTGTGAGTGACTCTTTATTTAGGCACAAGGATCGTGATGAAAGCGATATATAGGAATTTATGGGACATTCTTATTCCTATTGATTCTTTTGATGTTCTCCAATTATTGATGCCACCTTAATAAAGATTAAAAAAATATGTTGGAAAGTCAACTAAACTAGGAGATTTTACCTTTACTAAATCCATGCTAGATTTGATACAACTTCAAATACTTCTTTCTTGGAGAATGCTTTACATAGGTTTTTTTCATATGTTACCAATGATGGAATATGTCAACATACCTAGTTAATTTCTAATTTCCATTGATCTATTAAAACATGCCTACAATGGGAAAAAGTTCTACCTCATTGACTTGTTTAGATTCTAATATGAGCTTTGTTGATGTTTTCATGTAACATATTCTATTGCAAGTGTGATTTTGGTTTGTTGTTAGGTGGAAGAATATTGTGTTTATATCCCCTTTCCTAAGACATATTATGTTATGACCCTAATAGGGGTATGTGTGGCACTTAATTAAGGGGATACAATTAGTAGAACTTACTAGGTTTTTGTGAAGCTTCTATTTGGATTCCTTTAGTTCTTCTATGAATTTTTGTACAATGTTCTTCACTTATTTTCCTTTATCCGCTTATCTGAGAATCCTTGTTCAAGTCTTCCTAATTTAGTATAATATTATCTATTATCAAGAATATTTCTCTAATGAAGATCTTTATCCCAAAAATAAAACGTATAAACATATCATTTTTCCAATTTTTCTTCGCAATATTCAACCGTTTTCTAAGATCAACCCTATTTTTATTGCCATAAAAACATGCATTTTTGTCAATTCTAGACTAAGAAAAATTGTGTCATTTTAAGGATCCCTAACTTATAAATCCAATGTCTCTACCACAATTACAAATTTTTTCATAGACATTCTCGTATATTTCTTCTTCCCAATGCCTTTTTGAATCACCTAGTTTAGAGATTCCATTAAAAGAGTATAGTAAATTTAATATGGTCAAATATTTTAATATTTTAATGTGTGAGCATTGATCTTGAGGATGACCTCATATTTGGTATATCTCTAATATTTTTGCTCCAAATTTAGTGATTTTTTGAAATATAAAAATTGAGATGTACAGTCCTTAATGATATATGTGTTATTCAATTTGGATATCCAAAGTGGAGTTATACAAAATTTTCCAAACCTTGTTGATTGTAGTCTCTCTCTTTCTCTCATACACACACACACATCTCATACACACAGACACAAAAAATAAAAATAAAAATGGATAGATTGTATCTCCATGAATGTTGCACAAAATGCCTTGAAAATTGGAAATATAAGACAATTAGGTGTAAGGTTTTAGAGGAATTAGGTCTCACTAAATTTGGATAAGGTAATATTTAGGTACAATGAATTTACTATACCATATTAGTTTTTGTAGGATTTCAGGAATGAATAGGATCCTAATTGATCCAGATTTAAATAGGAATGCAACAAATTACAACTATAACCATAAATACAGAGATGCAACAGAAATAATACTTCATTTCATTAATGTAAAATACTGAAATATGATTACAAACAGAAATGGAAACAAACTAGCTAGGGCGATGGTAGCTTATCTCTGAGGAGAGATGTGGCGGTTACATGCCTCTGAACTATGTTACAATGAGGTTCAAAGGCCTATTTATTGTTGAGAAACAATGGAAAACCCTAAACATTCAAAAAGCTAACCCTAGGAGATTAAGTGCCAAACTATGGGCCCCGTTTGGGTAAATTGGTACATCAACTTCCCTCGGTTGTAACTTTGGCATACGAACTCCGTTTGACGCGCACAATACCTCGTTAGAAAGATATATCCAAGGAATACAACATTTTAGTGAGAAACATTACCCCATATCCCATGTTGCTCCAGGTTTTCCCAAAAAACATCGTTTAGGGCCTCAAAACAACTTTAGAAGTTCAAGACCCAAAAAACTGCCAAAAATAGTAAATTGTGCTACAAATAAAGAAACTGAAAAACTAAAAGGGATAGTTGTGGGGGTCCAAGTGAGATAGGTGCATGGCCACCAACATCCACCTGGATCATTCCTCACCCCTTAGGAAGTAATGGTCCCCATTGTGTTGAGTTCCTCCATGAGATGAGGAAACTTCTGCTGAACTTGGTCCCTGGTGAGCTGTTCTGCAACCTATGATGTGTCTAGTAATGGTGGGAAGCATGGTCGAGGGCGGTCCACATTGAACACTTAGTGCAAGCGAAGGAATGGGGGAATGTTGTGCTCCAAATCATTGTTTCCCACAACCTTGGTAATGGTATAAGGACCATATCAGAGTGGTCTAAGCTTTTGATGGGCTCTTGTAAAGCGTTTTTTCTGTAGATGCAACCAGACTTTGTCTCCCACTTGAAACTTGTGTGGTACCTGATGTTGATCATGTTGTTGCTTGTACTTGGCATTTTCCAGAATGGAGCAGCGATATATCGACCCATTGGGTAGAGGTGCTCTAGGAGTCAGATCGAATGAATGCTTTATCTGACAGTTCAATGGTACCCCTGTGGATGAGGAGAAGATGTTCCTGTATTCTTTCATGATAGTATCCATCTGCTGTTACGTGGAGGAACCCTTCACGAGGGTCATGGATGTGGCGATGATCTTCCCCTTACTTTGGGAGCGAACCAGACAGAAAATGAATTTCCTAGTTAGGGAGATGATCTTGCTGCATTTCTTAGCAGAGATCAAAGAGGTAGTAGTAGGTGGGGCTACCTCCGGTATCCTGTATAATTAATTACCCAAATAAATAATCACAGCGCGAGGCCTTGACTCATACACAACATTTCGCTTCCACAAGTATGGTTGGCCTAATAATACATCACAAACATCATGAGGTGCAACATCACACAATACCTCATCTCTGAAAGGCTTGATGCTGTAGGGAAGGTGACACTGCTGGCGAACTTGAAGATCTCACCCTTGGTGAAGCCACCGGATGTTGTACGGCTGCAGGTGTGGTGTGGTCAGTAGGCCCAGCCGCTTCACGACCTCTGCTGAAATGAGGTTCTTTTGGCTCCCACTCTCAACAATGAATTGCAGCGACGAACCCTTCACCCACATCTATGAGTGGAAAAGACGCTCCCCCTCCTCTGGATCTTCGGGCTCATTCTTATGGACCTTGGCGATGGTAATAGTGGCACTGGGCTCCGCATCAATGATTTGCTTCCCTTTGTCATTCCCCTTGTCGAGTTTTGACTCAGGGTCAGAACATGCATCTGATTCTGAAGCCTTCAACTCGGCCACCAACGATTGCTTGGTCCGACACTCACTTGTGTTATGAGTGGGGTTCCTGTGTCCTTCTTTGACTTCGTGGTATTGTTCTTTTCTTATGGCTTCGACGGGTTGTCTTGGGTCACCTTGCCTTGGATTTTTCCTTTGTTCTTCAGATTCGCAGATCCAAAGTCTCGCTTCTTTTGTTTAAACTTCTGCTCGATCATGACAGCGTATCGGTACATCGTGCGGAGAAAAGAGATGTCCAAGAACTCCATCTCATCCTGGATGTACCTGTGTAGGCGGCCACGGTATTTGAGTACCAAATGCATCTCAGAATCCTTGATACCCAAATTTGTTTGAAGGGTATGAAAAATATTGGTAAACTTCGGCACGTCTTGGTTCCTTCCCTGCCACAGCGTGGTCCACTTTATGTATTTATCCTCATAGCTTTTGACAGGGTAGTACTGTTCCTTAATGGCATCCCAGAATGAATTCCAAGTGGGTGTGGCTGAAAACAGTGAAGTCGTACTCTCATCCTTCTGCTCGCAGTAGGTTTCCCACCAGTCCTTGACGTGGAGGGCGGATTTGAGAAGAGCGAAAGTAATCTTTTCCTGGCCAGAAAAATCATGAACACAAAAATATCCTTCTAGCAGATTTAACCATTTATCTACAACGTCTGCATCTATCTGAACCTCGAATATGGGAATGCAAAGTTAACTTGTACCTTAAAGGGTGTGAAGCTTCCAGAGTAGCTATTGGAAGTAGATGTGTTGCCCATGGGTAGTCGCAGAAGGATCTGGGAAAAGTTGTCCATTATCGCAGTCCTCTGTTGCTCGAGGGCTTCTTCGAGCAACATTTTGATAGGATCTCCTGCCCCCTCGTCTTTCTTTTTATCAACCATTGGAGGCCTTCGAGATTTGCAAGGCTGGTCTTGCAAAGGTTCGACCAGTTTAAGCCCTAGCTCCTTACATCCTAACCTCGTTGGTGACATGTAAAGAAAAACAGAGAAACAATAGACCTCTCTGATACCACTGATCCAGATTTAAACAGGGACGTAGCAAATTACAAATATAACCATAAATACAGAGATGCACCAGAAATAATACTTCATTTCATTAAATGTAAAATACTGAAATATGCTTACAAACAGAAATGGAAATAAACCAGCTAGGGTGATGGTAGCTTATCTCTAAGGAGAGATGTGGCGGCTACATGCCTCTGAACTATGTTACAATGAGGCTCAAAGGCCTATTTATTGTTGAGAAACAATGAAAAACCATAAACATCCAAAAACGTAACCCTAGGAGATGAAGCGCCAAACTATGGGCCCCATTTGGGTAAATTGGTACATCAACTTCCCGGGGTCGTAACTTTGGCATACGATCTCCGTTTGACGCGCACAATACCTCGTTAGAAAGATCTATCCAAGGACTGCAACTTTTTAGTGAGCAACATCGATCCATGTGTGATTTTGGTTTTCCCAAAAAACGTCGTTTAGAGCCTCAAAACGGAAAGAGACAGTTGTGGGCGTCCAAGTGGGATAGGTGGGTGGCCACCAACATCCACCTAGATTATTCCTCCCCCTTCGGAAGCAATGGTCCCCATTGCACTGGGTTCCTCCATGCGATGAGGAAACTTCTGTTGAACTTGGTCCCTGGTGAGCTGTTTTGCAACCTCTGATGTGTCCAATAATGGTGGGAAGCATGGTCGAGGACGGTCCACATTAAACACTCGGTGCAAGTGAAGGAATGGGGGAATGTTGTGCTCCAAAGCATTGTTTCCCGCAGCCTTGGTAATGGTGTAAGGACCATATCGGAGTGGTCTAAGCTTCTGATGGGCTCTTGTAAGGTGTTATTTCTGTAGATGCAAACAGACTTTTTCACCCACTTGAAACTTGTGTGGTACCTGATGCTGATCATGTTGTTGCTTGTACTTGGAATTTTCCAGAATGGAGTGGTAATATATCGATCCGTTGGGTAGAGGTACTCTAGGAGTCAAATCGAATGAATGCTTGATCTGAGAGTGCAACGGTACCCCTGTGGGTGAGGAGAAGATGTTCCTGTATTCTTTCATGACCGTATCCATCTGATGCTGCTGCTGGGTGGAGGAACCCTTCGCGAGGGTCATGGATGTGGTGACGATCTTCCCCTTACTTTCGGAGCGAACCAGACAGAAAATGAATTTCCTAGTCAGGGAGATGATCTTGTTGCATTTCTTAGCAGAGATCAAAGTGGTGGCAGTAGGTGGCTCTACCTCTAGTATCCTGTATAATGAATTACCCAAAGAAATAATCACAGTGTGAGGCCTTGACTCACACATAGCATGTCACTTCCACAAGTATGGTTGGCCTAATAATACATTACAAACATCAAGAGGTGCAACATCACACAATACCTCATTTGTGAAAGCTTGATGTTGTAGGGAAGGTGACATTGCTGGCGAACTCGGAGATCTCACCCTTGGTGAAGCCACCCGATGTTGTACGGCTACAGGTGTGGTGTGTTCGGTAGGCCCAGCCGCTTCACGAACTCTGCTAAAAGGAGGTTCTTTTGGCTCCCACTATCAACAATGAATTGTAGCGGCGAACCCTTCACCCACATCTGTGAGTGGAAAAGACGCCCCACCTCCTATGGACCTTCGGGCTCATTCTTCTGGACCTAGGTGGTGGCAACAATGGCGCTGGGCTCCGCATCAATGATTTGCTTCCCTTTTTCATTCCCCTTGTCGGGTTCTGACTCAGGGTCGGAACATGCATCTGATTTTGAAGCCTTCAACTCGGCCACCAACGACTGCTTGGTCCGACACTCACTTATGTTATGAGTAGGGCTCTTATGGAACTCACACCACTTTCCTGTGTCCTTCTTTGACTTTGTGGTGTTGTTCTTTTCTTGCGGCTTCGACGGGTTGTCTTGGGTCACCCCATCTTGGCTTTGTCCTTTGTTCTTTGGATTCGCATATCCAAAGTCTCGCTTCTTTTGTTTAAACTTCTCCTCGATCTTGACAACGTATCTGTATGTCGTGTCGAGTGAGGAGATGTCTCTCGTCCTAGATGTACCTGTGTAGGTAGCTGCGGTATTTGAGAACCAAATGCAGCTTAGAATCCTTGATACCCAACTTTGTTCGAAGGGTATGAAAAATATTGGTAAACTTCGGCATGTCTTGGTCCCATCCCCGTCGTAGCGTGGTCCACTTTATGTATTTATCCTCATATCTTTTGGCAGGGTAGTACTACTCCTTAATGGCATCCTGGAAAAAATTCCAAGTGGGTGCAGCTGAAAACAGTGAGATCATACTCTCATCCTTCTGCTCACAGTAGGTTTCCCACCAGTCCTTGACGTGGGGGACAACTTTGAAAAGAGCGAAAGTAATCTTTTCCTCGCTGGAAAAATCATGAATAGAGAAATATCCTTCTAGCATATTTAACCATTTATTTACAGCGTCTGCATCTATCTAACCTTCGAATATGGGTATGTCAAAGTTAACTTGTACCTTAAAGGGTGTGGTGCTTCCAGAGTAGCTGTTGGAAGTAGATGCGTTGCCCATGGGTAGCCGCTAAAAGATCTGGGCAAAGTTGTCCATCATCTCGTTCCTCTATCGCTCGAGGGCTTCTTCGAGCAAGATTTTGATAGGATCTCCTTCCCCCTCATCTTTCTTTTCATCTACCATGGGAGGCCTTCGAGATTTGCGAGGCTGGTCTTGCAAAGGTTCGACCAATTCAAGCCCTAGTTCCTTATATCCCGACCTCATTGGGGACATGCAAAGAAAAAAAGAGAAAGAGCAGACCGCTCTGATACCACTGATCCAGTTTAAACAGGAACACAAAAGATTTCAGATATAACCATAAATACAAAGATGCAGCAGAAATAATACTTCATTTCATTAATGTAAAATACTGAAATATGATTACAAACAAAAATGGAAATAAACCAGCTAGGGCGATGGTAGCTTATCTCTGAGGAGAGATGTGGTGGCTTCATGCCTCTGAACTATGTTACAATGAGGCTCAAAGGCCTATTTATTGTTGAGAAACAATGGAAAACCCTAAACATCCAAAAACCTAACCCTAGGAGATGAAGCGCCAAACTATGGGCCCGTTTGGGTAAATTGGTACATCAACTTCCCGTGGTCATAACTTTGGCATATGATTTCCGTTTGACGCGCACAATACCTTGTTAGAAATATCTATCCAAGGACTACAAATTTTGAGTGAGCAACAACAAATGATTATCAATGTTGCTCCCGGTTTTCCCAAAAAACGTTGTTTAGGGCCTCAAAACGACTCCGAAAGTTCAGGACCCAAAAAACTTAAAAAAAATAAAAATAAATAATAAATAATAAAATAATAAAAAATAAAAATAAAAATAAAAATAAAAATAGTAAATTGTGCTACAAATAAGGAAACTGAAAAATTGAAAGAGACAGTTGTGGGGGTACAAGTGGGATATTTGGGTGGCCACCAACATCCACCTGGATCATTCCTCCCCCCTTAGGAAGCAATGGTCCCCATTGTGTTGAGTTCCTCCATGAGATGAGGAAACTTTTGCTAAACTTGGTCCCTGGTGAGCTGTTCTGCAACCTCTTATGTGTCAAGTATGGTGGGAAGCATGGTTGAGGGCGGTCCACATTGAACACTTGGTGTAAGCAAAGGAATGGGGGAATGTTGTGCTCCAAAGCATTGTTTCCCACAACCTTGGTATTGGTGTAAGGACAATATCAGAGTGGTCTAAGCTTCTAATGGGATCTTGTAAGGCGTTCTTTCTGCAGATGCAACCAGACTTTGTCGCCCACTTGAAACTTGTGTGGTACCTGATGTTGATCATGTCGCTACTTGTACTTGGAATTTTCTAGAATGGAGCGATGATATATCGACCCATTGGGTAGAGGTGCTCTAGGAGTCAGATCGAATGAATGCTTGATCTGACAGTGCAACGATACACTTTTGGGTGAGGAGAAGTTGTTCCTGTATTCTTTCATGACCATATCCATCTGCTGCTGCTGATGGGTGGACGAACCCTTTGCCAGGGTCATGGATGTGGCAACGATCTTCCCCTTACTTTGGGAGCGAACCAGACAGAAAATGAATTTCCTAGTCTAGGAGATGATCTTGCTGCATTTCTTAGAAAAGATCAAAGAGGTGGTGGTAGGTGAGGCTACCTCCGGTATCCTGTATAATGAATTACCCAAAGAAATAATCACAACGCGAGGCCTTAACTCATACACATCATGTCACTTCCACAAGTATGGTTGGCCTAATAATACATCACAAACATCAAGAGGTGCAACATCACACAATACCTCATCTGTGAAGGGCTTGATGCTGTAGGGAAGGTGAAATTGCTGGTGAACTTGGAGAACTCGCCCTTGGTGAAGCCACCCGATGTTGTATGGCTATAGGTGTGGTGTGGTCGGTAGGCCCAGCTGCTTCACGACCTCTGCTGAAATGAGGTTCTTTTGGCTCCCACTGTCAACAATGAATTGCAGCAGCGAACCCTTCACCCACATCTGTGAGTGGAAAAGACGCTTCCCCTCCTCTGGATCTTCGGGCTCATTCTTCTAGACCTTGGCGGTGGCAACAATGGCGTTGGGCTCCGCATCAATGATTTTCTTCCCTTTTTCATTCCCCTTGTTGGGTTCTGACTCAGGGTCGAAACATGCATCTGATTCTAAAGCCTTCAACTCGGCCACCAACGACTACTTGGTCTGACACTCACTTGTGTTATGAGTGGGGCTCTTATGGAACTCACACCACTTTCTTGTGTCCTTCTTTGACTTCGTGGTGTTGTTCTTTTCTTGCGGCTTCGATGAGTTGTCTTGGGTCACCCCACCTTGGCTTTGTCCTTTTTTCTTCGGATTCGCAGATCCAAAGTCTCGCTTCTTTTGTTTAAACTTCTGCTCAATCTTGACAACATATTGGTACGTCGTGCTGAGCGAAGAGATGTCCAGGAACTCCATCTCGTCCTGGATGTACCTATGTAGGTAGCCACGTATTTGAGTACCAAATGCAGCTTAGAATCCTTGATACCCAACTTTTTTCGAAGGGTATGAAAAGTATTGGTAAACTCTGGCACATTTTGGTCCCTTCCCTGCCACAACGTGGTCCACTTATGTATTTATCCTCATAGCTTTTGACAGGGTATTATTTCTCCTTAATGGCATCACGAAATGAATTCCAAGTAGGTGTGGCTAAAAATAGTGAGGCCGTACTCTCATCATTTTGCTCGCAGTTGGTTTCCCACCTGTCTTTGACGTGGGGGGCGACTTTGAGAAGAGCGAAAGTAATCTTTTCCTAGCTGGAAAAATCATGAACAAAGGAATATCCTTCTAGCATATTTAACCATTTATTTATAGTGTCTACATCTATCTAACCCTCGAATATGGGAATGTTAAAGTTAACTTGTACCTTAAAGAGTGTGGCGTTTCCAGAGTAGTTATTGGAAGTAGATGTGTTGCCCATGGGTAGCCGATGAAGGATCTGGGCAAAGTTGTCCATCATCGCGTTCCTCTGTTGCTTGAGGGATTCTTCGAGCAAG
This sequence comes from Pinus tabuliformis, assembly GCA_031772625.1. Classification (NCBI taxonomy): domain Eukaryota; kingdom Viridiplantae; phylum Streptophyta; class Pinopsida; order Pinales; family Pinaceae; genus Pinus; species Pinus tabuliformis. The sequence continues at coordinate 1,603,287,847 of CM062817.1, read as the reverse complement.
ATTTTGATAGGATCTCTTGCCCCCTCGTCTTTCTTTTCATCCACCATGGGAGGCCTTCAAGATTTGCGAGGCTGGTCTTGCAAAGGTTCTACTAGTTCAAGCCCTAGCTCCTTATATCCCAACCCTGTGGGGGACATGCAAAGAAAAACAAAGAAAGAGCAGACCGCTCTGATACCACTGATATAGATTTAAACAAGAATGCAAAAAATTACAGATATAACCATAAATACAAAGATGCAACAGAAATAATACTTCATTTCATTAATGTAAAATATTGAAATATGCTTACAAACAGAAATGGAAATAAACCAGCTAGGGCGATGGTACCTTATCTCTGAGGAGAGATGTGGTGGCTACATGCCTCTGAACTATGTTACAATGAGGCTCAAAGGCCTATTTATTGTTGAGAAACAATGGAAAACCCTAAACATCCAAAAACCTAACCCTAGGAGATGAAGTGCCAAACTATGGGCCCCGTTTGGGTAAATTGGTACATTAACTTCCCAGGGTTGTAACTTTGGCATATGATATTCGTTTGACGCGCACAATACCTCATTAGAAATATCTATCGGAGGACTACAACTTTTGAGCAAGAAAAATCAAACAATAACGCATGTTGCTCCCATTATTCCCAAAAAACGTCATTTAGGGCATCAAAACGGATCTGGAAGTTAAAGACCCGAAAAAAATACCAAAAATAATAAATTGTGCTACAAATAAGGAAACTAAAAAATTGAAAGAGACAGTTGTGGGGGTCAAAGTGGGATAGTTGGGTGGCCACCAACATCCACCTGGATCATTCCTCCCCCCTTAGGAAGCAATGGTTCCCATTGCGTTGAGTTCCTACATGAGATGAGGAAACTTCTGCTGAACTTGGTCCCTGGTGAGTTGTTCTGCAACCTCTTATGTGTCTAGTAATGGTGGGAAGCATGGTCGAGGGTGGTCCACATTGAACACTCAGTGCAAGTGAAGGAATGGGGGAATGTTGTGCTCCAAAGAATTGTTTCCCACAACCTTGGTAATGGTGTAAGGACCATATCAGAGTGGTCTAAGCTTCTGATGGGCTCTTGTAAGGCGTTCTTTATGTAGATGCAAGCAGACTTTGTCGCCCACTTGAAACTTGTGTGGTACCTGATGCTGATCATGTCGCTCCGTGTACTTGGCATTTTCCAGAATGGAATAGTGATACATCGGCCCGTTGGGTAGAGGTGCTCTAGGACTCAAATCGAATGAATGCTTTATATAACAGTGCAACGGTACCCCTGTGGGTGAGGAGAAGATGTTCCTATATTCTTTCATGACTGTATCCATCTGATGTTGCTGCTACGTGGAGGAACCCTTCACGAGGGTCATGGATGGGGCGAAGATCTTTCCCTTACTTTAGAAGCGAACTAGATAGAAAATGAATTTCCTAGTCTAGGAGATGATCTTGTTGCATTTCTTAGTAGAGATCAAAGAGGTGGCGGTAGGTGGGGCTACCTCTGGTATCCTATATAATGACTTACCCAAATAAATAATCACAGCGCGAGGCCTTGACTCATACATAGCATGTCGCTTCCACAAGTATGGTTGGCCTAATAATATATCACAAACATCAAAAGGTGCAACATCACACAATACCTCATCTGTGAAGGGCTTGATGCTATAGGGAAAATGACATTGCTAGCGAACTCGGAGATCTCGCCCTTGGTCAAGCCACCCGATGCTGTATGGCTACAGGTGTGGTGTGGTTGGTAGGCCCAATCGCTTCACGACCTCTACTGAAATGAGCTTCTTTTGGCTCTCACTGTCAACAATGAATTGCAGCGGCGAACCCTTCACCCACATCTGTGAGTGGAAAAGACACTCCCCTTCCTCTGGATATTCAGGTTCCTTCTTCTGGACCTTGGCGGTGGCAATAGTGGTGCTGGGCTCTGCATCAATGATTTTCTTCCCTTTGTCATTCCCCTTGTCGGGTTCTGACTTAGGGTTGGAACATGCATCTGATTCTGAAGCCTTCAACTCGGCCACCAACGACTGCTTGGTCCGGCACTCACTTGTGTTATGAGTGGGGCTCTTATGGAACTCACACCACTTTCCTTTTTCCTTCTTTGACTTCGTGGTGATGTTATTTTCTTGCGGCTTCGATGAGTTGTCTTGAGTCACCCCGCCTTGGCTTTGTCCTTTGTTTTTCGGATTTGCAGATCCAAAGTCTCGCTTCTTTTGTTTAAACTTCTACTTGATCTTGACAGTGTATTGGTATGTTGTGCCAAGCGAGGAGATGTCCAGGAACTCCATCTCATCCTGGATGTACCTGTGTAGGCAGTCGTGGTATTTGAGTACCAAATGCAGCTCAGAATCCTTGATACCCAACTTTGTTCGAAGGGTATGAAAAATATTGGTAAACTCTAGCACGTCTTGAGGGTAGTATTTCTCCTTAATGACATCCTGAAACGAATTCCAAGTGGGTGTGGCTGAAAACAATGAGGCCGTACTCTCATCCTCCTACTCGCATTAGGTTTCCCACCAGTCCTTGATGTGGGGGGTGGCTTCGAGAAGAGCGAAAGTAATCTTTTCTTGGTTGGAAAAATCATGAACAGAGAAATATCCTTCTAGAAGATTTAACCATTTATTTACAACATTTGCATCTATTTGACTGTCGAATATGGGAATGTCAAAGTTAACTTGTACCTTAAAGGGTGTGGTGCTTCCAGAGTAGCTGTTGGAAGTAGATGTGTTGCCCATGGGTAGCCGCTGAAGGATCTGGGCAAATTTGTCCATCATCGCGTTCCTCTGTCACTCGAGGGCTTCTTCGAGCAAGATTTTGATATGATCTCATGCCCCCTCATCTTTCTTTTCATCTGCCATGGGAAGGCCTTCGGGATTTGTGAGGTTGGTCTTGCAAAGGTTCGACCAGTTCAAGCCCTAGCACCTTATATCTTGACCTCGTTAGGGACATGCAAAGAAAAACAAAGAAAGAGCAGACCGCTCTGATACCACTGATCCATATTTAAACAGGAACGAAAAAAATTACAGATATAACCATAAATACAGAGATGCAACAGAAATAATATTTCATTTCATTAATGTAAAATACTGAAATATGCTTACAAACAGAAATGGAAATAAACGAGCTAGGGCGATGGTAGCTTATCTCTGAGGAGAGATGTGGCGGCTACATGCCTCTGAAATATGTTACAATGAGGTTCAAAGGCCTATTTATTGTTGAGAAACAATGGAAAACCCTAAACATCTAATAACCTAACCCTAGGAGATGAAGCGCCAAACTATGGGCCCCGTTTGGGTAAATTGGTACATCAACTTCCCGGGGTCATATCTTTGGCATACGATCTCCGTTTGATGTGCACAATACCTCATTAGAAATATATATCCAAGTACTACAACTTTTGAGTGATAAACATTAGTCAATGACCCATGTTGCTCCTATTTTTCCCAAAAAACCATCGTTTAGGGCCTCAAAATGGCTTCGAAACTTCAGGACCTGAAAAACTGCCAAAAATAGTAAATTGTGCTACAAATAAGGAAACTAAAAACTGAAAGAGACAGTTGTGGGGGTCGAAGTGGGATAGGTGGGTGGCTACCAACATCCACCTAGATCACTAACTTGAAACAATGACATCTTCTATATTTTACACTAATATTGTTCAAATTTGGACCAAAAGAGATATGGAAATATCCTTTCTATATGTAATGTTTGATTTAGAGTTTCGAACCAAAAGATGTTCATAATTTCCTTAAGTTACCGATTTTGGCATCTCTTTAGGAATTAGCTTGAACATTGACTTGTATATAATTTACCACCTAGATTTTCTCTTGTTTTGATTGAATATACTCACATGTTTTTTTCTTTGTAAAAAATTCAATTTGGATGTCCTCATCAAAGTTAGAGCTTAAATATTGAGGGTACTATTTAAAGTTTTCAAGTCAAGAATCACTCGCTCTAATACTACATGTTATGTGTTATCACTCCATAATTTTTGAGGACGCCGAGTAAATCACAGAGGTAACCTTAGAACCACTTTGGAAACTGGGAATTCAACCCTTCCAGTTTCAGAGAGGGATCTCTCTTTATGATTTAGCTTTGTTTTACTGATGATATTATGCTAGCGATCATGTTCGGGTTTGGTTTTTTTGTGTTATTGGGTTGAGATAGTGGAATTATGGCATTGAGCAATGGAGTCACATGTTTAGATTGATCAAATGCATAGTTTACATGCTAAACTTACAGGGCAGGGTAGGCAAGTTCATTGGGTCCTTTAAAATCTATGGTATGGAGGAGAAGAAAAAGATTAAGCAATCCAATTAATAAACAAAGCAATTAAGAATTATGTTTTTAATTTTTAGTAGAAAACATAGAAATTATTCATAAGTCAAATACAGAGTGTACTTTTAAACAAATTTTGTTCATACTCTTCTTAGAATAATTTAGATTTCAGAAACATATGTGAAAAACAATTAAAACATTTAACAGAGAATGCACTTCACTAATGAAATTGGCACAAGAATCCTATAATGCATGCATTGTATTACTGAAATATTTTCAATAATAGCTCAGTGAACTTCTTTACAACTTGAGTCCTTTCTTCAAAACTAATCCCAACACTAATACTTTGATTTTTGAAGTATTTATACAAAAATAATTACAAAATATCTTTATTCAAAAGATCAAGATGGAATCCTATTAATGTCTAAACTGATTACAAAACTAAAACAAAATAATAGGAATCTTGAAACTGTTGAATATTGGCCCTGTTTTCTAAGAAGATTGTTGGTGACTGCGCCTCAAAATTTGCTGCGTTGTTTTTCCTTGCTGTCCAATTACGAATTACTCCATTAATTCGCACAATTTCTCCCACCTGTCTTCACTTGGGATTGAAAACTTAGTCAATTTCCTGTAGCTTTCATCCACATCTATGTATTTCTGAAAGGCTAGCTTGATCACAAATAGGTGTCTGACCTCATCACTGATAAATAAATCAAAATCTAAGGCCTCCATGAATGTCTTCCTTGTGATATTCCCTTTGATCCCTATAAACTTTGATTTGTCTTGGGCCTTCCTTATTAATCTATCTTGGTACTCTGATAGTCTCATGAGCTCATTCTCTGTATTAGTCAACTTTGGAAGACCTTTTCGATTCAACACCTACAACCTCTTATGGAATCTGTCTATGCTATTTTCTAATTTCTGGCATTTTTTATCAATCTGATTCATGAGAGTCCTTTTGGTCTGCATTATTTTCACCTCCAAGATGGTATCTGTTCTGTCCTAAATTCCTAACTCCTGTAATTCTTCTTTGTTCTTGGAATTCATAAATTTGATGATGGTTGTAACTTCGTCAGGTTTCTGCCCCAAGTCTATTTTAGTCTGCCTGATTACCTCTTGGGATTTCTACAGTAACTCATGTTGGTCAAAGATGATCTGTATAGAAAGCCATATTTCTGTGATGGCTTCACCGGTTTCTGTCCATATATGTTCTCTGGCTTGGGCCAGACTATGACCCATAACTGATTCACTATGCAACTGCTCAATTTTTAGATTTAACTGATGGGTTTTCTGCAACTCTGCCACATAAAAATTATCAATCTTTAACTTTTGTTCTGACAGTGTCTTAATTTGAGCTTTTAGCTTAGCAATTTCTTGCTCCTGTATAGTTAGACTATCCATGGATCTGACCAATTCACTTGCTGAATCTATTGTTGTTGCTGATGTAGATGCAGATGCTCCTGTAGTTGTGGCCACTACAATTGGAACTGTAGTAAGAGGAACTATGGCCAACTGTTGCGCCTGCTCTTTTTCTTTGAGAAGTTTCTCTAACTCTATCTCCATGTCTTTGATTTGGCTATTTAGCTCGATGACTATCTTGAACATATCCTCTTTCTTCTTCTCACTCTCTCCTAGCTCCTTGGCCTGTGGATCCTCTGTAGTAGGCAACTTCAATTGTTTTCTCAAGGCTGCTATATCAACATCCTTTTTCTTCAGAAGTTCTTCAGTTGCCTTGATATCTTTGGGATTATATCCCAACTTTATCACCAAGTCCTCCAGTGACTTGATTCTAGTATCCTTGGCTAAGGATGAAATATTCTCTAACTTGAGCTGGGACTGTACATTATTTAGTGATACCTGCAATTTAGAGGCAGACATGGCAGTGTTAGTGAGTGTGGAATACATCATCTCACTTGTTTGTCTATGCAGGTCCATCTGGTCTATGGGATGAATATGATGTACACCAAAAGTGAACACAGATTCCTTATAATTTGTAGATGACCTGGGAGCTAGTACTTTGGCTACGAGAAATTCTATCTGCATTTTTCCCTTCTCTGAGTCGAATGTTGATAGTAATATGTCCTGAGAGACCACTGTTTGTTTCTAGAACTGTGTATAAGTGGAGTCTTTTAGCATTTCATTCCTTTGCTTAATTGCCTTATACATCACAAAAATTTTGGGCTCAACAATGTCTTGAGCCAAATCTTTTGTCTTTAGTGTCTCTGGAGGATCTTTGGAAGTAGATGAAGAAGGTGATCCTATAAAGATATCCTCCTCTTTGCTAGACACATGAGGCTATCTTTACAATAGTCTGTTTTTCTTCCGTGTCCTGCTGAAAAACATTTGCAGAGTTGGGTTTTTGCTTCTTTGTGTAAACTAGGAAATCTTTTTCTCCTATTTCAATTACCAGGGAAGATTCTTCTTCTCTTCCTCTCTTCTCATGTTTCTCTTTAGTTATTGGTGTTTGAGTGGTTGTAGTAGAGAGAACCTGCTCCTTTGCCTCCTGCAATGTGTTTTCCACCCATTGAGTCTAGTTCATGTACTGCTCAATTTCTGGTTGAGGAGTATGAGAATAAGATGTGGTCTTTTGCTCCTCCGTTATCTTTGAGATCAAGCCAAAAGCGATGTAAGACCAAGTGAAACTAAATTTAAAGTTTATTTGCTTCAGCAACAAATCAACTTCCTTACCAACTGATATGGTATTGCAGACAAAAGGTCCTACTTTGGCTTTAATCTTGAACTGTGCCTTCTTCTTGGCTGCCACGAAATGTAGGTCATCCATGTGAATCATCTGTCGAATGTACTCTAATGAGAAAATTCTCATAGGCACAAATTTGGGCAGTTTGTAGGGTGGCAGCTCACACCCAAATATCCGAATTTCTATGCAGGTCACGTAAAGATACCAGTCCCCTGTCTTTACTTGATCATTGAGATGTAGAATCTTCTGAATGTCTTCACCTATCCTGGGCTCGACATCACTATGTAGGAGACATACCACTGTATATAAGAACTAGTCAAAAAATTTGTAAAAGAGAATTCTGTGGAATTCCATCTCACCAAGGATGTCCATTCTATGAATGACTGAGCATTACCCTGCTCATCCATCTTCTACAAGGTGAAAGGGAATATGTTTTCTTGTTGATAAATAATCATGTACACTAAAATAGAGGAGTATTTGAAAGCTCCCTCTATGGAAAATATGATAAACTGATCATGCATAGCCTCTATAATAAATTGTCTGTAATTAAAAATAACTGGTTGCTCACCAGTGGTGAAAATTGATAGGAAGCCAACAATGGCCTCATCAACCCACTGGTCAAAATGATAACTAAGAATGTAAGAGATGATGGAAATAATTTGCTTAGTTCCCTTAGGGAACATGGAAGATGAATATGGAGGATTGGTTTTCGGTAATTGGGCATCTTCAGGCAAAAAAACTTCAAAGATCTTGGCTCTCTAGGGAAAAGTTAAATTCTTGTAGAGCTTTGTGAGAGAGTCTACTGACAGTGGCTTAGCTGACTTTGGGATAGTTACCAGGAGCATTTGGGCAATGGCTTCAGCTATGATAGTTATCAAAACTTCACCATTGCGACTTACGATAGCTCTCTGAGAGGGGACATAACTCAATTGGCACTAGGAGACTAACTCAGGGAAAAATGGGTCTGTGGGAACATGAACTGAGGTAGGGTAGACTCCCACATATTAATTTCATTGCTTTGGTCAAGGAATTTCTATTTCAACCAATTGTGAAGTTCGAACAAGTCGAATTCACAGTTCGTTTCAATAATTTTATAATGTAGGTCTAATAAGGGTACATGATCTAAGTCTACGGGTGGGGGAAACATGGGGTCGCTTCTGGCTTCTTTCCCTTTTCTTTCGAGAGTCCATTTTAGGCAGTATGATGAATTGCTAAAACGAGGAAAGGTCACGGATTACCTAGAATAGGAAAACGATATAGGCATGCTGAACCAGGTCCCTGATGATAGTCTGAAACAGTATTGGTTGGGCAATTTAACGGTCGTTGTGTGGCTTAAGAATTTGTAACTAGCTGTTGATCATATGACACGGTGAAGGAAATAAATTTTATGTTTTCTGATTGTTTATATAGAGTAATTTCACAATTAACATTAATCTTGTTACCGTTAATAGGGAGCGGGTCCGTTGCACAGGGAACGAAAGGTAGTTAATGTCGTAACGACTTGCTGACATGGTGAAAGGGGTGCCAAATGGAAACATAGGATTGGGAGGAAGTGAGTTGTTGAGATGAGTTTAGTGGTCGGGAGTAGTCACGGGAGTGGGGTCCGCGATGGTGAGGTGGTAGAGAGAGCGTGGAGGGAAGGTGGGGACAGGAGGTCGACATGGTGGGTGGTGAGTGGAAGTGGAAGTGGTGGAAAGTCAACATTGGGAGACTTTTCGGGGGGGTATGAGAGGAAAGTGAGGGGGGTTGCGAAACGTCGGGAGGGCGCCTCGTAGCAGGAGTTTCAGATCCCCCCATGGAAAAAGCAGAGTTGAGAGCTCGGGGGGTGGGGGGGGGGGGCGAAAACATTGCCCCACTGTTGATCTGGGCGGTGGATGATCTTAACCGTCCGTTTTCTTCTAAAGTGCAACCTTAGGCTAAAATACATATTTCAAACTTTATTAAAAGCGCATTAAAGTGCGATTAACCCTTACTTAAGGTAAGGTTAATCAAAAACTATTTTTTCCCTAAAAAACTATTTAGAAACAAATCAATGTTGCATTTGAACTAGCATAGCACATTCTCTACTGATTTTTTCGTATTGATCAATCACGATTAAACCAAGTGATTAATTTATTCACTAACCTAACCTATTGTATTCCAAGCCTAATCACGATTAAATAGTGTGATTAGCCTAAATTATTTATAATTTTCCTATTTACCAAGTGGCATTTAAACAAACTGCATACTTTATTCAAAATTTCTAAATGTAAACTGATGCAATATTGATTTTTCTTGGTGGCATTTAGATTTTCTCACCTAGGGGGACATTTTCACACATATTTTTTTTTATTTTTGTGTTTTTCTTTTCTTTTCTTTTCATTTCTTTTTTTATTCTATTTTTTCCGAACCCTACAATTTATTTTCTTTTTCTTTATATATATATATTTTTATTTTTTTTCTTTTTCTTTTTGGAAATAAATTTCAAACGTGAAACACTATTTACATTTTTCAAATATAAAATCATCACGTAAAAACAACTCCTCCTATGAAATATAGGACCCTAACACTATGAAGCAAATACCTACTATAGCATGCTAACCATGAATGCATATAATGTAGATGTGGAGAAAAATTCCTATGAATATTTATCTTAATGAGTCACATAGTAATCCTCGATGAGGGTGCAAATGAGGGTGGAATAAGGGCCTCTTTGTAAGTCATTCCCAACTCACAGATGTCCTTATTTATTTATGGCATCACAAAGAAACATTGTTGGGCGTTGCGACTTAGACAAAAGGTCTCATCATTATAAATGCAGAGTAAAGGCTACGGGGTGGCAGAGGTACGTGCAACGTGAGAATGGAGGTGATGATTCCTCCTCGACCTCCTTCACCATGTCTCATTTGAGGTTGCTACTCTTGGTTTCTCTTTTTCATGCTGCAGAGATTGGGTTTTTTGATGAGATCGCATCCATATATTCAATTCAGTTCTTTCTGGATAGTCTGCTAGCATGTGTTGAGGAATTTTGTCTCCTTTCATAGCTATTGTATTTGTTTGCCGCTAACTTGGCTCTGTTATAGTGCATCTTTGAATTAGGAAAGTGTGGTTTATAAAAAGGGATTTTTTGGGCCGTATCTGGTTTATATTCCTGGAATACTTTGAGCCTTTGCATTAGGGCTTCTTACAATTCATGCTAGTGCCATTCTTTTCAATTATTCTAGTTCTCACTTTATTGAGGACATTGTGTGTTGTGGATGTCGAAATTGTTGTAGTTGTCAGCCTGGGTATTGGGAGTTTGGTGTTTTGTGTCTTTATGCTATCCTGAATTGGGTAATTTACTTGAATTTGGTCCTTCGGTGTGGCAATTGGGGGATGATTTGTTAGTCTTTCGCTCAGGGTTCAAAGGTCGGTGTTTTGTTCATTTACTTGTTTCTCGGGTCAAGGTTATTGTAGTTTTTTCCCTATTCATTTGCCATAATTATCATGCCTCCTCATAAGAGAATGATGAGTAGGAGGGGTGGTGTAGGCAATGTTGGATTCAAAAGAATTTGGCCTTTTGCCTACGACTTAGTTGGAAGATTCGTTGATGTTGTTCCTCTTGAGGCGAGGAAAGAGATTCTTTTGCTAGAGTCAAAAGAAACATGAGAACACCCTTATCATTCTGATTTAGAGGTGGCAGGTGCAGATGTGAAAGGGGTTCCAGATCCGGGTAGATTTCGAAAAAGGCGACTCCATTTCTTGTACTCTTTGGCTTTGCATCAACAAATGGACACAATGTTGCATTTAATTTTTAAGTACAAGCAAGTTGAAACTTATAATGTATTCTATGGGTTGGAGAACATTAAACGCATGTTGCGAAACCAGAGATTCTGTCTAGATAATGTGGACCCTAGACTGGTTTGGGTGGAAAGTTTTTTGGTGTCGAATTCAACCTTTGGTGATCTTACAGATCCCCCAAGAGACCCTACTAATCCTCTAGTTGACAACACTTAGGACCTCGTTATCATTTCATCTAACTAGGATTAGAAATTGGTCTCAAATGTTTATGTTGCCATTTTGAAAATCACGTTTCAGTGTTGTAGATGGTTTTTTCTTATCTCTCACAACACAGGACTTGCTAGGTATGCGATGGTTTTTGTGGCCTTCCTGGATATTAATATTTTTGGTCCGAGCTGAATTTGCATATCATCTTTTCTTCTAGTTGATGTTATACAAGTGATCTTTATAGTTCACGCTTGTATGGAGCTTGTATGTTTCCACATCATTGTGTTTCATTCTTGGGTTTTTATTTGCTCTACATCTTGGAATGACTTTTATTTCGTTATGCTCTTTAGTAATTCGATTTTGGCGTATGCACTTGTTATCTATGGGATGGTTGTGGTGCTTGTGGTTGGTACAAATTTGGTATATCACATTGCACCTCGTATTTTCTGTGGGTTACAATTGTACCTTTGCAGTCTTGCTTTACGTGGTACTTTGGTTGAATGTTTGTTGGTAATACTTCCATCTATCGATTGGTTCATAGCTATATGGCTTTGGCTCTCGGCTGTAAGGGATATGTTTGTTGGTAACATTTCTATCAACTGAATGGTTAGTGGACAAATGAATGTTATGATGTATTGGAGTTCCATTTGGCTCTTAGTTGTAAGGGATATAGTTTGAGCATTTTTGTTATATATGATGTTTTCTTAGCTTGCAGAAAATGATCCAATGTTATATGCTGTAGTGAGGAGAAATTCACTTCCTTGTTTCTATCTTTCTCAAAATTATTTTGTATAGATATAATCATAATATAATCATTTTTTTGTTAATGAATATCAAATTACAACTGTTAAAAAAAAAAATCAAAATAACTCTATTAAGAGGAAAGTTTTCAATTATATCAGATACGTTGATATACAATTTACTACTTCTCACTCTTTTAAAAACTCTTCATAAATAAACTTGACTCCAAACTTATCTGCATTGTACTCCAAAATATTGATTTTTATTTATTTTTCGGAAGTATAAAACTTTTTATTAATTAAAAATTCGTTACCGTATTAAAGTTCACGAATTATTAAACGAACGAATGGTACTCCACAATTTTCGTATTTTTTTTGGCCAATTATAATGCAGAGTTAAATGCAATAGTTTATAATGTTTGTTTGGTTCTCGAGTTTCATTTATTGCCACCCATGTGTATCACATCAACTGGTTTCAAGAATTTGCTTGGTTCAATTTTTTTAATGGTGTTTTGGAAAATTATGACCCCACATAGGCAGTGTCTTATTGATTTAGTTTCATTAATTATTTGCTATTAACACGAATGGCACCTCAACGTCATTTATTAATATTAGTTAATTTAAAGCACTTCACATTAAGGTTATATTGGTATTTTAAAAGGTAAACCTAAATTAAATCATATTTTAAGGGTGCGCTCGTAACAAATTCCATTTCAAAGTTATATTTAAGTACCAACATGGAGGGACCTGCACTATATACCTAGAAGTGGCTTTAATGGCGTTTTGGAAAATTACGACGCAATTACTGTGACAGGTGATCACAGTACCCTCAGCAGCACAAACTGGCTTAAATTATTCGTTCGACACATAGCATTTTCTTGACAACGGTTCCTATTTCATATCCTGTAGCATAGTAAATGCTCCCTGACATGGGGTCGATATAACACTATATAACACGCCGCGCATTTTTTTTCTCTCTCATCACTGCGCCGCGTGTTATATGGTGTTATATTGGCCCCATGTCAGGGGTATTTACTATGCTATAGGATACGAAATACGAACTTCCTTGTCTTGTCTTGACATTCACAAATGCATGTGAAAGCTTCTTATTAAAGCAGGGCGATGGCGATGTTTACAGTTTGGTTTCCCCATAATTTTAATAATTAAAAAAAAAAAAATTGATAGCTGGAGTGTTTGAATGGTGTTTTTGATAGTAGAAATAGATTCAGCACCATTAAGAATGGCAGAGAGACTCAAAATCCTGAAACTTAACAGCAATAATTTAGATTTCCAAAAATTTCAACATTATTTTTCGGGCCTGTTACACTAAGTTACACTACTCTTTAGAGCACTCATAGAAAAGTACAAATTTATTAAGTTACACTACTCTTTAGAGCACTCATAGAAAAGTACAAATTTATTAGAGTACATGTTCAATCTATTAAATTTATCACTACTAGCTAATTATTACATAATAAGATTACACTCAATCAAATGTAATAAAAATAAAATAAAATTATTTTAAAAAATAAATTAATTTCATTTTCTAATATTAACTTTATATATTTTTAATCATAAAAAAAATTCATAGTCAAGTTTTAATTGCAATATATACTTAAACACAAATATAATAAACATTTTATTTAATTTTTTCTAAAAAAATTTTCTCTAAAATTGAAAGAGAGTACTCCTTAAAAGTGTTGATCTAATAATCAATCACTCTAACACCTAGTATTATGAACCGAAACATCAAATATAACTTGTAACTTTAAATATAGACAATTTAGCCCAATAATATTTATTATTAAATAAATTACATGATAACTCAAATATTAGAAGAAGAATTTCCAATCCCCTTCAATGCATTTATATACAATGATATATTTGAGAGACACATACAATGATCATATTGAAGAAACTACTAAGAGAGTAAAAGAGGAAATTCATATGGAGTTTTAAGAAGGCTTAAATATCAATGTGTAAAAGAGAAAATGTGAATTCGAATTAATTAAGAATAAAAAAAATTGAGGGATAACATCACTTTCAATTTTAAAAGAATAAAGAAAAGAAGATTAATCAAGAAGGGTATTAAGGGATATTTTAAAAAGTTAAAATTTAGCTAGAGAAGGTAAAAGCTAAATTTAAAAGGTTAAATTTTTTTGTGATATTATCTTTCAAGAAAATATAACCAAAGAGTACTAATGATAAAGGCTTGAAGGTTTTACTCTATTACAAAGGAAGGCAGAATTAATGTTTGTGGAAAGTGTAGAATGAATGAATGATATTTTAATGTCCACAAAATTAAAAATAGTCTATAGGACTATCAACTTTTTTTTTTTTGCTTTTTGCAATTTAATCATTTTTTTACTCGAATTTATGATGAACTCACCCAACCTTCTAACAGTCTCCTCACTGGAAAGACAATGCCAAGGAATTGAGGCTAACATACTACCATAACTGTCTTTGATGTCTCTGAAAGCATCACATTCCGAAATGAAATGCTTTCCTATTCCACTGCCCCAGAAGTGCAAAAAGTACACACCCGTTCTTCCCAAGCTTCTTTATGTCTCTTCCACCGTCTTGTTGCACACTGAAGTTAATGTGAGTTAGTTCTTAATTGAGCAATAACAATCTTTGATCTCCACAAAATGTTTACTCCAATGTACTCTTTTTGTTGGAGATCACAAGTGGGTTTGAATTCCTGAACATAGTACTTCTTTTTTCTACCCAAATCTTTTCCCCATATGCGCTTATGGAACTTCTCCATAACAAAATTCTTTAACTCTTTCCTATTTGTGGGACATGCATTGAAGTAAATATTCCATTTTTGCATCCATTTGTTGTTTTGTCTCATCCATGATTTGTTTCTTTCACTCATGCCTTCAATGAAGACAACTTTCGGCCATCTACCTACTCCCATTTGCTCAATTCTTTTTAGATACCTTATAATACATACCATATCAATTGCTTCGATGGGAGTTGCTCCTATTTCACTCAACATTATCTCATAAGGAGCCAAACTTTTTATTTTGAACTTGCTCATGATCAAGCGTTTTTGGATTTTCTCAATTTGTTTCCATTTTGAAGCAGGGATGCTGCTAGCCCACATTTCACATCCATATAATTTCACTGGACAAACTAGAAGTCCAAAAAGCACTTTAATCGTTTTTCAATCCCATAACTCTGCCTCTCTAAATTTATTTTGAGGTGCATATAATGCTTTCCACCCTCCTAAAGTTATCTTCTTTCTGTAGTCCTCCCAATTAAGCTGGTTGTTGAAATCGATCCCAAGGTACTTGTATTCATTTACTTCTTCAAGAATGTTGCCTTCAAAGAAGAACGTATGCTCTCTTTGCTTCCTTTTACTAGAGAAAATCATTATTTTGGTCTTACTAGTATTGACTTGTATCCCCACTTCTTTACAAAAATGCTCAAGGGCATATAGGTGCATTTTCAATCCATGGGCCGATTTAGCAATAAATACAAAATCATCAGCATATAAAAGAAATTTTATCACAAAAACCCCAACCGAACACCATCCCCACCTTGTAGTTTTAGGCACTCTTCCAATTTATCAATATATAAACCAAAAAGGGTAGGGGATAAAGGGAAGCCTTGCTTGAATCCGATGTCACTCCTAAAAACTTTCTGAATGCCTATTGAAGTTCTAGTTTTGACTT
This sequence comes from Pinus tabuliformis, assembly GCA_031772625.1. Classification (NCBI taxonomy): domain Eukaryota; kingdom Viridiplantae; phylum Streptophyta; class Pinopsida; order Pinales; family Pinaceae; genus Pinus; species Pinus tabuliformis. Next base: position 1,603,272,499 of record CM062817.1, on the reverse strand, counting down.
TCATCTCTTCATAAAGCCTATGGACAACAACTCTATATTGTAAAGGAATTTCGAGTTCTTCCATTCTATGCCACAACTTATCTCTAAGGACCGTGTCAAATTCCTTTTTGAAATCAACAAAGAAACAAAATAATTCTTCTTTGTCGCCCGAAACCTTTTCAATAATGTGTCTTAGTGTGATACCATGATCTACTATAGAATGCTTCAGCCTAAAACTAGCTTACCCTTTTACCGTCTTTTCCTTTACTTCTGCCCACTTCTTGATTCTATTTTCTACCACACTATTGTAAATCTTTGCAAACAAAGGATTGATCATGATGGTTTTATAGTTGGAAGGATTATTAATGTCTCCACTTTTAAAAATGGGTATTGCTAGACTAGTTGTCCAATCTCTTGGGAATCCTTGCCAAATGATGTTGTTGAATATTTCCATGATGTGCGGCGCTAGAATGCATATTCCCCACTTTAGATATTCCACTTGAAGATCAACCAAGTCTTTTGCCTTCCCTGTTTTCGACTTTTTAATTCCTTCCTCCACCTCTGTAATGTGAAAAGCTTTTTAGTTGTGTTGATCCTGGGAGGAGGCTCAACCTCTAATTATCTTTTCATAGAGTTTCCTTGCATAGTCAAACCATTGATTGGCTGTAATATTATTTTCGATTTGCTTCTTCCTTAGTTGAACTTCCTGCGAAAAAAACTTTTGGTTATTTTTGCCTAGATATATTAACTCTTCCTGCCTTATTTACATGAACTTGTCTTTTTTCCTTTTTAAAACTTGCTTATATAACTTTACATTCATCTTCTCCTTGCCTACCTTTTTCAAGGTTCTCCTTGCCATTTTGCATTCCTCATCGAATCAAGCATTCACAGGAAAACAATTTGATTATCATTTTCTATTTTTTTTTCTCTTTTGCACTTCTCAAGTGCACCCTGAATTATATTTGTTAACTCATGATTGTTGAGGCTTTGGGGACCAGTTTTCTCCTTCTGAATTGATCTCTCCAACATTGTTTTGAAGATAGTGCAATTTTCTTGTGTTAGAAGAATTTTACCCCTTGATGCTAGTTTTCGAGAACATTGGGTTTTCCTCCTATGTTTTCTTTCTTCTAACCAAGATAGATTCATATAAATTGGGTTATGATTTGATTTTAAGTCCCAAATATGCTCTCCAATCTTAACTTCATCTATCCTTTCTGTTAAGCTTTGTGAACAAACAACATAGTCAACGACACTTACCCCATTGTATGTGTTGCAAGTGAAATTCCCAAACTTTTTCCATCTATCTAGAACATCCTCATTACTAAAGAAGTCTACAAAAAAGAATCCAAGAAATTACCAAATAACATCCTTATTCCCAAAGAAACTAGAGATCAAAATTATTGACATTGATGGAACTAAAAGTATATCAACAATTAGGTGACAAGAGAAAATATGAAAATTTAGAAAATTTATGAAAATGCATACAATTAAAGGAAAAAAATTATGCAACATTAAGCTACGAAGGATCAACATAAATAATAACCAATATGAATTAATGGATAATCAAGATAACTATGAAGTGGGCAAAAACTTAAATAAATCGTATTATTTTGTTTCATCTTAAAATAAACCCTTAAACAACAAAGCTATGTGGGAAGATATTTTCAAAGAGGGGTGATATGTTATAACCCTAATAGGGTTATGTGTGGAACTCTAGACAATTAATGGATCTATGTATGGAACTCTAGATAATATAATGGGGCTAGGTGTGGAACTCTAAACAATATAATTGGTCATATGATCATTGCATATAGATGCATTTGAGTTATAAGAGAGTTATTTTCCTAATATTTAGTCATCTTGTATTTCATCATAGTAATATTATTGGGAGAAGCACTCCATGTCTACGCTGGAGTATTCAACATTTATAATGTTATATTGGGTAATTGTTTCATATGATATTACCCTTACCTTTTTCTTTTGTTGTATTCCTAACTTAACATTTTTGTGTATGTGAATAAATATACGCTTATAAAATATCTCTAAGCAACACTATAGTTTTGTGATAATGTAACATTTTTGTGTATGTGAATAAATATACGCTTATAAAATATCTCTAAGCAACACTATAGTTTTGTGATAATGTAGTCATTTGATATTATTTTCTAGATCTTAAATAAAGGCTCAAACATTTTGTACATAAACTTATTTGTAATTTCACTAATGGCCTGTTACTAAGTTGATTGAAAGTTGTTATATATTCATATCAATGGCTCATCACTATGTTAGGTAAATACTCATCATTGAGTTACTAGTGAAAAGGTGTACGTTGAGAGTTGTATTAATAGATGTCACCCAAACTTACTTGTAATCATTCAAATATTATCAATACAATTAAATATTTTTATCCATTTTTTATCCATTTGAGTACCAACTAAATAAATACGTCTCCCTCCGTCATTTAGAATTTGCAAGTGTATTCAAACTCTTGGGTGTGTAAGAACCCTTGACCTTTGTTCTTTTTCAGTGTTGTGTATTTCTTTTCTCATTTTTGTTTATTATTGGACTATTTCCATTCTAGATGTGAGAATTACTTATGAGAAAATGCACATGGTCATGGGATACCTATCAAAATAGAAAATGCATAAATTGACATATGATATACATAGTAAAACCTTAAAAAACAACATCCATAAAGTAATGGATAGTTCTCAATTATTTTTTCTCAATTCTCTTCTTGTACAATAAAGGCTCATATCCATTATTCATACAATATATGCTTGCATTTAAATTACATGCAAAGTACTCTTTTATTCTACTTCTTTAAGTCAATAACTTAAACATTCTCTAAGTTAGGATTATTTAAACTTGGGAACTATCCATACAATGGATAATTGCAAGTTACATGTTGTGCATAGTTAATTTATTTGCATGTGAAAAAATAATGATATTTGTACATAATTATGCACCACGATACCACCATAAGATGGACTTGAGTTGAGGGAAATGAAGGAGGATGTACATGTTATGCCCTTGTAAATACAACTTACTTCACCCCTAGCAAATATTGTAGATGAACGAACTTGGGATTTATTAAGTGGACCGATGAAAATATTGTTCCTTGATCTTTTGAATGGTAAAATTGCAATTCAAGAACTTGATCATGAAGGTCCTATCATATGTGGTACATATGGGCCGCAAATTTTTCGGCGCACTAGTGCTCAACTAGGTTGTGGGAAATGTGGTGGAACTCTGGTTGTAACATTAAATAGATGTAGGTTGATGCTGAGAAAAACAAAACTTACGAGTTATTATCAAATCCAAAATATTCTTGATTGGCACATTGCTTTAATACTTTGCTTTAGTACAAGAAAGAGCAATTGCATTCTTCTTTTTTTAGACCAAGTGATAGGACTTGAACCAAGTTCAAAAGTGTAACCAGAAGTAGAATTATCATCATTAAAATCACCTACCAAGGAATATTTTAGGGGCTAATATTCACAGATGGGCTAATTTTCCATGCTTTTACTAAAGAAAAGATTTTCTTATTTCCATTTTTCTAAGAACGTTTCGCCCAAGTTTCATATGATGAAATTATTTTATCCTCTGATCTCTTCTGTGATCACACGTCCTATATAGAATTCATTCCATCGAATTATTTCACACCTTTCGCGTCGCAAAACCACAACACATGAAAACCACTTCTAACTTCCTTGATCGAATACAACATGTAACTTCTAAGCATCTCTGGCTTATTTATATTATATTAGACCCACAATTTATGGCATGTTTGACACATAATCTAGAAAACTGAATTATTCTTTTCAATTTCACTGCTAGTAATATGGTCCAGATGACGTAGATGATTCTTATTATTCCTTGGATCCTCAAGGACTTAATTTTATATCCACGAAACCTTACAAGATGACCATGTTCCAACAAACCGAATCTAGGCCCACTTGATTGTAACAGATTATTGATCATTTGGATTTTTCATATGCCTAGATTACTAATTCCAGCTTTAGGGGATTTATCATCATCGCATATTACCAAGTGTCGGGATTGGGGCCTTAAATGGATTTTTTTGACTTATGATCCATATATCGATTGTTTTCATGGTTCCTTGACCCACTAGGGGATTAACTTACATTTCCATATGACTAGGTGCCGGGACCAAAAAATTAATGGCTAGTTCTAATATATCTGGAATCTGAGTCCACAAAGATATGTTGACATTCCCTAGATCTTCGAATGTCCTAGATTTCACTTTAGCTCTCAGTGTTGGGCATAATATCTTCATGACACGGGGTTCGGGCCTTGGTATTAACTGACTTTTTTCATTGTATCCGACATCTAACTCTTCTACACTTGACAATGTCGTTGCTTAGGTGAATCCTCAAATGCCCAGATATCTTTTCCATTCTACATGGAACCACAACCTCATAACATTGACTAGACTACCTTTTGAATTATATCTAGATTTGGTCCATTTTATGGTGTCAATGTAGTGTAAACCCCATATTTATTGGAACCTTGGATAAATTCTTTTTACATGGAATCATTACCAATGAAAAAGCTTGACCACTTTTCCCATTAAGCTTGAATCCAAATTTGGGCATTAAGTTAAGGTGTACGCTACCTGCACCTCCAAATCATTGGATGCTTGGATAACCTTTCTCCAATATGCTTTAAACAACCATGAGCTTATGAACTGAACCAATTGATTCGATTAAGATTGACGGTGTGAAATCCATTTCTCAACCCCCTTACCTTTTCGAGATTTAATGAGAGGGGGGTTCCGTAACTTGTCATATATGCAACTTAACTCACCATCATCTTTTTTCGAGCACTTTAAAAGATCTTGTGCAATGATCAAATTTGATGGTGAACAATTCATCATGCCCCCCCCAAACTATTTAGACTTTAACGCAGGGTGGGGGTCCGCAATCTATCACTTAACATATGCGATATTTTATATATAACCTTTCCATCTATCACTCACCACCCATCAACCAAATTGCCTAACACTATGAAGCCTTGCAAAAACACTCCTTAACATGAATCTAGAGGCTTTGGCACTTCACATGCTAATTCGTCTCTCTGCCATGTGCCACGCAACATTGTCTCCACTTGTCACTTAGAAAAAGGAAACTTGGCTACCCAAAATTCCAAATCTTCCTTCCACATGTTCTCACCTCAAGTTACCACATCGTGTTTGACATGTGTTGCTATGTCATGTTGGCCTGCCACTCACTACTCATGGCTCAAATATTCATGTGCACATTGTGAGACTTGCTATTTCGATAAGCACTTAGGCACTTACCTCTAAGATCCTTGGTGACCAAGCACTATGACCAATGCCTTTCGGTCATGTTCACCATTTGTAACAACACCTCTGGCTGGACAGTTCGATAAACACCTGTGTGCTTATGAAAAGCTTGTTATGACCATGATATGTGATTAGGGCCTTGCCGCCCCACTGCCCATTGGTTGTCGCACTCCCTACTGAGATTTTAACTTCTGCTTTTGGTGCCCAGCTGATGAGGGGGCTGCTGTCCATACTTAAGCCTGTCTTGAACCATGACCTGCTTGGAACCTTGCTTGTACTTTAGCACTTCAAACAAAGTTTTCTCCTTATTCCTTGGTAGTTAGGTCAAGTTCTATATACCATTGGAGAGATTTGAGAGAGAGATATCTAACTAAATAATTTCATGCTCATTTGATTAGGATAATTGAAGGAAAAATTCTTGCAAATTTACGATGTCCACTAATTTCGTTTATGAACTACAAAATACACTTCAATCATGAATGCTCATACCAATACCTTCAACACTCTCCCATACTATTGGGATTTGACATTGCAGTTGACATCAATGAAAACATATGCACAACAATATCCCCCTTTGGCATTGATGGCAACACCATCAAACATCTTGCTAAGTCATTAATGATCTTGGTTAGACTCCCACTATTTTCTTGTTGATTTTTGAGTGATCCACTCCTTATGTCATTTTATTCTCCCCCTTTGACGTCAAAGGAAAATAGCATATACTCCCCCTATACTAGTGCATACTCTTTCATTGAACTCCCTTGGTCAACAACATGTCTATTAGCTGGAATCAGTGAGCCATTCCTCCTTGTGAGGAAGAAATTGCTCCCATTGTCTAAGATATTCAAAAAATTCTTTGGGTGGAGGCTTAATAAATATGTCATCAAATTGTTCTCTATGAAAATGGTGTTTGATAGGAATGTGCTTTGTTATAGAATACATAACATGTTTTTTTAGACACTAATAGCATTGGTATTTTCACACGTGATGGGTACACGCTAATCACCATTTTATTGAATATCCTTAAGATTTTTCTTCATCGATAAAACTTGAGTGAAACATGATGCTCCTACAATATATTCTGCTTTAGCTGTCGATAGAGAAATGGAGGCTTGTTTCTTGCCAAGTGTTGAGACTAGAAAACTAGCTAAAAAGAAGCCCCCCCCTGATTCTCTTCTTATCATCAAGGCTTCCAACACAATCTACATCTATATAAGCTTTGAGAGTAAGATATTTTCCCCTTGGATACCATAAGCCATTATCCATGATGCCCTATAGATATCTAAATATTCTTTTGGATGCATTCACATGAGTTTTTTTGGGCTTAATTGAAATTTTCCCACCATACCTAGTGCTTGCATAATATCTAGTCTTGATGTTATTAAATAGAGAAGGTTTCAAATCATAGACCTGTACATGGGTCTGATCTACTCCTGGAGACTCATCATCCTTACTAAGATTTCATCTTGTTATCATTAGAGTGCTCACAAGTGCACAACTTTCCATACCAAAATTCTTTAACATCTCTCTAAGGAAATTGTTCTGAGATAAATATGCCCTTTTCTGATTGATGAACATGCAAACCAAGAAATAAAGACAATTCCCCAGCATAGACATTTAAAACTCCTTTTGCATGTTAGTTGCAAATTTTTTTCTCATAGTCGGAATCACTTCCAAAAATTATGTCCAAATAGAAAATGATGATAAGTAAGTTATCTTTTTTAGTTTTGATGCAAATGCTACTATATTTTTCCCCTATCTTGGAGTCTTACTGTTGAATATATTTATCCAATCTAGTGTACTAGGTCCTAGGTGCTTTCTTTAAACCGTACATGGATTTCTTCAATTTGCACACGCAATTCTTACCTTATAATAGCTAAAATCCTTCTATTTTCTCAACATAAACTTATTCTTGCAGTTCTCCATTTAAATATGTTGAATTTTACACCCATTTGATAAAATTTAAACCCCTTAAAGCTTGCAAAATCCAAGAACATCCTCAATGCTTCAAGTCTGCCTATTTGGGCAAATATTCTTCAAAGTCTACTCCAACTTGGGCATACCCTTTGCACACTAATATGGCCTTGCTCCTTATATTTTTTCCATCCTCATTTAATTTGTTCCTAAAGACCAATTTTGTGCTAATGGAATTTTTATTTATTGGTCTTGGAACTAATTCCCAAGTCTGATTTTTATCAATCTGATCTCTTTCCTCATTCATGGAATTTAACCAATGCTCATCTTGACACGAGATTTTTTTTTTTGGGTTTAGCACAGATAGCATGGCAATGTGTGCTTGAAAAGAAGTACCTATTAGCTTTATTCTAGTTTGAACTTATACTTCCTTATCACCGACAATTTGGTTTCTGAGGTGATTCTTTTCTACATACCTTGAAGGATTTTTTGAATCAGAAAAAAGTCAACTCTTCTTCTTCTTCCTCTTCTAGTTCCTCACGATGCTTATGCTAATACTCATTACTGATTTGGTCAGTTGAACTGGTATATTTTGGCTACTTCTCTTTGTGAGGTAAGGTTTCATCCACCTTTACATCAATATATCAACAATTTTGCACAATATCTTGTTATAAAATTTATATTTTTTTCTCTTAGTTGAATATCCTATAAATATGCCCTCATCAACTTCGGAATGAAACTTACCCAAATTTTCATCATTGATATTGATGTAGCACTTGTTACTCATAAATTTGAAGTGCTTGATTGATGTTGGTTTTCCATACCACAACTCGTAGGGAGTCTTGTTACTATTTTGCTTGAGGTGTTCTTTATTTAAAATATGAATTGTTGTACGAATAACTTCAACCCTAAAGGTGTTTGGAATGTTTCTCTATTCCAAGATTTCTCTAGCCAATTGTTGCATTGATCTGTTTTTCCTCTCTATCACACCACTTTGCTATGGGGCATTTTCAATTGAGAATTGTCTTCTTATTCTGTGTTCTTCACAAAAATCATCAAATTCTCTTGAGGTAAACTCCCCACCTCTGTTAGACTTTAGGCATTTAGATTTAAAACTAGTTTGGTTTTCAACAAGGGCTTTGAATATTTTGAACTTATCAAATGTTTCATATTTCTCCTTTAAACATGCAACCCAATTCAACTTGGTATAATCATAAATAACCAGCATAAAATATTGTTCTCCACTTCGGGTTTTAGTTCTTGGAGTTCCACATAATTTTGTATGAACTAGTTATAGAGGTTTGGTTGATGCGTTTTAGTTGGTCATAAATGGTACTCAAATTTGTTTACCAATTTGACATGATTTGCAAATTTTTTTGCTTGTCTTTGAAAGCTTTCGCAAGTCCCTTATAGCTTGATTTTTGTTGAGTTTCACTATATGATCAAAGTTCAAGTGTCCCAATCTTTTGTGACACAACCAACTATCATCAAGATTTTGCAAATAACACTTTTCATTTTATTCTTTGAGTATGTACACATTATTTGAATTTATCACAACCTTTTCTACTACCTCTCCCGTGTTGTTGACTTTATCTCACAACCTTTAGAGTGAAAAGTTACATTATAACCTTGATCACACATATGACTAACACTTAACATATTTTATTTGAGTCCATCTACAAAAAGAACATTCTTAGCCTTGCCTCTTCCATTGTCCAGGCTAATTGTGCCTTTTCCCTTAGTTCTTCTTGGAGCATCATTACCAAACATAACACTTCCTATCTTATCTTATCTTAAGGATACGAATTTACTCTTACCACCAGTCAAATGTTTGGATCGTCTACTATCTAGTACCAATGACTGCCTTGATTTTAAGCAAATAGGACAATACCATATTCTTCTTCTCTTTTTGAATTTTTCTTCATCCATGTCTTAGGTTCTTCTTGTATTTGCTTGACCAAAGGAGCTAATACAAATTTGCTGATTCTAAAATTTTATGGTTTATGTTGATAATTTTGAAAATTATAGCATTCAATATGTTCAAGTAAAGGAGAAAAACGATTGCTATTTTTGGAATCATTTTTGTTTGGATTTATAAATATGTTATCCCTATTTCTTGTAGACTAAAATGATTCATTTCTTTTATTGGTGATCTGATTATTTCTTAGATAAGTTCTACTATTTACAACCTTATGACCAAAATTCGTACATGAATAAAAATAACCATAGTATATATTTTGGTATATGGGTGGAATTTTACTTTGAGGATATGGTATTCTGATTCTTTTATGGCTTTCTCTTTGAGAGAACAGGGCTTATGTTGATTTCTCACTTGATCTTTGTGGCTGTTTGAATTTCTATAATTTTCCTTCCCATGCTACTACTGAGTTTTATTACTATCCCTTATTGCATTACTCTCACTTTATTCTCCTTGTTTCTACTGAATTGATCACCATTGTCTTTAATTTATGTTGTTGATTGTTTTCATTACGATTTTACGTCCGTTGAGTGCTTCAATGAGCCTAATTGGTTCAATATCTTCAAGTTTCCTTATGCTTGTCTCACCTTCATAGCCCAATCTAGTTTTGATGAGAGGATATCCCTGAAAACTGATAATTTCATCTAATTTTTCAGATCCCTTAATATACTTTAAGTTTTGGTTCAACTGAGCCTTGATTTTCTCTAATTCCTTTCTAAGGGAGACTATCTCTTCCTCTAGTTTTTCACATTCTTTTCCCTTCTCTTTTAGTTGTTGTAACATAATGTCTTTAATATTTTTTTTCTTCCAAACCCACCTTCAAAATTGATGAATTTTTAGATTCATGCTTTTCTATTCCATACTTGATCAATAACTCATTTTGCTTCTTATTCTTTTTCCTAAGTCTATTGATTTATTCCAAGGCATTGATTAATTCACCTTCCAAATATACTATTCCCTCTTCTTCAACTATCTCATATTCATCTTGGTATTCAACTTGGGATTCTATAGCCATCAGAATGAAGTCGTTAATCCCTTTTTCATTAGAAGATTGTTCATCATCATCCTCTAAGTAGGAGTTGTCCTCTTGGGTATAAAATATTTTCTTCTTGAAGCTATTCTCCTTCTCGACTCTCCTCTTTTCCTTATTATTATGTTTATTGTTTTCCTTTTTGTATGGGGATTTATATGCATACTAACCTACTCTTACACAATTAAAACATTTGAAACGAAATTTACCTTCGTATTTTCCATAACCTCTCTCAATCTTTTGACAAATTTTGGTTCTTCTTCATGAGATTCATAGCTTGAGTATTCTTGATCTTCTTATCAGATTTGAAGGTTGCTTCCCTTGATTTATATTTTCCTTTTGTGGTTCTCATTTCATAAGAAAATAATGTTCCATGTAGTTGATCCATCATTAATGAAAATAGGTCTTTCATCTACTCTAGATGATACTTTGACATTGAATATAGTAGTAAGTGACCTCAATCCCTTTTGAACCACTCTGGATTCCTTTATATTTTCATATCAGATTTGAAGGTTGCTTCCCTTGATGTATATTTTCCTTTTATGGTTCTCATTTCATAAGCAAATAATGTTCCATGTAGTTGATCCATCATTAATGCAAATAGGTCTTTCATCTCCTCTAGATGATACTTTGACATTGAATATAGCAGTAAGTGACCTCAATCCCTTTTGAACCACTCTGCATTCCTTTATATTTTCATTATTACCTCTCACGGTGTTCACTATTTCATCCACATGAATGAAACATTTTGCTATATCCTCATCCTCATTAATATTTAATGATTCAAATTTCATTCTATAGGATTGGAGTTTTTCTTACTTTACCTTGTTGTCACATTCATAATCGTTCTTCTACTTGTCCCATGTTTCTTTGGCTGTTTATTTATTTATTTATTTATTTTTATGTGTGGTTCACAGGGATTGGATATCGGTGGCCTCTACACCCATAGAAACTATTTGGGAGATCTACTTGAAGGGATCACTTCCCATTGGCTTATGAGTAGAGCCTAACCCTAAGAGCTTCGAGGAGGATTGACCTTGTGACCTCCCATTAACAATATGATTTAACGAATGGAACTCAACCAATTGAGCTAAACCTTAGGGCTTTTGTTTGGCTATGTTGTAGTGTATGAATTTAACAAATTCAAATTCAAAGAATCCATTTAGGATTGCATTCATTGCTTTATCATTATAAGAAAACTCAAGCTTATCTTCTCTTTCAACCAATACATTTGGATTTTCATAACCATTCAATACTGCAACCTAGACATCCGCAACAAGGGATATTAGATAAGTTCTCATTCTTACTTTCCAAAATACATGATTCGTTCTAGTGAAAAGAGGAGCTTTGTTAAGGAAAATTCTGTCCTGGTTGGACATGTTATAGATCTAGATCTACCTCCTAGTTAGATTATTGTTGAAGGAACCCGCTTTGATACCATTTGTTGGAAAATGATTATACTGGGGGGGGTGGTGGTGAATCGCTATAATGGCCATTTTTAACCAATCATAACACTTCAATGCATATATAATATTAATCACATCAACAACATGAAAATACACTAGATACACACACAAACATATGAAACTTTGTTTATTATGAATGATTTTATTGGAACCAACCTATTGTTACAATGATTTTCTAGCACCAACCCCCTAAGATGTTTTACTGGCACCGACCAGAAGGAGGCACCAACCCCTAAGAAATATAGACACTAACTTGAAAATGCTTAACTAAATCCTTTGTTTATGTCTTTAGCTCCATTTTTTTATATTACTCCTTTGTTATGTACAATATTCCTTGTTTTATATCCTTAGCTTAGATTCGTAGACATCCTCTGAACTTATCCTCTGACCTCTTATGATGTAGGAGAATCGACCCCTCCCCAGTCGAAACTTGAATTTCTAGAAGGTGGGCGTGGCTACGAAGACGAGATTCCCTCATATCTGATTGGGTATGTTAAAAACTTTTTGTAATATCCCAAATTTTAGGGATCATGAATTATTTTAGATCAGATCCATTTAGTGATCCTATCCTCTTATTGTATTTCTATAAATTGTAAGCCTTCAGGAATTGTGAGCATGGCCATTCCAATAAAGACCAGACCACCATGGTTCCATATATTATGTAATATTGCCTCACAAAATGATTGAGTGAGGTCCTGTTATGAAATGGAGAGCCTGCTTTTTATGTGAATGCATAGAGTTAATATGTGTGTATTCTGTGTGTAATCGGTGGTTGAATTAAGCTATGTGTGTGTTCAATGTTTTGTGGAATGACAAGAGAGAAGATGCAAGTATGTATGTATACCTCAATTATGGGGATGAATCTATGTTACAACAAGAGAGAATGATCCTCCATTGATCATAGGATGGAACAACGATGATCTATTAATAATGAGGCAATTGTAGACAGCCACAAAGTTATTGAACAAAGGATCGAACGCTAACCCTAAATAACTGACCAAGCTGAAGTCCTTGCTCCCGACTTAATGAGTATGGATAGTAGTCGACCTCCGAATAGTCCACAGTAAGTCGGCCCCACCCTCAGTCAAATTCATTGAGAATTAGAATTTGCAGAACCTCCTGACTAAACCGACCTGTTGACCTGAGGGCATATAAATTGCTTGGTCTCAAGAGTGAAAGACTGGTATTTGTTGGGTGGTCGCACCGAGAACCTATGGATGCGAGATGCAAGGAAAAGAGGCTTAAATGCCTCCGATCACTATTTTATTTGGGTCTTTGGATATTTCTGATTTTATTATGTAAAATAGGTTGAAGGAGCCATATTCGTGGGCCATAACCCACATGAAATCAATTTGAAGCACCCCATAGTTGGTTGCCATCAAATGGTATTAGAGCAGGGAAATATTTCCTTAAGGAGAACAACTTTCAGCTGGAGTTAGGTAGAAGTTCTTGTAGTAATCCACTATCGCGATTATCGGTAGAATTTTCGAGAAAAGTGAGTAGTGTGCAACAACTAGAGGAGCAGAGGAAGCTCAAGAAGGTTCTAGAGGAGATGAACTTGAGATGCCAAAAGACCGAGCTCACTGCTAAGTATGTGGATAATCTTACCAATACTTGAGAAAGAAGTGAAGTGAACATGATTCAACAATGAAACATATGACTAGGAGGTGATTTATCGTCGATCGCCGATCGGGGAAATCCTAAGACACGCTTGAGATAATCATTCAATATATGATCGATGTGATAGGTATTTATGGTATTTATTCATTACGATTGGCAGCTTAAACAGTTATTAATTTCACAGTTAAGAGTGAATCCTTCAAGGATTTCACTCGTGGTGGTTCTTAATTGCATCCGATTTATCATATGTCAATTTCCTTAATTCCGTTCATTTTCGTATTGGCTTTCAGTGGAAATATCCCTATGTTATGGTTTTTAATTGTCTATGCAGAGTTTCTTTGAACTCATGAATCCAGAAAAGATGGGGAAGAAATCTAAGAAGGCCAAGGCACCTCCCGTAGTTAAAGAACCAGAGCCGAGCAAGAAGGGACTAATATCAGATACAACATGCCTCGGTCTAGGAAATGCGAGCTAGGAAAGTATCTACAATTTGATAGAAGCAGAAGAGCCCGAAGAACTAGAAGAGGAAGCAACAGCCGATTCCACCAGTAAATCAGAAGGAACTCTCAAAGAACTAGTATGTACATACCTTCACAGGATAGCAGCGCAGGCCAAAATTTTGCCACACACTGATGTGGTTAGATGGGTCGTTGAGAAAATCCCAACTGTAGGCTGAAAATTTTCCACAGTTGATGGAAGAATATTCGGGTCATTTAAAACTGAAGATCTCAGACAAATGTACCATCTACCTCCACCCGAGAAGCACTATAACAAGGCATTTCTGGAAGCATTTGCAAAAGAAAATGACTTGGAATTGGACCCGATCAAACACTGGAGGCATTTCACGAATAAACATAAGCACGAGTCATCGGGTAAGTATTATGTTGACTCATTAGCCTCTCCTTATTGCTATATTGGCGCTATGATGTGTAGACTATGGGGACAACATGATTCTGCAAAATTTACTATAGATATGGTCCCGTTAATGAAATATGCGATTCATGGTTATGTTATGGATTGGGCAAATATTCTATCTGATAGAATAGCCAATGAGATACTAGAATTCAGAAGGAAAATGTATGCAACTTCCCGGAACATTCCTCCTTTTTACTACAGTGCATATATTCTTGACATCATTTGTTTTAATTTTGAATACCCCGTACTCGGATGGAAGTGGACTTTTAAAGATCCTAATCCTATTCATATCTATCACAAACAGTTGTGGAAGGCCCACTATAATAATCACTTGTACAAAATTTGTAATGGTTTTGTCCTACCTGTATACTATTCTATCTTCAATAAGCCTGCCCCTAGGATATCTCAGGAAGCAGCAATTGACCTAATAGTAGTGGGTAGCTGGTTCGGAGAGGAGAAATTCACTTATGTAAGGCTTTTTGGCAGTCTTACCAAACCTCATGTTCTTCCTCTATATGTTCCTGATAAACTGTTAGCTCGAGAGTTAGCATATCAGATAATAGTTGAAGGAACGTCAAAAACCCTGAGGGATTCCAAGAAACATATGTGGCCTGCATTCCCCCTTCGGTGTGGCGTTTTTACCTTACATGATTATAAACATGCAGAGAAAGAGGCAGAGAAGATTCAGATGCTAAATCTTGCAACCATTCCAAATAGGAAATATGACCCAAGGAAGGTTGCCTATAATGTTACTTCTCAAGCTAAACTCACCAGATTTGATCATGAAGAAGATGACTTTGATGATTTGTTTTCTTCAGCTGAACTATTTTACCAGGTTAAAGGATTGGCTAGTACCAAATATGGAGAAGAGGGACTAGAAAAATTCAATAGGCTTAGAGCCCAGAGATTGCAAACTCTGCCTTTGGATTTATTAGCTACAACCCCAACAGTTCAACCACAGAGTCAAAGTAAACAGAAAGCTGCTGATAATACTCCTATAGTGGAGAAGGTTCCTGAAAAGGAAAAGTTTCCAGAGCAGGAGCAGAGACAAGAAACAAGTAGCGGACCCCTTGATTCAAACATTTATGTTGATCCTAAACTAATCAAGGAATGGCAGCAATTTGATTCCATCATTAGTAATACTGAGAGCATTCAAGGATTCAGTACACCTGAGGTGACCACTACTCAGAAATCGGTAATCAACACAGTTCCGACTGAATGAACAAGCGGCCCACCCATGATCCATAAGGACTTACAAATAATCCCTGAAAATCCCTCCAATGAGATTGTTTTACACATAGAAGATATACCACCATTAGATGTCTTCTACAGCCTTAAGCATAGGGCTGTAATCAAAAGACAAAGGAAAAAGAGGAAAATTGATCACTCTCATCTTTTGACTTCACAAATGGAGATGATGAATGTGGTATGGAGAGAGGAAGTTAATCCTTCTGAAGATCTCACCAAACATTCTCAGTATGCTAGAGCATACACAGCGGCCACAATGGATAAAGCATCGGAGGTCAGTAATTTACTAAAAGAAAAATACCAAGCAATCAGTTTGCTAGAAGCACAGCACAGGAGAAACAACAGAAGATAGAACAGCTGGAACAACAATTAGCAGTTCAGAAGCAGCTAAATGACCAGTTGAATGAGCAATTGCTCAAAGAAAAGCAAAGGATTGATGAGCAAGCAATTCATAAGCAACAAGAGTTATCCCAAGCATTGAGTAAGTTGCAGTTATTAAATGAACAACTGAGTAAATCGAAGGAAGAAAAAATTGCTCAACTGACAGTTCAGATAGAACGATTCAAAGAATATCCCCAACTGGGAGAATTCAGATTTGAGGCTCTAGAAATTACCAAGGCATTGTCTAGGTAGTTGAGCCTACTATGTCATAATATCTCACTAATTCTTCCTCTGTGTGAAATTTCATCATCCATGGTTGACAAATTAGTAGATGCGAGACTGGACTTGGAAAGAGCAGATGAAAGATTAACAAATTTTCTCTCTTGGCAAGAATCTAAAGAAGGAAAAGCTGCTAATATACCACAAATCCAGGAATCGCATAAAGAAATTCTATTTACTGAATGGCAATCTCAGCTAATGAAGGCTGAAAGGGCAACATCAAGATGCAGATCGGCAACAAGCAACATGGTTTAATTAATTAATAACAGTCTTTATTTATCAAATTTAATAACAGAGTGTTCTCCAGGAAAACTTCCACCAATAAAAGCATTAGAACAGATGTGGAAACAGGAGCTGGAGCAGAGGGAAAAATTAATCGCAGGTATTCAAAGTTTAACATGGGAAACCTTTTGGTTTTTCCTTGTCAAACCATATAGTTAGCAGACAGCAATGAAATGCCTCACTGATGCGATTGGCCACATGATTCTCGAACTTAATGATGCCACATACACTGCTCAGTTACACTCACGCATGAGTCATCCACCAGAACTTCAGCCGATGCTCGCCATTTGTCAGCTTCGATCACAAGATGATCAGCCAATACAGTGAACCATTTTTGACCGACTGCAGCATGCCTATTTCAAGATGATTTTCACATTTTTGTGATTTAGTTATACCAGCGCATAGCATATTTCTTTCATAGTTTGTTATTTTAAGTAGTATTTATAGACCTTTTCATGTTTTTAGAAAGGGTCCTCAAATTTTTATACTAAGACTTGAATCGGAGGTTGCACTACTGTTCTTCCGATATATTTATTTTTATGAAAACTGGACCTGAATTCTGAGTTTTGATAAAGAATGCTTTTATGTGACATGCACTATTACTTCTTGTGAAAGTATTCCCAAGTTAAAAAGCATGATTTGAATGTGATTCATATCGGAGAAGACTCAAATACATACGGTACTACTATCTGTGTTTTTGTTTCATGTTTTTATGTGAATCAACATTTATTCATTTTGCTATTATTGATATATGTATACGTTCTTACAACAATTCTTTGACTTATCACTATTGAATGTTTAAGAGTTGTTATATTTCATATATATGTGTGTGTCAGTAATATATAACGATTAGTGTAAAACTGAAGATCTCAGACAAATGTACCATCTACCTCCGCCCGAGAAGCGCTATAACAAGGTATTTCTGGAAGCATTTGCAAAAGAAAATGACTTGGAATTGGACCCGATCAAACACTGGAGGCATTTCGCGAATAAACATAAGCACGAGTCATTGGGTAAGTATTATGTTGACTCATTAGCCTCTCCTTATTGCTATACTGGTGCTATGATGTGTAGACTATGGGAACAACATGATTCTGCAAAATTTACTATAGATATGGTCCCGTTAATGGAAGATGCGATTCATGGTTATGTCATGGATTGGGTAAATATTCTATCTGATAGAATAGCCACTGAGATACTAGAATTCAGAAGGAAAACGTATGCAACTTCTCGAAACATTCCTCCTTTTTACTACAGTGCATATATTCTTGACATCAGTTGTTTTAATTCTGAACACCCCGTACTCGGATGGAAGTGGACTTCCGAAGATCCTAATCCTATTCATATCTATCACAAACAGTTGTGGATGGCCCACTATAAGAATCACTTGTACAAAATTTGTAATGGTTTTGTCCTACTTGTATATTATTCTATCTTCAATAAGCCTGCCCCTACGATATCTCAGGAAGTAGCAATTGACCTAATAGTAGTGGGTAGCTGATTTGGAGAGGAGAAATTCACTTATGTAAGGCTTTTTGGCAGTCTTACTAAACCTCATGTTCTTCCTCTATATGTTCCTGATAAACTGTTAGCTCGAGAGTTAGCATATCAGGTAACAGTTGAAGGAACGTCAAAAACCCTGAGGGATTCCAAGAAACATATGTGGCCTGCATTCCCCCTTCGGTGTGTCGTTTTTACCTTACATGATTATAAATATGCAGAGAAGATTCAGATGCTAAATCTTGTAACCATTCCATATAGGCAATATGACCCAAGGAAGGTTGCCTATAATGTTGCTGCTCAAGCTAAACTCACCAGATTTGATCATGAAGAAGATGATTTTGATGATTTGTTTTCTTCAGCTGAACTATTTTAACAGGTTAAAGGATTTGCAAGTACCAAATATGGAGAAGAAGGACTAGAAAAATTCAATAGGATTAGAGCCCAGAAATTGCAAACTCTGCCGTTGGATTTATTAGCTACAACCCCAGCAATTCAACCACAGATTCAAAGTAAACAGAAAGTTGCTGATAATACTCCTGTAGTGGAGAAGGTTCCTGAAAAGGAAAAGTTTCCAGAGCAGGAGCAAAGACAAGAAACAAGTAGAGAACCCTTTGATTCAAACATTTATGTTGATCCTAAACTAATCAAGGAATGGCAGCAATTTTATTCCATCATTAGTAATACTGAGAGCATTCAAGGATTCAGTACACCTGAGGTGACCACTACTCAGAAATCAGTTATCAACACAGTTCCGACTGAAGGAACAAGCGGCCCACCCATGATCCATAAGGACTTAGAAATAATCCCTGAAAATCCCTCCAATGAGATTGTTTTACACATAGAAGATATACCACCATTAGATGTCTTCTACAACCTTAAGCATAGGGCTGTAATCAAAATACAAAGGAAAAAGAGGAAAATTGATCACTCTCCTCTTTTGACTTCACAAATGGAGATGATGAATGCGGTATGGGGAGAGGAAGTTAATCCTTCTGAAGACCTCACCAAACTTTCTCAGTATGTTGGAGCATACACCGCGGCCACAATGGATAAAGCATCGGAGGTCAGTAATTTACTAAAAGAAAATTACCAAGCAATCAGTTTGCTAGAAGCACAGGCACATGAGAAACAACAGAAGATAGAACAGTTGGAACAACAATTAGCAGTTCAGAAGCAGCTAAATGACCAGTTGAATGAGCAATTGCTCAAAGAAAAGCAAAGGATTGATGAACAAGCAATTCATAAGCAACAAGAGTTATCCCAAGCATTGAGTAAGTTGCAGTTATTAAATGAACAGCTGAGTAAATCGAAGGAAGAACAAATTGCTCAACTGACAGTTCAGATAGAACGATTCAAAGAATATCCCCAAATAGGAGAATTCAGATCTGAGGCTCTAGAAATTACCAAGGAATTGTCTAGGTAGTTAAGCCTACTATGTCATAATATCTCACTAATTCTTCCTCTGTGTGAAATTTCATCATCCATAGTTGACAAATCGGTAGATGCGAGACTGGACTTGGAAAGAGCAGATGAAAGATTAACAATTTTTCTCTCTTGGCAAGAATCTAAAGAAGGAAAAGCTGCTAATATACCACAAATCCAGGAATCGAATAAAAATATTCTATTTACTGAATGGCAATCTCAGCTAATGAAGGCTGAAAGGGCAACATCAAGATGCAGATCGGCAACAAGCAACATGGTTGAATTAATTAATAACAGTCTTTATTTATCAAATTTAATAACAGAGTGTTCTCCAGGAAAACTTCCACCAGTAAAAGCATTAGAGATGTGGAAACATGAGCTGGAGCAGAGGGAAAAATTAATTGCAGGTATTCAAAGTTTAACATGGGAAACCTTTTGGTTTTTCCTTGTCAAACCATATAGTTAGCGGACAGCAATGAAATGCCTCGCTGATGCGATTGGCTACATGATTCCCGAACTTAATGATGCCACATACACTGCTCATTTACACTCACGCATGAGTCATCCACCAGAACTTCAGCCGATGCTCGCCATTTGTCAGCTTCGATCACAAGATGATCAGCCAATACAGTGAATCATTTTTGACCGACCGCATCATGCCTATTTCAAGATGATTTTCACATTTTTGTGATTTAGTTATACCAGCGCATAGCATATTTCTTTCATAGTTTGTTATTTCAAGTAGTATTTATAGACCTTTTCATGTTTTTAGAAAGGGTCCTCAAATTTTTATATTAAGACTTGAATCGGAGGTTGCACTACTGTGCTTCCGATATATTTATTTTTATGAAAACTGGACCTGAATTATGAGTTTTGATAAAGAATGCTTTTATGTGACATGCACTATTGCTTCTTGTGAAAGTATTCCCAAGTTAAAAGGCATGATTTGAATGCGATTCATATCGGAGAAGACTCAAATACATACGGTACTACTATTTGTGTTTTTGTTTCATGCTTTTATGTGAATCAAAATTTATTCATTTTGCTATTATTGATATATGTATACGTTCTTACAACAATTCTTTGACTTATCACTATTGAATGTTTAAGAGTTGTTATATTTCATATATATGTGTGTCAGTAATATATAACGATTAGTGTAATAACACTTTAGTTATTACTTTGTTCAACTACTAGAACAAAGTAATTATCATATGAATGAATATTTTTATTTATGAGTAAGTCATCTATATGTTTACTTGTCAATAAGAACCATCAAAAATTGCACTAGGAGAAAGATTTCCCAGGATATGTTAGTTACTTTTATATTATTGCATTTTAGAATAGATCATTTATCATTCCCATTAGATAATATAAATCGATCAATTATCCTTCCCACTTATATATCATTGGGAAACTGGTCCCATTACATCCAGTCGGAGCCACCACACCAAACGGAAAAGGAGCTGCTTTAAGGTCCGGACTGGGTGTTTTTCCCCGATATTGATGCAGCGATTTTCGAGGCATCAACAGGACCACATCCCAGACATCATTCTTCATAATTGACTCATATTCTTCATTCATAACATCCTTCCATACTTGTTGCTTCACGAATTCTTCGAATGATGAAGGTTCATTTTAAATGATAGTGCTCGTGGTGGTCAAATATCCTTGATACCTATTCACCTTCTTGCTTTCACGGAAAGTCCCCCTTGGTGCAATGTGCCTCCCAGCATCTTCGAGAGTCTCCTTAAGCCATGAGGGTCTCCTCTTGGAGGAAGAAGGCTCATGAGGGAGTGGATTAATAGGAACCATAGGTTCATCAACATCAGACATTGATTCGACCTCTTTTTCACCCTGATTTCCTGTGTCAGCTTCTTTGTCCTTCCTTAGTATAGGAATGTTGTTGATCTTCCTGAGGGCCATATCTTCGTCGAATGTGACATCATGACTTATCTCAAATTCCTTTTGACCAGCCATATAAATTCTATATCCCTTAGAATTTTCACTATAGCCCACAAAGATTCCTTTCTTCCCAGATGCACCCAATTTGCTTCTTTTCTCTTTCGGCACATGAAAATATACGAGGCTTCCAGAAATTCTAAAATGAGAGGCATCAAGTTTCTTACCAATGAAAATTTCTTCGAGAGTCTTGGATTCCAATGGTTGATGAGGGCATCGATTTTGAACATACATGGTGGTATTTGTAGCTTCACCCCATAGAAAATTCGGAAGGCCTTGATCATGAAGCATGGAACAGATAGCTTCTACAATAGAGCGATTCTTCCTTTCAGCCACACCATTATTCTTTGGAGTGTATGGACTTGTAGTCTCTCTCTTAATGCCAGCTTCTCTGCAATAATCTTGGAATTCATTGGATTCATACTTTGTCCCATTATCAATCCTCAATATCTTGATTTTCTTCTCGAATTGGTTTTCGATCAAGGCTTTGAAATGTCAGAACCAGGTGAACACTTCATCCTTCCTCTTCAAGAAGTAGATCCTGGTCTTATAAGAATAGTCATCCACAAAGGTGAGATAATATAAGTATCCTCCCAAGGAGATTACAGGCATCATACCAGATATGTCAGAGTGGATCAATTGCAATAGGTATGTGGCCTTGATATTAGTTCATATTGTAGAGATGTGTCGGAAGACATGGATCCCAATGGACTTCTTCCAAATTGATATAAATTGTCAACCCTTAAACCAAGAGTAAAAGTATCCTTGAAATTTATTTTCCAAACACGTACCTTTCCATCGATAAAAACCACCTTGAATCCTTTATATTCCATTGTTGAAATGGACACCAGGTTCTTCTTGAGATCGAGTACATATAGTACTTCTTGCAAATGAATAGTGTTACCTTGATTCTTGAAGGGTAGCATTCCCTACTCCCTTCATGGAATAGGTGGCATCGTCTCCAAGGATGATCTCCAAGTTTGTCTCCTTTTCTATGAGATTAAAGAGGGCTTCCTTGTATCCAATGAAGTGCCTTGAGGCACCACTATCAATTTCCCAAAGTGTCCAGAGGAGAGGCAGTGGAGAGGGTCGATATAAGATAGTACTCTTTTTGCTTATTGTTAACAATATTGGATTCATCATACCTGGAGTTCCTTGATTTCTTGGAGGGTCGACCATTTCCTTGATGTCCTAGATTCCTTTTTCCTTTTCCATTGGACCTGCCATTCCTTTGATCATTGTTGTTGAAGCTTCCCCTGGATTTGTTATGATACGCACATCTCGAGGTGTATCCATTTTATTAGGACACTCCTTTTCATTGTGGCCAAACTTGTTACAAACAAAGCATCTTCTCTTTCTTTCATTTTTGAATCCCTGTCTTCCTTGACTTTGCTTCTTTGAACCTTCATTGTTCTTCCTCTTGGCATGAGCAGAGAATGTAGCGGGGTTGCTTCTATTAGAATGAATTTCTTGCTCCACCATTCTTGTTTCTTCTTGAATGCATCTTGACATCAATTCTTCAAACCCTGGAATTCGATCATTGTTGAGTATAGTGGTTCTAAATACACTCAGGTGGGAGTCCTCCAAGGGTGGTGAGAGTAAGTTCCCTGTCAGGAATGACTTCTCCAATCGAGAGTAGATCATTCTTAATCTTAGTAATCCTAAAGAAATAGGATTGAATGTCCTCGTCCTTGCCCTTCTTAATATCCTTCAACTTATTCTTGAGAAAGAGAATTTGATTAGCATTACTAACCTTGAACATGCCGACCAACCTGCCGCATATCTCCTTGGAGGTATTCAATTTGGAGATATAGGCCACCAGATGCTTGTCAATGGAATCCATGATAATGTTCTTCACTTTGACTTCACCCTTATTGTACTTGGTATTCGCAGCAGCTGGTGCATTTGAAGGAGGTTCAGGGATTTTACCCTGCACATAATCCATCACTTCCTTCTCTTCCAAGGTCAAATCAAGAGACATCTTCCATCCATGATAGTCAGATTTATCATGGAGCTTGTCTTCAGCCGGGAAGTAGGATGAGGAACCCATTGAGTCTTTTTTCCTTGTCCAACTGTCTTTGGTGATTTCTCTTTCACTCTTGCTTGGGCTTTGTCTTCACCTCAGCTCTGATACCATGTTAATTTTAGGCAACAATGGTATGTTCTATGCTTTAGAGAAATTTTACTTCAATTTCTTTATGAGCCCAATATCAATTTCAGTTTAGCAATCACATAAACATGTAAGTAAAATGTTGATAGAACATAAACATAAATAGTAGAAGACAAGCCAAGACAAGAGGACACAAGATGTGGCACCAGCCAGGGACAAACCCAATGTGGGGAAACCCTTGGTGAAATCTTCTTTTAGTCTTCAATAGCTCAGCAGGGAGAGATAGTACAATTTACAAATTCTGATAATTTATAACAGCGACAAAAGAGCCCTAACCAGAAAAGTCAATTTTGGTCAACAGGGTAGATTTTACCCTCAAAGATTCGGTCAACTTCAGTCAACTTAAGCCTCCAAATAACAAGATGAAATAGCCTTCAAAATAGTCAAATTATGCCCAGTCAAAGTTTGGTCAAATAGTCAACTTGCGGTCAACCCTAACCACACTTAATGTTGGTCAAACAATACGGATTTCCTTAATTTTTGTGCCCAGAAATGGGGCCTGCCCAAACATAATTTTCCCCAACAAAAATGCAGTCAAACAAGTCAATGCTGGCTAGTCAATGCTGGTCAAACCCTTCCTGAAATTTGGTCAACACTAGTCAACGTCCAAAACAGAAAATTGATGTCCTTTCCTTCGCACATGTGGAGAGAGAAGCTGCCCAAACATCCCTACCCAATCAGATGAGGAGAGAGAGATGTGTGAAGATTATTGATGTCCAAATCAGGATGAGGCATCATGTATTTATAGGAAAATGTTAAGGATGAATAGATGTGACTGTTGGGCTTCTGAGCCTACATCAGTTTGCTAGCCGACCTTGACAATTTGTCCATAATCAAAATAAATTGATAACTTCATTTGTACATGTCAGAATCAGATGATCTTTAGATCAATCCTACACCTCTCGGAGAGAAGAATCGAAGAAAAATATCAGTTGTCATAAATAATATGACCCATGTGGAGTTTGGCCCTAGTTGCCAATTTTAATTTGTAAATTGTACTATCTCTCTCTGCTGAACTATTGAAGACTAAAAGAAGATTTGATCAAGGGTTTCCTCACATTGGGGTTTGTCCCTGGCTGGTGCCACATCTTGTGTCCTGTTGTCTTGGCTTGTATTCTAATGTTTATGTTTATGTTCTATCAACATTTTACTTACATGTTTATGTGATTGCTAAACTGAAATTGATATTGGGCTCATAAAGAAATTGAAGTAAAATTGCTCTAAAGCATAAAACATACCATTGTTGCCTAAAATTAACAGTTTCCAATTAGCAAACTTTCATTTCTATGTTTATCTCTTTAGTTTTTAAGTTTAGAAACATTATATATTGCTTCGATCTGGAAGAGAAAAAGGAGGAAGCTTTAAGTTTGTAATTGTTTCTATTCGAGAATTTGTTTCAACAAATACAATTACTGTGTTCTTATCATAATTGTGAATGCGTTGGTGATTGATTCATTGATTTGAATTCTTCCTTTCATGCGCTCAATAGGAGGGCACCTTGAAGATTCATAAGCCAATACAATTGTTTAATTTCACTACTTTCTTAGAAGTTATTTCAATCTAGCTTGAAAGTATTCAATTGTTTCATGATTTATTAATTCTTTTTTCTCAATTCTAGTTTACTCATCATTATTTTCTTTGCACAGATTAAACACTCATCATCATTAAACTCAAAATACCAAAAACATTTCTATTATCAGTTTTCCTATTTGAATTCTTTGCTTAGTCTCATATTTAAAACTTGATGTTCGGATTGGTTCTAATCACAGTTGCACACACTAGTAATCAGTCAAAGGCTTGCAATTTAGATCACTACTTTTCAAGTTCATTTCAGTTTTGCTTTTTAGTTAGATTTTCTTATGCATTCTTAGAATAGAATTAATTTCAAAAGTAATTAAAATAGTTTCATTTTCAGTCAAAGTAGAATAGATTTTTTTTGAGTCAATTACCATAGACTTTCAATTCAACTTAATAGAATAAGTTTTTAATTCTATAAAATAGAATAGTTTTTCAATTAAATTCAATTCGTAAGCCTTTCATTCTGCTTAATATAATAGATTTCCAATTCTTACTCTTAGATTAGTTTTTAATTCATTCTAGCATAGATTGCTTTCATGTATATTTCAATTTAAACAAGTTTTATAGAAAGAATATGTGTATGCACTTGATGAGAGTTAGTCTTGAATAGATTAGATTTACTATTTGTATTTGAATTCAATCTTTTGATAAAAAAATAAATCAACTAGCACATATTATGCAGATACACTTCACAAGTACACCAACCTGGTCGAGAATCTAATGAAGTAATTTAACTAACAATTAAATTACCAAACAAGATCCATATTTGTGGGCCATAACTCACAATAAATCGATTTGAAGCGACCTCCGAGTTGGGCTCCATCATATTCTGCACTCACATGTCCTCTATAAACTTCATACCTTAGACTTACTTCACACCTTTGATGCCATAGAACCATAGCGCATGAAAAACCACTTCCAAATTCCTTGATTAAAATACAACACACACCTTCAAAACATCTTTGAATTATTTATACTAGATTAGATCAACAATTTATGGAAGGGTTAACACATAATCTAGAAAAATAGATTATTCTTTACATTTTCACTGTTGGAAATCTATTCCAAATGACCTAGATGATTCTTATTTTCATATCTCCTTGGCTCCTCAAGGGCTTAACTTTATACCCATGAAACCTTACAACATGGCCATGTTCCTGTTAGAAACCAGGACAATACTGGGGGGGGGGGTGAATCAACATTGTAGGAATTTTAACAAATTAAAAACTTTCTTTCACTTGAGAAAGAACATTAGGAAACCACAAGGTACTTCAACAATTAATTCAAATAAGCATGACATAAACAATTTCTTCAAAAACTTCTCTTCAATTCATTCACAAGGAAAGCTACAACTTGTTGTTACAATTCACTGACTACAACCAACACGAAGCTACAAATCCTTGATTTATTAGCTACAACTCAATGGAGTTACAAGCCCAAATATTTATCAACACCCATTGGAAGGAGCACCAACACTTGATCCGTAAGCTACAACTTGCTTGACACTCATTGATTCATCTTGCATCCATTTTCATACTAGAACCATGAATGCCATTCTTCCTTCAAATTAAAACAATTTTCTCCTCCATCACCAATACCTTCAACAATCTCTAATTACTAAGAACACCAAAAACATCATCTCACACAAAATTATCCACACAAATACTTCTTCATCTTGCTTGCTCAAGCCTGCTTATAAAGAATTTTGGCTTCAATGTTTTTTGCTAACTTCACTTGTATTCCTACATGAATTCTGAATTTTCTCCTTTGTCTAGTCTATTTCAGTCTTCTAGATGAGTTCACCGAGTTCTCAGACCTTGAACACATTTTCCACAAGTTAAACTGATTAATTTTGCAATTTTAGCTATTCTAGCCTTTAAACATGTTTTAGATGGGATTTTCTATAATTACCAAGATGTTGACTTTGGCTTAACTGCCAAAACAACCACTAAACTGTCACACATCCAAAGCTGTCGACTTGATCAACTAAAGCCCAAAGGCTTTATTAAAATGCTACGAAAATAATTGTCGACTCATCATGTCCACACATGTGCCCACAACATGTTATTATAACCCCAAAATCATTTTTTAACACTGTCGCTGCCAAAGATAATTGCGTTGCCAAACAAAAACTCCATGACCCTTTCTATTTTATTAAAAACATTGCTAATTTTTCTGAAACAACCTTAACACATTTTTCTGGCACCTTTACTTGTTTTCTGCCACAAGAGCAGATGTTGTGACCTCTACTGAAGCCTTTCGGCACTTAACCTCATTTTACACCCACGAGGGCTTATTTTCTTCGTTAACTTCTCCTCCATGCCCTTGGTCTTTATCTGTTGCATAGAACCTATGCCAACACTTAACCCATAACCCTCAATCCTAATGCTTTAAACATTCAGCCGCGTAAATCTTCCAAGCTCCTCTTAATGGGCTTAACTATCCCATAGGGCTCGCCTTGCATCAATTGTATTGGTCATCAATCTGTAACAATGCCAAAACCATACCAATTCTTGCTACAAGGCGCTTTTGCTATGAGCTCCTTTAATTTCCTTTGGGCTTTATATTATGGGCTGAGTTGTCCTAGTGGGGTCCTATGCTACACCTACGAGCCAATAGTTGTACACCCATGATAAGCTGTCTCTGACACCGCCCATGTAATCTCGCCCATTCCTTTAAGTGCTCTGCTTATTTCTTTCGGGCACTGAATTGCGGGATGACATCTTGTTCACATCACTTATGCCATGTGTCGTGATATTATTGGTCAATTTGTCACTAAAAAATGGGCCATGCTGGTACCTAAAAACACCAAATCTTCCTACCATGTGTCATGCTCCCCTTGGTATGATGCTGATTTCATCATCCTTCATCATATGGGCCAATCAAATGCTGCCATGTGTCGTATTGTTAGAGAGGAGAGAGAAGGGTGTCACGGTCTTGTTTTTTCTGCCATTTTCTTTATAATTTTTTTAAAGGTTCCTGACTTATTTCTTTATTATGCTCAAATCTTCTTCAGGCTAACACTCTTCTACACTTTTCTTTGAAATCATTCTAGGCAAGCTTTTGTGGGCTTCACTATCATTGTGGGGGCCTCTCGCTTGAGCCTTGAGCCAATGAAATTCCTCCTCAACATTGTTGTCATGGCCACGTCCGCCTGTCTTATTATCCTTTTTCTCTTTAATGTTTCTCCGGGGTGTTAACTCAGGCTACTCCTATGGGGATGTGTTGTCATGGGGGCTCCACCTTATGGCCAATGATCGTATTCCTCGTTGCCTCTTTGTTAAATCCACGTATGCCTGATCATCTTTTGGCCGCTCCAATACGATTCCGCTAAGTTTGGTTGCTTTTCCAAACTTGGCTATGCACCAAAAGGGTCTCCAACGTCCTTAGCTTTGCATATTTTGACTTAGGGTCTTGTAAATTTGACTGAGCATACATTTCAATCCATGATGCCAATTTCATACTTATGTATACCACTGCAAATATTTTTCATAGATCTATCCATCTAGGTAGGTTTCATTTACATCTAACTGTTACGGGAATAATACACCCTAGGGTCTAGGTTTATAACCCCAACAGATCAAAGGGCACACACCAACAAGAAGTAAGCAAACAAGCAGTCCTAAAGCTTAAACTACTAAACTAGGAAGAAGAGATAGTACCCAAAGGTCCTACGTTTGAGGTTGTTCCCGTAGGGTCCAAACCCTCTGCTTCCTCCAATGCTTCAAAACCTACAACTCATTCAAGAAAATCATATATACTAGCAGTAGTTCAAAGCATGTGATATAAATGTTAGCTCATATAAGCATATAAATATTAAACATGAAATCATACATCATTAGATTATAACATGAATTAAAGCTTTAAGATCATAACATCAGGAACAAGACAAAGCTTCTTTATTGATGATTCCAAAAGAATGTGGTAGAATACAACCTGATTCGTCCATGGCTCCAAGTGAAACCTTCCTCTGGATCCGTCCAGCCCAAGCATCAATAATCCTCTTTAAAATGAATACACATGGATGTCATATAAAGGAGATGGACATATCTATGAGGAAACAAGGGTTTCCTATAGCTGGGAGTACAGGAGGCACATGGATAAATCATACTTGATCAACGACTAATTTGGATATAATGTCAATATCCTATCTTTCTTTCCCCTTAGGCCTTCCCCATGAGGTGTATTTATATCACCTCAAAACAGTTTTTTCAGTTGGGATACAATTAGGCCACGATCTCCTATAGGTATACTTCCAGCGTAACTTGTAAACCCCAACCAAAAAATATGGATTTTATATTTTTTTCATATTTTAAATCATATACGCTGGTTGGGTATAGCTAGACCCACATGTGCACGCGTTTTTTGAAGGGCAGAGTCATGTATGGAATTTAAAATAATGCTTTTTAGTAATTGGACCAAGTCTGAAGGGAAAGGGCTGCCCAAGGCTATGACTTAGAGCATCAAGTATATAAGGGTGATAAATGATGTTATAACACTAACACGATATGCTGCACTAGAAATGGCTCCAAAGTATCTGCACTATTCTCCACCAATGATGGTCTTCAACCTTCTTCTTGTGCCTAGAACCTGAGCTTCTAAGGCATCTTTTGACACCTTCTGCATCTTTTTCCATTAGTTAAAACATATTTCCAACATTCTCCTCCTTTGGCATTGATGGCTATAATGCCCTCCTCCCACATATATCTAAGTAACCGGCCAACCGAGGTAAACATGTGACGAGAAGTTACTATGATATGATTCAACTCCCTATGTGTCAGTTATGGAAGTGGAATTAATGAAAACCCACAACAAAAACTTTCTATACCTACTACAAGACTCCCAGAAGCCTTCCCAGTCATCCCCATCACTAGTCCATGGGTCCCACTAAATTTTTAGACCATTAAACCCCTAGAAGCTCCCTTGATATGGACAAGCTTGCATCTGTGAGGCTCCAGACTTTCACACAACAAGGAATGGGTGTGTGTGGGGACTTTTCTCCTCATACCTATACCCACGACTCCGGGATTTGTGGCACTTTTCAAGACCATAATCCAGGTCACTACCCAGAAACCCATGTAGCTTTCAGAATCCATAGTTTACATAATGAAAATACTTAAAAATAAAAAACTAACTCCAGGACTAGGCCCGACCATCCCCAACTGGGACTGACATTCTGTCAAACACTTGGCCTTAATGCAATCTACATGACATGAATACAAAACAAAGAATAAATTACTGATAACTCATAGGAGACTTGACAAGAAGGATCACCACCCTCTTCCCTTAACTGTTTTGACATCAATTAGGTCTTGCATCCATTACCCTTTCGATTACAAGCAAATACATGTAATAACCATAACTATAGGAGGTCACATAACCATGCTTATAACCAGCATTAATCCATGTAAATAACAATGAGATAATAGCTATTAAGGCCACATAATAAAAAGTATAAAAGTAAGAGAAATTATATTTTATTAGACAAAGGAAAGAGCCGACCAGGTTCAGGATATCACGAATGTTGGATCTCCCCCATGCCATATTCCAAGCATGAATGTGGGATCTAATGGATAAACCAATCCAAAAACAACCAAGGGAATCCATAGGTTAAACCACCTCCACCCTCACCAAATCGTGATCTCACAAAAACTAGCACCAAGA
Source organism: Pinus tabuliformis (assembly GCA_031772625.1). Lineage (NCBI taxonomy): Eukaryota > Viridiplantae > Streptophyta > Pinopsida > Pinales > Pinaceae > Pinus > Pinus tabuliformis. Next base: position 1,603,241,779 of record CM062817.1, on the reverse strand, counting down.
TCACAAAACCAAACCGATCTTGGAATGCCTCCGGACTCCACCGCTATCCTTTAGGAATATTCCATCTCCATGTCTCTTAGGCTTTACCAAATGCACATGAGATCACTAGGCCCTAAACCGAGACACCGCCCTTAGGTTTTACCGTGTATCCCTCCAAAACGGGTTAAGGGATTCCTAGGCCTTTGGGAATTTTCCTAAGACCACCTCCGCCTTAGATTCCGAAACCATCTGACAATTCCAAAGCTAAAATCAAGAAACAATGACATCACACCATGACTATCCGGAAAAGGTGAGGCAGGGTTGAAAACCACTGCCATAATCTGACAAAACCATGCCACCGACAACTAGAGAACCATATACCCATATGCAAAGCCATGCATGTCAAAATCAGCTAGGAAATCACACATGCAATATGTTACCTGCAACTATTCCTGCTAAAGTTGCTTGATCCTATTCCTTCTTGCTTGATATTTTCTTTGCTTTCCTTTGCTTGTCCTTTCTTTTCTTTCTTTTCCCTTCCTTGCTCCAAAGCTAGAATGCTGCAAGAAAGACTCTAGTGTCCAAGAGTGTGTGAGAGAGAATAATGAGAGAGCTCCAAAACAAGCCCTGACCCAAAAGCTATGAACTGATCCTCATAAGCCTTTTTATCAATGAGGCCTCTATTTTCTTCATTTTCCATTATTTTCCTTCAATTTACTCCTCACATGCAACCTGTGACCTTTCACCTTCCTTTTCTCCTATTTTCCTTTATTTTCATAAATAAATGTGCCAAAATACCTTTTTTCCTTTTTAATGCCTTAGCCATTGCCTTTGCCAATTTCCCTTAGCCATAAACACATCTAGTGATGCCCACTAGGATATATTTTCCCAACATTCAACTTGGAATAAGTGTCCCTTAACCGTGGTCTTATTTTGATTTTATTAACTTTTATTACATGAAATTTTAACCAAGGGTTGTTACAGACCCCTACCCCTTGGGGAACACCATCCTCGATGTTAAACCACACCAAGACCTTAGCAAAACTGCCGAAAAACAAATATACTTCCCATGGAGCTTTATAACTTAGCTCGTTGTAGTATTTACAATGAATGACATGCTCAAAAGTAAAACATCATGACAACATGACAATATAACAAGCATACCACTTATTGGAGATTTATAACTCATCTCGTGGTTGTATTTACATCCATATACATATGTACATATACCAAAACATCAGTAAAACATATGCAAACATATACCAAACATCATACCAAAAATGCTTTGCCTCTACCAGCAAACAAAGAAGGATACATGGAATGCATCTGATCTGCCATCTCCCATGTAGCTTCTTTAGGCCCAAAGTGCTTCCACTACACTTTATCTTGATTTGTGGTTCTGTTCTTGAGCATGAAATGCTTCCACTGTAATATACACTAAGCATCCAACTAGAATTCACCTTCTTGCTCCACCTGCAATACAAACCCATAATATGATCAGCATCCTTTATATACCTCTTAAGCAAAGAAACATGGAAAACATCATGGACTTTCACTGTTGGAGGCAATGCAAGTTGATAGGCCACTGGTCAAATCATCTCCAGGATCTCAAAAGGCCCGAAATACCATGGGGCCAACTTGGCACATGATCAAATCCTCAAAGAGCTCTTCTTGGGCTTGATGCACAAATACACATGCTCTCCAACCTGAAACTCCTTGAATGCCCTATGTTGGTTCGCATAACTCTTTTGTCTATCACGTGCTAACTTTAAATTCTTATTTATAACTTCATTTCTTGTTCCATGTCTGCCAACATATCTAGTCCAATAAGTACCCTGTTCACTCGATCACTCCAGCTGATGGGAGTATTACAACTCCGCCCATACAATGCTTCGAAAGGACCCATCCTGAATGACTCCTAATAATCGTTGTTTTCTTTATCTTGATCTTAGGTCTTGGTTGTTTCATTTGATTTTGTTCATGAAAGAAGAGAAGTTTTTTGTTTTTCCCCTAGAAGAGGGGTTTTTCCTTGGATGAGAGCCTACATCTTGTGTCATTAATCTTCATGTTTACGTTTTGATAGTTTCTTGATGATAAGAAGATAAAAGAAGTCATAAAGAAATCGAAGAAGAGTCAGAAGAAGATAACTAAATATCAAGTGTAATTATGAAGATAAGAACATATTTCTTCCTTTATGATTTTCTAACATGGTATCAGAGCTAAGGTGAAGTAGAAGGGAAAAGGCAGCTTAAAGATCTTTGGCTCTCATCATCTACTTGGAGTTGGCTTTTCTCTAAATAAATTTTGACAAGAAGTTGAAATACAATACAAAGTCTAGGATATTTCAATAAGTACTAGTGATACAACCTTTTGATGTTTAGGGTTTATTGATGTTATGATGAAACCATCGCCTCATAGGGTTTGTTGTTGATGTCTAGGTTATATGATGAAACCTTATAATTTTAGAAATTAGGGTTTATTTCAAAACCCTTGTAATAGTTAATACTAGGAATGAAACACTAGGTGCATATGCTTCTGTATGATTGAAACCCTAACCTAGTCGCGTTTTTGTATATATAACATTAAAGTTTTGATGTTTGTATCTAGGGTTTACAACAAAATCCGAGTAAGAGATTGGTTTAAGATTCTAGAAACCCTAGATGTAAAATGGTTTCGCTATGATATTAACTTGATTTAGTTGTTGATATATAATGTTTAGTTTTGATAATGGAATCTAGGGTTTGTGACAAAACCCTAGTAAAGGTTGTTGTAAGAGTTTAGGGCTTGAAAGTGAAACCCTTGTTGATTATAAACCTAACTAGGTTTAGGTTTTGGATACCTAAAGTCTAATTTCTTAGTTTTGATTCTTCCATTATGATTAAAGTTGTCTTCATGCTCTTGTACATATATATTTGTCCTTGGTTGTACTTGTTATTGAAGATTTTCAGGTACATACTCTTCAAGATCTTGAAGATGCTTACCTACCTCATACTTAATGATGACGTGATTATAAGCATGATGGAAAAAGGGAGATGTAAATGACATTGAAGTTTACATTGACTATTGATAGATGACCTTATATAAAGAATGATGTTCTTGAAGGAATGAATTTTTGGAAGGTTGAAGTTCTCCAATAATATGATAACACAAAAGAAAGAGTCCGTGTGGCTGCAAGAATAAAAGTTGTTGATGTATTTATTTCTCTAAGTTGAGAGGGAACTTGATTAAGAAGAAGCTTGGTTGAAGATAAGTGAATCTCCTCAATAGTTGATAACATGATGTGAAGGCCATGAGGATGTTTGAGATTGGAGAATAGATAAAGCACTATAGATGGTTATTCGTGATTGATGAAGCTGTGAACAAGATTCAAATGTTTTGAAGAAGTGTTGAAGCTAATTTTGGTGTCGCTAAAGAAGCTGAATAAGGAAGTTCCATCAATATGTGTTTGGATATTGTGATGACTAAGCAGAATTAGAATAGTTGAAGACCCCGAAGTATTTTGCTAGCATACAAGAACATATACATTAGAAGTTTGATATTGGTTGGGGTCATGAAGTTACAGTAAGTGCCAACAAGATGAACAAGTGGATGATGTGTTAACGAAATCTCTTCCCAACAAGAGGTTAATTTATTTTAGGAGAATGCTTGTATTAGTGGATATCTATGGTTTGGTTGAGAGGCAGAGATGAGTACCATAAGATTACCTGTATGATGGTACTTGGGAGGACATCTTGGCCAGGTTAGTATTGAGATCTCAATTGATGTCTAGATCCCAGTGAGGGAAGGTATCATGTGGAGCTCTAGTTTAGTGTTGATACATAGATTCCTGTAAGGGTTGGTGTCAGGGCATGGATGTCTAGATGGTATCTATATCAGGCTGGATTGATACCAGGGTTGTATCTTGATGGTACCTATAGTGGAAAATTCTTGGATGACTCCTTAATCCCTGTTGGGAGGATAAATTTGCAGTTAGGGTATCCCTAACATTGTGTATGTTGTTGTACTCTTCTTAAGAACATTTCAAATTGAGGTTAACCTTGTACTGGTTGAACAATTATGAATACCTATCTAGTTAAGAGGGAGTGTTGAGAAATGTAACTAGTATCAACCTTCATAATTGTATTTGAGTCATGATGTAATGTATTTGTCAAAAGAAAGAAAAAAGAATTATTTGTAAAAGAAAAATTATTTATTAGCATGAGTTTCATGCTTATTTATTATATTTTTAGTTCAAATCACCCATTGAGTGTTTCTAGGGTTTATGTCACGAGTTATATTCCTTGTCATCATGATCTAGACCCTTCTTGGGCTTATTGTATCAAAGAAGAATATTTTTGTCAAAACTATGTCTAGTCTCTCCTTGACCAATTCGATCTACCCTTTTGCTCATGTCATCCTCATAAAGGAGCTTCAAACTACTATATGTGTCCATGCATTTGACCTATTGAGAAGTAGATCCACTCATGACATTTATCTAAAACTACGAGTGAAGATGAAGTGTGAAATACATAAATGAAAGCTTATCCTATTGCAAGAAGTAAAGGAAGCCAAGCGAATGGGACTAGAAGCCTAGCGAACGTCTGAAATTTGTTATATTTTTCCACATGTGAAAGTTTACTAAAGTATTATAGGGCCGAAAAAGTGCAGGACTGAACAGATAAAAAATTGCAGAGGTGGAAGTGAGGGTTGAGACCTTAACTGACTTGATTTGAGATGCTTTTCTTGACTTGATTTTTGAATTTTGACTTTTCTTCATGGGAGATTGACTTGATGGATTGGAGGAGGTCATTTGTCTTGGTCTTAGGCCTTGGTTGTCTCATTTGATTTGGTTCATAAAACAAGAGAATATTTTTTTGGGTTTTCCCCTCGAAGTGGGGTTTTAACCTGGTTGAGAGCCTACATCTTGTGCCATTAGTCATCATGTTTATGTTTTTATAGTTGCTTGTGATAAGAAGATAAAATAAGACATAAATAAATTGAAGAAGAGATAAAAGAATATAACTAAATATCATAAGTAATTATCAAGAAAAGAAAATCTTTATGCCTTTATGATTTTCTAACAACACTCGTTGATCATACATATGGGCCAACAATTCTATGTTTGTCTCACGGACCAACAAAAAATATCTCAACGTTTCTCATGCAAGAGCTCAACTTATTTTTATATCACAAAACACTTTTCTCATATGCACAAACATAGCCACCTCTTAAAGTATTTTCCTATACTTTTATAATTTGTGTCTCTTTATTTACCATGGGTATCAATCCATGGTATTTACCCTTGGAAATTATTGCTTGACTATATCAAAGTAACCCCATCAACCCTTCAAATTCGTCAATAGCGCTAGAGCTCTTAAGCTCCTTTTCTTGTGGTTCTTTTCTCACATAACCTCATGTTATACTAAGGGATAAACCTTAAGGTTCGATATCCGACATCAGAGTGTTTTATTTGTAGCCATACATCATAATGGGTGTTAAAAATAGCAACAAGAAATTCCAATTTAATTTGTCCTTGAATTAAATTGTGAATTAAATTGAAATTCTATTCTCATAGCAACTTGTAATAATTAATTACGTTAAATTGACTTAATTGACTTAGGAAATTCAAGTGGAAGACTATCTAGAGTCATGTAGAGTGACCCCTAAATTTTAGGGGCCTAGGTTGAGTTCTTTTGAGTTGTAATTAATTAACTCAGTCTAACTGAGTTATAGTCAGTTAAACTAGTTCTAACTGTTGGAGGAACTAGTAGGAGGTCTAGTAGTGGAGACAGGCACCTGTGCATCCTTAGTACCACACAAGCTAACTGAATATTCACTCATAAATAACTCATGCATGTCAATTCAGAGGAAGAGCCAGTTGAAATTAGAGTTCAGGGACAATGTACTATCAGTTGTGTAATTTTCCAAGTTGTACAGATGATGCATGCAATCAGTTGAGGGCCTATGGATGGATTGCGTAGTTATGGAGAGTTGATTTCCCAATTAAATATGTGCTAATTATCTCAGGAATTGTGCAATGAATTAGGGGCTTGGCAAGCAACATAATTGGCTAAGTGTTGGCTTGTGAGGTAGAGAGTTAGATTGTACTAGGGTAGGAATTGTTCGGGTTGAACAAGAATTGTATTTTATTTTCATATCTTTTGGTTAATGCAATATAGATAGTCAGGTTTGTTAAGAGTTTCTTTCCCCAGATAAATATTGTGTTATGTGCAATTGATATTCTTCTTTTTTTTCTTATTGTTTTCATCGATCAATTTTGGTTTCCACTAAAGGGTAGAGTATATTATTGTCTTATTTTTTAGCATATGACATAATTTGTTGAATCTACAAGTAAAAATGTACATGGTATCAGAGCTGAAGACAATATAGAAGAGGAGAATTCAAGTTTGTTGTGCAGGTGAAATTGAATTTGCAAGTTCATACTTCAGAGTCAACAATATGTCATTCTACGGTTTGAGACTTGAGTATGCCCTGGAGGGCAACTCGAATTACATAGCTTGGAAGGATAGGATGGAGGCAGTGCTGGAAGAAAATGGCCTCAAGGAATTCATAGATCATGATATTCTTAAGCCTCCAACATCTGATGCTAAAGATATGGCTGAATGGAGAAAGTGTGTGGCAAAAGCGAGAAGGATTATCCTGGAAGGAGTTCAAGATCACATTGTCTCGAAAGTTGGCACTGAAGGAAAAACTCAGAAAGATCAAGATGGAGAAGGGCACTCAATTCCGAAGTACTTGACCAAGTTCACCCAATGTCAAGATGAGCTTGGAAGTGTCGGGATTACTATTTCCGAAGACGATTTGGTGAGCCTAGAACTTCTAGGACTTCCCAAGAGATGGCACAGTTACCAGGATTATGTTAATGGGAGGGAGAAGCTACCAGAGTGGGAGCGGTTGTGGTTTGACTTTGTATAGGAAGAGATTCGACAAACCACTAGAGACATGTCCTCATGAAAGCATGATGATGAGGAGAATTATGCCTTAGCAGGTAAGGCAAAGAAAGCGAAGGGGAATTCATCCCTTTCCAAATCAAATTATTGTGAGGGAAACAAGAAGAAGGACATGTCTAAAGTCAAGTGCTTTCACTGTCACGAGCTGGGACATTTTTCCACAAAGTGTCCACTTAAGAAGGCCGATAAGAAGCCCTCAGGAGGACCAACATGTGAGGCTCTTTTCTCACAATTCGAACTAGACTTTACCCTCATCACTTATATGGTGTCATGGATGATGGGTAGTGTGTGGTACTTAGACAGTGGGGCTTCTTCCCACATGAATGGAAACAAAGAGATCTTCAGTAACTTGGAGGATAAGGATCTCTAGATGCATATCGAGATGGGTGATGACGGGAGGTATAACGCTACCAGGATCGGTACAGTTACCTTTCAAAGGGAGTTGAGTTCTCCCCTCACTTTGCTATGTATGTTCCTGGTTTGAAGGACAACTTGGTATATGTTTCCATGTTTGAGGATATAGGCTACGATGTGATATTTAGTAAGGTAAAGGCATTCCTTCGTCACATAGCCATAGGACAAGTGAAGAGAATAGGGGTTCGAGTGAAGAATCTCAAGAAGTTGGAGGTGGAAGATCATGCTGCCTTGAGAATGAAAGCAAAGAAAGTGCAAAGCTGAGATATCAGGGAATTGTGGCCCAGGAGGTTGGGTCACTTGCACCATGGCACTTTGAAGATCATGCAACAAATTTCTACCGGTCTTCCCAAGGGTACACCAGAGTACGGAGACACATGTAAAGGTTGTACTGATCTATTATTGAATGTTAGTTTTGTTGTGCTAATTTCAATTACATATTTATAAACAAATTCTTGCCCATTGCCTCCTGTGCATAGGTTTCCTTAGGTTGTTTGTAATTGGAAATAGGTAAATTTTATCAAGTTTTAATGTGACATTCATGAGAAAAATAACATAAAAAAAAAGTTTTGAACAACAACAATAAAAAGTACAACAAACCATCAATTGAACACTTAACAAAGTGTTTTGATGAAGGAGTTCACCCCTCCTGGGCTACATCTCCTTGGTACAACTTCCATGGCTTGGGCCTCTGTATTAGCTCAATATGGAAAAAATGTTGTTTACAAAGCTCTACTACTCCTAAAATATGCTCCAATGTGTTCAAAATGTCAAAATTAGCTAGGAACACCTTTTCCTGAGCTCCATTTGGTCGAAAAATACTCCAGTTATGACTCAAACTGTTTTTCCCTAGAAAATCTCCTCCAAAACTGGACGAACTCCAGTTAGCTCCACTAAACTTGGAGTTTCCGCCAAAAATAGAGGAACTACCAAAAACACTACCGAATTAATATGTGAGTTTAATTAAAGTTAAGCACAATTAACTAGGTGTTAATATGAGTTAATTAGCGCTAATCGTGCGGATTAGTGGCTAACATTTTCCATAACCACTAGTGGTTTATGCGGAGGTGTCACATGTTATGGCTTTAACCGCGAGGATTATGGTTTCGTAACTGCCGGATGGGGTTTGCTAATTGTTACTGCCAAATGGTTTGGGTGGTTACATGTTGTGTTAAACATTTCACGGTTATCATCGCACTGTCCGTTAGTTGTACTAATTATTGTATTAACCATAACATGTTGCCGCCAGAGCATTCACATGGAGGGATGGCCTACGGGTTGGCCCTCCTAACCGCCAACTCTAACCATATTAAACTTTAAATAGATGAGGTCCACCATATGGTTAACAAAAAAAGTGTGGAGGAATGGTATGTCGCTTGGTCTGTGCATAGGAGGTCACGGGGTCAAACCCCCGACGCCTCCATAAAATTTTGGTCCATTGTGCTAAGCCCGGTCCTTTAGGGAGGGACACGTGGCAGCCTCTGGGCTTGCCACTTGTCCCCTCCTCATTCGATCACCTTCAACCATTAAAACCCTACCACATCACCAACCTGAAAACCAACCAGAACATGACACTTGGATAATTGTGATTGAGCATTGACCAATGTTGACCTTGCATAGTGACCTGACACGTCAGCAGTATGGACTGCTGACTGTGCATTGACTGTAATTTGTTTTAAAAAATCCTCTTGTTTGGAAAAGCTGACATAACTCAATAACTTCCTCATATGAACTCGGTTTTCAGTGAAATGAGTTGCATTTGGATCGTTTTTCCAAGACGGATGCGATCGTTCAGGTTTCAAGCCATTCTGAGAACTTTGATTTTTGAGCTAAATACTGAGCACCTGATCATTCCTCCCCACTAGAAGCCTTTTGGACCCCAAAATATACTATCAATTGTTCAGCAGGTGAGGGTACAACTCCCTCACTTTCTCGATCTGCAACCATTTAGCTTTAGAACGCTTTTGTCCCTTGAGTCCCACTCTAAGGTATTTGACATTCCCTCTCTTCGAAGTTGTGATTCTTCTATCAAGTATGAGATCTTGTTAAAGTTCATTAAGATATTCTGGCGAGAAATTATGTATTGATGGAAACTAAACATGCTCTCCTTGATCATCAATCAAAGGAGGCTCAAACAATCTCAAATTCTCAACATTAACAACAGAGTATATTTTCATATAAGGAGGCAAATCAAGTTTAAATGCATTATTACCAATCTTTTCCAGAATTTTAAAAGGACCATAATGGATTGGCTTAAGCATTTTACCTTCCCCTTGAAGTCTCTCTTTGCTAAAATATAACCAAACTTCGTCTGCAACTTGAAATTTGTGATCAATATGGTGTTTGTCATGCCTTGCCTTGTAGTTGCTTTGACTTTTCTCAAGCTGTTCCTGCACTGTGTGATGTATCAACTGAATTTGCTCTACGAACTTCCATGCCTTATCAATGTCGTTGTGACCTTCGATGGCGACATCTTTCTCAAAGATGAAGTCCAATGGTGATCTTGGCAAGTACCCAAAACATGCCTCAAATGGCAATGTATTTGTGGAAGAATACTTTTCCCTGTTGTATGCATGTTGTATGTAATGCAATTGTTCATCCCACAACTTGGGATGTTTGCTGCAATATCATCTAAGAAGATGAATGACTATTCTGTTGACCGCCTCGGTTTTTCCATCTATTTGCAGATGAAAGGCTATAATCTTCTTCAACTTTGTGTCCATCATGTCCCACAAATTTGACCAAAAATTCCCAACAAATCGAGAATCTCAATCACTTACAATGGAAGTAGGAAGACCAAAATGAATCCAAATGTTTTGGAAGAAAAGATGCGTTGTTTGTTCAGTTGTAATTTTCTTTTTACATGGTGTTAGTATACACATTTTGTTGAACCTGTTTACAACTACATACAAGTAATCATGACCTTTCCTTGACAATGGAAGACCTCCTACAAAATCCATTGAGATACTCTCCCATGGACCTGAAGGTACCAGAAGTGGAGTGTACAATCCTAGTTTCCTATTACTAGGCTTACTTGTTGCACACAAAGAGATACATTATCAAACATATGTGGCCAATAACAATACCTTTGGATATTTGTTATTGTCTCACCTACACCAAAGTGTCCAACAATCAATGAAGTGTGTGCCTCCCTTATGATGTTGTTTCTTTCTCCTTGTGGAATACACAACTTGCCCAAGTGATACAACAAACTGTTATGCACATGATAATCCAACTCTTCAATTTGGTTTCCTTGACTCAAGCTTGCATACACATCTCGAAAGTCATTATCATATGCATATTGCTCAATGTAACTTTCATTCAAAACAAAATTATGCTTGAGTATAACAGATGAATTTACAATAGGCCTAGAAAGCATATCAACTACCTTATTCTAGATTCCCTTTTTGTACTTGATAACCAAATGAACCTGTTGTAGAAAACCCATCCATCTGAAGTGTCGTGACTAATGCAACTTTGACTGTGATTGCAAGTACTACAATGGTTGATGGTCAGTATGGATAATGGTCTCCTATCCCATCATGTAGTGTTTCCATTTTTTGACACTTTGTACCAATTCGTAAAGTTCTTTGTCATAAGTGGGATAGTTAGTCACAGCTCCATTAAAAATTTCAGAATGAAATGAAATGGGCTTACCATGCTGCATAAGAACTACTCCCATGGCATAATCACTAGCATCTGTTTGAATCTCAAATGGATGTTTAAGATCTGGAAGAGCCAATACCGGTGTTGAACTGATATTTTGCTTCAAAGCGTCAAATTCTTTTTGCTATACATCTCCCCAATGGAAGACTTTCTTGACACTAGTCAATGCATGTAATGGAGCTACAATGGAAGAAAAATTAGCAATAAATTTCCTCCAATATTGTGTTGCCCCTAAAAAGCTTCTTACCTCTGTAACTGTATTGGGCTTGGGCCAATTCAGAATGACCTCAACCTTAGAGGGGTCGATCTTCAGCTCACCTCCTCCAACAATGTGTCCCAAATACACTAAAGAAGTCTTGCCAAATTCACACTTCGACATCTTTAAAAAAAATTGTTCTTTTATCAAGACATCAAGTACTTTGTTACATGCATGACATGTTCATCTCTGGATTTGCTAAATATGAGAATATCATCTAAGTACACAATGACAAATTCATCTAGAAATGCTCTCAAAACATCATTCATAACTCTCATGAAAGTAGCTGGAACATTTGTAAGACCAAAAGGCATAACAAACCACTCAAACAATCCTTGTTTAGTTTTAAATGCAGTTTTCCAAATGTCTTCTTCAACTATTCTAACTTGATGATAACCACTTCGTAAGTCTAACTTAGTGAAATACTTTGCATACCTCAATTGATCAAGCAAATCATCCATTCTTGGGAATGGATAACAGTTCTTTACCGTGATTTTGTTTAGTGCATGGAAATCCACACACATGCGCCAAGTCCCATCCTTCTTTGGTACCAAGACAATGGGTGAACGACATGGCGAAGTAGATGGGCGTATGATACCTTTGTTCAACAATTATTGCATTACTTCTCAATTTCCATGCTTTCCATAATTAACATGCGATACATGCCAATGTTTGCAAGTGGAACATCCTACTACAGTTGTATCTCATGCTGAATTCCCCTCTTGGGAGGTAACCCCTTTGGTTCCTAAAACATCTCGCCATGCTTGCTTACCACATCAAACAAATCAGATTTCAATTTGTCATCACAACCTTCAAAAGATTCATAATCAATATCATTCTTTTTCTTGATCACGAGAAGCACAAAATTTTTACTTGCATTTACTAGTCTCTTCATCTGCCCTGCATTAACCAAAGAAATGTTCAGCTTTTTGTGATGGGCTCTCACAATGTACTCCACCCCATTCTTGAGAAACAAGTATTTGTTCTCATGGCGATAAAATATTGCTTCACTATCATACAAGTAAGGACTACCCAAAATGATTCTTGATATGTCAAGTGGAACTACATCTAACTCAACTTCATTAATGAACTTTTCAGTAATGGCGAACTTGAATAAGCACTTCCTTGTAACCTGTATATTTGCATTATTTACTATCCAACCCAATGGATATGGCTTATGATGAGGTACAACTTCAAGGTTGAGATTTTTGACCAAGTCTTCTGAAATTAAGTTTGATTGTGACCCACTATCAAACAATGCATCAATATTTGTATGATTTGAAATTACCCTTACATGAAACAACTCTATTCTTGATTCTTCATTTGGAGTGTTGTTTTGATTGTGCGAGGAACTAGTGCTTGCAAAAGCTTCTTTTCCTTTTGTAACCATGTATGAAATCTTGGTCTCATCACCAGAATCTGATCCAAGGTCATGTTGTGTGGTAGAGGTCGTTTTTTGTTTTCCCTTATTGTTTTGTTTCCTAGGCCTTAGTTCGGGATGTAATTTCCAACAATGGGCTTCATCATGCCCAACTTTGGAACAATGTTGGCATACGGGTTTCTCCTCTTCTTTCTTCAGACTTGCATTCTTCTTTCCCTTCCATTTTCCTCCCTTCTCTTTCTCCTTACCCTTGAATGGCTTCTTTTTACTACCCTCTTCCTGAATATTATTTCCCCTTGCTTCAAGGTGCATGGCTTGCACTCATACCTCATTTAAATTGCTTGGATTGAACATAAGGATAGTATGTTTCAAATAGGAATGTAAACCCCCAATATATTTCAACAATGTATCTTGGGAATTCAAATTTACTCCTAACAACAAAGCTCTCTTTATAAACTCCTGGGTATAGTCTTGGATTGTTTGGCCTTTGAGCTGCCTAAAATTATTCCAACTCATAATAGATTTTTGCATATAGGCTAAAGGATAAAACTGTCTTTTAATTGCAAAAACAAATTTAGCCCAAGAAATGGATATCTTATGATGAATACACATTTCCTCTTGAGTCTTTGCTTCCCACCAGACTAATGTTGCTCCTAGCCTCAATGAATCTAATTGGATATTTATGTCATCTTCTTGAAGGTTTTAGATTTTGTAGTATACCTCCAATTGTCGAATCCAATTGTCTAACTTTTCTGCATTCACCTCACCATTGTACATGGGAAGTTCAAACTTAATGTCCAATTTGAGTAAGGGAGTTTTTCCTTTTGGGGTTTGGGAATGAGTATGAACAGTTTTGGTGGTGGAAGTGGAAGATGTTTCTGTTTGAGATGTTGAGGATGATGAAGATGATGAGGAAGATGAAGATGGTGGAGATGGAGGGGGATTTCCTCCATTACCCTTTGAATCCTTCTTATCATCTTTTTTTTATCTCCTGAGCTTCCTTCTCCAGGTGGATGCTTAGAACTCTTTCCAACCATTCTAGTATTCCTATCTTTATTGAGGACTTTAACCATATTAGTTAAAGTATAGAAATATTTCTCGAATGCTTCCTCTTCGGAAGAAAGACCTTCAGGCTCTCTTGCTCCTGACATGATGGCTGTGGATTCAGGCTCAGTTTCTGATACTGCTTGTACCTCTTCAATCTCAATTGAAGGAAAAACTTAAGGTGTTTCAAGTGCAGCTGGAATTGGAACTTTGGGTGGAGATTGTGGCCTTCTGGCTCTCCTTCTTCTGGGCATTACCTCATGGGTTCAAACCAACAATTTCCCTTCTCCTCTCTACAACTTTAACCTTGTAAGCATCACAATTTTACAACCATTAAAACTCTACTTGCACAAAAACTCAAGTAGTCAAGAAAATAAACCTTTGCTCCGATACCAACTTGATTTGTTATTGAATTTTAGGATAAAAAGCAGGTACTAAACAACAACGCTGCATATTAGACTTGTTTATCTTAAGTATATTGCATACGAGAATGCTTGAAACATTGAGATAAGCAAGAGGACAACATGTGTATATTATAGTTATTATTGTTGTTTTTGGAATGTTGTGTAAATCATATTATAGAACACAATAGCATTTTAATTTCCTTATTGCATCATCTTGCTTTCCATCGATATTTGAAAAAGTGTTGTTAAATTAAGGTAATGTTGTTTTTATTTTTAGTCGTATAGCAAGTGAATTTTGATCTTGGAGTAAGAGGAATTTAGCAATTGGGCATTGGTTTAAACATTTCCACGTCGATCATAGACATTTGGAAGAATAACAAGCACAAAGACATTGAATTGGAAGAATAACAAGCACGATGAAATTGAATATATATGGAATATTGAGTAGGTCTATTGTTCCCATAGAGTTTGAGAACATGCAGAGAATTTAGCTACATTATTTGAGTTAAAGTCCTAATTGGCATATTGAACTGTAATAGAGGTTCATTCAGAATTTTTTTTTTTAACAACATGGTGAATCAGTAACTGCCAGACCTAATCTAAGGAAGACCCAGGATCAATTCTCATAGCTGCCACTATAACACCAAGAGTACATCCAACAACCTGCAAGCCAGATATACTAATTTCTTATGATTTTGGCAAGAGCCGAGACTCACGCTAGGAGGGAGTCTACTCCTTGAGCTGCACACCATAGTAGGACAATATACTCAATGTGATTTGAACCCTGACCTCGTGGGTTTCACCCAACGAACCCAACCGTCTCACCACACATCACTATATAAGTTCATTCAGTAATTACATCTCAATAGCTTATTATTGTGTAGGTTACACATAAAACATAATCCTATATAGTTCATTTTGAAGATATATAAAGTATGCTAATAAAGGACAAAATTTTGATTCTATAAACCACGTGTAAGTATGATAATAAAGAACATAATTTTAATTTTGTAAAGCATGTGTTGGAGAAGCATGTGGACTATTACTCTCATGTTTACATGTCAGAATGTTTTAGGTTTATTTTCGCGTTGGTAAATCCATCTTATATTTCTCTTAATATATTATATGCCTTATTTGGGTTTGTATTGAATAAAACATGAGCATTTTAGATCCGGCCTTGGTATGCTTTTCATTTTTAAGGAAAAAACATGTTTTTATATCACATAGTGCACAATTTTGTATATATTAACGACGAATTTATCAAGCGTTCACAAGGATTAAATATATTGATCCCTCTCGTCACTTGGTAAATCTGTGGTTAAAATGGATCTATATTAGCATTTAGTAAGTTAAAAAATTAACAAGTTGTACAATTTTATACTCAAAACCCCAAAGAAAATGTAAAATTTATAATAGCTTTGAATTAGGGTTATTTATACTTTAGTACAAAACTCTGCATAGGATGTTCAAAAGAAGCAAGAATAATATCTTCATATACATGTCATTGATTTATGATTTTATTCAATATAACATAAATCAATGGCATATATATGGTTAATTAGATAAAGTCTATGAAAAATGGTGTGCAAACTTCTTCAAATTATCTCAAGATATTAAAACTTTTTCTTAGGAATCTCATCCTTATGATAATAATTATTAATGTGAATTAGACGAGGATTGATGTTGAACATGGTGTAACTTTCACTTTTGGTCACAACCGACTTTATATCATGCCTCATAACTTAGGGAAGTGTTAGAAACTAGAATAATACTAAGAGGGGGGTGAATATATATTATGTAAATTTTGACAAATATTTATCTAACCAACAAATTCAATAACATAACAGAGCATCAATCACTTAAAGCTTTGAACAAAGGATGTTAACATGGAAATCCATAAAGGGAGAAAAGCACAATACTTCTTGATTTTTAAGGTAAACACTAGCACCAACTTCAGTTTACAATAGATTTTGTAGGCACCAACCCTTTTTCTCTGCAAGCACCTACGTGTTGGAAGCACCTGTTTCCACTGGTCGTAGGCACTGTCCTCCTAAGATTTTTTAGTACCAACCTAAAGGAGATTATGATCCCATGCTATGCAAGCACCTATTTGCTCAGTCACTTTGATCCCTCTTTCATTAATTTTCAAAATCATATCAATGACTTCTCTTACATATACTTATATACTTAGCATAGTTCAAATATTTTGATCAACCTGTACTTTATCACACTCACAACATGATTAGATTTTCTTTGTTTTAAAATGTTTTTTCTTGCACAACAACACTTACATGTACATCACTCACATCACAGTTCCACTCCCTCACCTCTACTTTCTCTTATCAATTTATAGGGGCTACATTTGTTGAGAAATGTAACTAGTATCAATCTTCATAATTGTATTTGAGTCATGATGTAATGTACTTGTCAAAAGAAAGAAAAATGAATTATTTGTAAAAGAAAACTTATTTATTAGCATGGGTTTCATGCTTATTTATTTTATTTCTATGTCAAAGCACCCATTGAGTGCTTCTAGGATTTATGTCATGAGTTATACTCGTCATTATGATCTACACCCTTCTTGGGTTTTTTTTTTTTTTTTTTTTTTGGTGTGGTCCACGGACACCCTGATCATTGGGTGGCCACTACGTCCACGGAAATATCTGAGCTGATCAACCCCGAAGGGAATCGAGCCCCATGGCCAATAACTAGGCCTAACCCCAAGGGCTTCAGGGAGAATTTACCTTGTGACCTCCTGATCAGCGAGGCACTGATTTGACCGGTTGAGCTAACCCTTGGGGCTTCCTTCTTGGGCTTATTGTATCAAAGAAGAAAAATATTTTTGTCAAAACTATGTCTAGCCTCTCGTCCACCAAGTCAGCCTTCCCTTATGTTCATGTTGGCCTCATAAAAGAGCTTCAAACTATTATATATACCCATGCATTCAACCTATTGAAAAGTAGATCCACTCATGGCATTCGATCTACAACTAGAAGTGAAGATGAAGTGTGAAATGCATAAAGGAAAGCCTATCCTATTGCAAGAAGTAAAGGAATCCAAGCAAAGGAGACTAGAAGCCTAACGAAGATATGAAATTTGTTACCTTCTGCCACACGTGCGAGTTTACTGAAGTATTGGAGGGCCGAATAAGTGCAAGATTGAACAGACCGAAAATTGCATAGGTGGAAGAGAGAGTCGAGACCCTAGTTGACTTGATTTGAGATGATTTTCTTGACTTGATTTTGGAAATTTGACTTGTCTTCATGCGAGGTTGACTTGGTGGATTGGAGGAGGTCATTTGTCTTGGTCTTAGGTTTGGGTTGTCTCATTTGATTTGGTTCATGAAAGAACATAATAAGTTTTTGGGTTTTGCCCTGACTAAAAGCCTACATCTTGTGTCATTAATATTCATGTTTACGTTCTTATAGTTGTTTGATGATAAGAAGATAAAATAAGACATAAAGAAATTAAAGAAGAGCTAAACGAAGATAACTAAATATCACAAGTAATTATCAAGATAAGAAAATATTTTTTCCTTTATGATTTTCTAACATGGTATCAAAGCTAAGGTAAATTAGAAGGGAAAAGGAAACTTGAAGATCTTTGGATCTCATCATATAATTAGAGTTGGCTTACCTCTAAATAAATTTTGACAACTTCTGAAATACAATAAGAAGTCTGGGCTATTTCTATAAGTACTAGTTATACAAGCTTCCTACCAACAGTGGAATACAATGAAGGATGAAAATAAAATTATTACAAGCTACAATTCATAACATGATTGAAGTGCGAAGGGAGATTGATACATAAATCTAATTTATACAGAGATGCAAGGTAGCCTATACAACAATTAAGTCGAATTTCAATATTACAAAGAAAGGAAAGATGGCCAAGCTTGAAATAGAGTTATAAAATGTTACTCATGAAAGTTACATTTCAAGATACATGACGAAGGTACTAGTTATTCCAACTATAATGACAGAAATATAAAGTGATACAAGGAAGCTTGATGATAAGACAAACATGTAAGTTACCCAAACTTGAATATGACAGTCATCTTGGAAGTTACCTTATATAAGTGACATCAATGTTTTGACAACAATATATTTAAGAACATCAACATATGGCTAGTTAAGACAGTGATACATAACTTCAAATAGGCCATATTATAGTGATACATTCAGATTCATATGACAATTACAAGATATGTTATCCACCCATATGATACGAAGTAACCTGAGTATGGAAACCATCCTCACTGTGAGTAAAACAAGAAAAGTGACAGATCTCTTTCTTTGATAAAGGAAAAAATTACCCTTATTAAAATCTAAAAGAAGGAAGCTCTTGACCTCAACATCATAAAGAAACCATTACAACAAAATCATCATGAAGGACTAAGGTAAGCAATCCTTGAGGTAAGTATAATTGCTTTTATCCATATAATTGTCTAATTCTTATTTGATTAAGGTTTTGAAATCTCATTTTTGGTTCTAGGATTTGTAATGTTGGAAGTGGTTGGATTTTAAGTTTTTGTAAACCCTAGTTGAGAAATCCTACCTAATTATGTTTCGTTCCCTCATAGAAATCCTAGCTTTCGGGTTTGTAGGTAATCTAGGGAGAAATTGGAAACCATAGTAAGTACAGAATTGGATTTGAAACCATAGAATTGATATCTTAGGGTTTGGATCTAATATCCCTAGTCTGTAATCATACTCTTGTGCTTGTATATTTTTAGTAGTACTTCCGAGTGAATGTTGCAGGTACATAAAGAAATGAGGATGTTGATACTTCATGATGAGAGGGAGCCCCTCCAAAGGGAGCTTCCACCTTCTCACAAAAGATAAGTATTATTTTTTATTATCATTCATAGATATATATATATATATATTTATCCTTGTTGCTTGATTATTATCCTTTCTCTTGTATTTTCCTTGGAAGGACTAAGCTTGTAGGTATATTCTAAAGAATAAGGATTGTGACTAGATTCAGAGGGAGTCTTCAAAGGGAGACTTGTAAGAAGCTTTGTTGCAAAGGGAGTCCTTCAATAGGAAACCATACAAGGTTTGTGAAAGAAGCAACTTAAGGTATATATAAAAAGTTGTAGCAGGTCTCTTTATATAAGAAGGTGTGATCTTCTTGCCTTTAAAAACTTTGCTAGGGTTTTGCTGTAAAATCATGAAATATTCTGAGTTAGGATAATTAATTTTTAGATTAAATCAACCCTCGTCATACTATCTTTTGCTATTTTGATAAAACCCTAACATTTATTGTTCACTATAAAAACCATAACCTTTTGGTGTTTAGGGTTTATTGAGGTTATAATGAAACCCTAACCTCTTAGGGTTTGTTGTTGATGTCTAGGTTATATGATGAAACCCTAGATTTTTAAGAGTTAGGGTTTATGTCAAAACCCTTGTAATAGTTAATCCTATGAATGAAACCCTAGGTTCATATGCTTCCATATGATTGAAACCCTAATTTGGTCGAGTTGTTGTTATATAACATTAAAGTTTTGATGTTTGTATATGGGGTTTACAACAAAACCCGAGTACGAGATTGGTTTACGATTCTAGAAACCACATATGTAAAATGCTTTCATTATGATCTTAACTTGATTTAGTTGTTGATATCTAAGGTTTAGTTTTGATAATGGAATCTAGGGTTTGTGACAAAACCCTAGTAAATATTGTTGTAAGAGACTAGGGCTTGAAAGTGAAACCCTTGTTGATTATAAACCTAACGAAGTTTAGGTTTTGGATATGTAAAGTCTGATTTCTAATGACAAATCCTTACATTTGAAGTCGAGGGTGGGGGGAATTCACCTGTGTACTATAGCTAGTTGAACTGCGGCCCAAGTGCTTAGAGTCTCCTTATGCATAGCCCACCAGTGAGAAGGGGTAGCCTTCAATACCACATCTAACACAGGTACTCCTTGTTCTTCCAAAACTCTATATTCCAGAGCGGAAATCTTCTACATTACCAATCCCATCATAAATAGGAGGGTCTCTAAGCTTAGATCCAATTCAATGAACAAACTTTAGTGAAACACATCGTCGAGTGGAAATCTCATGGTTACGGCCCCGCCAATTGTACATCACTTATTCAAAGTCATCGTCAAAAGAATGGATACTCTGCCAACTAACTAACCCATCTGCAGTAGGGTTTAGATCCTCTTATCACCATCCTGCTGTTAGATTGTAGATCTGATTCATAATGGTATCTTTCAAATTGTCTTTGGTAGGTTTGGTGTACCTTGGGCCCTGATAAGGATCTAGAGGTTGTACCGATCTGTAAAATTGATAATATCCGAATCTTTTGTAGAATTGAGATAACTATATGATAAGAGATCGTATCTGTAATGTTTGTTCATTTTCTGAAGTAGTCCCAAAAAGGGTTGCATCACAGTCGCAAATATAGAATCTTCTTGTTGTTCATAAGGAAGGAATCGTTCTTCATAACACGTACATTGCTTATTTACTCTATTTCTCCATTTATTTGGGTTTATCCTAGACCATATCTGTGGGGATAAATTATACCGATCAAAACATCTCAACCATTTTTTCCAGTCATTCTCTTTCAGATCTTGTGGTTTTTCGTGATCCAATATTCTTTGTATATCTAATGCCTTTATCTGCCATATCTTGTGAAATATATATGCTTGGGACATTGAGAACATGTTTCGATCAGGACGAATTTCAAAATCTTTTATTTTTTCATTGATTGAATAGTAGTTGGTAATTTTACCTCTATTGATTCTTGAAATATATTTATTGATAATGAAAATTCATCCGTAAATTGTTGTTATATTCCTCGTGGATCGAATCCAAGCGGATTGAATCCAAAATTTGATATTTGACGCAATGAAATTAATAACACTTGGTAAGAGATCTTGGTCCATTCTTTTGATAAAAAATTTAATTGAATAGAAACTTTTTCGGATTAATTGTATACTTTTATTTCTAAATAAACCAGGTATTTGCCGAATCTGAACCAATCGACTTTTTAATGTTGATCCCAATATGTTAAATCTTCCCTTCGATCTGGTATGAATCTCTGAATCCACCAGAGACATTCCAGTTATAGGAGAGCTATTTATGATCGCGATAGATTCGATCTGCTCTTTCATTGTGGTTGTCCTATCATCTTGATCTTTCACATTAATTGTTTGGGTTTCATATCCAAATTTATCATTAACTTCGGATGAATCATTTGCACTACCCATAGGGGTAGTCTCACCTAGTAATTTATTTTGTATCCGGTCATTAAGCTCACTCTTGTCTATATATCCAACTCATGGAATGCGTCTTATTCTTGTAGATTCCATCAATCGTCTCTTCACTTTTTTGAAGATGGGTTTTAAAAATTTGGAAAAAATTCCTAGCTTTGAGTTTGGATCACCGAAAGGTATGTCAGTTTCTAATCCAAAGGTCGTTAAATAACTCTAACGCAATCTTTTTGTAGATTGGGGTTTGGATCTATGCCAAGGCTTCAAACAAAAAGGAAATAGAAGCTTTATCTGCATACCTTGTGTTTCCCATTTGTCTGGGAATGTTGTTTCAGACAATTCGGTACCATCAGAAGCACATATGACATGCATTTCTCTCCTCATTTCTTCCCAATCTTTGGAAAATTCAGGGACTTGAAATAATAAAATACGACCCATATTTTTGGCTATAATAAGTGAGGGTAATATCATATTTTTTCTAATATTTGATTGAGCCACTAATAATAAACCTCTTAAATAGTGCAATTATGGCCACGTTAAACATAAGGGCTCAGCAATTGTCTGCTGGGATAATGGATCTTCGACTCTCTGTATTTTTTCCCTAACTTCCTCCTTGATTTGTTCCTTATGCACTTTACCAGAATCGGACGTGTCATAATAATCTTTAGGATAAGCAGGTATTTCTTTTCTTTTCAAAAAGAAAAGGGAATGTACATTCGGTTGTATCCTCTTCCATATCATAATTTTCCGTCTTTTAGCACGTATGGATCATTTGATTAAGTTCCGACGATAATCTGCCTCGACAGAATAACGGTTTTGAACTACTCCTATTCGTCTTTGCCCAATATCAAAGGTCATTGTATCTTTGACCTTTCTTGAAAGAATCCTATTCGATGGTAATAGAATTGGGTCTACGTCATCATATTCACCTATCATCAAACCAGATGACCATCGAGGCACATGTTTCCGAATTTCTCTAATTTGGAGAGGTTCATTTAATAGTATTTCCCTGTAAAGGGCAATAAAATCTTTCTTTTGCATTGAATCGTCCGTAGATAAATTCCTGTGACAATTTCGTAGTATTGTCCACTCATATTGTGCCAAAGACTCGAAAAGGAAAACCAAAGTCTCGTAAAAGATATGTTTCTTATTAAAAATATAAAGAATCAATTCTATTTTTATGATACCTGCGGGCGAAGCTTTGATGTTCCCATTGTGATTAAAGTTATCTTCATGATCTTGTACATATATATTTGTGCTTGGTTGTACTTGTTATTGAAGATTTGCGGGTACATACTCTTCGAGATGTTGAAGATGCTTACCTACCTCATACTTAATGATGACTTGATTATAAGCATGATGGAAAAAGGGAGTTGTAAGAATCTTAATGACATTTAAGTTTACATTGACTATTGATAGATGACCTATATAAAGAATTATGCTCCTGAATGAATGAAGTTTTGGAAGGTTTAGATTCTCTGATAATATGATAATGTAGAAGAAAGAGCCAGTGGGGCTGGAAGAATAAAAGTTGTTAATGGATTTATTTGTCTACGTTGAGAGGGAGCTTGATTGAGAAGAAGCTTGGTTGAAGATAAGTGAATATCCTCCATAGTTTATAACATGATGTGAAGGCCATAATGATGTTTGAGATCAGATGATTTGAAGAAGTGTTGAAGCTAAGTTTGGTGCTGCTAAAGAAGTTGAAGAAGGAAGCTTCCATGAAGATGTGTTTGGATATTGTGATGACCTAAGAAACATCAAAATAGTTGAATAGCCCATATTTTTGTGCTAGCATATGAGAACAATTGCATTGGAAGTTTGATATTGGTTGGGGTCGTGAAGCCACAATAAGTGCCAACAATATGAACAAGTAGTTGATGTATTAACGAAATCTCTTACCAACGAGAAGTTAGTTAATTTTAGGAGCATGTTTGGATTGGTGGATATCTCTGGTTTGGTTGAGAGGGAGAGGTGAGTACCATAAAATTGCCTGTATGATGGTACTTGGGAGGACATCTTGGCCTAGTTAGTATTGAGATCTCAATTGATGTCTAGATCCCAATGAGGGAGGGTATCATGTAGAGCTCCGGTTTAGTGTTGATACCTAGATCCCTATGAGGGTTGGTGTTAGAGAATGGAGGCCTAGATGGTATCTATATCCTGCTGGATTGATACTAGGGTTGTATCCCGATGGTACCTATAGTGGAAAATGCTTGGATGAGTCCTTAATCCTTGTTGGGAGGATACCTTGGCAGTTAGGGTGTCCCTAGCATTGCGTATGTTGTTGTACTCTTCTTAAGAACATTTCAAATTTAGTTCAAACTTGTATCGATTGAACAATTATGAATACCTCCCTAGTTAAGAGGGAGTGCTGAGAAAGGTAACTAATACCGATCTTCATAATTGTATTTGAGTCATTATGTAATGTATTTATCAAAAGAAAGAAAAAGTAATTATTTGTAAAAGAGAAATTATTTATTAGCGTCAATTTCATGCTTATTTATTTTATTTCTAGGTTAAAGAACCCATTTAGTGCTTCTAGGGTTTATGTCATGAGTTATATTCCTTGTAATTATGATCTAGACCCTTCTTGGGCTTATTGTATCAAAGAAGAATATTTTTGTCAAAACTATGTCTAGTCTCTCCTCCACCAATTTGGCCTGCCCTTTTGCTCATGTCGACCTCATAAAGGAGCTTCAAACTACTATATATACCCATGGATTTGACCTATTGAGAAGTATATCCACTCATGACATTCTATCCACAACTAGAAGTGAAGATGAAGTGTGAAATACATAAAGGAAAGCCTATCCTATTGAAAGAAGTAAAGGAATCTAAGCGAAGGTTTGAAATTTGTTATCGTTTGCCTCACATGCAAGTTTAATAAAATATTGCTAGGATGAAAAAGTGTAGGGATGAATAGATCGAAAATTGCAGAAGTCGAAGAGAGGGTCGAGACCCTAGATGACTTGATTTGACATGATTTTCTTGACTTGATTTTGGAAATTTGACTTGTCTTCATGGGAGGTTGACTTGGTGGATTGGAGGAGGTCATTTGTCTTGGTTGTCTCATTTGATTTGGTTCTTGAAAGAAGAGAAGAAGTTTTAGGGTTTTCCCCTAGAAGAGGGGTTTTGACCTCGTTGAGAGCCTACATCTTGTGTCATTAATCATCATGTTTATGTTTTGATAGTTGCTTGATGATAAGAAGATAAAAGAAGACATAAATAAATTGAAGAAGAGCTAAAACAAGATAAATAAATATCACAAGTAATTATCAAGATAAGAAAATATTTTTGTATTTATGATTTTCTAACAACATTTGTTGATCATACATATGGGCTAACATTTCTATGTCTATCTCATGGACCAACGCAAACTATCTCAACGTCTCTAAGGAAAGAGCTCAACTTATTTTTATATCACATAACTCTTTTCTCATATTCACAAACAAAGCCACCTCTTCAAGTATTTTCCTCTACTTTTATAGTTTTTGGCTCTTTATTTACCATGGGTATCAATCCATGGTATTTACCCTTGGAATTTATTTCTTGACTGTATCAAATCGTGCCCCCATTAACCCTTCAAATTTGTCAATAGTGTTAGAGCTCCTAAGCTCCTTTTCTTTTGGTGCTTTTCTCACATAACCTCATGCTATACTAAGCGATAAACCTTAAGTTTCGATATCTGACATTAGAGTGTTTTCTTTGTAGCCATACATCATAATGGACAAATCCCGAATGCCCCAATTTCCTTTTAAAATTTCCCTTAGTGCTGGTTGTTGATCCCTACGCTCCTCAAAACTTGGAGCTAGAACCATATCCTTAAGCATATTCACATATCCTAGGATCTGCTATTCAATGCCTTCTCCCCTTAACACTAGACTACACCATTGAATGGCTAGATGGTAGATGACACTCTTAAACCTCACACTAAGTCCTGGATTTGGGAGATCCAATATTTGGGTCTTTCTTAAGTGATCAAACAATATACATATCTCGATCCCTGGATGGTCGAATGTTTCTTTGGGCATGAAACTTCAACACTAGACCATCAGGGGAATTTTGAGGTCTAAAATGAGCCTCCTAAGAAAAATGTACAACCAAAATAAAATTTATAAGAACCAATAGGATTCAAGATGATGATGTCAACCATGGGGGATGATTCACCATTTTTGGAGTAAAAAAGTAAAAATAATAAAAAATAATAAAATAATAAAACTATTTTTTCAACTCGTAATTTAAACTTATCTCCCTAAGGGTTTAATCAAATTTCGAGCAGGAGTACTCATTGGATGTAAAATTTAATTCCTTATCCAAGGAGTACCCATGTTGCATACTTTCGATGGACCCTGCTACACAAAAATGAGAAATACATGAAAAAACTTTATTGCAATCACATTTTTCATGTATTTCTCATTTTACGTGTGGCAGGGTCCATCAAAAGTATGCAACATGGGTACTCCTTGGACGAGGAATCAAATTATGCATCAAATGAGTGTTTCCACTTGAACTTTGAGTAAACCCATAAGGAATTAAGTTGAAAAAATAGTTTTTTCTTTTTTCCCTCTAAAACTTGATGATGTAATCTAGTATTATTTTATTATTTTATAATTTCCTTAGGAGGCCCATTTTAGACCTCAAAATTCCCCTAATGAATACCTGGAGTTTTCTTCCTGAGATCCTATCCAAATCTGAAACTTCGTTAGCCCGCAAACTTGTTGAATCTCTAGATCACCGGATTCTTAGATGGCCTTTTGCCTCTAGACTCCAAAATTTTGAATTTTTTTGAAGTAATTCAACACGGTAAAGTCTTACAAAACAATATCCTGATATGAATCTTGAGGCATTCCACATCATTTTCCATGTCACTACCACATCATCTGCCATGTCGTCCCTCTGCCATTTGTCATGTCACCTTGTCTCTCTATCATATGTCATGCCACATCATCTCTTTGCCACCTATCATGCCATGATACCACCACATCATTGCCATGTGTCACTTGAAAAAGGGCCACTTGGCCACCCAAAAATTTTGAATCCACCTCTGATATGCCATGTCATCATTAATGCCACATCACTACCACCTAGTGCCACCTAGATTCCACCTATATTGCCATCTGGATGCCACCTATTTGCCATGTCACTGCCACTTATATGCCACATCACTTTATTCTTTCCTCCCTAGCATGGGGTCCATTACCTGTCTAAGAAATTTGCCATCATATATAGTAGGTGTTTGTCTTAGGCAACCCCCGAATGCTTGAATACTCAGATGCTTAGATGCCTTCATAGCGGCCGTATTTTGTCAAAGGCCAGATTAATTTGGCATCTTCCCATTCAGGATAGCATGATGACCAAAACACCTTCCATGACCCGAACCTCAGATGATCAAATACTTTCCAACCACAAAAGAACCTTGTCTCATATGGAACCGTGCCTAGACTCCATCACTTCAAACTCAAGTTTCTCTTCGTTCCTGAGGAGTTAAACTAAGTGTCGTATACCATTGGAAAGATCTATGAGAGGGTTATCTAACCAAGCACTTTTCATGCTCTTTTGAACAAGGTACCTGTAGAAAATATGCCTTAAAAAATAGGCTACTAGGCTACACATCCAACATTCAACAAACAAACTATACTACCAACACTTAGTAAGCAACCAAGACATCAATGACATCATAAGCTCAGTATACTGCTAATAGAATCAATAGGCTCCCCCTGAACTTGACATCAATGACAACAACTACCAACACACTCAACATGAAGTGCCTTACCACCTAAATTGTGTGTATATATAGAACCCTCATTTATATTTTATTATCATGTGATTATTTTCATTCTTGATAACATAATCTATGTAAGGGCACTTATTAAGTGTTGTGCTATTTAACATTAATTTGTTCTTCTAGCTATTGTGGAATATGGATTTGTGTTAGCTTTGTTTGATTCTCTTGTTATTCTTGTGAATCACAATAATTTACATGAGAATGAGGATATCTTAATTTCTCTTAAAAAAAGTTATCCCTCTATATGATGAATTTATTAGTGAGAAGAACGCCTTGGTGAAAAGGAAAGCTAAAATTGTTGAAGGAAATCATGAGCAAGTGGTGAGAAAGATGTTTTTGCTTGAACCTTCTCATTTGATAATGTTCTCTTCAAGACCAAAACTATATTTCTATCATGTGTAGAGAACATTTCAATGATTAAGCTACAAGGATCATGGTCTCGCCATACTTAGACATATGATCATGCAATTATTTTCATTCTTAATAAAGTAATTTAACTAAGGGCACTTATTAAGTGTTGTGCTATCTAACACTATTTTATTGTTCAATTTGTCATGCAATTTAGATTTGTGATGGTTTTGTTTGATTCTCTTTTTATTCTTGTGAATATCAAGAATTTATAAGAGAATGGGAATACCTTAATTTCTCTTATATACAATTCTTGGCGACAAGAATGTCCTCGTGAAAAAGACAGCTAAAATTGTTGAACAATTGGTAAGAAATATGTTTTTGCTTAAACCCTTTTGTTTAAACCCCTCCATTAATAATTTTCTCTTTTTCTCTTCAATAACACAAGTAGATTTGCATTTTATGTGGAAGATATTTTAAATACTAAACTACAAGGATAATGGTCCAACCATACTTAAGTCCATATGACCCTAATGAGAATTTTAATCGACCATAATATAAGGGTTCATGCAATTCATAGGTGAAGCTCATTAGCAATTGTCCATTTAATTACATGCATGTGATCATATTCATGCACATGCTCATTAGCAATTCATTTGTCCATTTAATTACATGGATATGATCATATTCATATACATGTGGAAGAAGCATGTGAAAAAAAACTTAGAAGACACATTGTAAAGCTATTGTTTGGTCCTAAGTTTTAAGGATAAATCTTCCCAACGGGAGGGCATCTTGTGCCAATTTTGTATATGTGAAACATTATGCTTAAAAACTATTTTATATGCAATATCATATATTTGCAATAATGAGAATATTTGATATTTTTTACCCTGTCATTTATTTTAAATAAAGTTACGAATTTTACCTAAATTCTAAAATATTTTGTAAGACTATCAAACCTATCACTAGATTAATTTAAATTTGTTAATTATTTATAATATTAACTCTTCACTAAATTAATTAAGAAATATTAATTACATGAATCAATAACTTATCACTGCTCTGTAGAGATGTTAATTGAAATTTCTATTAATTCGTTTTGGCTAATAACAAACGACCCTTATTATGTTAATTGAAATTTCACAAACGACCCTTATTATCACCGCTGTGTAGAGATGTTAATTGAAATTTCTATTAATTCGTTTTTGGCTAATAACGAATCATCTTTATTGTGTGAGTGAGTTGTTTATTTTCTTTCTTATTGTTGTATATTATTGAAAGAAAAAAAGAAAAATCGTTTTTTATTTTCTGGTGTAAAGCAGTATTTTTATTTTTAATGTTATTTGGTATATATTTTCTCTTTTGAAAAAAATAGTTTTTTAGTGTGATTTTTTTGAAAGTTTTCCGGTTTAATTTTTGATTTAATTTCTTTAAATTTGGTTGGGATTATCATAAGTTTAATGGGTGAAATCTTCACAATCTAAGTACTTTAGGGATTTTTGAGGGCATTGAATCCATATATATAGTGAAAAAACCAGTTTAAATAACACAAATCAAGATTTGACCACAATTTTTTTCACAAGATTCCAGCCATAAATCTCTCAGAAACTCCAAATGTTGCATTTAAAGACTACTCCCAAAAAGCTAGTCTAAATAACACAAATCAAAATTTGACCACATTTTTTTTGTCAAATTCCGAACAAAAATCCATCCAAAAAAGTCGCACTTAAAATTATCTAAAATATTACTTAAAAATCCATTTATTCCAATTCTTTTAGATAAATATTCATTGTTTTAGCTTTTTAATATAATATATATACATCTTTGAGTATGTTTTAAATCTACAACCATTTTTATATGTTGATTTCTAAAACAGGTAGATGACCCACATCGTTTTACCAACATCATTCCAAATTAGAGGGAAACATTTTTGAGTTCTTGAAAATATTACAAAATTGAAAAATGAAAGAGGGCAATATTTTTGAGGTTTGTGTTTTGGTGAAGATGTTACAAAATTGAGAGATGAAAGGTTTTGATATATTTTTAACAAAGATAAGAGTTATTGATTAAAATTTGATTTAAGTTTTGTTTTTAAGTTATGTAGATATAGTTATTTTTTAATATATAGTGAATAGTATAAAGATAGTTAAGTTTTTGTAATTTTTAATTAATGAAAATAATTTTTATTAGTAAATATGGGGTCATGAATTATAAATGGTTTATCTTTTTATATTTGGGATTTTACTTTTTATATTAATTGGGTTTTTACTTAGTTTTTTCCATATATATTTTTGTCTTTATCTGTATTTTCTATTGACATCTTTTTATTAGTTGAATTGTGTTTGTATTTTCTATTGACATCTTTTTATTAGTTGAATTGTGTTTGTATTTTCTATTGACATCTTTTTATTAGTTGAATTGTGTTTGTATTTTCTATTGACATCTTTTTATTAGTTGAATTGTGTTTGTATTTTCTATTGACATCTTTTTATTAGTTGAATTGTGTTTGCATTTGTAGTAGGAAATACTATTCATGTAAATGAATATTATCTTTTAAATTAATTGTTTTAAACCCAAAATAAAACAAAAATCCAAATTGTTTTTTACTCTTTAATAATTTGTTGGTTTACCTTTCTGCACTTAAGATTTTACTTCCTATATCAATTGGGTTTTTACTTGAAATTTTTTCCCCATATATCTCTTTCCTCATCTACCTTCTTTATTGGTATCTCCTTATTAGTTGAATTGTGTTTGACATTTCTTTCCTCATCTACCTTCTTTATTGGTATCTCCTTATTAGTTGAATTGTGTTTGACATTTGTAGTAAGAAATACTATTCATGTAAATGAATAGTATCCCTCAAATTAATTGTTTTAAACGCAAGATAGAACAAAAATCCAAATTGTTTTTTACTCTTTAATAATTTGTAATTATAATCTAAAAGTGATTAATAATAAGGCTCTAAGAAAAAAATGCTATAATGCTATAAAGTCTTCTCATATAATCTTAAAGAGAAATATAATTCTAAAGTGATATTCTAGTGATTCCATGCTTGAAGGGATTTGCATACATGTAACAAACATTACCTTACTATAATTAAAATATATAAACCTAAGCTTTTTTATAACTACTTGTAATGGTTAAAAACTTGTCATAGGTAGCACTCACTAGTTCAAGTGAATATAAATAACATGAATGTAAGTACAATAATCACATTATGGAAACAAAACAATGTGGGGAATAAAGTAGCTACAAAGAAGGTCATTGCTCATGCTGGTGGTAAAGATAGAGAAACCATTAAGTCAAGACAGGTATTTAGTCAAGGGTGGGATGTTAGTTAGTGTAGTGAGTTGTCCTCCTTACCAACGCCTTCCAATAGATTAGATTAGATTAGATATATTTTAATGACGTCCACAAGACCCAACCATCTAAGGGACCTAAACTCCATATCAAACAAAACATCACACTCTCAAGTTTCCCTCTAGAGCAACCCTTTTGTCGTGAATTTTGATTAATAAATTCATAGTTTTCTGAAGCCTTGCTTCCTTAAACAGTGTGCTCAAACTGTCCACCTTTAGACCACTTTCAAACTGAATATGAATGTCCTTATAAGTCAGGCATTCCATGATGAAGTGCCACTCGATTTCAATCGGGCATTCCATGATGAAGTGCCACTCGATTTCAACCAGGCACTCCATGATGAAGTGCCACTCGATTTCAACTGCTCCTGTCTTTCAAAATATACAAATTATTTCTTCCCACTCTTCCTTGGGGATTATCCATCTATCTGTTTCGCACCTAAGATGGTGAGATTCGGTCCTTAGTTGCACTATTAAAATTTTGGCCTTACCCTTGATTGTGACACTCAAATAAGTCTTTTCTTCATGCGATTGTGATGGGTTGAAGTTTTTGGCACATATCACTTTTTTTCTACCAACATGTTTTTCCCACATGGCAGTCCTGGATTTTTCAAACACCCAATTTTTTATCTCATCTTTAGAACTAGGACAATATTGCCAATTAATTCCCCATTTGCTCATCCATTTGCCTTTTTGCTTCCTCCAAGTTTTCTTCCTACGCTTTAGCTCCTCTGCGACAATCATCTTGGACCAACAATGTGCCACCATTCTTTCCACCTTTTCTAGATAACTTAACAAACAGATGATTGTTGAAGCCTCCATCAGGAACATTCCAGCCTCAGCTAGTAGGATCTCATATGGGATTGTTGACTTGACTTTAACGTTAATAATGATCAAGTGCTTTTGAATTCTTTCTAGTTGTATCCATTTGTGATTTGACATGTTGCTCCCCCAAACTTCACATCCATATAGGACAATCGAGGTAACCAACACTCAAAAAAAAAAAAAATCTTTGTTCTCTAGTCCCATAATTCTGTTTCCTGCATTTGTTCTAAAAAAGGTAAGAAACTCTCCAACCCCTTGAGTCCTTTTAGTTATGTATGTTTGCCAACTACATAGAGAAATAAAGATAATATGACAACTCTACCAATTAAATAGAAACTAAAACCCTCCTCAACAATATAATAATAATAATAATAATTATTATTATTATTATAATTATAATAATAATTATTATTATTATTATAATAATAATAATAATAATTATTATTATTATTATTATTATTATTATTATTATTATTATTTTACATATATATTGGCACTAGTAAAGCAATAGCATTAGCATGTATATATACATATCAATTCCATTGCTTTACTTGTGCATAGCGTTTACCAGCTGCTTCTCATTTCACACTTATGAACCTCCTAGATGAACATGTAGATTGGAAATTAAAACCAAGTGTCCTTTACAATTGATGCATAAAAACCTTTATGTTTTCTACGAACGACACATAGCAACCTTTTATCGGTAATCCTAATAGTTGAGCAAGGTGGCATCATACATGAAATTATTGTAAACGGGTGGGACGATCGAAAATTCGTAGAACCTGTAAGCCTCTTAAGCCCCTGTAAGAAAGACGATGCATCATAGCTTCACCGTTAAAAATCAAATTCATGGTCATAGAACGCCCACCATAGCGTTATTGTCGTCCACTTGACGTGAGAATTTGACCCACACCCTCTTCGTTTGGATTTTCGTTTGGATTTTAATTCTCAGACAGCCATGGAGATTAGAAACATAAAGGAGTTACAGTCTAAACTACCCACAAGGTGGCTGGAAACTGATAATTCAGACAAGGTCCAAGCACTGGACAAGTCTGGCTTGAAGCCTTACATTGTAAAAGCCGAATCCATCAAGCCAGTCCTGCCCAGAGTTTGGCACCTCGTTGAGGAATTTTGGGAGAATTTCAAATTCGGGTGTTCTACAGTGATGGGTTGCAGGATATCAGTTGAGCAACAAGACATTTTCAAGGCAACGGGACTGCCCTACACAGGCCACACAGTGGGTTCCTGGTTTGAAAACAAGAAATCGAAAGTGGAACAAATAGGAAAAGTGACTTGGAATGCGAGGCATGCGATGAGATTGAAAAAATTGTGTGGAGTTGAGACTAGTTTCAAGCACGAGTTCCCTGTGAATATGATCAAGGATGACACTACAAGGTATATGAGCTCTCTAGTCATGGAGCATCTCTCGGGGATGCCTACTGTTTCTCATTGCAACTATGGATTTCTCGATGCCATAAAACAGGGCATGAATGGAAATGTCACTAACTGGTCTGCCCACATTTCTAAAAGGATGAAAAATGTAAATGTGGTTCGCCGAAATGTTCTCATTTCACACACAAAGGGGATCCAAAATGGATTTTGCTATGGGGTTGTCACTGCATTGCTTGTTAGAGAGCAGGCACCTGATCTGTGGCAGCAGGCTGTAGAAAATGGAGGGGGTGATGTTGAATTGTTGAAGAAAAGAAGAATGAATGAGAATAAGTTGCAGGATATTGAATTGCTCAAGGAGATAAGAATGAATGAAATCAATGGAAATGGTTTTGAATTGGGAAATTTGAAAGGGGAAGGGAAGATTGAAAGCGGTAAGGAAGATCAATATCAGGAGAAAAGGCGCAGGTTGTCGTTGGCATTGGTGGATTTTGGGGAAGTGGGTAGCCAAAATAGTCAAGGAGTACAAATGCAAGGAGAGAGGAAAGAGGGAATGAATGGTTTGAATTATCAAGGTGCAGGGGTAGTTTTGCAGAGGATTAAGGTCTGGTTAGCAGAGGAATGTGCTGAAACTGCTGAACAATATCTAGCAGATTGTGAAGGATGGATGGAAGCCTCAGTCCAAGAGGTTTCAGATGGAGAGCTTTTGGAGCAATATTGCAGTGATCTCACGTTTCGGTCAGGAGATCATATCCTGGATAACCAGATGCATGTAATTCCAATGAGCCAGTCCAGAAGATTCTCTAGATGGGTGGAATTGGAGCAGAGAAACAAGATGAAGGAAGGGCCAGCAAGGGAACATGACAAGTTGCTGGTAATCAGTATAGAGTATATCTTGGCACATTTTGTTCACAAAAGTAAGGTTCCTTTTGCTCATGGTAACTTGTATGTGGATCCCTATATTGTATTTGTACACCCTCAGGCTTGCAGATTTTTGTGGGCTTGTTTGTCTGTATTCAAGGTGGTTTTGTGGTCAGAGAAACCTAGAGAAGTGCATGATTTGGTCGTGCAGCACATTTTGGGAGGCACTACAATTTTTGGTGGGATACTTTCTTATTCAATTGAGGACTGTGTCATGACGAGAATCAGCCGAGAAGGCGATGAATTCCATGGATGTTATAAGGATTTGACTAGAGTATGGGAAGATTTGGGAGACTATGGAAGTGCAAATACACTTTTGATTGATACTTCAAATGTGACCATGCTTAAAAATCAAGAGGGAAATGTGATTTGCCCTATCCCCTACAAATATCAAGTGCAAACTTCTCACTGGCAATTGGAGACCTATCTCTTGCCTTATCTGGAATGTTTGGAATCGGTGCGAAGCATTCCTGAATTTGTAAAGAAGTTCCCATTTCTCCCACAGAAGGGGCACACTCGGGAATGGTCTCCATTTGAAGAAGGTAGGGTTACTGCTTCGTTTGCATCTCCTTTTCCACCATGTCGCCATGGAATTGTGAAGAATTGGAAAATGTTTCCGAGTATTATAACAGAAACTTCAAATTCTCAGTTGGAATTTTTTAATACTCAATGCTCTGGGATTGGTTATACTGGCCAACAACTTCCATAACAGGAACCAGCATCTCATTTTCACAGTCAGTTCCAGCTACTGCTAACTTAGGAAGTCTTGAAATTTATCACGGAAACTCTTCGAGAGTGTTCTCGGGTTTCAATGATGATAAAACCTTTTCATTTGAATTTTGCTTCTACGAATCCACAGAGAGGAGAGATATGGAGGGGTTAAAACCATAAGTACTCCCTCAACAACCCACAAGGTGGATGGAAACGGATAATCCAAACAAGCTCTAAGCGCTGGAGAAGTCTAGGTTGAAGCCTTACGTTGTAAACGTCGAATTCATCACGCAAGTCCTTGGTCAAGTTCGGAACATAGCTGAGGATTTTTGGCTGAATTTCGAAATTAGCTCAAGCTTTTCTACAGTGTTTGGTTACAGAATATCAGTGGAGCAAGAAGACATTTTCAGGGCAACAGGCCTGCCTAACGAAGGCCAAAAGTTGGGTTACTGGTTTGAAAACAAGAATTCCATTGTCAAGCAAATTGGAAATGAGGTTTGGAAAGAAAGGTTCGCAAGGAGATTGAAAGAATTGTGTGGAGTTGATGACACGAGGTTCATGCACGAGTTCCCTATAGATATGATCAATGATGGCACTACAAGGTACGTGGCTTCTCTGGTTATGGAGCATCTCTCGGGAATTTCTGATGTTTCTCATTGCAACTATGGATTTCTTGATGCCATTGAAGAAGGCATGAATGGAAACGTCATAATTGGTCTGCCCATATTACTAAAAAGTTGGTAAGTGTCAAGAATTTCAACCGAAAGGGCCTCGTTTCAGGCACAAAGGAAACCCAATATGGATCTTCCTATAGGGTTGTCATTGCGTTGCTTGTTAGAGAGCAGGCACCTGATTTGTGGCATCAGGTTGTAGAAAATGGGGGGTTGGATTTTGAATTGTTGAAGAAGAGAAAATTGAATGAAATCACTGGGTTGCAGGATATGGAGTTGTTGAAGAAGAGGAGAGTGAATGAAATCAATGGGATGGAGGATAATGAATTGTTAAAGATGGGGAACATGAAAGGGGAGGGGAAGATTGAAGACGGAGAAGGAGATCAATGTGGGGAGAAATGGCAGAAGTTGTTGCCACCGGTGGATTTGGAAGGGAGGAGTGCCGATAATGAAGGAGTACGAATGCAAAAGGGAGTGGAGAGGAAGGATGGGGGAATGAATAGTTTGGATTCTCGAGTTGCAGGGGCAGTTTTGCGGAGAATCAAGGTCAAGTTAGCTGACGAATGTGCTGAAACTATGGAACAATATCTTGCGGACTGCAAAGGATGGGAAGCCTCTGTCCGAGAGGTTTCTGATGGAGAACTTTTGGATCAGTACTACAGTAATCTCAACTTTCGTTCAGGAGATCATGTTGTGGGGAATCAGATGCGAGGTATTCTAAAGGGGTTGTCAATGAGATTCTCTGGACGGGCAG
This sequence comes from Pinus tabuliformis, assembly GCA_031772625.1. Classification (NCBI taxonomy): domain Eukaryota; kingdom Viridiplantae; phylum Streptophyta; class Pinopsida; order Pinales; family Pinaceae; genus Pinus; species Pinus tabuliformis. The sequence continues at coordinate 1,603,205,691 of CM062817.1, read as the reverse complement.
AGTCGGAGCAGAGAACGATGATGAAGGAAATAAAAGTGAGGGAATATGACAAGTTGCTGGTAATCAGTATAGAGTATGTCCTGGCACATTTCATTCACAAAAGTAAGGTTCCCTTTGCCCCTGGTGGTTTGTATGTGGACCCCTATATTGTGTTTGTGCATCCTCAGGCTCGCAGATTTCTGTGGGCTTGTTTTTCTGTATTCAAGGTGGTTCTGTGGTCAGAGAAACCTAGAGAGGTGCATGATTTTGTGCTGCAGCACATTTTGGGAGGCAGTAGTTCTGGTCGGATTCTTTCTTATTCCATTGAGGACTGTATCCTTACGAGAATCAACCGACAGGGCAATTCAGTACATGGATGTTATAAGAATTTGACTAGAGTGTGGGAAGATCTGGGAGACTATGGTAGTGCAAATACGCTTTTAATTGACACTTCAAATGTGGCCAGGGTTAGAAATCAAGATGGAAATGTCATTTGCCCCATCCCCTACCAACATCATGTGCAAGCTTCTCATTGGCAACTAGAGACCTATCTCTTGCCTTACCTGGAATGTCTGGAATCGCTGCAAGGCGTTCCTGAATTTGTAAAGAGGTTTCCGTTTCGCCTGGAGAAGGGATACACTTGGGAACGATCTCAATTTGAAGAAGGTAGGGTTATTCCTTTGTTTTCAATCCCATGTCCACCACACCATCATGGAATTGTAAAGAATTGGAATATGTTTCCTAGCATTGTAACTGAAACTTCTAATTCTCAGTTGCATCTGCTTAATATCCAGTGCCTTGGGATTAGTAATACTGGCCAACAATTTTCCATCACAAGAACTAGCAACTCATTTTCACAGTCAGTTCCACCAGCTGCTAACTTCGGCAGTTTTGAAATGTATCATGGAATCTCATCAAGAGTATTCTTGGGTTTCAGTGATCAGATCCAGAGTTACAACAATAGTAATTATACGAGGGAATTGATTAATCAGGGTGTTGACAATATGAAGTATATGAGGGAACAGAATTAGGGGAAGGTTGATTTACATAACATGACTTGTGAAAAGGAAAAAATTGGAAAAGAAACTACAAGAAAAGGAGCGCTATCTACAAAAAGTGGTAGAAGTCTTAATATAGTAAATGAAGAAAAGAAAAATGCAGAGGAGAAAAACTCTGACTTATCAAAAGCATTTCTAGAAAGGGGTAGGGCTTTGAAACAGGTGAAATTAGAGAAGAACTTGAAAATAAAACAGAGAGAAAACATTATTTGTTCTTTGCGGGGAACTATCCAAGTTCTGCAAGAAAAGTTAGGAAGTTTTGAGAAGAACCAGGAATTTCAAATGTTTGTCGAGAGGGAAGTTGAGAAAGTCAAAGAAACAACTCAAATTCGTTCCACTTTGACAACATTTCCTGGACTGAAACAAGAAGAGCATCTTGTGATTGGAACACAAAAGATGATTAAAGAGTCGAGGCAGCAATGGCAAGTAAAACATCAATCAAAACCTCATCAGTTTATGTTGATAATTAGTCCAGATGTTCAACAGTCGACAGTGGAACCTTACCAGCAAATCAGTAAGAAGGGCACAAGTTCTCATATAGCTGGAGATGAGAGCACAATTGATAGAAGTCATATTCTTCTGACAAGTGATACTGAGGCTCTGAATTGTTCTATTTGCATGGAGCAGTGGACAACTGCAGGGGATCACCGTATATGGTATGTGCAATAATGCCACTAATTTTTTGTTGTGTCAAAACTACTTTTTGTTGTGTCAAAACTATTAGAAAAGTTCAACAATGTTTTCTCTAGCATTCCAAAGTCTTTAACACTACTTTCTATCAGTAAATTAATGTATACAACATAAAATATTGATAATGGGTGAAATCTGGATTTGTGATGCTTTTCGGAAAGAAAATTACTGAAACTCTAATATAAGCTGGTTATGTGTAGAAGCCAAAACTTGTCTCTAAAAACATATAGAGGGCCACAGAAGGTAGAAACTTTCAACTTGTAAGGAATTTACATCTGCGTTCTTTACAATTTGATGCATATCTGTAAGGATCTAAAAACATAGAGAGGTTCACAGGAGGTAGAAACTTTCAACTTGTAAGAAATTTACATCTACGTTCTTTACAATTTGATGCATATCTATAAGGAAATAAAAACAGAGATTATCCACCTCTTTTTCATATCTAATTTAATAACCATTACCATTCACAAACACCATAATCTCTAGTAGAGAAAGCTAAATAATCTTTTGCTTTTTTGTTTTGCAATTGAAAATAGCTTTCTGTAATAAAAAAACCATTATGTTACAACTCTTTTTTACATTAAAAAGAAGAGCCGCTGCAAAGACAAGGCTCAGGTTTGCTGGTCTCCTGGCCTATTGTGGTTCAGTTAAGGCAGAGTTAGTCACTAAATCTCAGAATCACATTAGTCGCAGTAAATAATCATGTTAGACGAAACCTTTGCATAGAAGCCTTCAGGGAAGGACTTTGCTGTCAATATTGTTTTCCATCACTGATTGTCCCAATTCTCTCTTTCCTGAGTTGTTTCTTCAGGAGAGTGCATACACCAGCTTCAATTAGCACTAGTAGTCTTCTGTTTCTTTGCTGTTTATGTCTTGTTATCAGAATCAGTTAAATCATCTTTTCTTACATTGAAATTTTTTATTCAATTTAGAGTAGATCTCAAATGTCCAAAGGCTGACATTTGAAATATGGAAATGCAGCTCCCTTGCCTGTGGACACATGTTTGGCATGTCTTGTATTAGAGATTGGCTTCAGCTACATGAGAACAATATTGGTAAGGTAAGAATACTCAAGCTAGCAATTGCTGATTTCATTGGTGTGATGTTAAATGAACTGGTAAGATTATAGAGTTCTTGAAAAAGATTAAGTTAGTTTCCATTGTTTTTGTGATTTCATTGGTGTTATGTTAAATGAACTGGTAAAATTATAGAGTTCTTGGAAAAGATTAAGTTAGTTTCCATTGTTTTTGTGGATATCAAAATCTGGGAGATTATAATTTTCTGTTTCTGTAATCAATGTATAGTGTCCACAATGCAATAAGAAAGCCGAGCTGGGAGACATCAGAATTCTTTATGTCCCAGTTATAGGCGTCACTGTTCCACAAGAGTGACAGATCAGTCGTCTTTTTTGTAATACCCAGAGTTTGCTGTTATCAGAAGTAAGCTGGAAAGAATATTTTTCAGAAGTAAGCTGGAATGATTTTTTTTAAGGGATTAAAGGATACTTCCCTCCCCAGTTTCTGGAATGATTTGTTTGGCAAATGATAATGGTTCTGACAGAAAGGAAAACTTGCAAAATTCTGAGGCTCTTGTAATTTCTGTATTGCACCTGAGCTCTTTTAATTTCTGTCATGCACCTGAACATTATTTGCTTCTAAATTTTGTATCAGCAACATAATGTTTATTAATCCGTGTAGCCAATCAGTTTATTAATTTTGTATTGTCAATCGGACATGACTGGTTGGAAAGTAAGTGATTTTAACATCAAAAAGTGCTTTAATAAAATACCTAATCACAGTTTATCTAATATCTTAAATTTTTTTAATAAAATACCTAATCACAGTTGATCTAATATCTAAAATTTTAAAAAATTTAAAATATATATATTATTATAATATCTTTTATTTTTATTATAGAACTATGCTCTAAATTTTAAATCACTCTATCTAAAACTTACAGAAATTTTTAAGATATATATACTTATTATGATATCTTTTATTTTTATCATACAACTCTGCTCTAAATTTTAAATGTTATTTGTAACTAGCTTGTGTAATTTCTACTTGGTCTTTAAGTTAGTTGTAGCCAACCTGTGTAATTTCCTACATGGTTTCTTAAGTTGGTTGTAGGTTTGTTATGGTATTTTCGGTCACGCAGCTATGAAATTTTACCGTCTCTAACATTTTCTTTATTAAAATCGTTTTTCCCTGGGTAATCTTTCATTACCGTTCCGAAGTCAGAAAGTGTTCTTTAAGTATCAGGTCAGATAGCCCCTTTCACTTCCTCTTGGCTCCTCCCCATTCACTTCTTCTTGGCTCATTCACTTCTTGGCTCCTCCTTAGTTTTGAGAGGGCAGCTTAGTTTTGAGAGGGCAGTAAGAGGTCGCTTTTAGCATATGACCTTTCTGAATTCTTATTTGTTTATGGGAGTTTGAACTACCTATTTTTTTTCGGAAGGTAGGGTATGTGTGTATATATATCAGTGTAAATCTATTTTAACTATGGATTTAACAAGAGCCTAGAGAGATCAAATCGAGATCTAACAAGAGTTCACAAAAGATCAAATCAAGATCTAATAAGAGCCAAGAGATCAAATCTTTTAAAATGCAAATCTCTTTTAAAGCGAAATATTTGACTAAAAAAATTGCACACCATAAATTTATCCTTAATTAAGATTGATTTACTATCTATCTATATATATATATATATATATATATATATATATATATATATAATTTTTTAAATTACATTTTTGAATGTTTAAGATAGATTCAATGTTTACTCGGGAACTTGGAATTTGTACATTACACAATTTAAATTTCCAATTCAAACACATCTTTACTTGATTTTAAACAAAATTAACCAAAATAATTTAGGTATAAAATTTTATGGCTAAAATGTTTTAGTCATAAAAAAAATATGTTTTCAATTCATTTATATAATGTATATATGATTTTTTTTAATCATATATAATATATACACATTTAAATATTTTTTTTTAACAATCAATATATTAACATCAAAGTGCAGAGAATAAAATGCATCTCAATAGGCCCGTTTCTTTCAGTCCCACCAGACTTGTTGAGATTTGGACCTAGAGGATAACATGAGCTACCGACTTCATGCATTATTTTCCTGGGTTGGTTGCCTTAAATAATAAGGGCATGCTCCCCCATTCGAAAAAGCGTTGAGCGCTCCGGCCAGTGGGTTGCATATCGATCTCCAGGATGTATGCGTTCAAGAGCTATGGTTCTTCTTCCTTTTTCTCTTCCCGTGACTATTGGTTCAGCGAGCAATAGATTCTCCATGGCATGAGCCAAACTCAGAGGGCCCTTACTTCTCTTATTGGCAGCGCATCCTTTAAACGGCATCAGAAAGCAGTTGGGAAAGTGAATAAAATAGAGATTCAGATGCTGCCGTAATGACATATATAATGAGAGTGATTTCCTAAGGAGCTTGCTCTCTGTTTCAGTTCCGGGGCAGAATTATTGTATTCTTGCAAAAAAGGGCGCCCCCCGGTGGGCCTAGGAGCCATGATATACATACTGTAAACGAAAAGAGAAACATAACAAAAAGTAATATATTAAGGAGCGGGGTCGGGGATTACAAGGGGAGCTGCGAAATAGCTAGCATATTCGTGCATATGAAAATCAATTTTCTCCTCCATCGCTTCTAGACTACGAAGGTGGTCGGTGGTGCGCTTTTGTTGGCGTCGTAGACTATCCAATTGTTCCATGATTTCACTTTGGCCAAATTGAATGTCATTGACGAAAGCTACCAGCGTGTTACAGTCATCATACCTTTGGTTCTTGAGGTTGTCCATGTTCACTTGAATGTTCCGGAGTTGAGCAATGATAGACTCCAGCGTCGCTGGAGCAACCACATGCCCCGGGGAGCCATCAGCTTTCTCCTCTGTCTCACGGTTACCCGACGAAACCGACAAGGCATTATTGTCCTGCTCCTGCTGATCTACTTGTCGTGGATTGCCACCCCCACAGCGTGGTCTCCCTTGGTGGTGAGGCATTCCAGCGTACCCAAAACACCTGAAAGGGCGACGAACGCAAACACCCTCCCAACCTCACACAACAACAAAAAGCATTGTAACTTCTACCACTGCCCCCAAAGAGAATTGAAGGGTCACTGTAATCAACTCTCCATACCTAGGCAAAGCAGGGGAGGATTCCTCAGCACAAGGCATTGGAAGCTGAACGGGGTGTCCCGCCACCTCTTCTACACTTGCCTCTGCATATTTCCTCCAGCTAGTTGAGCCCTTCCCAACTATAATTCCTCGCAGGGGACCTAAGAAACCAAAGTCTTGCCGCAGGTGCCAATCAGTTCCAAACCATCAGTCTCCCGAACAAGTTCCCTGCTGCTTACGAACTAGAAGAGGATAATTTTCCAGTGCTTGGCCAAGGTCTGTTAGCCCTGGTTCTTCTCCTCTCCCCTGCACCGCGTCAAGCAAATGGACTGGGCCGGCAAGAATGGCAACCGGTTCATTCTCCCTAGACGTTCCAAGGTCCCAAGGATCATCCAACGCTACCAACACACCCCACATTGCGCACCAATTGTTGGCTTCTCCGCCTCTCCCCCAAGGCCTAGACCTCAGCGAGGTGTGCAGGAGCTCCACAACCCTTACCGCACTGCACAACACTACCATCTCCCACCACGACCAAGCAATGCGTAACCAACTCCAAGGACGAGATTTAATAGCCATCATCGTGGGTGACAGCCTCGCACACTGGCCCTTGCTATCATGTCTATTAAACATGGGGGTGGGGCGTGCGTGGAGGCCGGACAGGCTCTGCCATCGCCTCCTCCACCACTTGTCCAACAATTAAGGCACCCCCATTGGGAATTCTTCAAATAATTTATTTATAGAGTATATTGTCCACAATTTTGTTTGTTATTAATATTTTTTTATATACACTTCAATTTTGATTAACCCTCCACATTAAAATATTATATTTATTAATTTATTAATAATATATTTTTAGATGCTACATATTAATTTGATATTAAAAATTAAATCAAATAAAATTGGCCAAATAATTTAAATATAAAATTTATGGCAAAAATATTTGTCAAAAAAAATATTTGTCAATTATATTCAATTAATTTATATAATGCATATATAATTTTTTCATTTAAATATTTTTCTTGAAATAATTATTTATGGAGTATATTGTCCACATTTTTTTGTTATTAATAACTTTTAAATACATTTTAATGTTAATTAATCTTCCACATTAAAATATTTTATTTATGAATGACATTAATTTTTTTATTATTAATAATAGTTTTTAGACGCTACATATTAATTTGATATTGAAAATTAATTGAGTTACATATTTCTTTGAATTTGTTTACTTTTAATTACCTTCTCTTTAAATATTGAAATATTTTATTATAATCAACACTAAATTATTTTTTCATTTACTTTTTTCTATATACACATTCATGAATTTTTTTTTCTCAGTAAAAGCTAATTCTATTAAGGGAAAATATAGTACAATAAGACAATACAGCCAAGAGAAACAGGAACAAGGGCAGCCGGAAAGGATAGCCTATCCACCTCGGCCCCTAGAAGAAGATATAAGAGAAGAGCGCTGAGCAAGAAGAAACAAGAAGAACAGAGAAGAAAGAGCAGAGCAGAGGATTCTACCCAACATGGATGGAATCAACTATTCGACATTTTTTCCCTTTCTTTTTACCAACTTTGACCCATTCAGGAGTGCACTGCGGATCTGGCAAGATTTGCAAACTGAGCTGGGCAGACGGAGAGGATTCCTTATCTGAATCCGAGGGAGAGGATTCATGATTCCTTTTCTGTGAGTTTGGCTGGATAGACAAGTCCACAGGCTCAGCCGAGGGCGGATCCTGTGCCAGTTTTGCTTCCGTTTCTTCCTCAATCTCCTCCTCTTCATCCGAGCTGAAATCAAAATCATCCATGGGGGGAGGGTCATGAGGCTTCCAGCTCTTGGATTTCTGTTTAGTATTGGCTTTCTTCTTGTGGACAGGCATCGTGGGACAGGAGCTCTGAAGGTGCCCTGTGTGATGGCAGTGTCGGCAGCGAAACGCTGTGTTCTCGTAATCCAGGGCCTGAGTCCAATGGAAGTCTCCAATTTTGAGATTGATCTGGTCAGGGAGTCCTTTGCTCATGTCTATTTCTGCACAGATTCTGGCGAAGGTGTATAGGCCCTTTTCCCCTCTGGAGATGTCTGTGTCTAGTAGGCGGCCTAGAGTATTGCCGATCCCTTGGAAAACAGCAAAATGCCATAGATGCGCCGGGAGGTTGGGAAGTCTGACCCAGATGGGGAGCTTGGTGATGACTGTTGTTGCTGGATCGAAGTCTGGGAACCAGGGGGTGAGGAATAAACCTGCTGAGCCCCAAAACCATGGACCTGCAGTTAGAGCTTTTTGGTAGTCCTCACCGAAGGCGAACACTACAATGAAGAAGCCCTTTGAGCATAACAGAACCTTGCTATTGTTGGTCCAGTTAGAGTGAATCCATTGGTAGAGGTCTGCTGTGCGTGGCCATAGCCCATTGAACCTGCAAATAATGGCATGCTCTGCAAACTTTTGGGCTTGCTCATCCAGCGATGGATGCATTATTTCAATGGAGGGGGTTTCCTCCAGTTTGTCCACCAAAAAAGGTTTGGGAGCCTGAACTGGTGGAGTTGTCTTCTCAGGCCTCTGAGCATGGACTGCATCTTTGTATGAAGACGCCTTAGCTGAGGAAGACTGTCCAGCAGCTCCCCCTCTCAAACGAAGGGTTAAAATAATGGATGCATCTCTCTTAATGTTGTAAAAAGAAAGGGGATAAAGATCCTCAAGTTGTTTACCTTCGTGGAGAAGCCGTTGAGCTGCAGAGGGAATCCCCAGTTTGATCTCCAGAACATGCTTGAGATCCTGCACTTGATCCGATGAGCTTACCCATTGTAGCAAAGTTTTGCCAGTGGTGAGCCTGATTTGTATCTGGAACGAGGCAGAGAAGTCAGAGTGCCTCTTTCCCCTGCAGATCTGAGATGTGAGGAGGCATGTGCTTTGAATGGTCTTCGTTTCCTGAACTTGCCGCAGGGGCTTAAGAGGAGATGAGGAGAGAGACCAAAGGTTAGTGAATCTGTCAATGTATTCCTCCCAATATAGCTTCCAAATGCTCCATCTAGGCAGATTCAGGGAGCTGAAGGGATTCTGAAGGTTGAGTGCAGAGGATCGGCTATTCTGGGGGGACAGAGGAGGTACCAATGGTGGCAGGCAGCCTTCCAGAACATACAATTTCTTCCCAATAGCCACCGCCAGAGGAGAGGCAGAAAAGAGTTCTGCATGTTCACCCTTAGCCACTGCGTCTGCATCCTGAAGGGCGCGGCAGAAACGAGTTGCAGCATCAGAGGGCTGAAATCTGACAGCCCCAAAGTCCCGAGCGGAGCAGAGGAGAGTGAGGGGAGCTTTCAAATGCGAACGGAAAACAAGCGGAACAGTGGAGAGGGAAAAGACCAACGTTCCGTGACTGAATCGCTCGACACCATCCTCCGCAGGGCCAAGCGGAGACCAGACGGCGGCCGAAGGAAGGGAGGCGGCAAGATAGCTGTTAGGGTTCATCTTCGGAGATTCAGGTGTCGAAGAAGGAACCCAAAGATCTATACACATTCATGAATTAATAAACATATTTAAAAACATTATTTAAGTCATTCATGAAGTTGAGGTTGAAATACATTTTAATGTTAATTAATCTTCCACATTAAAATATTTTATTTATGAATGACATTAATTTTTTTTATTATTAATAATAGTTTTTAGACGCTACATATTAATTTGATATTGAAAATTAATTGAGTTACATATTTCTTTGAATTTGTTTACTTTTAATTACCTCTTTAAATATTGAAATATTTTATTATAATCAATACTAAATTATTTTTTCATTTACTTTCTTCTATATACACATTCATGAAGTTGATGTTGAAATCTATTAATAAACATATTTAAAAACATTATTTAAGTCATTTATGAAGTTGAGGTTGAAATAAATTAATCAATCTATTTAAAAACATTATTTGAATCATGTATTGAAATATTTTAAAAAAGTTTATTTAAGTTATGTATTGAAATATTTTTAGAAAATATAAGAATTATATGACTTTCTTGTATTCAAAAGTAAAAATAAAAGTTTTTTTTAGTTATTTTGTTTCTCTATAAAATTGGTATAAAATTGTGATATTTCATGTGGAAATCAAAAAACATGTATATTCAATTTTGTTCTTTTTATTATCTATATATATATATAAAGGTATATGTCAGAGGTTGATTACACATCTTTCTCATACTAGGTTGTAGAATGAAATTCTCCGTTCAACTCAGAGACAATGACATCTTCAATAACTCCAAATTATATTAATAAATAAATTGACATATTTGTAAATAATTTATATAAAATTAAATAAATATAAATTTATTTCAATTCTAAATTTATTATTAATTAAAAAAATTATTTTTGAAAATAGGTAAATATTTTTTCAATTACATAATTAATTAATTTAGTGATTTTTTTTTTTAAATCAAATCATTAGAAAAGTAAATCTTTTCTCAAATTTTCTTAAAAACTATCTTTATAAAATTGATCTTTTTTAATGAGAAATATAAACTAAAATGTAAATTGATCATAATTTAATGAGAAATATAAACTGAAATGTATCTGTCCTATATATTTATGTTAAGAAATATAAACTAAAATGTAAATTGATCATAATTTAATGAGAAATATAAACTAAAATGTATTTGTCTTATATATTTATGTTGAGCATAAAAGAGAGTATGCATCTCTTTCAAATTCAGTGACACATGAGATTGTAGTAATAAGTATGGGAGTTGTTTTTAGTGCGACTTTTTGGAAGCTTTTACGGTGGGTTTTTCCAATCAAATTTCTTTAAAATTCTATAGGAATTTATTGAAATCACAAGTTTGATGGGTAATTATGTGCAATCGAAGTGTCTTAAAGGTTTTCTAGGACGTTGAATCCATATATACAATAAAAAAACTAGCCAGAAAGTCCAAAAAATCTCACTAAAGACAACTCCATAAATATGAGTTAATATATTTCTATAATATTAAGTAATTTATATGAACTTAAATAAGTATAAATTTATTTTAATTTTTGATTTATCATATATTAAAAATACTAAAATTTTGAAAATTAAATACTAAAATCTTGAAAATTAAATTGTTGAAGGGGTAAATATTTTTTAATTAAAAAAAAAATATTGCGAAGATATAAATGGAGTAAGCGATGAAGGGTTGTAAAAACCCTAGGTTTCATCGCAAAAACACTTGATGTTATACTGTATAGGTTCCTTTGTCTCACATTCGGGACAGTGTCCAACGAATGGGAGTTTTAATGGAGTTGGATGATTTTGTTGGTACAATGGACATCTTTTTTAACAACAAATATTTTGACTGCCTATAGGTGGAAAAAATATGCAAAAAAATGTTGAAAAGGAAATGGGTTTGCTTTTATGATTGAGCTTCTTGTTAACCACTTAAGTGTCAATTAACCCATAAGTGTCAATTAACCCATGAGTAGAATACATTTGAGAGCATTTTATCATGTTTATAGTACTTAAAACTTTTTAGACTTCATCATCATATAATTTCTAGTCATCATATTGTATTCCAAATTCTGCTGTCTTATGAGGTTATGATGTAAAAATGATTCTAACATGTTTATGAAGTCATGTAACACATTTAGGAAGCTTAAGATATTTGCTAAAGAGTTTTCACTCCAGGAAATTTTTTTTAGTTAATTATTTGTGTTTATCAACATTAAAAATTGGTTAAAATTTCTCCCAAATATATCCTAAAGCTAGAGTGAAGCTTGATGGTAAAGTCTTAGTTGAGTCTTAGTGTATAGAGTTGATGTAAATTACCATACTAGGTCATGTTTAAAATTTCACAGAATTTGGTTGTGTTTAGGGGTCAGTTTTTAATTGCCAAAATTCTCATGTTAAATGAGATTTTTTATGTAATATTTGATGTAAAATGTAAAAAGTGATGTCTATAGAAGTTGTAGGGGGTATGAGTACTTAGAATTACACCTCAACTTTCTATATAGACACACTTTGAGGGTGAAAATATGTTTAAACCCCTCTAGAGTTATATTTTTATTTTCAGACAAAAAACGGAAAAATAATTAGCTGAAAATTGGTCAAAAAAGTTAAAACGAGAGAAGATAAAATTCTCTCAAAGTGAAAAATATTTAAAATAAGATGTGGACTTTCCTAAGAACGGAATCTTCATGAAGTAGGAAACTCCAATAACAAATTAGTTGGTCCAGAAAAATTGATATTTTAACATGATGGTCCAAGTTGGTTAAGTTGAATGAGAACATTTCGAGGAGAAAATTTCAAAAAAAATATTTTTTGGACCATGATCAATTTCTTGGTTAATCCAACTCCATCATCAAAGGAAATTGAACTTCATTAAGAGTCCGGATTAATTGGACGTGGATTAAGCCTTCAACTAGTCGTTTTCTTCTAGGATTAAGTTAAATTTCTGCAACTTGTTGGACCTAACCGTTTTGACTTGGAGAGGGATCTAGATCTCTTATTTTTTCTATAGATCAAGGTAAGAGATCCCCATTGTATGGCATTGTGATTGAGCTCTTGGCTAAGGAGGCTTCATATTTTCTTTGAATAAATCAAGGGAAATTGACCTTCATTAAGAGTTGGGATTAATTAGACGTGGATCAAGCCTTCAACTAGTCATTTTCTTCCGGGATTATGTCAAATTTCTGCAACTTGTTGGACCTAACCGTTTTCACATGGAGAGGGATCTAGATCTCTCATTTTTCTATAAACTGAGCTAAGAGATCCCCATTGTATGGCATTGTAATCGAGCTCTTGGCTAGGGAGGCTCCATATTTTCATGAAGTTTGAAAATCAAAGAACAAATTAGTTGGTCCAGAAAAATCGATTTTTTAACATGATTGTCCAAGTTGGTTAAGTTTAATGAGAACATTTCGAGGAGAAAATTTCAAAAAAAAAAAAATTTGGACCATGATCAATTTCTTGGTTAATCCAACTCCATCATCAAGGGAAATTGAACTTCATTAAGAGTCAAGATTAATTAGATGTGGATAAGCCTTCAACTAGTCGTTTTCTTCTGGGATTAAGTCAAATTTCTGCAACTTGTTGGACCTAACCGTTTTAACTTGGGGAGGGATCTAGATCTCTCATTTTTTCTATAAAATGAGCTAAGAGATCCCCATTGTATGGCATTGTAATTGAGCTCTTGGCTAAGGAGGCTCCATATTTTCTTTGAATAAATCAAGGGAAATTGACCTTCATTAAGAGTTGGGATTTATTGGACGTGGATCAAGCCTTCAACTAGTCGTTTTCTTCTGGGATTATGTCAAATTTCTGCAACTTGTTGGACCTAACCATTTGCACATGGAGAGGGATCTAAATCTCTCATTTTTTCTATACATTGAGCTAAGAGATCCCCATTGTATGACATTGTAATCGAGCTCTTGGCTAAGGAGGCTCCATATTTTCATGAAGTTTGAAAATCCAAGAACAAATTAGTTGGTCCAGAAAAATCGATTTTTTAACGTGATTGTCCAAGTTGGTTAAGTTGAATGAGAACATTTCGAGGAGAAAATTTCAAAAAAATATATTTTTTGGACCATGATCAATTTCTTGGTTAATCCAACTCCATCATCAAGGGAAATTGAACTTCATTAAGAGTCAGGATTAATTAGATGTGGATAAGCCTTCAACTAGTTGTTTTCTTCTGGGATTAAGTCAAATTTTTGCAACTTGTTGGACCTAACCGTTTTCACTTGGAGAGGGATCTAGATCTCTCATTTTTTCTATAAAATGAGCTAAGAGATCCCCATTGTATGGCATTGTAATCGAGCTCTTGTCTAAGGAGGCTCCATATTTTCTTTGAATAAGTAACAATTATGCAACTTGTTGGACCTAACCATTTTCACTTGTAGAGGGATCTAGATCTCTCATTTTTTCTATAAATTGAGCTCAAAGCTCCTAATGGCATTGTAATCAAGCTCTTGGCTAAGGAGGCTCCATATTTTCTTTGAATAATTTAACAAAGTCTTGGGGTTAATTCATGGCGTGTTCCTCTTTTATCTTCTATGGTAAATTCTTTATGAATTCTGTTCTTAATGCTCTACTGGTGTTAATTTAACATATTTGTTATTTCACTTGCTATTGGTGGATTTACTATTTGTACATGTATCTTGCATTAGTGTTTGAGTTTAGAGAAACACTTTGGAAATAGCTAGTGGGTTTTCGATTGAACCTCTAGATCTCTATTTCATTGTGTTATTCCCCTAACAATTATATATTGAGTGTGTAGAAATTATCTTGTGATTTAGAACTTGGGCGTTAGGGGATGTCTTTGGTTGAAGAGTCCAACTCCCATGACATAGAGGTGAAGAGTCTACTATGGTTGCTATCAAAGACTTATTTAATACAATTTTGCGGAGGTTTCTTGGTTATTGTTAATGGAAAAAATATTTATCTTCTTATTTCTCTGGCTAAATTAGAGCTTATTTCCACTAATCAAGAAGCGGAATTGTACTCATACGGGATATAATAGATATGTAAATTTCTAAATATTCTTTGTATATAGATTTCCTAACCCTCGTTGTATATAATTGATATCCCTTGTATCTATTTCTGTTTGTCTTTTGGAATTTCGCAGATCTTACAAAGGTGAGGGTTTCTTGCTTGCAATTCCTTCATAATTTTTTTTCCAGACGACTAGGGTTTCAGTGTTTTTCAAGCTCATTCTTCTCCTACCCTCTAAGGCGAAGGGTTTTCAGAGATTTAAGTTTTTTGTGGTTTCGGTTTTTCGTTTTTTGGAGGAGTCGCAAGCATTAAGAGGCCGTCATTTTTACTTGACTGAAAATTCCCTTTTGGACGTATTACAGAGGTATGAATTTTTTTATTTTTTTTTAACCACATGGTGAATCGGTAACTATCAAGTTTAATCCACGGGAGACCCAGGATCAAACCTCATAGCTGCCACTATAACACCAAGAGCATAACCAACCACCTGCAAGTCGGGTATACTAAGATTCTATGGTTTTAGCAAGAGCACACCCACGGTAGGGGGGTCCGCCCCTCTAGCCGCCACCACAGCAGGTCACTGTACTCAATCAGATTTGAACTTCAGACCTCCCGGGCTTCGCCCATGTGTCTTACCATTAAACCACACATCACTGTACTGAGGTATGAAATTTTTTTGATCGTTTAAACCTTGGAATTTTAAGGAAATTCCTCATAATTTTTTTTTCTAAAATTTTAATTAATTTTGCGTTATTTCTCTTTACTAGCCGTGAGAATTTGAGAGCCAACCCTCTCTCTTTGCGCAAAATATTTCTGTCTATTCAAGAAACTAGGGTTTCTAGCTAATCGAATTAAATTTTGGATCCGCCCTCCCTTTTTCTAGCAGATCGAAATTCTTTTGAGCAGAGCGTTTCATTTTTTGAAAGCTGCTTGCAATATTTGGGCATGTTTCTCTTAAGCTCAAGCTTAGAGAGACATGTCCCTGCTGGTGCAAACACCTTGGACATTTGTTGCAGTAAAAGTGAATTCCTTCAAGAGTCTAATCAGGATTTTAATTTTTTGAAGAAAGTTTGAAGGGATCGATTTCTTTCGGGAAGGCGTCAACATTTCTGGCACATTCTCCTCAATCCCAAGCAAATCTGTGAGAGAAAATCTCTGTAGTATTTGAGCGGAATTTTCTTGAAGTCGATTTTGAGAAAAAAATTATTTAGAACCTTGGAAGCTGTAATTTATTTTCTGAGTGTAGGGTTGGGTTTCACCTTACCTAGTGCGTAATTTTCATAGTTGAGCTATGACGTAAAATGGTTGGAGCGTTTTTTATTTAGGGGAAATTTGAGAGAGAGTTTATCATTTTAATTTTTATAAAATCACTGAAAATAAATTTTCTCATTAATATTTTGACGGGTATTTATATTTTTTATTTGTAATCCTTGAAGCTTTAAATTCCTCTTAGCCTCTTTTACTATCTAAGAGCTTTAATTTCTTCTTTTACTACTAAGAAGGTTATTTCTTTGTAATTTTAATAATAAAATAATTTTTTTGGCAGAGCTTGGGATTTATTCCCATGGTATACCATCTCTTTATTTAAAGAGAGGATTTTTTTGTGGTGGTGACTAACTTCTAAATCTAGTTTTCATTGCATTAGTTTTTAGATGTAATCTCTAACTTGTTTTGTGGGTCTTATTGGATCAAAGTACTTTTATGTTCATTGCATTTTAGTTCTAATCTCTTGAGTTTCTTTATTAAGGGATTGTTAATATATTTAAGTTTTATTGTTAATTATTTGGCTACTTGATCTAATTTACATTTGAGTAATTCCGGTGTTTATCTCACTTGTGTTTTAGATTAAAGTAGTATATCTTTAATTCACAAATTATCTATCTCATTTGCCATCATTTGAAATAACTACTTGTGCTTTTAAATTCACATTTGCTCTTAAGCATTCTTAAAGCCATATTATAGATGAAGTGATATTATATATGTAATCAATAACTCATTTCACGTTAAGAGCAATTTCTCTTAAAGAACTTGTATTATTTCTTTAATTCACTTTGTTTCATTGAGTAATCTTTAATTGCTTTGTTGATTATTGTTTCAAGCTAATCTAATTTTATGCTTGCCATAATCTCGATTATAAGTGGCTTGATATTTACTCTTTGAAGCATCACATTAACATTTACATCGCATCTTCATATTAGATTTAGGCTTGCATCTCTAAAATCTACTCCCAAGCATAAACTTGGTTGATAGAAATTTTAGGACCAACTTCTCCAACTTTTATTCAATTTGATAATTTTGAGTTTCGATCAAAGGTTAAAACATGTGACCTCGCAGTTTTCTTGTGGTTAAGCCCTTGTAGGAACATGGGCACGTGGGTTGTTAAGGAGCCTAGGGGGGATTGTTAATGATGGACTAAGTGCCTCCTCTTCCTAACCTTTTTTTCAACTACTTGCTAATCCTTACCATGTTTTGAGAAATTGAGGGGAAGCTTCACCATAGATTAGGCATACAATTAAAATCAACCAAGATTCTTGCATCACGCACAATCTAATCTTGCATTCATTCACGTAACTTTGTCTCATTTTGGAGTTGGTTGATTTGTGAGCATTTCATCCTACTTGCAATAGTGCATTGTATTTTCTCTTGTACTTGTTATCTAAATTACTTGTTCATTGGCCTATGGTATTGTTTTATGTTTTATGTGCATCTTTTTAAAGTACAAGTTTTATTTGCATTGTAAGTTCTATCTTGTTGCTCATATTTTCAATATTGTGCCATCATTTGGTGCTAATGCTTGTATTGCAACATTGTTTATCTTGTAACTTGAAGTATCATCTCCAAATAATATAATTTTATTTGAGCATTGTTTATAAGACATTGGTCTCTTACATTTCATCTTATTGAATGCCATATTTATTTAACTTAATCTATCTTTGGATATATACATTTCCCATCAATATTCATACTTGCTAATTAACCTTTAATTCAAGTTATATTGAATGGTAATTGCCTTGTTTTTTGTCTTGTAGAACTTGTTTTCAACAAGTTTTTCTTTTATAATCATCTTTAGGGAATACCCCCCATAAATTTCCTAGGAGAGAGCTTAAACATAGAGAGTTGGGAACATGTGACAACCTCTTCTCTGAGCATTGTGCCTTACAGACTATACTTTGTGGGGTTGAAATTTTTTCCCACACTTAGGTGTACATCTTAGGTGACAACACCTCCAACTAGAATCCCTCCCTCAACTGATGTTAATGCATTGAGCATGTCTTTACCCTTGGGCCACATTCATATGACATTTTCCTTCTATCCTTCTAGTAATTCTCTCTCGAATTCTCTTATGAACTTATCTATCCATGGTCCAACGAGTGCCGTGCCTCCCCCACATGCTCTTCAGAGCAACTCTAGGACTAAAATAAAGAGGAGATGACTAAAATAAAGAGGAGATGCATGAGACCACACAAGGAGAAATTAAAAATGGTGGTGGGAGAGGATGTTCTAGTCGAATCTATCCCTGGCCTCTTAGGTAAAGCTATCATGGGTAGATTTGGAGACCAAGGGGGTTGGTTTAATTAAGCACATTGTGAGAGTGGATATTGGAGAATTGGTCCGAGTTTATGGGGTATTTCCCATATTTTCATGTGTTGGTATGCAGTTGGATCTATTTTGTCTTCAAGACGAAGGAGGCTCTGTCATGCATTTCTAGCAACTGGTTTTGATGTCCTTTAGGCTTGTTCTTAAATTTTTTGGAGGTGGGTTCAAACCAAGTTAAGAACCCCAATCAATGATTCAATTATGGGTTATTCTTTCGAGGTCTCTATCCTTTTGGAACCCAGAGGTTGTAGAGGTTATTGGCAATAAAATTAGGAAATTCTGAAGGTTGGACAAGGTTGGGAGTTGAAGCCAGACCGATGTTGGGATTGGATCTAGGTTGAAGTGGATATGTCAAAAGGGTTATAAGAGGATATTTTGTGTGCGTGTAGAAATTAGATTACTAGTGGGTTCATTCAGTTGCTACATATGCCATGAGGTGGGGCATCTAATCAAGGGCTACAATATGCCTTTCCCCCTTAGGGAGAGGCCAAAGAAAGTTTGAAAGTCCAAAATTCAGGTGCCCGAAGTTTCGAAATCTAGAGATAAAATTGAATCGGTTGAGGATTCTAAAGGCAAGATTTTCCTCATTGCTCTCATGGGTCTCGACATTGACAAATTGGAGTATTCACATGATAAATCCAGTAAGTTTGTTGTTATTTTGGACAAATATTTTTTTGTTTTGGTTGTTAATTCTAAGGCTTCCTAAGACTTTGAGGCTTTTCTAACCCTGAAGGGTCACCTCGCCCCTCCATATTTTGTGCCTCGCCCCCCCGTGGGATCCATGTTAAGAAAGGAGCATCCTCCTCTTCCCCGCATAGGATTTTAGGTCTAAAAGTGCAAATGGCCTTTCCTCTTTGATAGTTTGTTCCTCTCCTCTCAACCCCATGCTTATTGTTGACCCGTTCATTGATGATGGGCCCTTAAAATTCTAGGCCAAACTTGAGGTCAAGGTTAGGGCTCAAAGTAAAAGGAGCCATTATTGAGTGCCTCACCCTTGAAAATCCTATTAGAGCTTAGGTGGGAAGGAAATATCACTTCTCTATTGCATAGATTAAAGTAGCTATGGATGTTAGAAATGGGAAGAAGACTACTATTGTTTGGGCCCTTAAGGTGGGAAGTGCCCACGCCCTTAAGGTGGGGAGTGCCCACGGTAAGAATTCCTCATGATTTTTTCGTATTTTAATGTCTAGCTTGGTGGGGATGCCCCCAATATGTTATCTCTTCACCATTTGGTGTTTTTATCTCTCCTCATATTATGACAATCTAAGAACCACTGTGTCCTAGTGCTAAGGCAGAAGAGGTTCCTTCTCCTTGGTTCAAAATTTGGTCATTCTTCTCCCTGGATTCTAAGGGCTTGAGTAGGTGTCTCATCACATCTTGGATCCCTCATCTTAAGGCTCTTTCTTCTTATTCCTTTTGATCAAGGATTGTGGTTGAGCTAACAAACCATTCATTGTCCTCTTCATTCAAGTACATCAACTTATATGGATGATATTTAGAAAAAAAAAAGAAGGAAAGGTTTACCAGGAGGGTCTCCTCTCACCTCTTTTGTTAGGCTAAAGATTACTCTAAGAGAGAGGGGGAAGTGAATCAGTGTAATGTAAATTTCAACATCTCAAGACCATTTCATCAATAATTGAACATATAATAGTGCATCAATCAATAAATTACATCACAACATGGAATAAATTTTTTCATAAAGTAACAATCATCACATCAACACATGAGAACACCAACTTTTACATGGAAACCAGTACATGATAAAACCACACATTTTTTTGTCTTCTTCAATTTTATTACATATATTTGCAGGCACTAACATACTGGAGGCACCAACCTCCAAAATGTGCAAGCACCAAATTGCAATAGGCTACAACCTGATTGAGGCACCAACCTCAATAATGTGCAAGCACCAACTTGCAATAGGCTTCAACCTAAATGGAGTCACCCACCTCCTTCTTCAACCTTATGTGGACCACTTTTTACAATATTTCATACTTGATCCACACACATCACAAACAATATAAGTTTTCAGAAACTGAGCATGCCACTATTGTCACAACCCTGTTCATCAAACTATCATAACATATTCACCAAGATGTCATAACTTGTTCATTAGGCCGTAATGTTTTCATGCCATGTTCATAAAAAAACTTGTTTATCAATCTAGTACCATGACACATTACCCGGATCTCATTTAGGTCATACATACAATATTTGCTCATAAGATCCAAAATGAAAAATATAGCTCTACAACATCAAAAATACATCTTCATGACTCTTCATATCCCCTGGAAAGATCACAATTGAATTTTGGTCATTTCCTCTTTTCCAAAATTCAATTTGGCTTCAAAAATCATTCCAAAAACCATATAAAGATTAATTGTTCAACAAAATATTCTAAGTGTGTTATATAGAATAGACCTTTAAGGGCTGTACAAAATATTTTAACGATTCTACAAAACAACAATTTCCATTGCACCAATAATCCTATTTAAAAATAGATAAGGCGAGTTGTCCGGGGATTGAACCTGTGACCCTCTACATACAAAATAGTTCCAACAATTGATCTGACTACACAACTCGTCGTGTCATCCTATGGCTTGCAGCGACTTTTAGTTTTGACCCATATGTGTGTGCTACAAAAATGAAGACCTCCACAAAATTGAACCACGTACCTTCAAAAAACCATCACAAACCATAGAACCAATAGACCAACGGAAACCATAGGGCCATAGGGCCAATAGACCAATGCAAACCACATAGTCATAGAGTCAATGATCCAACACAACCACAAAACCAATGAACCACATAAACCACAAAACAAACAGACTAACTCATTCCAAAGCATCAATGAACTAATGCAAACCACATTGCCAATGGAGCCAACGAATGAACAGAAATCATAGAGCCATAGATCCAACAAACCACAAAAACCACAAAGTCATAGATCTAATTTAAACCACAACACCAACGAACCAACTTTTGTTTTTTGAATTCAAATCCAATTTTTATGTTTACCAAGCCAATGCAAGGTTGCACATATATACAATCAAACCACCATTTGAGCCTTTGGGTTGACCATACAACTATTCCATGTGATCATGACTTGATTTTTATGCAAAGACCCTTGGTCACCTAGGGCCAACCCTCTATGAAATATGACTTGGCCTTAGGGGGTTATTCATTATTGAAGAAGATGTGGGATGTTTTGAGAAACCACCGGAGAAAATCTCCATTCGTAATTTCTCGGCCTCCACTCCCAACTTGAATGATATAGAAATATTACTATCCTCAGAAAATCTTGAAAGCATGCATTGCTGGGAACAATCAGGGGAGTCTGTGAAAGAACCAGGATCTTCCATGGAAGGAACCATCTTGTCATCCCATGAAAAATAGAAGTCCGAAGATGACTCAATTGCCACAATCTCAGTTAATAAGGATTCAGAAGAATTTGTGACTTTTCCTGTCGATGAAAATGTCATTGTTGTTCCTTCTTCGTCCACTATAAAATCTACTGGAAGAATGGAAGGGAAAAACAGTCAGAGAATAAAGCTGTTAAAACGAGAAAATAAGAAATTGCAAAAAAGAATAGAACACCTTAGGAAATGGTTGAAAAACTCCAGAAGGTACTATAAAAAGAAAACATAAACTAAGACAGTTGGAGTTCAAAGTGAAAATTTTCTTAACTCTGAAGAAACCCAAACTGAAGAAATCTTCACTAATTATGTAGAAAGAAAAACAGATCTTAATTTTTCTGTGGCCATAGTTGAAGTAGCTAGTGAAACAGAATTACCGGTGACAATTAATAGAACTACACAAACCGAAGTTGTACTCCCTTACTCTCATTTGATTAAGGATGCCACTATTCAAATACTAAATAAAGAGTTGGAAAAACATTAGCAAACCCTAAAACGATATCAAGGCAAAGTAGTGCCCTGGGAAGAGCACCAGGAGTTATTACAAAAATTCAAGGCATTGTCTGCCACAAAAGATGAAACCTATGCTAATTTCAGAGAGGAAAAGAGAAAAAAAGAGGAAATACAAGGACAACTTCAAAAAGCTTTGGAGAAAATCAAAATTATATGCTCTATCTATTCTGATGCCTTATCTTGTAGATCCCCAGCTAAGAACTATGCCCTATTTTTACTTGAGCAATATTTGTTGTTGAAAGTCAAAGTTGTACGATCTAGGAAACCTTTTGAGTTTGGTATTGTTTCTGATTTTATCAAATGCTTTCGAGAGCAGGATGATGATGTAAAGTACTTTTTATGTGAATTGTATATGCATAAATTATTTTTGGAAGAACAGAGGGATGAAAATCCTAGTCCTTTTATTGGAGATGTTCAATTCCAAGCCTTCATATCTTTTGCTAGAAATCAGATTAAGTGGTCTAAGTCTTATATTGTATTCCAAAAGAGAGAGTCCAGCCTAGATCTCTAGGTTAGGGGTGAACCCACAAGTCCCCTGCAAACTCTTGTGAAACATAAACAATTCATGGAACGAGATGGAGTCGTCTCTGCTTTGGGCCCTATTCATAATAATACCCTTCGAGCAGGTCTTGAATATTTTGAGGACATTAAAGAGGAAGCTTTCGAAGCAACGAAGCTAAGATGGGAAGTATCCCATAATGAGGTTAAGAACAAAGAACCCTTTAATTATGGAAATTTTCAAGCTGTAGATGATCGAATGAAACATTATGGTAATTTGGTTCTGTCATAAGTTCCTACATGGTTTGGATGTAGATATACGTGCCCAATCATCTAGTATCTTCCAAAGGGTTATCGTGTTGAATATGATATTTCAGAAAGAGAAGAAGTCGAGGCCTTCAAAGTAATCCAGAACAAAAACAGATTTCGGTGTTATGGTGAATCTCCCTATCCACCTTATTCCTTAACTATGTTACATGTCAATCATCTCTTTGCATGAGGACATGTAAGAAGGTAAGCTGGGGGGTGATGTTGGGCCATAGAAATGGTATGATTCTTCTCTTTATTTTCTTAGTTAATATTATGTTTTTCAAGAATTTTATCTTTAGTTTGTAATAATTCAGGAAGAAAAGGGTAATGAAAGTCAATTAATGGTATTGTCGTTAATTTGAGTATTTTAGATAACATAGAGCTTTAATTTAAGTAAATTGGTGTGCAGAATGATCTAATTAACAATTGTTGTTCCCTTGGACGAATGTAGAGCGTTTAAGCATGAACCAACCATTACCTTATTTATGGCAAAGTCAGCTTAAGGCACGCACATGATCGAGAAGGATAACTGAAGGAGATGTTAATTACTATTCAAGGATATTATAGTTAGGATGAGAAATCCTGAGAATCTTTTGATTCTCATGATAACTCCATTATTAGTGTTTTGATGTAATATATATGATGAAAGTAAGGAGGAAACGGGGGACACAACTTTTACCTCTTCTTTTTTACTGCGAAATTGTGAACAACAAATTGATTTTGAAGTTATACAGATTATTCTATAAATCATTTTGATATTAATGATATCACTGAAGACTCTATTTTAGTTTTCTTGCATTGAATTTCCTCAAGGCAGTGCTTTCAGAGACCTTAGGCGCAGGCCCTAGAGGATCTGTTGTCTATTCTGTATCATTACCATTTGGTTATTTCACTATACGGTTATTGTTTGTGGTATTGGTTGTTCCTTTTTCATAGAAGATAATTGATTGAAATTTATGTTTTATGATTCTGTCGAGTATTTCCTGAAATTACTGATTGAATTGCATGAATTAGTTACATAATCTTAGAGGTTTGATTATGTGAATTTTGTGAATTACTTTGGAAAAGCGAGATTTAGAGTAGTAGTATGAATTAAGTAATTTTCCTTATGCATGTAATTTGTTGAGAGCATTCTGAAATAGATAAAGTGATTGGTGAGCAAGAATAGATCTCTTTTATGAATCTTGAAACTTTAGCAGTAGGAAGTAAGACACTTGTTGTGAACAATTTACTTCTATAACAATTGGATAAGATTTAGTATTTCCTGTGATTCTTTCATAGCAATAGCCTCATATGCCTTTATAATTTAGGATTCTATCCCTGCATAGGCTATGCCGACAGCCTTGAAATAAAAGATGAATCCCAGGTTGAAAAAATTAATGAAGGTAGGATTAAGTTGATTTCTAGGAGTCATCTTAGTGCCCAACAAGTACTACATTCCTGCCTCCTTTATATACAAATGTATACAATATGTCAGTAAAAAAGGTGAGGGTATTCTACCCTCATGACTTCTTCTTACTCCTAGGTTGCATCCTCAGGATCGAGCATGGTCCATTGTACCTTTACCATGCCTATGGATTGATTCTAAAGCACCTTGACCTCATTGTCCAAGATCTGCACTAGTTGAACCTTGAAGTCTCCTTCAGGTTCCACCTGAATCATTCTCTAATCAATAACATGATTAGTACCAAGGACATATTTATTAAGTAATGAAACATGAAATACATCATGAATATGCATAGATGTAGGAAATGCAAGCCTATATGCAATGGGGATGATCCTCTCCGGGATCTTAAATAGCCCATAATATCTAGCTTCCAACTTGGCACAATTTCCCAATTTTAACGAGCTCTTCGTTGCTTTCACTTTGAAAAATACATGTCCTTGACTTTAAATTCCTTATTTGTTCTATTCTTGTCTGCTTAGATTTTCTTCCTATCTCGGGAATCTTTCAAATAATGTTTGATTTTAACTATCTGCTCTTCCATGTCCTTGAGCAATTCACGACCCACCATAATCCTATCCATTGGGTTACTCCAACTCATGGGAGTATTACATTTTTTGTCATACAAAGCCTCAAACAAGCTCATTTTTAATGTTTTCTAGTACCTGTTATTATAGGAAAATTCCACCAAATGGGTTTAGTCTTCCCATTTGAATGGTTTATCCATCACATAAATCCATGACATATATTCAATTATTTGATTCACCTGCTCAATTTATCCATATGAATCAAAATGATATGTTGTATTAAAGTTTAGTTGGTACCTAGTCCTTTAAATAAACTTATCCAAAAATTATATGTGAATTTTGGACCTCTATTTGAAATGATTGCCTTAGGAAACCCATGAAGGCTGACAATTTCTCGCATATAAATACTTGCAATATTCATTGCCTTATGCATTGATTTCACCAGAATAAAATGAACATACTTCATAAGCTTGTCCACTACCACCATTATAGAATCATGTTCTTTCATAGTTTTGGGTAGCTTGGTAATAAAATCAATTGATACCACCTTCCACTTGCAATCATGAATGGGAGTTGGTTAAAGAAAACGAGTAGGGTGTTTATGCTCGACTTTACCCACTAGCATTCCATACAACTGATTATATAATTAGCCACTTACCTTTTTAATCCTGGCGAGTAAAAGTTCCTTTTGATTTTTGTTAAAGTTTTCTAGTGGCCTAGATGACCAACATACAATACCTTGTGCATTTCCTGTAAAATTAAATCTTTTAAAGATGGTACATTTGGCACATAAATTCTTCCTTTATACAAAATGATCTCATGTTGGCCCAATTCAAAATCCCAGTATTTTGGCTACACCATACCTTGTTGTAGGTTATTTTTTATCTACATATATTGCTGATTTAAATTACCACCCTGTAGAATTTTGCCCATTAAATATGTTTTATAAATGTTGATTATCATGGCATGCATACTGTGCACTATTTGACTGAGTGCATCAACCACTCGATTATCGTTTCCCTTAATATATTTGATTTCAAAATAGTATTCTTCCAATAATTCCAACCACCTAATTTATCAGACATTTAAATTTGGTTGCTCGAATAAATATCATAACCCATAATGATTAGTCTGCATTTCAAATCTCCAACCCATGAGATAATGCCTCCACATTTTAAGTGCTTGAATAATAGTTGCAAGCTCTAAGTCGCGGGAAACATAATTCATATCACGCTCCTTTAAATTTCTAGTTTTGTAATAGATTACTTGTCCATTTTGCAAGAGCACTTTGCCCAATCATTTCTTACATGCATCCATGCACACCATAAAAGACTCATTTGGATTACATTTTTTTAATATTGGAGCTCTAGTTAATAAAACTTTTAATTGTTGGAAATTTGCTTCACACTCAGGTGTCTAATTAAATTTGACACCCTTTTTCTACAATAACACAATTAGATATGCTATTTTGGAATACCCTTTGATGAATCTCCTGTAATACCCAAATATGACCATAAAAGACCTAACTTCTGTAACATTTTTCAGAGTTGGCCATTCTTTGATAGCCTTACTTTTCTTTGTGTCCACCGCTAGCATGTCCTATGAAATAATGTGACCCAATAATGGATATGTTTATGGTATAATGAACATTTACTCAACTTATCATATAGTCGATGCTCCCTGAGTAGCTGTAGAACCAATTTTAATTGTTGTTGATGCTCCTCTTTAGATTTAGAATATATTAACATGTCTTCAAGAAAAACAATGACAAATTTATCTAAATATTCTTGGAAGACTCCATTCATTAAACACACAAAAACTCCTGATGCATTAGATAATATGAAAGGTACTGCAACAAACTCGTAATGCCCTTAACACATCTGGAAGGTTATTTTACCGATATCTTCCTCTTTGATTCACAACTGGTGATATCCAATCTTAATTCAAATTTATAAAATATTTTTCCCCATGGAGTTGATTGAACACATCATTAATTCTCGACAATGGGTATTTATTTTTAATAGTAAATTTATTTAGTTGTCGGAAATAGATACACAATCGTAGTGTATCATCTTTTTTTAATGAAAATAACAGGTCACCCCACGGTGATACACTGGGGCATAGATATCACTTCTTCCAGACGCATTTGTAACACCTTCAATTCTGGAGTACTCATTTTGTATGGTTCTTTAGATATTAGAACAACTCCTAGCACGAGGTCAATAAAAAAATCAATCTCCCTCTTTGGAGGTAATCTGGGTATTTCTGGAAATACATCAGCAAATTCTTGAACAATTAGGTAATTTTCTATATTAATTTTTGGTCCATATTTGATTCCTCCAAATGAGCTACAAGGATTTGGCCTCCTTTCTTAATTTTTTTTTTCAATTGCATAGCCGATATCTCTTTGATGGATATCAACCTAGGAATCCCTTGGAACTACTTTTGTTTTATTCATCATCAATAGAATTAAAATATTTGTTGTAGAAATCAAGGATTGCATGGTGCTTATCCAACCAGTCCATGTCAATCAAACAATCATATGTACTCAATGAAATTAAATTCAAGTCAACCATTGTTCTCAACCCATTCATGTCAATTGGGCATTCTCTTACAAATTCGGTAACTTTTGTTGTCATACGTGTAGCTAGTTGTACTAACCAAGGTTTAGAATGTTTAAATTTATAGATTAAAATTTTCAACCAGATTCACATTAATATAATTGTGGTTGGCTCCATAGTCAATAAAGATAATAATGGATTGATTGTTCATCTCACCTTCAACCTTTATCATATGTGATTGATGTTCCACTTACCGATTATCCAAAGATGGATAAATTTTGTTCATGCCCTTGCCGACATCATCCAATTTAGCTATATCTTGCATGTTGTGCACAATCCTCATCTTCTCTACCTTATGAGGACAATCTCTGTACCGATGCTCTCCTTTATAACCCCAACATTTAATAAGTGGAATTTGAAGCTTCTTGCTTGAAGGACCCCCTTCTGGCTCATCATAAGTTGATGTTGTTTGTTGGCTTGGCTGAAAATTATTCTTAAATGGAAACGGTTTGAAACCCTTCTTTCTTTGCTCCAAACTCTTCTTTTTACTACCCAAAGTTTTGTACAAAACATATCTATTTTTGTTCTTCTTGTATAATTGTTCTGCCTTCCTCATGGTTGCCTCCAGGGTTTTAGGTTCATCATATTTCAACGTATCAACATAAAAGGATGGTAGTCAACTGATGTATCTTTGTATTTTAACCTTTTCATCTTTAATAAAGTGGACATACCTCAATAAATTAATACATTTCCAACCATATTCTTTGATGGTCATGTGTCTTAGTTGAAGATTGAAGAATTGCTACATTTTTTGCTCATAATATCGTTTTGATAAATACTTCCTTTGGAAATATTCTTTAAATTTTCTCCGAGTGATCAACCTTTCATCCAAGTTCTTAACTGCCTTGAGTTTCTCCCACTAGTTATTAGCCTTGCCATGAAGATGATACATGGTAAATCTGACCTCCAAGTTTGAAGAGTAATTATATAGCTGAATATATTTTCTCATCTCCAACCAAAAGACTTCAACCTCCTATCCTTTATTATTCTCTCCATTAAAGTTGGGAGGTTTAATTTTCCTTAGCTCTCTTTAAAAATTTCCCCTGTCTTACATTTTTCTTGACTTCCTAACCAGTGACACACTAGGGGTGTTGTTAGACTCATATGTAGAATGAGCCGTTTTACTAGTCCTTCTTGTTGAGTAATGGTGTTGATGAACAACACTCATGGAATGCCTCGAAATTCGAGTGCCTATATCCCTAGCTCTGACATTGTGCTCATATGTCAGTCTAGACTCAGTTTTTTGGCTCAATTCTTTCTGAATTTTGTTCAAACTCTACAAAATTTGGTGGTTAATCTGTTGTTGCTCTTTCATCAACTTTTCATTGTCAACTTTATAGTTAAGCACTTCCAATTTGAGACTCTTGAAAAATTATTCCAAATTTCCACACTCTTGTTGGTCCATTCCATGATCATTAGATTTGGTTTAATCATTACTCATGCTTATGTTCACAGGTGTGACCTCTTCCTCTTCACTGTAAGGCCCTTGGGCATCTTCTGGACTCCTATCTGCCATTAGGAAAATTTTCCTAAAAATTTTCTTGTAGCTTTTCCTACAATTTTTTCCCAAATGACTCACTGAATTTAGAATTTTGGATTTACTAGGTTGCTCTCCAAATCAATATTTTTCTATTGAATATCCACTTGTGTTAATATGATACCCAAGGTGAAAGATATGACCTTCAAAAGATTGTAGCATGCTAAATTGTTCTTTCCCCTAAAAATTCCTATAACCTTATTTTAAATTTTCCCAATTTTTTGTCCTCAAACCAAATTTATAAGTTGACGGATTTATTGTTCCCAGAATTATCTTTCCAATGGATGCTCATATGCTGAATTCTAGTTTAGGGGTTGATAATTATGGCCTTTTGAAGTTTAGTTGATTGCCCCCATATCTTTCTTGCCTGAAATTTTGATTTTCTGCCTGCTGTCAACAAGCCTGTACTATCCTTTCTTCGGTTGATAAATACCTGTCCTGCCACAAAGTAGTTGTTCTTTCTCATACTTTCTTCATTTCTCTCATAATAACTCTGCCTCTATTAATTCTTCTACTTTGCTCCATTTTTATTTTAATTTTTTTTTGGAGGAAAATTGGTTTTTCCTTCATGTGGCCAAGCCTCATAAATATTATTTAAAACTATATTGCTATTGCCACATTTAATTTTTTATTATGTCCTAATTTTATTTTCTTTACTATATATATATATATATATATAATGCACAAAACCCATCCACACTAGGACTTGTAGTTATGGCCTTAATATCAACCCATATATGTTACATATATATAGCAACCCTAACATTCAATACACAACGAGCCCTCACTTGGGCTCCTTGATACACCCATCATATATATATATATATATATATATATATATATCTATATATATATATATATATATATATTACAACATAATAATACATGAGCCCCACCACTTCTACCTCTACGTCATATGAACCCCGACCCCACCAACCACACGTCATTGATAAAAAATTGCATGTTATAGATCAGAAAAGAGGGATGTCCTGGGGCTCGACATTGGTCCAGGAATTAGCGCGAAGTTACTACCCAAAGGATTTGATGGCTCATATCAGCCCCATCCAATGTTTGATCTCGCCTTCGGGTTCCAACATGTGCACCCATTAATAGACCTCCTTCAACTCATGTTGGCATTATGATACAGATTTGGCACTATGACACAGGTGTTGTTCTTGATGGCAACTCACATAGATGACAGATCACAGTTCAGGATCATAGAATGAAGAAAGAGAGGTATACGCAGGTTCCCACTGTCCAAGTCGTGTGTACACGCGAGTTCCCAAAACAAAAGGCACTTATAGCGTACACACACACTTTCATGCAAGGAAAGGCGCGTACATGTTGAAAAACTTAGTTTTGGTCCATGGTATTTTGATCCATGGTATTGATCCAAGGTATCTTGTCCGAAGTGTTGACGCCAGGTATTTGTTCCAAGGTATTGTTTCTAAGTGGTTTTGGACCATGGTATTGAGTAAGGCCTAAGACTATAAGAGGAGGAGAAGATCATTAGGCAAAGGCACTCATGAATTGAATATCTAATGAAGAAAAAGATCTAGAATACTAGTTATTGGGTTATGGTGCACAGCTGGATCTGAATCAAGGATGAACCTGAGCGCTTGATGAAGGATAAATTCTATTGATGGGTCAAGATCTTAAGGCTTGAAGAGAAGTATCTTTGTGTGGTTTTTGATCTTTTTAACTGGCGCTTGTTGTAATTTGTAAATATGATGATCTGGGTATAACCGATGTCTGGAATTGTTGTAAAGTTTAAATCATCATTTACAGATCTGTATGTAGGTTCACTTTAGCAAAGGCGCAAATACACGTTGGTTCTGTATATCCAAACAACGTATACGCAGGTTCGCCTTGGGGAAATGGCGTATGTACGTAGGTTCGACACATTGAAGTAGCATATACCTAATAAAATATGCTTTAGCTACTTCTGTCTGCAGTTGCAGTATTTTGGGTTCTAGCTTGGGTTCTGGTTACTGTTACTATATTTTGGTTACAACATTTTGCGAAGTGATTGATTGATTCAGTTTTGGTTGGTGCAAAGGAGATTGATTGATGCAGATATATTTGATGTTTGATTGATGATGGATCCAGTCAGAAAATTTATGAAATGTGGTCCCTAGAAGAAAAGAGAAGGTTGTAGCCTTCTGTAGGTCAGTACCTACGTACTAGTAAACACATCTGCTAGTACAAGAGCTAGGGGGTTGTAGCTCCCTTCCAGGAGAAGCTGGAGAACGAGAGAAGGTTGTAGCTTTTTGCAGGTAGAAGCCTGCGTACTGGTATAAGACTACACCAGTACAGAAAAATTGTAAAAAGAAGTTTCTTATTAAAAAGAAGATAGAGGCGATTACAGTAGGTGTTTTTCACCCACATTGGGTTTCCACCTTATATCTTGTGTTCATGTGTGTGATTGTCTGCTCTGTTTTTACTGCACCTGGTTACTGTTTATATGGTTCTGATGCACAGATTAATGATCAACATATGAAGAATTGACTAAATTATAAGTTTGCAGGGTATACGCTAGTTGCCTTAACTACAGTTGCGTATACACGCAAGTTTCATTATCTGAAGTAGCATATATGAATCTGATTATGGAAATGAAATATTATTGACTTGATAATACTGATTTACCCCCCTCTTAGTATTATTTCCAATAATTGGTATCAGAGCAGGTCCTTCAGAAGAAGCTTGATCGCTTGAAGGAAGATCGATCATCATGAGTAACTATGAAAAAGAAGGATCCATTAGACTACCAATCTTTGATGGGAGAAATTTTGTTTATTAGAAGGTAAGAACCACAACCTATCTTCAATCTCTTGGAATAGATGTCTGGGAAATCGTGGAAGGAGGATATACATTTCCATCAGCAATTCCTACAGATACGGCAGGTAAAAAGCAATATGAAACCAATGCCAAGGCTGTCAATACATTATTGGGGAGTCTGTCACAATCAGAATTTGTCAAAGTTATGCAGCTCAAAACTGCCAAAGAAATATGGGACAAGATCGTTCTAAGCTATGAAGGAGACAATCAGGTAAAACATGCAAAACTGCAATCTCTCAGAATTCAATATGAAACTCTCAAAATGCACAATGATGAAAGTATAGCTAGTTACTTCTTACGTATAGATGAGATTGTTAACTGCATGAAGAACTTGGGTGAAGAGATAAAAGAAGCTACTTTAGTTGAAAAGGTTTTAATATCCTTGTTTACTAAGTTTGAATCAAAAGTTTCTGCCATAGAAGAGAAGTAGGATCTTCAGAATATTATTATGACACAACTGCATGGAATCTTAACTACTTTCAAAATGAGAAAAGGAGGTCCATCAGATATGAGAGAAGCCACATTCAAAGCTTCAGGAAGAGAAGAACTCAGTGAATCAGGACATATTTCAAAAGAAGAGGAAGAAGCAAACTTTGTCAAGAACCTTCAATGGGATTCTGGAAGATTCAGAGGTAAACTATCTTTCAAATGTTTTTTTTTGTGGAAGAGTCGGTCATTATGCTGCCAAATGTCCTCATAAAGATAAGTTTGATAAAGGTAAAGAATCAACAAAATGGAATAAGAAACAAAGTGTAAGTAAGAAGAGCTACTATACGCATGAAGATAGCGATGGTTTATCAAATAGTGATGAAAATAATAATGACTATAGACTTCTGATGGCTTTTGAAGATGATAATTTCTTGGATGTTTTAGATGAAGATGATCTTTATGAAGAAATCTCTAAACTCTAAATCTGTTTAGAAGAAAAGAATATGATTATAAATACTCTGACATTCCAACTTGCTGAAAGAGAAAAACACAATGAAAAACTAGAATGTGAAATTGTGGGTCTAAGGAAAGATATTGAAAAAACAAAAGCTCTCAATCTTAGATTTGCTAAAGGAACAAAAACTTTAGATGTAATTATCAAAGTGCAGCGTTCTCCCCTGATAAATATAGGTCTTGGATATACTGAAGCACAGAAGCCGTCAACCTCCACCAAAAGCTATCTTGATGCAACAAAGAGCAGTGAACAATTTGGCAATTGTCAGCAAAGGCATAAAGTAAATCACCAAGAAAATCGGGTTCAATCTACTTCAAGGATGAACAAAAGCTACAACCAACTTCAGGTAAATCATACTCAATCTACTTCAAGAATGAATATCAATGCAAACTACAATCACCAGGTCAGTAGATTTGATAATCATAGGAACTTCTTTAATGGCCAATGTTTTTCATGTCATACCTTTGGACACAAAGTTGCTCAATGTGTTGCTTACAAGACTATCATAACTAGAGAAGCACGAAATCAAAGGAATGTGACAGGGATCATGAAAAGGACCTACAATAACTTTTTGCTTCTTGAAAATGAAATAGAATGCTCTATCTACAACAACTTCAGTCATGAAGATTCTGAATGCAGGAGTAAATTTCGGCAAACATCTTAGAAGGAGCAAACTTCATCGAGTCCCAAAATATGGAGAAAGAAACCGCAAACAAAAAGATGTGGTATAGCCTTGTATGCAGAAGGACAAGAAAATCAGTGGTACATCGATAATGGATGCTCAAAACACATGACAGGTGATAAAGTAAAAATTCAGTCATACAATGCCTTAGAAAAGGAAAAGAAGGTCTCTTGGAAATGACACTCATGCTGTCATAAAAGGTAAAGGGTCTGTTCTCTTAAACGAAAAGGTTAAAGATGGGAACGTTATGTATGTTGATGGTCTAAAGCATAACCTATTGAGTGTTAGTCAAATGTGTGATCAAGGAAATGAAGTAGTATTTTGATCAAATGGATGTGTTGTTGGTGAGCTTGATACAGGAGGAACTGTGATCAAAGACATAAGAACTCCAAACAACTTATACATACTCAAAGGAGGACAACAACAATGCTATCTAAGCAAAAATGATGAGCACTGGCTATGGCACAAAAGACTGGGGCATTTAAGCTTCCCTCAAATAAGGAAAGCATGCAAATACTAGGCTGTTCGTGATCTTCCTGATATCAACATTCCAAAAAATACAATATGCAAATCATGTCAATTTGGTAAGAAAACCCGAGCACATTTCCCTGAGAAGGAAGGATCAACTAGTAAGCCTCTTGAACTTGTTCATACTGATTTATGTGGTCCATCAAGGAAAAAGTCACCTCGTGGAGAAGAATATTTTATATTATTCATTGACGATTTTTCCAGAATGTGTTGGATAGGACTTCTAAAGCATAAAGATGGAACATTTGAAAAGTTCAAAGCCTTCAAAGATTTGGTTGAAAATGAATCAGATCGGAAAATCAAATGCCTTAGATTTGATCGAGGAGGGGAATTTAGCTCGGATGAATTCTTCGACTTTTGTGAAGAACATGGAATAAAAAGAGAGTTCTCCATCGCAAGGACTCCTTAGCAAAACGTAGTGGTAGAAAGAATGAACAGAATTGTTCAACAAATGGCTCGTGCCATGCTAGATGAGTCTGGAACTCCTGCAACCTTCTGGGGTGAAGTTTCATTTGCTGCCGTCACTATTCTCAACAAAGCAAACGTTCGGGTAAACAACACTCAAACTCCACATGAAATTTGGTATGGTAAGACTCCTACTGTAAAATACTTCAAAGTTTTTGGAAGCAAATGTTACATCAAAAGAATTGATGAAAAACTTGGCAAGTTTGAACCTAGAGCAGATGAAGACATTCTCCTTGGTTACTCTTCCCGGAGTAAAGGATATAAGTGTTATAATAAAAGACTTGGGAAAATTATTGAAAGTATTGATGTTGTGGTCGATGAAGCCAGCAAAAATCCAAAGTAGGTAAAAACCAAAGATTGTGGAGAAGGTGAGGATTATCCTTCCACATCAAATCAGACTAATTCTGAAGAAGAAGAAACCAATGAAGCTCCAGAAGAACAGATAATGGCAGAAGAAAAGACTCCATCCAGGTATGTTCAGAAAAATCATCCAGAGAACTAAATTTTGGGACAAAAAGAGGTAGGTGTGCAAACAAGAAGAACCATTACAGAAGCTTCAAGCTATCTAGCATTGCTTTCCTCCATTGAACCTCAAAATGTAAATGAAGCATGCAAAGATGAATGCTGGGTCAAGGCCATGAATGAAGAACTTGAGCAAATTAAAAAGAATACTACTTGGAAATTAGTTCCTAGACCTCGTGATAAGAATATCATAGGAACCAAATGGATATTCAAAAACAAGCTAAATGAAAATGGTGAAGTTATCAGAAACAAGGCCAGACTTGTTTGTAAAGGATATGCTCAACAAGAAGGTATATATTTTGAAGAAACTTTTGCACCTGTTGCTAGACTTGAAGCCATAAGAATGTTCCTTGTTCTTTCTAGCTTTCAGAAATTCAAAGTATACCAAATGGATGTAAAATCTGTCTCTCTAATGGAGACTTAGAAGAAGAAGTATATATTGATCAACCAGATGGATTCATCCTTGGAAATGATCCAAAACTTGTATGCAGACTTAGAAAAGCTCTCTATGGTCTAAAACAAGCTCCAAGGGCTTGGTACTATCGTCTTGACAAATACCTCCATCAATAAGGTTTTTCAAAAGGATCAGCTGATAGCAATCTATATACAAAGATTGACAATGATAAATTGCTAATACTTGTCGTGTATGTTGATGATATCATTTTTGGTAGCAATGAAGAAGCCATGAGTCAAAAATTTTCTTTGGTAATGCAGCAAGAATTTGAAATGTCCCTACTTGGTGAGCTCACATATTTTCTTGGCCTACAAGTTCAACAAAATAAAGATGGTATTTTTCTATCACAAACCAAGTATCTCAAACAAATCTTGAAAAAATATGGCATGGAAGATTCTAAACCAGTATGTACCCCCATGGTAACAGGATGCAGTTTCAGCTCAAATGATGAATCAGCAGCAGTACATCAACCAACCTACAGATCCATGAGTGGCAGTTTGATTTATCTAACAAGTACTCGACCAGACATCATGCATGCAGTAGGAATAGTTGGAAGATTCCAAGCAAATCCAAAGGAATCACACATTCAGGCAGTCAAAAGGATCTTCAAATATCTTCAAGGAACTCAGAATTTTAGTTTATGGTATCTTAGGGATACAGATCTTACACTTCATGCATATATAGATGTAGATTGGGCAGGAAGCATGGTGTTTAGTCAATTTAGTGTTCCTAAATTGATGTCATTAATTGTCAACCCGGGGCTCGTAAGCTGATGAAGTGAAGGTGTACTATATGTACTTAAGCAAATTTCTTAGAGATTTTGTCGTTTGGGGTGTTGTTTATGGTTAACTTATCTTCCTAAGATGGAGTGATGATTATAGACAGATGAGTGCAAGTGTGTGAAAAGTGAGTTCTAGATGAGTGAAAGTGTGTGAATGGTGATTTCTAATTACTTGCTGAATTTGTAAAGGAAAAGAACTTGAAAGAAGTAAATAGCTTGAAATGACTTGAAAGCAAATGACCACGTTCTAATGGCATTAGTCTCTATCCATATTGCTGCAAATAAAAGAAACAAGAAAATCACTTCAAGGATTGATGATAATGGTTATCTCTTCCTAACTCCCTGCTTCTACCACATAGTACTGCGTAAAACACGATTAGGAAGTAGCTGAAGACAAATCCAAGAATTGATAAAAACTCTAAATGACAAATTATAGCACTACTAAGCCTTTTCCATCATACTGCTTCCTACATGTGTGATTATGTGTAACAAGTGGAAAAAGTATTAGTGCCACAAGCCAGGACTACTTAAAAACAAGTTGCAATTAATTAGTGTTCTGTTCTCTGAAAGATAAACCATTCATGATAAAGAGAACATAAATTAGTTAGCATCCAACTTGTAAAACTAAGCTAAAAACTAGTCTAGAAAACAGAGTAAAAAGGGCAGCGTTATGAATAAGACAACTGCAACTACCATTAGATATTAAAGCAAATACAATACACTTAATCCCGGGTCAAAACCTGCAAAGAGACAAAGCTGATCAGTGAAAATAAAGGCTGCAGCAATGAAAAGAAAGTAAGCTGTACATAACTTCAAGAAAAGGAAATGTTGTAAGTAAAATAAAGAAATTGCAGAAGTATGAACATGAAATACTTATACACGGGCAGTCATGGACAGGGGCCCTCCATCCAAACAACCCACAGAAAACTCAGATGATGTAGAACTTCAAAACAACACTGTTTCCATTACTTTATATGCAAAAATACATAGTCAAAGGGTTGGAACAGCACTATAAAACAGAGTTTTAAAAGTGTGCTAAAATTCTCACAAAGTCATAAACTACAACAGCTAAAAAGTTAACATAAGCGTACGCAGACGCAAGTATTTATAGGCGTCTGCAAGATAGCCTAATGCGTAAAGCATAAAACAGAAAATCAACAGAATGTCATGCGTAATTAAGTGCAGTCAACACGTCATATGCCTCATGGTCGAGCTGGAGGTCCTGGTCGTTATGGGCAATGAATCCAACGTTGGATCATGTTCCCCACGGCTTTCAAAACACGGACAAGTCACCTTTTCCACCGACGTAACCTAACAGCTTACGCATCAACGTTAAGCTGCCTTTATTTGACCGAAACTTGACCCCCTTTGACCGGAGGTACAG
This sequence comes from Pinus tabuliformis, assembly GCA_031772625.1. NCBI lineage: Eukaryota > Viridiplantae > Streptophyta > Pinopsida > Pinales > Pinaceae > Pinus > Pinus tabuliformis. The sequence continues at coordinate 1,603,168,319 of CM062817.1, read as the reverse complement.
GTGACGTGGCTGGCTGAACTGATGGCACAGGAACCTCGAGCACATATATTCCAACATGCCCATGTGGCTCGTTCTGCAAAATGGCACGTGGAACCTTGAGATCAACAAAATGGCTGCGGGATCATCAGATGGCTGCGGAATCAGCAGATGGCTGCGGAATCAGCAGATGGCTGCGGAATGCCTGTAAGTATGTCAAAAACTAAACAAAACAATCACCCATTAGCAAAGCTCACTTGATCATGTTTAATGACAACTAATGTAATGATCTGGGTGGAAAATGAGGCAAAAGAGAGAGGAAAGTGATGAAAACAGTAGGTAATGATGGATGATAAGGTGTAAAGTAGAGACTCTACATACCCCCACTACGAGGGCATTGCATGTACTCATGCAAAAACACTAATCAATCAACCTGTTGTGATGCCTCTGCCAAGACATCCAATCTCCCCTTCTTTCTCTGTGTAGACACATTGACCCTTGGCTTCTTTACTAAGCATCTGAACTTTAGGTTGATCAAGGCTCTGTCTAGCCTTTTGCATTTCTTCCTTAACTTTTTGTTACTTCTTTGCCACAGGCCCAAATGTAACATGGTGTTATCATGAATCATCTTATCCAATTTGGCTTGCTCTTTCAACTTTTCATTTTCTTGCATGATATGTCGATTTAGAACCTCAATCTCAAAAATTTCTTGTTTTAAGGAGTGGATTTGTTGTTCTAAAGGTTGAACATTGCTTGGGCCAGCGGCTGCTTGCTCCAATGTTTCCAGATAATTATACACTTTTTGCTGCTCCGGGTCAACCTCAGGTGACTTTTTGGGACTTGGTTCATAATCAAATTCAGATCCATGTTCATGCTCAAGTTCATGTTCAAACGGACTTTCCTCACGTGGAGGACTAGTCTCAATATGCTCAGCGTGTGAAGGACTTTTCTCTAAGTCAGGACTTGTAGCACCTTTTTGAGGTGAGCTTAAGTCAATGAAGAATGACTGTTTACCCTTTGTGGCCCCTACTTTTCTGTTTTGTAATCTGCTGCTCCTTCTTACAGAGGTGGTACTCTGTTTTTCTTTTGGTACTTTTTGCTTTTGTTTTTCCACCTTTTTAGAGAGGGCAGTTTTATGAAGTTTGGCCATTCTTTGAGCTAAGGGCTGAGTGTCTTCCTCACTAGTATTCTCAGGAGTGAGGTGAGTTTCTTGGACTACAGATTTACCTTTATCTTGCTTTCGTTTCTTCCTCCCTTCTTTTCTTTTCTGAGCAATTTCTTGAGCAAGTTCTGAAAGAGTTTCAGTGATAATTCCTTGGGTTGCTTGGCTATCATCTTCAGTAAATCCAAGATCAATTTCCTGTTCAGAATGCTGTATATCAGTTTCCTCATCAAACTGTTCTTGAACAGTTTCCTCTTGGGCAGTTGTTTCAGGCATAGTGGTATCAGGAACAATAGTTTCTGTTTGGGCAGTAGTTTCTTGGTTAACCCCCTCTCCTCTTTTTCTTCTACTTCTTTTTGGCACTTGAGGGGACCCTCCAGAAGTTTCTCCTAATTCTTGAAAATGATTTCTTATGAGAAACCTCTCCCATGTGTCTCTTTTTGATTTTAATTGTTCCTCAACCAGCAATTTCACAAGACCGTGATGACATAAATGTGCTTCAATATTTCTGGGGTTCTTTTGGACCATTGCACACATTTTCTTAAGACTTGAAAATAGAAAGTATGGGAGGTTAATATCATCTCCTAGAAAATGCATCATAACCTTTGCATGATAAACATATAAGACCCCAAATCTTCCTTCACAAGTGAAAAATTTTTGCACTAACAAGAGTAAAGTGGTCCACTCCTCCTTAACATAAGAAACAGGAATCCCTTTGGTAAAGATACTGGTGTCCATACCTGGGTTTTTTAAAATTTGTTTCCACTGCTGATCTTGAACTGACCGGTTCTTAAACCACCTTTCTCCAGTCTGTGGAAGTGAGGTAGCTTGTGCTATGCTGCTTTCATTGACTGTGAATTGTAAGTCCCCTATCTCCACATGATTATCCTTTTCTCTGAAGGACCTTGCAAAGGCCTTTGTAACCTCCTTATGGTAGCCTTTGAACTTCTGTATGCATTGTAACCAGTTTGCCTTTTGTAATGCCTCTTTGACCTGAGGATAACCCTCCAAAAACTTTGAACCTTCCGGTTCTGCCCTTAAGAGCTTTCCCATTGGCTCTTATGGCTCTGTTCTATTTAAAACACGGCTTCAAAACGGCCTTACACAGTCAATTCACGGCTTTGTTCTAGAACACGGCTTCAACAAGGGTCTTACACAGTGAATTCACGGCTCTGTTTTGGAACTCGGCTTTAAAATGGCCTTGACTTGGTGGATTTACGGCCTCAACACAGTGGATTATGGCTTTAGCTCTGGATACGGCCGTAACAGACCTCCACTGGTGATTAGAATTTAGCGGAGAGGGAAAACAGAGTATAGTGAATGGTGGCAGCGTAATGAGCACAGCGTAAATGGAATGAAACAGTGTGAGTGGAAATGAAACAGCGAAAGTGAAATGATATGAGCGTAAGAGGGTAGAAGGGTTATGGAATGATGAATGGAACGGCTATGTCCTTAGATTTCGGTTTCGGAGTTACACTTGGCTGCGTGAGTTAATGTCATAGAGACGTAGTACATTAGGTTACGTCACCTAAGTACGAGATCTTAATGGAAGAAGCAGCCGCAAGTGAAATTCAAAATCGTGGTAATCAAGGACTGATAGACTTGGGAGATACGTGGGTATATGGTCGCATGACTGGTAATCATTACACTTAGTGGCAAGAAACATAACCTAGAAAACTTTGCATAATGAAATAACTGTAAGTTTAGGATTTAACCCATACCTCAGATTCCCGCTTAGATTTGCCTTTGATGACTTGCCACTAACCCTTCGCTGATTTATGGCTGTTGCATGACCATTTTTCATTTATTATTGATGACTACTGAGCTGCGAAGAAATTTCAAACAGACTGTGTTTTTTTTTTTTTTTTTATGCAGGTACAGAGAGTTGTGGAATCATTAGATGGCTGCAGAATCTTCAGATAGCTGCAGAATCTGCAGTAGTAGCCTCCGACTGCACAAAAACAACTTTAACTATCTAAAAATGACTTTATTGATGGAATGGAATGTAGTGGATGGTTGGATGAATGGAAAAATGAAGTGGAGTGAAAATGAATGAAATGGTGGATGATATGGTGGTGATGATGAAATGAGATGAAATAAGGGAAGAAAGAGAGATTTTTTTTTTTGGAAAACATGAGGTGTCAGGTGACCCTGATTTTCACCTCAGGTTTTCTGTATGAGACTGCCAATCAGAGATTGGTTTTCAGGCTAATACATTTATTCTTTTTTTTTTTTTCAAAAACCAAAGATTAGGCTGATGGAGGAGAAGAATCCTTCTCCACCAACCTGATTGCAGACTCTTCTTTGAACAATTTGACAAACTCTTCTTTTGAGAATGGCTTCTGGTAGATTTTCAAGCGGTGGCCATTCACAATAAGAGGAGTATGAAATTCATCAATAGTTTTTACTCGAACTGCTCCATTGCTAAAGACTTCATCAATATCATATGGCCCAAGCCAATGAGTTTGAAACTTTCCTTTGAAGTCTTTGAATTTTGAATCAAACAATAGAGCCCAATCTCCTTTCTGAAACTTTCTTTCTTTGATATGACGATCATGCCACTTAGATCTTTGGTGCTGAACTAGATCGGTCCTTAGAATTGCATCTTGTCTTATTTCATCTAGCTCATTTAGCTGGTCCATTCTGTGTTTTTGAGCTTCTGAGAGGCTCATTCCCAATTGGACTGCCATCTTGAAGGTCTTGATTTGGAACTCAATAGGAAGCAGGACTTCCTTCCCATAAACAAGTTCATAGGGAGAATGTCCTGTTGTGTTCTTCCATGTGGTTCTATAGGCCCATAAGGCTTCAGGGAGCCTTTCCACCCAATCTCTTCTATGAAGATGAACAGTATTGGTGATAATGCCTTCAAGAACTTTATTGGTAGATTCCGCTTGACCATTGGATTGCGGATGGTAGGGAGTAGATGTTCTGTGCTTGATCTTATATTCCTCCATCAGTTTCTCCATCAAATTAGATGTAAACTGGCTGCCTTGATCTGTCACAATTTCCCTTGGGACACCAAAACGAGTGAAAATATCCTCAAAAAGAAATTGAACAACTGAATTTTCAGTGGCAGAAGGCAATGCTTTTGCTTCTACCCACTTAGTAACATAATCAATACAAACCAGTATATACTTCTTTTGCTTTGATGGTGGATTAATTGGTCCAACGAAATCTAGAGCCCATTTCTCAAAGGGTTCGATGCATACCTGAGGCTGTAGAGGCATTTCATTTGAAGGAGTTGGTTTCCCAACTCTTTGGCAGCTGTCGCACCTTCTAACATACTGCTTTGCATCTTTAAAGAGAGAAGGCCAATAATATCCTAAAGAAAGGATCTTATAGGCTGTCCTCTTGTCCGCAAAGTGCCCGCCGCATGGTTCATCATGACATGCCTTAAGGATGTCAGACATTTCATCTTCCCGAACACACCTTCTGATTATACAATCTGGCCCTGTTTTGAACAATTCATTAGAAATCCAAGAATAATGTGAACTCTCCCGAATGATTTTCCTTTTCTCATTAGGAAATAAGTGTAGAGGAAGCTTCCCTGTAACAAGATAATTAGCCATATCTGCATACCAAGGCATCTTGGTAGTCACTGCAAACAAGTATTCATCTGGAAACTTATCTTCTACTGGAGAATCTTCATTAGTGTTTTGGATTCTAGACAAGAAATCAGCTACTGTGTTTTGCTTTCCAGGTCTATCTAACACAGTAATGTTAAATTCTTGCAAAAGTAAAAGCCATCTTGTAACTCTACCATTAGTGACAGAGTGATCAGTATGGACAAAGGTTTCATAGCCGATTATGTAGTGTCTAAACTTGTTGATTGCATGTACCACAGCTAAGAACTCTTTTTCTGTAACAGTATAATTTAACTCAGTAGGAGTCAAATTCTTACTTGTGTAATAAATGGCATACGGGATCAAATCCTTTTGTCCCAAAACAGCTCCTAGAGCTGTATCTGAAGCATCAGTAGAGATGTGGAAAGGGAGTTTCCAATTTGGCCCCCTTAAGATGGGTGCTTCAGATATTCTAGACTTTAAAGCTTCAAAGGCAGATTGACACTCAGGATCCCATTTAAACTCACAGTCTTTGGTAAGCAATTTGAAAAGAGGAGATGCTATCCTAGTGAAGTTTTCAATAAATCTTCTGTAATACCCAGTAAACCCAAGAAAACTTCTAACATCCTTCTGGCAATTTGGAACAAGTAACTTAGAGATGACTTCAACTTTGGATTTATCAACCGTGATCCCATCTCCTGAAATATGATGTCCTAAAACAATCCCTTCAGTAAACATCATAAAACACTTTTCATGACTTAAAGAAAGATTTGTTTCCTTACATCTTACCAGTACTTTTTCCAAATTTTCCAAAGCTTCTTCAAATGTATTACCATAAACTGTGAAATCGTCCATGTATACCTCTACACAATCATGAATCAGATCTGAAAAGATTCCGAATACATCCCTTTGAAATGTAGCAGGTGCATTGCACAATCCAAAAGGGAGTACTCGGTAGGCAAAAGTTCCCCAAGGACAAGTAAATGTGGTTTTGTCTTGATCTTCAGGTGCTACCTGAATTTGATTGTACCCACTAAAACCATCCAAGAATGAGAAATACTTTTTACCTGCTAAGGTGTCTAGTACCTGATCAATAAAAGGTAAAGGAAAATGATCCTTTAAGGTTGCCTTGTTCAATTCTCGATAATCAATGCAAACTCTCCATTTACCATTCTTTTTGGGCACTATAACCAAGGGAGAAACCCATTGGCTATCTGAGATGGGGTAAATGAAGTTTACCTTGAGCAATTTCTGGAGTTCTTCTTTCAAGATTTCCCTAAGGTTTGGATTCATCCTCCTTTGTGGTTGCCTAATAGGTCTACTATTCTCTTCAATGTAGACGTGATGAATACAAGTCTTAGGATCGATTCCTTTCATGTCAGTGTATTCCCATGCAAAGGCAGTGGAATGTTTTTGCAACAGTTTAGTTAATTCTTCTTGTTGTGGTCTTCCCAAGTTTTTGTTAATGTTTAATGTTTTTCCTGGGAGGATTTCAGCTGTAGAACTACCAAACTCTTCCATTGAGAAGAGAGACATTTGTCTAGAGGAGAGATATTCAATGTCTGCATCTATCTGAAAATGTTCAGAGTCATATTCTAAATATACTTCAAAATTTTCTAATGTATTTAGAATTTGACTATCCTCACTGATCTCAGAGATGGTTAGAACTGGTTGTATAGTATCTTCATCCTCTAGCCATTCATCTTCTCCTATTTCTATTATAGCTTTTGCTGGGGGATACAAGTTGAACTTCTTGGTGGAATTACCATCTGATATATACATGTCTCCAGACCTACAGCTTATGAAAGCATCAGCTGTGGCCAGCCAAGGTCTTCCTAAAATAAGAGGATGTCCTCCTAGATTGTTCTTGGGAGTTAAAATCATAAAATCAACTGGATATTCCCAAGAATCTAGAGAGACTGGAATATCTTCCAATACACCATCAGGTTTAATGATTGATCTATCTGCAAGCTGCAACAAAGTAGGTGTAAAGAGAAGATTAGGAAGCTTTAACTGATCCATGGTCTGTCTACTCATGATGTTGATCGCGGCCCCTAAGTCAATCAGAGTATTTGGGTTTCAACCCCATTAATATGAGTTTTGACAATAGGACTACCGGGATCTACATACTTTTGCATGGTAATCTTACCCATCATTATGTCTGCAATTTTTCCAACTAGATGTATCCTTTTAGTATCTCTGGTTCTTTTTACTGTTTTCTTCAAACTCAACTCCTTTATTGTCTTCGCTAGAATGGGAATTTCCTTAATGGCTTGTAACAAGGGGATCTTGATACATACATTTTTCAATTCATCTAGGAAGTTATAGTCAGGCACCCATATCTGCTTTTCCACCCCTTTGTCAATTTGCAATCTTTCAGGAAAAGGAGGTGTAGCTGCAGGTGTAGGTTGCTCAACTATGGGAGTTGTAGAGGTTGATTCTTTTTCTTTTTCTTTTTGGATATTTTGGTTTTGAAGTGATACTTCAGAACCTTTATTGACTTTGAGAGATTCCTCCTCAGAAATGCTTGGTTGTTGAACACTTGTGGAAGGTTGATCTAGGATTCTACCTGATCTAAGTTGTACTTCATTAAGAGGAACAACCATGTAGGTAGGGAATGGTTGACCTTCCATCATGTAAGCATTTTGAGGGTTCCTATTATTTGGATTTGGTAATGGCTGAGAGGGAAGTTGATTAGATTTCTGCTGGGATTGAAGTGCTAATTGAGAATTTTGATTTTGTGGAGGAGGTTGTTGTTGTTGAGGGTATGGCAATGATAGTTGTTGACCTTGGTTTGGAAGTTGTGGAGCTTGCTGATTCTGAAATGATGGAGGATATTGATAGAATTGTGCAAATCTCCCATAAGGATTTTGCATGCTTTGCATCCATGCTTGGAAAGCATTTTGAGGTTGAGGCCAAGGTTGTTGCCAAGGATTCCAACTTGGTTGGGTTTGAGAATTCATAGAGTTGTTAAGCCCTTGATTCCGTTGTCCTTGCCAAGGTCTCCTTGCAATAAAACAGAGAGATTCAAGTGTATCTGGATCCTCTTGAAAGACTGCTTTGAGGCCAGGAATTGAGGGAAAATCCTTGGTCTCATGAGTTTCTGAGCAAATTACACATGTTTCTACAACGTGTGCATCTAAGGGACATTCCCTTAAAGCATGTTTCTTTCTACATTTCGGGCAAAAGATAGCCAAAGCCTCGACTTCTGCTTTTTGTTTATTGTGAATCTTAAGGGTATCAAGTTGTTCACTAAGACTCCCTAAGATGTCAGTTTTAAATTCATCAAGCATACTTCCGATTTCAGCCCTACTCACTGATCCTGTTGCAGATTTATTCGCCCTAAGGAGAGAAGGATCTCTAGGCCCTTTTTGAGTTTTTGATTTGCCCCTTGAGAGATGGATACAAAGTTCTGCTATGTCATTGAGAGAAAGTTGAGAAATATCCCCTTTCCCCATCATGTTTAAGATGTCTATCCATTCATCCCTAATGGCTTTTAATAAGAGGGCTTTTAAGGTCTCTTCATCCAAGGTATTCATTTTTGCTCTTTTCAAGTTATATTGAAATCTTTCAAGTAAATCTTCTAGACTCTCATCTTCTTTTTGTACCATTTTAAAAACCTCGTCCTTGTGATTAGTAGGCATGCAATAGTCTAAATACCTATCCAAAAATGTCTGTTTCATCTCATCCCAAGTTCTAATGGATTGAGTGAGTAACCCCATGAACCATTTCAAGGCTTGATCCTTCAGTGTTGAAGGGAACAACTTGAGTTTCTGAGAGTCATCCAGGTAGTCATAAGTTCGACACACCACTTCAAACTCAAATAAGAATGTTTCAGGGTCCTCAGTCCTTAACCCATGGAAGTTAGGGAGGACAGATGGTGATATGTTTTTCATAGTGGCTCGGGAATCCTCATTAACAATGGGAAACCCAAATGAATTATCCCCATTTCTATTTCCTCCTCCAATGGGACCTCTACCTCCATTATTGTTATTGTTATTTCCTCCTCCTCCTCTACCTCTACCTCTACCTCCTCCTTCTTCCTCTGCCATATGATTCTCCTAGGGATTTCAAAATCTTCTGGTTCCTCTACAAAAGGTGAACGAGAAGAGATTTCTCCTTCTTCTTCAGATGATTCCAATTCCTCAATTACAATTGGTCTTCCTGTAGGAGAAAGAGAAGAGTCTCTTCCTGGTTCAAACTCAATAGAAGGTGTAGGAGAGTCAACTCTTGGCTCTTGAATTCCAGGAATTCCAGGACTAGGAGTTTCGGTTGGAGATAAGGGGGGTGTCTCTTGTCTATCCCTTGAAGCAGATGGACTTGTAAAAATTGAACTTCGAGCTCTAGCTAAAAACCGTCCTCTAGAATCTCTAGCTCTATGCATGTCATTTTTTTTATTATTTTTCTTCAAGTCAAGTTAATAGTTCTTTTTCTGATCTTCCAGTTCACTCTAGGTGCAAGAAGAGAGCATACTCAAGAAACTACTAAATCAATAACTTTCTCCTTTCTGATCCTCCAGATCACTTTAAAGTGCAAGAGGAGAGCATACTTGGATAGGTTATTAACTTCTTTCCTTGAAATTTTTATGTTTTTTTTTTTTTTAATCTAAGTATGGCTACTTAATTTCACTTCCCCGGCAACGGCGCCAAAATGTTTAGTCAATTTAGTGTTCCTAAATTGATGTCATTAATTGTCAACCCGGGGCTCGTAAGCTGATGAAATGAAGGTGTACTATATGTACTTAAGCAACTTTCTTAGAGATTTTGTCGTTTGGGGTGTTGTTTATGGTTAACTTATCTTCCTAAGATGGAGTGATGATTATAGACAGATGAGTGCAAGTGTGTGAAAAGTGAGTTCTAGATGAGTGTAAGTGTGTGAATGGTGATTTCTAATTACTTGCTGAATTTGTAAAGGAAAATAACTTGAAAGAAGTAAATAGCTTGAAATGACTTGAAAGCAAATGACCACGTTCTAATGGCATTAGTCTCTATCCATATTGCTGCAAATAAAAGAAACAAGAAAATCACTTCAAGGATTGATGATAATGGTTATCTCTTCCTAACTCCCTGCTTCTACCACATAGTACTACGTAAAACACGATTAGGAAGTAGCTGAAGACAAATCCAAGAATTGATAAAAACTCTAAATGACAAATTATAGCACTACTAAGCCTTTTCCATCATACTGCTTCCTACATGTGTGATTATGTGTAACAAGTGGAAAAAGTATTAGTGCCACAAGCCAGGACTACTTAAAAACAAGCTGCAATTAATTAGTGTTCTGTTCTCTGAAAGATAAACCATTCATGATAAAGAGAACATAAATTAGTTAGCATCCAACTTGTAAAACTAAGCTAAAAACTAGTCTAGAAAACAGAGTAAAAAGGGAAGCGTTATGAATAAGACAACTGCAACTACCATTAGATATTAAAGAAAATACAATACACTTAATCCCGGGTCAAAACCTACAAAGAGACAAAGCTGATCAGTGAAAATAAAGGCTGCAGCAATGAAAAGAAAGTAAGTTGTACATAACTTCAAGAAAAGGAAATGTTGTAAGTAAAATAAAGAAATTGCAGAAGTATGAACATGAAGTACTTATACACGGGCAGTCATGGACAGGGGCCCTCCATCCAAACAACCCACAGAAAACTCAGATGATGTAGAACTTCAAAACAAAACTGTTTCCATTACTTTATATGCAGAAATACATAGTCAAAGGGCTGGAACAGCACTATAAAACAGAGTTTTAAAAGTGTGCTAAAATTCTCACAAAGTCATAAACTACAACAGCTAAAAATTTAACATAAGCGTACGCAGACGCAAGTATTTATAGGCGTCTGCAAGATAGCCTAATGCGTAAAGCATAAAACAGAAAATCAACAGAATGTCATGCGTAATTAAGTGCAGTCAACACGTCATATGCCTCATGGTCGAGCTGGAGGTCCTGGTCGTTATGGGCAATGAATCCAACGTTGGATCATGTTCCCCACGGCTTGCAAAACACGGACAAGTCACCTTTTCCACCGACGTAACCTAACAGCTTACGCATCAACGTTAAGCTGCCTTTATTTGACCGAAACTTGACCCCCTTTGATCGGAGGTACAGGTGACGTGGCTGGCTGAACTGATGGCACAGGAACCTCGAGCACATATATTCCAACATGCCCATGTGGCTCGTTCTGCAAAATAGCACGTGGAACCTTGAGATCAACAAAATGGCTGCGGGATCATCAGATGGCTGCGGAATCAGCAGATGGCTGCGGAATGCCTGTAAGTATGTCAAAAACTAAACAAAACAATCACCCATTAGCAAAGCTCACTTGATCATGTTTAATGACAACTAATGTAATGATCTGGGTGGAAAATGAGGCAAAAGAGAGAGGAAAGTGATGAAAACAGTAGGTAATGATGGATGATAAGGTGTAAAGTAGAGACTCTACACATGGATGATAGAAAAAGCACTAGTGGTGGTGCATTCTACATGGGTTCCATATTAGTGTCTTGGTTCAGCAAGAAACAAAGTTCAATTGTCTATATCTATAGCTAAATCATAATATGTGGCTGTTGCATCTTGCTGCACACAACTCCTTTGGATGATGCAAATATTGCAAGACATTCAGATCACATGTACTCCACCCATATCCATTTTATGTGATAATACAAGTGCAATCAGTATTTCAAAGAATTCAGTCATGCATTCCAAGACCAAGCACATACCCATCAAATATCATTTTTTACGTGAACAAGTGCTTGAACAAAAGGTCAAATTGGAGTATGTTCCCTCCAAAGAACAGGTTGCTGATATATTCACCAAACCACTGCCCAGAGAGACATTTGAATATCTCAAACTGAAGCTAGGAGTAGTTGATGCATCATCATGTTGTTGAAACTTATCTATTTTAGAGAAAAGTGGTTATACGTGAGTTTCATGAAGCGTATCCACGTACATACGCCAGTTTCTGTGGATACAGTCGTGTATATGTTGGGTTGAAGAAAAACAGTGGATGAAAGGAGTCTGATATGGGTCTGACAGTGATCATCTAGCACAGGTTCAGGGGGAGCATATACTTATAGTAATGCATTGTTGGCATTATCTTAGAAGATCTTGGTACAAATTCACAGTTGTTTTTGATTCAGGTGGAACAGGTTCAGGGGGAGATCATGGTTGATGGTGGTGTTTGATAGATGATGCTGATGATAGTTGCTGATAACTATCATAGTCTTGTTTCAGACATTTGGTCTCTATGTCATGTATATCTTTTAATGTCAAGGTCATGAAACGACCTATTTTGTTTCCCCACTGTGCATGGGATGGACGATGTAATATTCTTGTTTTGACATGTATAAACATTTGGTATGTACCCACTTGGTTGGGTGGATGAGTTAAAATTGGTATATCCCCACTTGGTTGGGAGATGGATTTATGAGTCATTGGTGATAGGAAGGTCATTTATGATGTATGTATAAAGTCATCTTTTTGCAGAGCTTGCTTATATTTAGGGGGAGCATGGACAACACACTTCAGCATATCAGAGAATTCAGCATGTACTTAGGGGGAGCATAACCCTTTGCCCTTGATGATAAAGGGGAAGAGTGACTTGGGGTTGCCATCAAGTCCAAAGGGGGAGATTGTTGGCATTATGATACAGATTTGGCACTATGACATAGGTGTTGTTCTTGATGGCAACTCACACAGATGATAGATCACAGTTCAGGATCATAAAATGAAGAAAGAGAGGTATACGCAGGTTCCCACTGTCCAAGTTGCGTGTACACACGAGTTCGCAGAAAAAAAGTCACATATAGCGTATACACACACTTTCATGCAAGGAAAGGTGCGTACATGTTGAAAAACTTATTTTTAGTTTGTGTTATTTGGTCCATGGTATTTTGATCCATGGTATTGGTCCAAGGTATCTTGTCTGAAGTGTTGACCCGAGGTATTTGGTCCAAGGTATTGATTCTAAGTGGTTTTGGACCATGGTATGGAGTAAGGCCTAAGACTATAAAAGGAGGAGAAGATCATTAGGCAAAGGCACTCATGAATTGAATATCTAATGAAGAGCAAGATCTAGAATACTAGTTATTGGGTTATGGTGCACAACTGGATCTGAATCAAGGATGAACCTGAGCACTTGATGAAGGATAAGTTCTATTGATGGGTCAAGATCTTAAGGCTTGAAGAGAAGTATCTTTGTGTGGTTTTTGATCTTTTTAACTGGTGCTTGTTGTAATCTATAAATATGATGATCTGGGTATAACTGATGTTTGGAATTGTTGTAAAGTTTAAATCATCATTTATAGATCTGTATGTAGGTTCACTTTAGCAAAGGCACGTATACTCACTAGTTCAGTATATCCAAACAGCGTATACGCAGGTTCACCTTGGGAAAACGACGTATGTACACAGGTTCGACACATTGAAGTAGTGTATACCTAATAAAATATGCTTTAGCTACTTCTGTCTGCAGTTGCAGTATTCTGGGTTCTAGCTTGGGTTCTGGTTACTGTTACTATATTCTGGTTACAACATTCTGAGAAGTGATTGATTGATTCAATTTTGGTTGGTGCAAAGGAGATTGATTGATGCAGATATATTTGATGTTTGATTGATGATGGATCCAGTCTGAAAATTTATGAAACGTGGTCCTTGGAAGAAAAGAGAAGGTTGTAGCCTTTTGTAGGTCAGCACCTACGTACTAGTAAACACATCAGCTAGTACAAGAGCTAGGGGGTTGTAGCTCTCTTCCAGGAGAAGCTGGAGAACGAGAGAAGGTTGTAGCCTTCTGTAGGTAGAAGCTTGCGTACTGGTATAAGACCGCATCAGTATAGAAAAATTGTAAAAAGAAGTTTCTTATTAAAAAGAAGATAAAGACGATTGCAACAGGTGGTTTTCACCCACATTGGGTTTCCACCTTATATCTTGTGTTCATGTGTGTGATTGTCTGCTCAGTTTTTACTGCATCTGGTTACTGTTTATATGGTTCTGATGCACAAATTAATGATCAACATATGAAGAATTAACTAAATTATAAGTTTGCAGGGTATACGCTAGTTGCCTTAACTATAGTTGCGTATACACACAAGTTTCATTATCTGAAGTAGCGTATATGAATCTGCTTATGGAAATGAAATATTATTGACTTGATAATACTGATTCACCCCCCCTCTCAGTATTATTTCCAACAACTCAATCTTAGTTCCACTGCCTCGACAAGGTTCCACCATGCGCAATCCAAGGTCAGGCTCGACCCAACTCCACGACCCTGCACCGCCATGCTACTACGATCACACAACCACTCATTCGCAGCGTTGCTACACCGCTATGGGCCTCATGGCCTCTTTATGCTACCAAAGCCCTCACGACACCAACATCCTACAATACAATGATGCGTTGCCACCAAACATTAACCAACATCTATATAAAGACACACACACACACACACATCAAATTGTGTTGTCGTCTTTATATATATATATAAACTTGTGGCCACCCCACGTTATTGTAAACGTATATAAAAAAAAAATATTACACCTCCCACAATACATTAGTCAAACATGTACATTATACACACACACACATATGCCCACCACCATGTGATATAACAAACACACACTCATTCGGCAAAAAATGAGAGGGGGAGTCGCATGGTTATCTATTTCAATAAACATATATGTAATGATATGTAAAGAACCATTTACTAAAATGCCTTGTGTATCCATATTTTGGCGCCATAAACATTCAATTCCATTCGGGCTTTGACATCCCTCAACCCAAAACATTATATCTATATATATATAAACAAGAATTTAAAATTTAAAATAAAATTAATCCCCTTTTTCATAGAAAGAGTGTCCCGCAACTAAACCTTAGCTCTCTGAGGCTAAAATTGATCAAATTTTAACAAACTAATCTCGCAATTGAACTGAATTAACCATCACCGAGCTTTTCTGGCAACTTTAATCTAATTTTGAGGGAAATTATACCATTACTTTCTCCAAATTTTTTTCAAAGATTTAGCATGAAATCTATATCTCCTTAATTTTGCATCTAACTTGGTTCCACCAAGCCTAAAACCCATCAATTTTTAACCAACAATTCCTTTAATTCAACATTATACCCTTGATGAAACCTGTTTTGAAATATTGATTTTTTAAAACCATTTCCACCTTATAACATTTCGTCAAACACATGGTGATCGACCTATGAATTTTGACCCATTTCTAGCCCAACATTGGAACTGTGCTCTAATACCAATTTGTAGTGTCCCCAACCCCCAATCGGGTAACACCATTCATTTAGAACTACATAATTATATTTAATTTAATCTGTGGAAGCATGTAAACACTCAAGTTTGTCTTCATTAATACCCTTCACCTAGCAAGTAAATATAGAATTAAATGTAGTTATATATGTCGTACAAGCATTATTAATCACATACAATGTAATTTAGATAACACATGTAAAATTTCTCACTGTAGATCACCAGATAATGCAATATACTAAAGCAAAATACTTGATCTACTTCTACAAACAAACTTGCAGAAGCTTAATCGATTATGAGCAAGATCAAATAGAACACATATAACATCGAATGAGAAATCAATCACACACAAACACAGAAGAATACTCTGGGGAAAGCCTCAGCTAAAAGCCTCGATCTCTGTATTATCATACAAGTGGAAATATGTCCGGATTACACAAAGCTTTAGCTCACAAGCTATCTAGCTCTCAGTACAATCCCTCAATGCTGCTCATAGACTGAATAGACACAACATATGCCTTCCCTCAGTCCTCCAAGCCTCCTATTTCCTTGTGCGGTTTATCCTGGGTCCTCTCGCTGCCACCTGTGTGAATTAACCTCTCACACAACTCATCAAACTCAGAAGTAACTACCCAATCTCCAAGGAATGAATTCCTTCTGAATGCAAGAGATATCCTCAATGGAATATTCCTGCAACTGATAGTACATTGTCCTATCATCTGATCTTAGCTGGTTCTCTGATTAAATAAACATGCATGAGTTATTTATGAGAGAATATTCAGTTATTTGAAGTGCAACAATAATTTTTTGTGCATGCATTAACTAACTGAACTCACAATCAGTTCCACAAACTATTGCAACTAATCTAACTGGACTTAACTCAGTTAACTGAGCTAACTAATTACAATTCAAAGTACAACTCATCCTGATCTCCTTAATCAAGGGATAACTTCCTCAATCAAAGCGGAAACTGTTGCATGTCTTCACATAGACTTCATGTTTGATTTTTCTACAACTAATTAACTCAAGATGAATTAATTAATTATTTTACAAACAGCTACTAAGATCAAATTCAATTTTTAATTCTCAATTTTAGTTCAGGGACTAACTAAAATTGGAATGTATCCCGAAATGCTATTTATAGCAGTGCTATTTTTAGCACTTATATTTTTAACATTTCTTGTTTCTATTTTCAACACTCCCTCTCAACAAGAAATGGATTATCAGTCACCCCAATCCTGTCTCTGTAGAACTCAAACTTTCATTTTGACAATGCCTTAGTCAAAATATCTACTTCCTGTTCCTCGGTTGAAACATATAGCAACAACATGACCCTCTTCACCACACAGTCTCGAAGATGATGATACCGGATATCGATGTGCTTGGACCTGTCATGAAATACTGGATTCTTAGAGAGTTTGATACAACTCTGATTATCGTAGTAGATCACAGTTGGATCCATCCTTTGACCAAATAATCCAACTAGAATCTTCGCATCCAAATGGCCTCACATGCTGCCTGACTGGAAGTCATGTATTCAACCTGTTTTGAGCTAAGTGCAACTGACCTCTGTTTCCTGCTGTACCAAGAAATTGCAGCTGAACCAAGGTTGAAGATTCCTCCTGAAGTGCTCTTCCGGTCTGATGGACTCCCTGCCCAATCTGCATCTATGAAGCCCTGAAGCTTCACTCCCTCTGTCTGTCTGTACCACAAACCATACTGAAATGTGCCTCTAAGGTATCTCAGCACATGCTTCGTTTCTTTCCAAAACAACTTGGTAGTCTGAACCATAGCTTGACTCAGCTGGTTCACCGCAAAGCACAAATATGGTTGTGTGTTCACTAGATACATCAATGAACCCACAAGCTATCGATAAACAATAGCAACTACTACCTCACCTGAAGTAGCATCCTCCTTCCTCCAGTTACCAGCTAGAGGACTCTACATGGGCTTACACTTCTCCATGTTGAATCACCTGAGTATCTCATTGGCATATTTGCCTTGAGACACAAACAATTTCCCATCCTTTTGCCACACTTCCATGCCTAGAAAGTAGTGCATAAGACCCATGTCTTTCATCTCGAACTCTCTTGCAAGGTCCTCCTTGCAAGACTTGATCAACTGATCATCACCTATCAATATCAGATCATCAACATAAAGAACAATGATCAATGGCTTACGTTCTACCATGACGTGGTAAAGGTTCCCATTTGCTTCACTCTTGGTGAAGCGCAACATGGTGAAATAGTTGTCGATCCTGGTGTTCTAAGCACAAGGTGCTTGTTTCAGCCCGTACAAAGCCCTCTTGAGTCGGCACACATATGACTCACGATCAAAGGTCTCAAAACCTTCCCGCTACTTAATGTAAACCTCAATCTTCCCATTGAGGAATGCAATATTCACATCCATCTGATGGATCTTCCAACTCATCTGAGCTGAAAATTCCAACATCGATTTGATAGATGAGTACCTTGCTACAGGATCAAAAGTCTCATCGTAGTTGATCCCCTCAACCTGTGAGAAACCACGGACAACAAACCTTGCCTTATGTTTCTCAACACTGCCATTAGCTGCCTACTTTACCTTGTAAAGCCATCGAGAACTCACCACTGACTTGTCCTCAGGTCTTGAGACAACATCCCAAACACAGTTCCGAATGATGGAGTTGTAGTCCTCCACCATAGCATCAACCCAGACTGGTTGCTGCACTACTTCCTCGAATGAAGAAGGTTTGGTCTCTACACACTCCCCAACCAAGGCCATGTAACCAGTGTACTGCTCGAGTGACCTCCTCTGTCTACACTGAGAAGATGGCTTTCCCACATTCTCTCTCACATATAGAATCAACCTGTCAGCTTTGCTTGAGCGTTTCCGCCCATCTCTGGAAGACTTTGCATGAGTGGATGTCTCCACTCTCGGATCCTCTGCATGCGTCTGCTCCACATCAGTCTGAGGCTCCTCCTCCTTAGGAACTAAAAGTTCCTCCTCTACATGCAACTTGAGCTCCCTCTCAAGTGATACTTGCGTGCCTTTCTACTTGTCGAACTTCAAATCTCTGTGTACCACTGTCCTCAGACTAGTAGGCAAGAACACCCGATAGTTGTGGGTTGTATCAGTGTACCCCACAAGTATCCCCAACTCAGCTGTTGGATCTAGCTTCTTCTGGGCATCTTTGGTCACATGGAAATAAACCGATGATCCAAAGATCCTGAAGTGACTCACATCTGGTCTCTTCCCAGAAAAGGCTTCCATAGCTGTCTTCATTCCCAATATACGATGTGGGCTTCTATTCTGCAAGTACACTGCTGTATTTCATGCCTCAGCCCACAAATGAAGTGGTAGGCTTTGGTCATGCAACATCGCTCGAGCTGCTCCCACAATCGATCTGTTCTTCCTTTCGGCCACCCCATTCTGCTGTGGGTTATGGGGTGTTGTCAACTCCCGTTTAATTCCTTCTATTGCGCAGAAGTCCTTAAAATGTTGGGAGACATACTCTCCACCATTGTCGCTACGTAAGGCCCTTATTTTCTTTCCAGATTATTTCTTTGCCAAGGCTTTAAACTCAAAAAACCTTGAGAAGGTTTGATCCTTCTTTTGCATAAAGTAGATCCAACATCTACAAGAAAAATCATCAATAAAAATAACATATTACCTTTGTTTAGCGGTGGAGCCTGTAGAGAATGATCCACACACATCTTTATGAACTCGCTCCAGGATTGCTCTAGCTTTACTGTCTCGATCCTGAAAGGAAGATTTTGCATACTTACCCAAGGTACAACCTTTGCATGTATCCATTTGCTCCAGTTTTCCCTTGGGAAGTCCGGTAGAAATCTGCTGCATGATCTTCAAGGCCCCATGGTGCAAGTGGCCCAATCTTCTATGCCATAGCTCGCCAACATCTTGGCTCTGCACCAACTCTGCTTTGGAACTCAATGCAGCACAGTCATCTACCTCCAGCTTGTAGATATTCTTAACTCGAATCCCAATCCTCTTGGTCTGTCCAGTGCTGATATGCCTCAAGAATACCTTTCCTTTACTAAAGACTACATCATAGACTTTGTCTTCCAGCATAGCGATAAACACAAGATTCTTCTTGAGACCTGATACATACTTTACATCAGTTAGGGTGAGAGGAGCTCCATGCTCCCTCTCAAACACAACCGTACCTTCACCTGAAACACAGTACTTTCCATCATCACCCATCTCGATCCACATCTAGAGATCCTTCTCCTCCAAGGTACTGAAAAGATTCTTGTCGTCGGTTACGTGGAATGAAGCTCCATTTTCCAGGTACCAAACACATCCCACCATTGATGAAACCATGCATGCGATGAGGAAGAAATCCAATTCAAACTGTGAGGCCAGTGCCTCACCATCTGATCCCTTCGAGGATCCCTTCTTGGATTTCTTCTGTGGACAATTCGTAGCATAATGGCCCACCTCATAACAATGAAAACATCTCACTTTCGATTTGTCAATCTTCTTCCCACCATGGGAAGACCTGGATTTGGAATGGGATGCCTTCCCTTTCCCTTTCCTCGCCTTACTCGCTAAGGCTATATTTTCTTCATCATCTTGCTTTGATGAAGATCCATCTCTAGTGCTTCTTCTTATCTCCTCCTGCATCAGATCCAACCAAAGTCGTTCCCAATCTGGAAGTTTCTCTCTTCCATTTACTGAGTCTTGGTAGCTATGCTAGCTCTTAGGAAGACCGAGAAGAGCAAGACTCACCATGTCATCATCGGCTGTCATGATCCCTACACTTACAAGCTCATCCCTGCAGGTGGTGAGCTTGTTCAGATATGTAGAGATTGTGTTGCCCTTTTCACACTTGATTTTCCGAAGCTTGTCTTTGAGCGCCAACTTCCTCTGATTGTTGTTGTTCTGATATAGATCCTTCAATGTTTTCCACATTGAAAACGGTGTCTCCTTCCCATGGAGACTCAAGACTATGTGGTCTCAAACTCCCTCCAGAATGATTCTCCTCGCTCTAGCCACACATTTCTTCCATTCCACCAATTCTTGGGAATTAGCAGCTGCTGGCTTACGGACTTCTTGATCATTGAAGTCCTTCAAATCATTGTCCTCTAATACCGCTTCCATGTGATCCTTCCAGGCTATATAATTCGAGCTTCCATCAAGGGCATACTCGAATCTCAAACCATTGAACGCCATTGGTGAAATTTGAGATGTGATAAGAATTCGAATTCTATAATTAGGAACTTCAAACTTCGAACTTCTCCCTTCTTTGTACACTGTTCTTCGCTTTGATCACCTTTGCTCTGGTACCATGTATAATTTCTCACTGTAGATCACGAGATAATGCAATATACTAAAGCAAAATACTTGATTTACTTCTGTTGGAAATAATACTGAGAGGGGGGGGGTGAATCAGTATTATCAGATCAATAAAACTTTTTCAATGCTAAAAAACATATACGCTACTTCAGTTAAGTGAACCCGCGTGTACACGCTGCTGTGTCTAAAGCAACTAGCGTATATCCAGAAATCTTATGATTCAGTTAGCTTATCTTCAGTAAATGCATCAGAACATTATTAACCATATTAACAGTAAACAGGTGCAGTATAACAGAACAGATCATCACACAAAAGCCACACACATGAACACAAAGATATAAGGTGGAAACCCAATGTGGGTGAAAACCACCTGCTGCAAGTCATCTCAATCTTCTTCTTAATAAGAAAATACTTTTACAATATTTGTACTGGTGCAGTCTTATACCAGTACGGGAGCTACAACCCCCTTTGCTTTTGTACTAGCCGATCCATTTACTAGTACACAGGCTGCTACCTGCTACAATGCTCCAAAGATCTCCCTTAGCTTTTGTACTAGCTTAGATACTAGTACGTAGGTGCTTGCCTACAATCTTCTCTCCTCCAGGTACCACGTTTCATCAATTTTCAGACTGGATACACTGAAGCACAACACATAATCTGAAAGGCCACATTTCATCCAATTTTCATACTGGACCCATAACTATCATTGAAGATAAAAACAATCATCAAACTCTGAATCACTGAAACCCTGTTAACAACACTGTCACCAGAACACAGAGCAGACACAGAACTCTGTAATAACCATCTGACCCATCTGCAACTTCAAATATCAAGCTTTACAATGTATACGCTACTTCGATGAATCAAACCCGCGTGTATACGCGCTTTTGCCAAAGACAACCCGCGTACAGATCTAAAAATAATTTCTCATAACTTGCAGCTGTACCAGACATCAATCATACTCATAATACTTATAGAACAATACATGCGTCAGTATGTAGATCTAGAATAAGCATCATAAAGATAGTTCATTTCAAACCATTTGATCCCGATCTCTCCTTAGATCTTGTTCTCCATCAACCGATGAGATCTCTCCTTAGCTCAGATCAAGCAATGCATCATCAACCCATAACCTGCATACTGGATCTAATGCTTCATCAGATATTCAAGACATTTCAGATACCCTTGCCTAATGATTTCCTTCCCTTTATATAGCCTTAGGCCTTGTTCAATACCAAGAGCCAAAACCATAGAAATCCAATACCATCAACTTCAAAACTAGGGATCAACACGTCCGCCGAGACGCCAAGGTCCAAAACCATAGGCACAACTTCCAAGGAATAACCGCCATGGACCAAAGGTACTTTTCCACATACACGCGCTTTTGCTGAAGCCAACCTGCGTGTACACGCGACTTGGGCTTAACGAACCTGCGTGTATGAACTTTCTCTTCTTCTTATAGTCTGATCATCAATTCCTTGCTGCTGACCTTCTGTACTATGATTTGTCATCAGTGAGGTTTGCCATCAAGGACAACACTTATCTCATAATGCCAACACTGCTGACCTTCTGTACTATGATTTGTCATCAGTGAGGTTTGCCATCAAGGACAACACTTATCTCATAATGCCAACAATCTCCCCCTTTGGACTTGATGGCAAAGCTAACTTGCCAACAATCTCCTCCATCAGTCACATCTGATATCTCTTCTGAAGATTCATCATCTGATTCCTTTGAGCTGTCCTCCATCGGTCACATCTGATATCTCTTCTGAAGATTCACCTAGTTATACATAAGTGAGATATTCTTCTATGAGAGGGTTGCCATGATATCTCTTCTGAAGATTCACCCAGTTATACATAAGTGAGATATTCTTCTATGAGAGGGTTGCCATCAAGTACAACACATGCATCATAATGCCAACAATCTCCCCCTTTGGACTTGATGGCAACAACACCAAATCACTCTCCCCCTTTGACATCAAGGGCAAAGGGTGGACCAAGATATTCTCTTCCTTTGCTGAATCATTCCACTGTCCATACTCCCCCTGAGTACCTGCTGAAATCTCTGAATAGTCTCCCCCTTTGTATATGCCAAGGTGTACCAATCTGTCCATGCTCCCCCTGAGTACATGCTGAATCTCTGTACCACTGAAGTGTGTTGTACATGCTCTTCCTGACTGTAGGCAAGATCTGCAAAAGATGTTCTTCAAGAAGAACATGACTCTATACATCATAAAAGACCTTCCTATCACCAAAGACTCATACATACATCCATCTCTCAACTAAGTGAGGATATACAAAAATTGACTCATCCACCCAACCAAGTGGGGATACATCAAAAGTTTACATATGGCAACCAATCACATTGCATCAATCATCCTAGGCATAGTGGGGAAACCAAAATAGGCCGTTACATGACCTTGACACCATGAAAGAGATACCACAAAAGAGAGGCATGACATAGAGACGAAAGAACTAGACCAAGACTTATGAAAGTCACCAGCAGCATCTGATTAATCACCATTCAGATCAGCAACCAAGAGATCCTTCTGTTCTCCTCTCGCCTTTGTTCCACCTGAAGCCAACAACAAATGTGAACCAGAACCAAAAGCTTTAAGATAATGCCAATAATGCATCATTGGAAGATTATCTGCTCCCTCTGAACCTGTGCCAGATGATCTCTGTCAGATCCATATCAGACTTTCTGCAACCAACATCTGTCCTTGCTGATTTCCTTCAAAAACTCCATATACGCGTCTGCATCCACATAAACAAGCGTATATACGCGGATAGACCTTATGAAACTCGCGTACAACTATTTTCATATCAGCAACCTGTAAATGTCCTGCAGCAAGGTATGTCTGAACATAGATGTCAACTCCTCCTTTTAATCATCATCATGAAATCATTCACATTACATGTGAAACCATCATAGCCACTACATCAACGTCAAGATCTACATGATCCAAGTATCATTACTTGGGAACATCTGCATCAATCAACATATGTAAGGATCAACCTATCATCATATAGATAAGAACTCATCACCATGTCTCCAATAAAGCAACTTTGAGTAGTCATCCATGTATCAGCACTATGTATCTTGAGCTCAAATTCTTTTGACAAAGATTCTTGAT
Organism: Pinus tabuliformis; assembly: GCA_031772625.1. Classification (NCBI taxonomy): domain Eukaryota; kingdom Viridiplantae; phylum Streptophyta; class Pinopsida; order Pinales; family Pinaceae; genus Pinus; species Pinus tabuliformis. Next base: position 1,603,144,914 of record CM062817.1, on the reverse strand, counting down.
ATCATCATCAGCAACAATCCTTATCCGCATGAGTGCCTGCATCATAACTGTATGATATTTATGCATATGACAACAACAGTATATAAGTGACTCATCATCAAGTGAGGAAGATGTGTATTCAAGCTTTGTACTTCTCCTTCTTCTTATGAAGATCATCATGTAAGCACCATATATGCATCATCAAAGAATCAACCATAAATCTGATCTGAACATCTTCTATGTAACTTCAAGAATCATATGAGAGTTTATCATAGACAACTCACAACCACATCATAGCAAAGATATATCATTTAGCCATATAAGAATCATCACCAAGGATTATTAACCATAATGCCAACAATGAATTACTAAAGGCATATGCTCCCCCTCAACCAGTGCCATCTGTTAGATCTGATCATGCATAAGCATCAAAACATCATCATCCTCAAGTTAGGATCAAAACACTTCTAGACATCATACAAGTAACAAAACATTTCCACACATCCTCAGCAGACTGTAACCAATAGAGCAAATAATAGACTGAATCATATCAGATCCTTTTTCTGATCCTGTTCCCACTGCTTTTCCTCAGACTGACATATACGTGACCTTGCAGTGTCTAACTCGCGTATATACGCGACTTCCCTTTAAGGAACTTGCGTATGAGATTCAGGACACTGAAGTTTTACACTTTCAGCTCCCCCTGAGTCTGATATGTTTGTGTTGTGCTGTGTCTCAGTACATTGTGCTGACTGTACTTCCTTCTTCCTCCATATCTTCAAGTGTGATGAGGTTTTCTTCTTTTGGTGTGATGTCCATCCTTTGTTCCTGCATTCCTTTGCTATATGTCCAAGCTTGTTACATGCAAAACATCTAACATGTTTCATGTTCCTCCTGTAGCAATCAGCAGCTTTGTGACCAAACGTATTGCAAGCAAAGCAATATCCATAAAAATACCTTGAGTGTGATGATCTTTCTGCATAATGATCTTGAACCCTTCTTCTTCTACATCTAGCTGCAACATGTCCAAGGTTATGACATACATAACATTCAACATTATTCATAGAAGGGGTAAAGAATTTTCTTTGAGGAATTTCTTTCCTTGGTTGATGATGAGATTGATCTTTCATTCCTTCATTGATCACTTTAGATTTCTCTTTAGAATTTCTTGCCTCACCTTGTGAACTAGATTCACCTTCAACAGATTCATGGAAACCAAGACCAGTCTTTATAGCAGGGGACCTTTGACTATTAAGAATATCATCCAATGCTTTAGAGCTATCTTGAAATCGTAAAAGCTTATCCTTTTCCTCTAGTTTACCTTTCAAGATATCTACCTCAACCTGAAGCTGTTCTTCCTTTTCAAGAGATTTCTTTTTCAAAACTTCTTCAGCTTTCCTTCCTTCTTCCATTTGTTCCCTTAGTTTGAGAATTTCTTTTTCTTGTTCTTCATACAGATCCTGCTGCATTTGACGAACTCGGAAGGCACATTCTAGTTGAGATTTTAAGCTGGTGACGTCGTTTTCTTGTTTTGCAATATCTTGGAGTAGATCTGTATTCTGCTTCTTTGACTCTTCAAGATCTCCTTTTAGTGAGAGGATTGTAGCTTCAAGATTTTCATAGTAGCTGGATCTATCTTTGAGTTTCTTGATGGTTGTGCTTCTTTCGTTGACTTCTTTTCTTAATGATGTCACTTCATGCTGCAATTTTTGACATTGGTCTTCCTTGTCCTTGAGTAGCTTTCTTACCTTGTTTCCTTCTTCTAGTTGGGCCCTTAGTTTGGTTGCTTCTTCTTTGAAATCACATTCCCTTTTGTTCAATAGATCTTGTTGATCTCTAATTTTGTCTGTCAGCCTTTTAAATTCTGCCTCTATTTGATATCTTTCTTGTTCACCCATAAGAGCAAATTCAGTAGTTTCGCTATCACTTTCATCTCTTTCACAAGGAAATATAGCTGGAATATCAGAGGATAACACATTCATTCCTGATAATGATTCTGAATCTGATTCTGAATCTGAAGAGCTTCTTATGCCTAATCCCCAATCGATTCTTCCACTGTCATAGATCTTCTGAGATGTCTTCTTCTTCTTATGAGCTTTCTTCTTAAGCTTCTTTCCCATTGTTCCACGGATCTCCTTCAAGCGATCAAGCTTCTACCAAAGGACCTGCTCTGATACCAATTGTTGGAAATAATACTGAGAGGGGGGGGTGAATCAGTATTATCAGATCAATAAAACTTTTTCAATGCTCAAAAACATATACGCTACTTCAGTTAAGTGAACCCGCGTGTACACGCTGCTGTGTCTAAAGCAACTAGCGTATATCCAGAAATCTTATGATTCAGTTAGCTTATCTTCAGTAAATGCATCAGAACATTATTAACCATATTAACAGTAAACAGGTGCAGTATAACAGAACAGATCATCACACAAAAGCCACACACATGAACACAAAGATATAAGGTGGAAACCCAATGTGGGTGAAAACCACCTGCTGCAAGTCATCTCAATCTTCTTCTTAATAAGAAAATACTTTTACAATATTTGTACTGGTGCAGTCTTATACCAGTACGGGAGCTACAACCCCCTTTGCTTTTGTACTAGCCGATCCATTTACTAGTACACAGGCTGCTACCTGCTACAATGCTCCAAAGATCTCCCTTAGCTTTTGTACTAGCTTAGATACTAGTACGTAGGTGCTTGCCTACAATCTTCTCTCCTCCAGGTACCACGTTTCATCAATTTTCAGACTGGATACACTGAAGCACAACACATAATCTGAAAGGCCACATTTCATCCAATTTTCATACTGGACCCATAACTATCATTGAAGATAAAAACAATCATCAAACTCTGAATCACTGAAACCCTGTTAACAACACTGTCACCAGAACACAGAGCAGACACAGAACTCTGTAATAACCATCTGACCCATCTGCAACTTCAAATATCAAGCTTTACAATGTATACGCTACTTCGATGAATCAAACCCGCGTGTATACGCGCTTTTGCCAAAGACAACCCGCGTACAGATCTAAAAATAATTTCTCATAACTTGCAGCTGTACCAGACATCAATCATACTCATAATACTTATAGAACAATACATGCGTCAGTATGTAGATCTAGAATAAGCATCATAAAGATAGTTCATTTCAAACCATTTGATCCCGATCTCTCCTTAGATCTTGTTCTCCATCAACCGATGAGATCTCTCCTTAGCTCAGATCAAGCAATGCATCATCAACCCATAACCTGCATACTGGATCTAATGCTTCATCAGATATTCAAGACATTTCAGATACCCTTGCCTAATGATTTCCTTCCCTTTATATAGCCTTAGGCCTTGTTCAATACCAAGAGCCAAAACCATAGAAATCCAATACCATCAACTTCAAAACTAGGGATCAACACGTCCGCCGAGACGCCAAGGTCCAAAACCATAGGCACAACTTCCAAGGAATAACCGCCATGGACCAAAGGTACTTTTCCACATACACGCGCTTTTGCTGAAGCCAACCTGCGTGTACACGCGACTTGGGCTTAACGAACCTGCGTGTATGAACTTTCTCTTCTTCTTATAGTCTGATCATCAATTCCTTGCTGCTGACCTTCTGTACTATGATTTGTCATCAGTGAGGTTTGCCATCAAGGACAACACTTATCTCATAATGCCAACACTGCTGACCTTCTGTACTATGATTTGTCATCAGTGAGGTTTGCCATCAAGGACAACACTTATCTCATAATGCCAACAACTTCTACAAACAAACTTGCGGAAGCTTAATTTCTTATGAGAAAGATCAAATAGAACACATATAACAAAGAATGATAAATCAATCACACATGAACACAGAAGAATACCCTGGTGAAAGCCTCAGCTAAAAAACCCTGATCTCTGTATTATCATACAAGTGGAAATATGTTCGGATTACACAAAGCTTTAGCTCACAAGTTATCCAGCTCTCAGTACAATCCCTCGGTATTGCTCATAGACTGAATAGACACAACATATGCCTTCCCTCAGTCCTCCAAGCCTTCTATTTCCTTGCGTAGTTTCTCCTGGGTCCTCTGGCTACCACCTGTGTGAATTAACCTCTCACACAACTCATCAAACTCAGAAGTAAATGCCCAATCTCCAAGGAATGAATTCCTTCTACATGCAAGAGATATCCTCAATGGAATATTCCTGCAACTGATAGTACACTGTCCCATCATCTGATCTCAATTGGGTCTTCGACTGAACTGACATGCATGAGTTATTTATGAGAGAATATCCAGTTATCTGAAGTGCAGCAATTACATGCATGCATGCATTAACTAACTGAACTCACAATCAGTTCCAAAAACTGTTGGAACTAATCTATCTGGACTTAAGTCAGTTAGCTAAGCTAACTAATTACAATTCAAAGCACAACTCATCCTGATCTCCTTAATCAAGGAATAACTTCCTCAATCAAAGGGGAAACTGTTGCATGTATTCACATAGACTTCATGTTTGATTTTCTATAACTAATTAACTCAAGATGAATTAATTAATTATTTTACAAACATCTGCTAAGATCAAATTCGAATTTAATTCTCAATTTTAGTTCAGGGACTAACTAAAATTGGAATGTATCCTGAAATGCTATTTATAGCAGTGCTATTTTTAGCATTTCTTGTTGTTATTTTCAACAACACAATGGAAAATAAAAGTACATTAACATCAATAAGCATGAACCCAAAAAAGTAGGGTTTAAAAGTAAAAATAGTAACTAAACACAACACATAGATAAACTGTCATACATAAGTAGATGGTTACTTATTTAAGAAATAAGAGTTGATTGGCTACGAGCTCTCCATGTTCCTCCCAGACACAAACCTCATGGTTCATAAGTTCATCCACCAGTCACCCTCAAGCTGGGAAAATAACTCCATAGGAAATAGTAGAAAAACCAATACAAAGCCTTGCTGAGGTACCAATCCCAACAGCCTCAGACTCTAGCCACAAGATCTCATCCCACTGACCGACACCCAAGTGGCACAACCTCAGTCTCTCGGTGATGCCCACCTTCTAGGGTGACCTACAATCAGCCGGGATGGTCTCAGCTTGCAACTTGAAGAGATCTGCTACTGTTTGGGTGTCCAAGTACCAACAGTCAAACCAAATTAACCCCACAGCTGGTGCCAGAGCCCCACCAGGGCTCACTGAAGAACTCCAAACTAAGCTCACATTATAACTCCATGGCCCATCAAGCCATAGTCAAAGCCATCAAGATCTTAGAGCCAACAAAGGATATCACATCGTAAGCCTAATGCATCTAGCTCAACATGATTAAATGAATAACTGCACCTCAGTCAGTCTCAAAGTCCACCCTAGGACTCACTCACTAATCTATAACCAACTGAATGATTAACTGATTGAATTTCCTTGTAAAAAACAACTAAACTTCTTTATGTATGCATGGCCCTAACTTGCCATGTGGCACCCTCTATAACCCACGTGGGCCCTAGGTGCAATTTTCACCCAAAATACCCAACTATTTCCTTCTCCCTAGAGTTGCGTCCCCCCATAATCTTTCCGTGAAGTGGGCTCCATAGTCAGCCTTATTTTATTAATATCATAATATGTACAAATTTACAATGTTGAGCATGATAGACCTAAAAAGATGACTAAAAATAACTACATGGGCACACATGCCACATAATAAAACCTTTGTCCCACCAACCTAAGAGTCACGATCATCGGGATTAACAACCTAATATTAAAAATACATATATTTACATCATCAAAATAGGTGGGAGTATTACATAATGTAGAGAACTGGAAAACTAAAGACAAAAAGTACCAATGTATGAAAGGGGCCTCTACATCAAACTCTTAGAGCAATGATTCAAGGTTGATATGAGTATACTTGTTCAGGAAAGAAAATAATGAATCCCTTTGACCAACATATGGTAAAAAATAATGAAGATGTAGACAAATTCTTGAAAGATCAATTATGGCTTTCCACTACATGAAATGCAAATTGCCTAAAGAAAGTTCACATAGCCAATGAGCAATAATGAAAACTATTCTCAAGGGTGAGGTGTTGCACCAATGATGAAATTGGAATCAAAAGTATTAATACAATCTAAAGTGGCGCAAATGAAATTATTCAATGAGGAACCAATAATGAAAACCATTATTTATTGCAACAAAAAAAATTGATTATGCCAATAAGCATGTCTATTTTTAAATAAGGCTTCGATAATTTTAATTTAATTATCAATAATTATTAGGTAGATGGTAGGGATTTAACCTCCTAGGAATATTCTAGAATATTCCTAGTAGTATTCACATATCAAAGGTTTAGGTTTATCTCAAAGTTAGTTATACCATTTTTTCCCTATTATTTAAATTGATCAATTAAAATAAAATGTCATATGGATTGTGTCATATGAACATGGGTTATGAATTTTTTGGCATGTGGTATTAGTAAGTCATGATATTAGGAGAAGTCTAATCATTAAACATTTTTGCCTTTTTCGATGGAATCTGGTGATACAATTTTTGGTCAGATCATGAATTTTAGTTGTTTCAAACATGTTTTTGAATATATTGATGGGTTCAACACCCTGGAAAACCTCTAGGGAACTTTTGTGGATTACACAACTAAAACTTAAGTTTCCAAAAAATCCCTTCTTGATTTCGAACAAAATTGGTCAGAAAATATGCCTGAAAAAAATGATAAAACCTCAAACATTTAAACTACTTCATGGTATTGTAACAAAGCCTATTTACAAGTTAATAATCTCTATGATAAAGTGGGGTGAATATCCATGATCAAAAATCTTGTTACTGTTGGACATTGGATAAACCAACGCAACCTGTGTGTTTCACGACATGGACTAACCGCCTCTCGTGGATCCTTATCTCTGGCAATGCAATCGTTGTCTAACGCTTGCGGGTTTCGTTCTAACAACAATCGTGATTTCCAACAAGTGGTATCAAATCATAGGTCACGAGTTCGATACACACCTGACTTGCATTGGGGGGGAGATTGTTGGACATTGGATAAACCAACTCTCCCCATGTGTTTCATGACATGGACTAATCACCTCTCATGGATCCTTATCTCCGGTAATGCAATCGTTGACTAAGGCCTGCAGGTTTTGTTCTAATGAAAATCATGATTCCCAACAGTTACATGTTTTTTAAAATGTATATATGTTTAACTCATATATGATTTTTTTATATATAATAATAATAATAATGATAATTTAAAATGAAATTATAATTTAATTATTTTTTATTACTATTATTATTTCAAACTTGGCAATTTAAGATGTATATCATGTAATTGTTTTGATGTTTATTGGTTATTATCAACCATTTAATTTATATGACTACATTAATAATAAAAATAAATCTAAAAAATTAATAACTTTACACTTAACCTTACCATTTATAACAATCAAAAGAGTAAACTAGAAATAAAGAGTATATTGAAGATCTCCCACTAACATGAGGGACAAGCACTAATTCAACAAATCTTGAGTTTGAATCTTTGTTGTATTTTGAATTAAGGAGACCAATGTAAAAGATTTAGGAATCATGAGTTTGAATCTTTGTAAAAGTATAATATTCATTTGATTGTGTAGTTTTTGATGTGTTTTGTTTAAAATATGGCCAAAAATAATTGGAATGGTAAATTGAAGTTGTTAATTTTGTATAGACTAAGTGGTTTAAGGATTTTGGGATTTTTCAAGAATATGAATCCATTAATAAATTCAAAAATGTATTTTTGTTGTATTAGCTACAACCACCCTCCAAAATTTTGCCTTAGCTTCGGTTTGGAGCCTCCCTACCAACCTTCACAACAGCATGTCTTGCTTCGTTAAGTACACAATCTCCAGTGATTTTCTTGCAGAGAGACAGGCTGTCGATCAAACCTTGATGCATTCCCCTCACAAGTTGTTCATCCAGACTTCGTCCAGTAGTAGCCTGAGCATCTCCTTTAAGAATTTGTGCAAATATGGAAGGCAACCAGCCTTCCCTCTAGAAATTGCGCAATCCTGGCTGGCAGCCTGCTGGGCCCCAGAATTGTGCAATTCTTCCGAGCAATCTTCACCCAGAAAATTGCGAAATCCTTCCCAGCTAGGCTGCTCAGCCTAGAATTTGTGAAAATCTGGGCAGCAGTCAACTGCTTTGCCCAGAAATTGCGCAAATCTGGGAAGCAGTCAGCTGCTTTGCCTAGAAATTGCGCAAATCTTATGAGTAACCAAACCAGCTCCCAACCAGAAATGCGCGTTTTCTCCCAGTAGTTGAGTAGCCTCTTGCATGTGCAACTAAGTTGACCGGTTTCCTACGGGACTGAGCAAAACAAACTTTCATGCATGGGCTGCCTCCCCTAAGGCAGCATGAAAAGGCATCCCTTGTTTTAGGGATCTATTTTGGGTAGTTGGAGGTTACATGCAAAGATCATTTCAGAAACCTCCCACCAAGTGTCGCTTTCCCTAAAATTGTGGCATGCACGTCACAACCTTGATTTTGTCAAAACTCATCAACTAAACACTGCAAATCTCATTCCTCACATTAAATTTGCAGCTATGACATCCCACAACGCATCTAAGAGTTGTCGGCACATTCAACTCAGCTGTTTTGGGGTAAGCCTGCTTTCCATGTCTTGTGGTTTATTACTGGCGCTTTTTGTGTTTCGCTTTGTATGAACGTTCCCTGCTTGATTTTAGTGAGCTCTTGTTGTCATTTTGATACATGGTAGCTTGTACTAGCACCATTTCAGTTTTCATTAACATCTCACTACTGTCGCATGCATGAAACTGTTTTTCACGAGTGGTCGCCAATTCGGCAACTCACTTTACCCACATGCATGTTGATCTATTTACTGAATTTTCATTCAATGTTTGCATGCACTATCAATCACTTCTTCTTTCACTTAGTGTCACCATGCATTCACTGTCATATTTTCTTTCAGTTGCCCGTCGGCGAGTCTGGCCATTCTTGGCCTGGACTCTGCCTTCACTGAGATAACATTGCACAATCTGGGGAAGGAAGGCTCTGTCCTCCTCTTCAAAAATCCACATTTCTACCTAGGCACTGTCCTCCAGGACTGTTTTGTGCATTTCTTAGGGACATTGATTGCTGGCCCAAAAGATTGCATAATGCAGTCACTGAGCCTGCAACCATTGCCAGCTAAGATTGCGTGTTGCGCAATTCCAACAGCCAACAACCAGATTGGACCATGCATTGTGTAGTTCCAATAGTCAGTCAGCCTCCCAGTGGTCCAAACTGTTCCTTGCGTAGTTTTGGCACTCAGTCTCCTAACCTCCCATCCGAAATTGCACGACCTTCATGATCAGTCACACATGTATGTTGTAAGTCAATTCTCAAGTTCATTTTGGTTTTCGACTGACAGATTTCTTACCATGAGTGTTTCCATGTTTCCAGGTATCACAGGTGTTCATCTACCTCTCAGTAGTACAGGTACAATGGTTTCCAGGCGAGCAAAGACAAAGACACCGTTCAGAGCACACTTGGGGATGCAATCAATCAAGTGTCTATGAATCTGCCTACCCACGAAGACATCAAGTTGTTGGTAGACAAGACATCAAGATATGACAACAAAAACATCACAGTGAGAAGCATCATGAACATTAGCTGAAGGCAGCATACCAGATGCAACGAATGTGAGAGGAAGGTTGTTGAAAACATAGAGGCGGAACAAAGTTGCAAGCTCAAGCAGATCCAGTGACGATGAAAGAAACTTTGGAGACTCAGGCTATGAGGTGACAACACGACATGGAGATCACGCGAAGATAGAGAGTGGAACAAAGAAGGAGTTTCATGTGCAAAAGAAAAAACTCAAGGAAGAACATAGGTTGCACAGACAAGCGACTGAGTTGCAGTAGGAACAAGAACAACAGGGGGGGACAACATGCACTCATGGATGAAACTGTGCCCGTACAAGTTATAGATCCATCCCAGTAGCTGGCACGAAGTAGACATGGTGAGCAATGTTGTTGATCTCATGCAATGGATTCAGCCGCATGCATGTCATTGTGCGCACGCATGCGATCCAACCCATTCAACACACTCATAAAGGCAAAGACAAGAAGCAAGTCCAACTGGAGCTGAACATGTAGTTGGAAGTTGATGCGCATGACCACTAGTACACACTAGAAGATCAACACAGACACTATGCGTCAGTGTGTCGTCGGTTTGGTTGCACCAAGAATACCATGCACATGCTAGCAGATGAGTTGGACGAAGGAGCCACACCAATGCACCTGGATGCAACAGAGGCAAGAGTTCGCTTCAACAAGATGTCACCATGGGGTGCATGCACACCATCACGGATGGCCAAGCTTTGCATTAGCTCACCACCTTCACCATCACAAGCATGTCAAAGAGTTGGTCTCACCTCAACGGATCGAGTGTCAGTGATGCATTGCATGGCTTTCTCAAGCCATTTTGTTTCACATGAGCACATGTGCATGGTAATGTAACGTCGTGCCAAGTGGAAGTTCAAGTGTCGATAGTTGGATGTAACAGTCATAGAGTAGATGAAGAGTCATGAGGGTAGATAAATTGTCACAAAGGAGAATGTCAAGGGTCACCCCACCCTTTACTATAAATAGAACCTCATAACTCATTGTAAAGGCTTTTGGTCAGCCAAGCTTCCAATAAGACTATCTTAGAGAGAGCTTGGACAATATTGTAACGAGCCTTGGCTTCTCCACTGCGCAGAGCTAGTACATCTCTTTGGAGGAGTAGGCAATTGTGGTTGTAACGTTCCACTATTGAAATTAGTGGCTGGACATGGATGTATTATATGACTGGAACTTACACTTAATATAACATAGCCAACACGTTTCATGCATATGTTGCATTATATTCTATGCTATCTGGTTTACTCTAACTGATATATGTATTTGTTTGCTTACACATGCATGTATGGACTAATATGTATATAAGTATGTATGAAACTTTCTGAAATGTGTTGTTGGCTTAACCATCACTTTGGATTGCTTGCTAACTTGCTTTCTAACTTGTGATGCATCTTCACTCGTGTGTTCCCTTCCTAGCCGCATACTTTCCAAGGGGTGCACACACCTCACCTTTAGTGTGTTAGAACCTCTCATACACCTTCCTTGGCTTGATGTAGCTGTCACACCCTTTCTACCAACAGAGTTATCTTACTTTCCAAAGTGCGAAATCACGGTTAAGGCATTACCGTACGACCCACTGCTGGGAATCCTACACCAAACGGTCCGAGGTCTAATTGGGACTTCTTACTGGGGAGATCCCCTTACATGTTGGTGTGTCCAGCACCGTCAACATTTTGGCGCTAGAAGGAGGGCCAGATGAAAAGATGAGTCCTCACATATGTTTTGAATTTCTACATATCTATCATTACTAACTACCGAGTTGCTCTTCCAGAGTGTATGTCTTATGGAAATGATTTCATCATCTTGGAAAAGCTCTCGGATAACTTGTCTCATTAAAAAATTGATGGTGGAGGCTACGTAGCCTTGTTTAGGCATGCCGTTGGCGTTGTAGGCTCATGCGAAAGACATGGATTCTTTGAAGAATGCATGAGCTGCGCGCTGTTTTTCTACACACTTCGAGGGCACCCAATGCACTAGTGTGCCACGCTGCCCGAAAAATCTATTCATTCTCTTGCTCATCTGATTGCAGAGATAGACCGTACTTTCAATCACTTTGATCGTAAAGCACTTAACAAAGAAATTTTGAAATTACGAAAAGCACCCGATGAATCCGTTGAACAGTTTCACACATGTTTTTGTAATCTTGCATACCGATTCCTCAAAGATGATATTGATTGAGAATTTCTTGATGGGAGATTTGAGTATCTTCTTTACAAATATGAAAATCCGCAATTATTAAAATCACTCGAATCCTGCGCATACTCTGGTGATGGAACTGCAATCACGAGTAGGCACAATCGCTGTCACTAGTGACTGTTCACCTTCACCTCATCAAACAACTCCACCACCACGAAGTAATGTGGGAGATCATGCACATACCTTTGTTGAAATGTCACATCCTCCACCCCACCTGCTCTTGATATCTACGCAGATTTTGCTTGCAAGCTTGTTGGTTGTCACGTGGATTCGTTCCCTCAACCTTTGTCCTTGCATTCTGTTGATCCTCCGGATTGTACTGTCTTGTGTTCTTCCATTCCAAACTCCTCACCTATTGTGAACAAGGATCAAGTTGTCAACGGAGTTGGTGTTATGCAGCAAAACTCCGCCATCATTCATGATGAGTGTGTGCGGGAATCTAAAGAAGAACCCGTAGTGAAGGATGACTCCCTTCCAGATGCGCCTCATCTGCTTAATCTTGACATCCCTTGTGATTTTGCCACTACTGATTTCCCCTGTGAAAACCCATTTCTGGATGTTTATACTTTTGATCATTCACGAGACACATCGGATGTCAGTCTGTCATTACAGTGCGGAGAGGACACATATTCCTTGGAAAATTTATTCGATCTCTCATCTATCTTTCCTAAAACACAAAGGGTGAACATATTTGCTTCCCATCTACCCCTCTGCCCGATTCATCAAATCATGAGGATGCTGACAAACATCCTAAATTTTCTGATCTTGGTTGTCATGAACTATTCACTTCCTCATCTGATCACGATGTTGATTCAATCATTGTTAATCTTTCTAAGACACTAGTCTATGATGATCTATCTCTCAACAAAGTCGAAACCCCGTAGACTATCGAGGCACTTTAGGCTAAGTTGATGGTTATGTCAGGCCCTCGCTATCCCAGGGTTGGTTTCACTTCCGGTTAGGAAATTGTTGAAACACTCAAGGCTCGTCATCACTCTCTGCCTTGCATTGAAGATTAACCAAACACCCAGATTTCACTTCCTCCACTCGAACTACACGATCCCATTGCTCATGTGTTGGAGGAATCTTACACAACAAGCATGCATGCACAACATAAATGGTCTACCTTTCTCACCTTTTGTTGCATGTAACAGTCAAGAGAATGCACACAGTCAACATCTACATGCAATGTAGCACAACACCATGGCAGCTCCACAGAGTGCATGTCATGCGCTTTCACTCGTCTCTGTTTTGTGGTATCTTGTAAATTCAGAGTGTGTTTGTCTTCATTGTTATATCTTTCTTGTTTGCTGGTTCACATAGTTGTCTTGTTCGCGAACCATGCCTTCACAACATGGGTCAACCAATGCACCAGTGGCTGCATTGGAAGTATCACTTCACGTGAGATGGCCCATGCACCATTAGCTTAGGAGTAAGAGTAGTGTTTGCTTTCATTCTGTTTGCTTACTTGCTTTGTTGGTATGTTTTCTTGCTTGATTATTTGCTTATTCGCTCTGCTTTCGCTTTTGCTTCTACTTCTGCTTTGCTTTGTTGTTTGTTTGCTTGTTTTGTTCGTAGGTCAATTTCGCATGAAACCATGTATGACTCTTGAAACAAGCTAGGTAAAGTGCGAGAGGACTTGTACAACTATCAACATTTGGTTATCCGTTGTCCACTCTCTTATGTAAGAACTTGTTGTCTTCAGTCCATGATACATCAATGGAAAATACGTATTGTTCGAAGTGAACCTTGGTGAAAACACAATGCTTGCGCGTTCACTAATATCACATACTCTAGTCGGTTGTTTTTGGGTTAATCCTTGTCAGCTTAGTCAAGTAGAGTACGATGAGGGGGAAAATCTTAATCGGCACGTCAGAGGTATAATAAACTTCTTCTCTGCAGGAACAACCTCTTCTACTCTCAATAAGTCAGGATCCCTCTTCCGCCTCTGAAATGAATAAGTGCTATGCACAACTATGAAGATGAAAAATGGAAAAATGAAAAAGTGAAAAAAGTTTGAAAAAATGAAAAATGAATAAAGCAAAAGAAGAGAAAGGCTTCCTATGTAGAGAGGTGACGCAAGTAACTTCATCGGGGTACTGACCAAAATCGCTGGCAGCGGAGCCATGCTTGTGTTCCTATGTGACTCTGCCGGAGTACTGTCGAGGACTGCTGGCAGCGGAGAAACACCAGAGATGAAACTAAGACTCTGATGACCATACTGCTTGTGCACCAATATACCCCTCAACCCCAATCGAAACAACTGTGTTAACTTGGATTGGAATGTGTGTCAATCGACCAAGATCATGGAAGATTTTACATCTTACAATCAAGCGAGTGTGGAAACCAAGACGAACTGAGAATTGAACAATACTTCCGGAGTTGTTAGACTTGTTTTTCACGAACAAGGTCCATTCAAAGAGCTGGAGTTCTACTAGTGTGTCGCCAAGTGTTGTAGCGGTTACAACAACCCTCCAAAATTTTTCCTTAGTTTCGTTTTGGAGCTTCCCAACTAACCTTTACAGTAGCATGTCTTGCTTCATCAAGTACACAAGCTCTGATGATTTTCTTGCAGAGAGACAACCTGTCGATCAAATCTTGATGCATTCCCCTCACTGGCTATTCATTCGGACTTGGTCCAGCAGCAGGCTGAGAAGCTCCTTCAAGAATTTACGCAAATCTGGAAGGAAACCAACCTTCCCTCTAGAAATTGCGCAATCCGAGCTGGAAGCCTTCTGGGCCCTATAATTGTGCAATTCTGCTGAGCAAGCTTCACCTAGTAAATTACGCAATCCTTCTCAGTTGGGTTTCTTAGCCCAAAATTTGCGCAAATCTAAGCAACAATCAACTGTTCTGCCCATAAATTGCACAAATATGGGCAAAATTCAGCTGATCTGCCCAGAAATTGTGCAAATCTTCTGAGCAACTAGGCCAGCTCCCAGCCATAAATGCGCATTTTCTCCCAGTAGTTGAGGAGCCTCTTGCATGTGTAGCTGAGTTGATCAGTTTCCTTTGGGACTGAGCAAAACAAAATTGCATGCATGGGCTTCCTCTCCCAAGGCAGCATGCAAAGGCATCCCTTGTTTCAGGGATCTATTTTGGGCAGTTGGAGGTTACATGCAAGGATCATTTCAGAAACCTCCCACCAAGTGTCGCTTTCCTTAGATTTGTGACATGCACGTCACAACCTCAATTTTATAAAAAATCATCAACCGGACACTGCAGAGCTCATTCCTCACATCAACCTTGCTGCTATGACATCCCACATCGCATCTAGGAGCCGTTGGCACATTCAGCTTAGGTGTTTTGGGGTAAGCCTACTTTTCATGTCTTGTGTTGCAATACTGGCGCTTTTTGAGCACTTGCTGTCATTTTAATACATGCTAGCTTGTATTAGCACCGTTTCAGTTTTCATTAACATCTCACTGTTGTTGCATGCGTGAAATTATTTTTCATGAATGGTCACTGATTCAGCGACTCGCTTCACCCACATGCATGTTGATCTGTTTACTGAATCTTTTATTCAATGTTTGCAACTTCTTCTTTCACTTAGTGTCGCCATGCATTCACTGTCATATTTTATTTCAGTTGCCCATTGGCGAGTCTGGCCAACCTTGGCCCAGACTCTACCTTCACTGAGACAACATTGCGCAATCTGCGGAAGGAAGAATCTGTCTTCCTCTCCATAAATGCACATTTCTGCCGAGGCATTGTTCTCTAGGACTGTTTTGCGCATTTCTGAGGGACAATGACTACTGGCCTAGAAAATTAAGCAATGTAGTCACTGAGCCTGCAACCATTTCCAGCAGAGATTGCGCATTGTACAATTCCAATAGTCAACAACCAGACTGGATTGAGAATTGCGTAGTTCCAACAGTCAGTCAGCCTCCCAGAATCCCATATTGTGCCTTGCATAGTTTTGGCACTTAGTCTCCCGACATCCTGCAAAAATTGCACGACCTCCATGATCAATCACACAGGTATCTTACAAGTCAGTTCTCAAGTTCATTTTGGTTTTCGACTAACCGATTGCTTTCCATGAGTGTTGCCATGTCTCCAGGTATCGTAGGTGTTCATCTGCCTCTTAGCAGTATAGGTACAATGGTTTCTAGGAGAGCAGATACGAAGACATCATTCAAAGCACACTTGGGGATGTAGTCGATCAAGTGTCTATGAACTTGCCTACCCATAAAGATATCAAGTTGTTCATAGACAAGGACATCAAGATATGATGACAGCAAAATCAAAACGAGCAACATCATGAACATCAGCTGAAGGTAGCATACTGGATGCAAAAAATGCGAGAGGAAGATTGTTGACAACATAGAGGTAGAACAAAGTTGCAAGCTCAACCAGATCCACTGATGATGAAAGAAACTGTGGAGACTCAGGCTATGAGGTGATGACGTGACATGGAGATCGTGTGAAGATAGAGAGTGGAACAAAGAAGGAGTTGCATGTGTTGAAGCAACAACTCAAGGAAGAACATGAGCTACATAGACAAGCGACTGAGTTGGAGCAGGAACAAGAAAAACACGGGGCGCAACATGTACTCATGGATGAAACTGTGCCCATACAAGTTATCTATCCATCCCAACAGCTGACACGGAGCAGACATGGTGAGCAATCTTGTTGATCGCATGTAAGGGATTCAACAACATGCATGTCATTGTGCGCACGCATGTGATCCAACCCATTTATCACACTCAACAAGGCGAAGACAAGAAGCAAGTCCAACTGTAGCTGAACATGTAGTTGACAGCTGATGTGCATGACCACCAGCACACACTAGAATATCATCATGGACACTATGCATCAATGTGTTGCTGGTTCGATTGCACCAAAAAGACCATGCGCATGCTAGTAGGCGAGTTGGATGAAGGAGCCACACTAATGCACCCGGATGCAACAGAGGCAAGAGTTCGCTTCAACAAGATGTTACCATGGGGTGCATGCACACCATCACAGATGATCAAGCTTGGCATCAGCTCACCACCTTCACCATCACAAGCATGTCAAAGAGTTGGTCTCACCTCAATGGACTGAGTGCCAATGATGTATTGCTGGCTTGCTCAAGCCATTTTGTCTCACATGAGCACTTGTGCATTGTAATGTAACATCGTGTCAAGTGGAAGTTCAAGTGTCAATAGTTGGATGTAACAGTCATTGAGTAGATGAAGATTCATGAGGGTAGATAAACTGTCACAAAGGGGAATGTCAAGGGTCACCCCACCCTTTGCTATAAATAGAACCTCATAACTCATTGTAAAGGCTTTTGGTCAGCTAAGCTTCTGATAAGACTATCTTGGAGAGAGCTTGGACAATATTGTAACGAGCCTTGGATTCTCCACAGTTCATAGCTAGTACATCTCTTTGGAGGAGTAGGCAGTTGTGGCTGTAACGTTCCACTATTGGAACTAGTGGTTGGACATGGAGGTATTGTATGACTGGAACTTACACTTAATATAATAGAGCCAACACATTTCATTCATATGTTGTATTGTATTCTATGAAATCTGGTTTACTCTAAATGATATATGTATTTTTTTTCTTACGCATGCATGTATGAACTATTTTGTATAAGTATGTATGAATTTTTCTGAAATGTGTTGTTGGTTTATCCATCACTTTGGATTGCTCGCTAACTTGTTTTCCAGCTTGTGATGCATCTTCACTCTTGTGTTCCCTTCCAAGCCGCATACTATTACAGGTTTCCAAGGGGCACACTCACCTCCCCTTCAGTGTGTTAGAACCTCTCATACACCTTCCTTGGCTTGTTGTAGCTATCACACCCTTACTACCAACATAGTTATCTTACTTGCCTCTATGCAAAATCGCGGTCAAGGCATTATCATACGACTCACTGCTGGGAATCCTACACCAAACGGTGTGAGGTTTAATTGGGACTTCTTACCAGGGAGTTCCCCTTACATGTTGGCAGGTCCAACACCGTCAACAATTTCAACTAACAAAAAAAACTATTTGACCAAATTTTAATGAAAAACAAAAATAAAAAACTATTAAATTTCATTACAACAATATCATCATTATCTGCATAGGCGTGTTTATTTTGGAATAAAGCTTCCAAAATTTTAATTTAATTATCAATAATTAATAGATAGATGGTAGCAATTTAACCTCCACCTAAATTATAAAATATTTACAAATCAAAGGTTAAGATTTATCTTCAAAATAGTTATGCCATTTTTTCCTTTAAATTAAATTGATTAATTAAAATATTGGAATATGAACAAGTGTCATGAAATGAGTGATATTTTTGGAGTATGCAGTGTTGATAAGTCATGATATTAGTCCATGCTATTATAATACTAGCATACCCTTGAAGCAGGGGAAGGAAACACTGAAGAGGAAGAGGTTAAATTTTTATTATAGTTTAAGTTTGGTTATATATAAATGTATTGAATGCTAAATTAACAATTCATTCAAAATGAATGGTAAATTAACAATGATTGATAGAAAAATCCAATCCTATAGGAAACGCTAAAGAGGAAGAGGTTAAATTTTGATTATAGTTAAAGTTTGGTTATATATAAATGTATTGAATGATAAATTAACAATTCATTCAAAATGAATGGTAAATTAACAATGATTGATAGCAAAATACAATCCTGTAGTCTTGTTTTGGCATAAACTAATAAATTGAGATGTCTACACATTTACAATTTTACTCCTACATAAATAATGATGGGAGGTAACTTATGGTAAGTATATTTATTTAAATATTATTTTTATCCCTTTTTTTATGCAAAAAATTGTTTAAATTATGGTGGGAAGTAACCAATGGTAAACATATTATTTATCTAAGTATGAACTATTTTTAAATCTTTTAGTTTTGGATGGTTTTCTTGCAAAATTTAAGAAGAAAAAATCACCACACAAAATTTCAAAAATCATGCATGAATATCGCAACAATATTCTCAAATTATGGGATAAAAATATGTGAGAGAGTTATCCAATGACATTATATTGCGCAAAGGTTGTGATAAGACCTTCAAGTTATGGTCCAATCAAATATTTGAAAATAGTTTTTTTTTATGATGATGATGATTAATGTCCACTAAGACCAATGTGGTTATCGGGACTTAAGGTAAGAGATTAATTGACAATCTTTAATATTTTATTTATATGATAGAAAAGAAGGGAAAGTAGTGTTCCTAGGTCATGATAGTTTTGCTAAACTTAACAAATCAAGAAGGTTGGTAGTGTGGCAAATGTTTTGGAAATGAGAGCAGATGCGAGTAAGAGTTGTGCAAACCAAGGGAAAATATTTTTCATATTCAAGCCTCTTACATGTGACAAAATGTGGTCATGTCGTGAAATATGGAATTGGGATTTGAGCAAATATCAACTATAGATATAACTAGTCGTGTAAACTCTAAATCCAACTTAATTTCTTTTCTTAAAGCATTGATAAATAATTTAAATAGTTATGCAAACCAATAACAATGCTTGTTTGGAAGATAAACTATGTGTAGTCTAATGCTAAGGTAATACATTTATAACATATCAAATGTATTGCAAACTTATTTACCTACCAAATGTATTGTAGACCAATTTGTTTACCATTTTAAACTTTGAATTTATGTTATTTTACATTTTGTTGTACTTTACACTTCTACCATTTTTATAATATTTAATATCAATCTAATTGTTTCGTCTTGTTTCATTTACATATATTATATCTTAAATTTTTAAATAAAAATGATTAAAATCAAATCAAGTATACATATGTATTCCATAAATAATAAAATTAAATCAATTACTAACTCGATTGGTGTGTCTATTTTGGAACATGTTTTTGGAATTTAAATTTAATTATTAATAAGTAATAGATGGATGGTAGGTATTTAACGTATTAACATTTTAAAAATCTACACAAAATATTTATGCTAACAAGGATGTCTTAGTGAATGTTAATCATCATCATCATCACCATAATTTTGGAATAGGGCTTCAGAATTTTAATTTAATTATCAATAATTATTAGTTGGATGGTAGGGATTTAACCTCCATAAAATAGAATATTCTTAATAGTATGCATAAATCAAACATTGAGATTTATTTTCAAAGTTGTTATGCATTTTTTCCCATTTTTATTAAATTCATTAATTGAAAATAATTTATATAAACAAGTGTCATATGCAATGAATTATGGTTTTTTGGCCATACGATAATGATAAGCCATGGTCTTGGCCCATGGGATTATAACAAATCCTATTTACAAATTAAAATTCTCCATGATAATGTGGGGGTGAATCTCCATAGATAAGAATCTTGTTACATGTTTTAAAAAAATGTATATATGTATTTAACTTATATATTAACTTTTTTTGTTAGCCCTAGGGGTTAGCTCAATAGGTTGAGTGCTCGTCATTAAAAACCCTTTCATAATTAATAATAATTATTATTATAATTTAGTTAATTTTGATGATTTTTTTTTTTGGGAACTTGACATGTATGTTTGTGAGTGTTTACAAACCATTTCCATAAATGTGAAGATATAATATAATAAGTTTGATCATTTAATTATTATTTTTAGAAAAAAGATTAAATTATAATTAAATAAGATAGATGAAGAAAACGATCAATTTAAATGATAAAATAATATTTGATTTATATATAATTCTTATTTTGTTATAGGCTATTTTTGTTAAATAAATATTTAATAATAATAATATTAAATCTTTAATAATATCAAACTCAATTTATATAGCTTATTAAAATTAATAATTTTATGAATAATTTTTTAAGTTGCAAATTTAAAATCAATCAAATAAATAAATAAAATATTTTTCAAAAAAATATTAAATTAACACTTCTTAAATTGACATTTCTTAAAGAATAAAATTTAAATATAAAATATATATGGAAGAGAGACCGTACAAACTCTAAATCTATGAAAGATGTTTCCACTTTAACCATTACAAGCAATGTTTCAAATAAAGGAATGTTTTAATGGTTTATTTGCATAAACAATGTCTCAAGATTAGGCACAACCTAACCATGTGAGTTTAAAACAACAATTGATTTTTTCCTTATGGTTTCACTTTGAGCCATGCTTCATTTCCATTGTATAATTTAGGCCTTTCTAATATGCCCAGTAAGAGATCCAGTCTCTCTTACTGGATGGTTTCCCATTTTTCTATTGAGGAAAGCTAGAAAAACTACCTCCTTTTTGGATTCTGGAAATGGATGCCGGGTAAAGGATGTATAATCATCCACTTTGGTTGTTGTCACATATATGCAATGGTAAGTGATGCAATTTTGAAATGTGTGTTATTTTCTTCTCATCATAGTTTTTATTAGATTGTTGCCTTTTGATATTTAAGATGCAGAAGAAGAATAGTAGTCTTTGCATTGTTGAGGAAAGAGGAGATTGATCAAAATGTGAAGAATTAGGATGGAGTGTATAACAAATATTTTTTCCAATTGTTTAATGTATTATACACATAGTTTTTTGTTTAACAATATATATAGTAAATATTGAAATACTTTACTTAAAATCGTTATTGGAATATTATGTCTATGACCCATATTGATTTTTTACCATTAGTAATATTTTTAAATGTCACATGTTAATTTTATATTAAGAATAGAATGAATTATACATTTAGCTCTTATCTTTTTTATTAGAAACTAATTGAATTTTTTCTACTTTCACTTACTTTTATCAGGGGATATTGAAATTTTTTATTATGATCAACATTAATTCTATGAGGACACTTTTTCACTTTTTGGTATTCATAGGCACTTTTTCAATTTTTGATATTGAGTAGCTTGGAATTCCTTTTAAGACCTTATGTTTGGATGGTGGGTCTATGTTCTCCAAAGATGTTAGGCTTCGATTCGTTGAGAAATCCTAGAATTTGCACAATGGGAATCGTAGGTTCCATAAGTTACAACTATGAGAATTATATAAGTCATATGAAGTCAAGGATTTGGTAATATCAAGTGGGGATCTCTAGTATGTTTTAATATGTGATATTGTTGTCTTGCGAAAAATTGTGTAAATGTTTTAGATAAGACCAAAGGAAGCTCCATTAACATGTTATTCCCTGTATAGGGGAGGGATGCCATTACCTGTGCACCTTCCCATCCAGGGAAGTTGTTGACGTGGAGACACTTGCGCTGTCATATGACAGATGTCGAGTGGGTCCTACCACGTGTTGCGGTGGGTGGGTGCATTTAATATACCAGAAAATATGTCGTTTAGGGTTTCAATTTGCGTGTTTTGTGGAATGTCTTTGCCGCCCTGTGTTATTTCATTAGGGTCTGGTGTGTGGGCAATGTGCTCTGCCGGTGATGGCTCCTCTCGGCTCCAACACTGGTTCACCTTGTCCGCCATTCTGGAGCTGCTCACCAGGCAAGGTTTTTTGCAGTGGTTCGTTTCTCGTTTAGGGTTTATGGTGTGGTTTCTTTACTGCACCTGACATTGTTGTTTACAATGGTTCATTTCTCGTTTAGGGTTTAGGGTGTGGTTGCTTTACCTGTTTCAAGGGGGGTTTAACACTGTCGCTATTGTTGTTCGTTATACACCGTCAAGGGTTTACAAATACCTTTGTTGTTGTTTCATCCTCACGACCTATTGTTTGGGAAGGAGCTAGTGGGAGATTCTAACAAGTTTGATGGTCGACATACAGGTTTCGAGGTCCATGAAGGTAAATCTGGAAATTCATGGGTTTTATTTCGAATTTGTTGTAATTTTTTTGTAGGTTTTTGCCCAAATGCTATTTTTTTCGTCTGTTTTAAAGTTTGTGTTGCAGGTAATTTGTGTGGTTGTCGCAGAAGAGGTATGGCGAGGTCTAGGGGACATTTGGACATGGTGGTGGCTTCTGCAGCTCTTCGGTAGGATTCTAAATCTTACCAGCCACTGTGTTTTTCAACACTTAAATTTGTTGTTGGGATTTTTGGAATTTAGCTCTTCTTGCACTGTTGTGTTTTTCAACACTTGAATTTGCTGGGAAATTAGCTCTTGTTGCATTGTTGTGTTTTTCAATAGTTGAATTTGCTGGGAAATTAGTTCTTGTTGCATGGTTTCTGCATTTTCTTCCTCTGTTACGATTTATGCTTGCTTGTAGTGTTGCTTGTAGTGTTGTTTGTAGGGTTGCTTGTAGGGTTGAAAATGCTCTGTTGCTTACCTCTACTTCTGAGAAGCATTTCTTGCACTTTCTTCCTTTGTTACGATTTCTACTTGCTTGCAGATCTTCCTCTGTTACGATTTCTGCTTGCTTGCCTCTGCTTCTGAGAAGCATTTCCTGCACTAGGTTTTAAAATGTTATCTAGCCAACAATTTTGTTAGCAATACTTTTAGTTTGGGTTGGAACGAACGCTAATTAACTACATATACTTTCATCTATGATGCTCCATAAAATGACAGTGCATGCATCCCTCAGGTGCAGAAACAAATCCTGAACGCTATCTGATTCCAAGATTTATCAATTCTTTTTGTTTTAAACCCTAGAAAGGTGCTTTCGACATTTGAAAGTGTGGGGGCTTCCGCATTGGAATATTCGAGACGAGAATGAAAAATAACTATGAATTTATTTTAAGAAGCATTTCCTACACTGGTTTTTCATATAAGAAATACTTTTCATAAAATGTTATCCAACCAGCAATTTTGTTAGCAATACTTTAGTCTTTTATTCCTTTTTATTTAAGACATTTGTAGTACCTTAAAAATATTTTCCTTCTATTTTGTGAGGCTGGAGATTATTATGTTTTTTTTTTATGAAATGCCTTATTGAATTGTGGTTTCAGTAACATATACAGTAGCTAGTAGAAGGATGCTATGCTTTCTGGTTATGCTCACCATGGTAGAATAGATGAAACTCATCAAACTTTTGATGAAATGCCTTAGTGAAATGTGGTCTCGGTAACATATGCAGTGGCCAGTAGAAGGACTGCAATTTATGTATTGTTTGGAATAGAGTCTGCGATAATATGTAGATATTTCACATTTGAACTTAGAAAGATACTTTAAATGCAGTGACTGCATTAATCTGTGAGATTCATTTTCTGATTCCTTCTTCTATAACAAAAGGAAATAATGTGCTTATTAAGTAAGGATCCATAAACACACTAATACAACTTCCAATTAATAACTTCAGGCATGTGTTTTTAGTCAAGGATTAATAACTTCAGGCATGTGTTTTTAGTCAAGGACATTATCTAGCTATTGCATGATATTCTCGATTCAAGATAATATCAAACACGAATGTACAGTTAAAAGATGTAATTGCTTTACCTATTTGTTCCTATGTTACGATTTATGCTTGCTTGTAGTTTTTCTTATATAGTGTTACTTGTAAGTGTTGCTTGTAGGGTTGAAAATGATCTATTGCTTGCCTATGCTTCCGAGAAGCATTTCCTGCACTTTCTTCCTATGTTACGATTTCTGCTTGCTTGCCTGTGCTTCTGAGAAGCATTTCCTACACTAGTTTTTTCATAAAAGAAATACTTTTCGTAAAATGTTATCCAACCAACAATTTTGTTAGCAATACTTTAGTCTTTTATTCCTTTTTCTTTAAGACATTTGTAGTACCTTAAAAAAATTCCTTCTCTCTTGTGAGGTTGGATATTATTATGTTTTTTTCTATGAAATGCCTGATTGAAATGTGGTTTTAGTAACATCTGCAATAGCCAATAGAAGGATGCTATGCTTTCTGGTTATGCTCACCATGGTAGAATAGATGAACCTCATCAAACTTTTGATGAAATGCCTTAGTGAAATGTGGTCTCGGTAACATATGCAGTGGCTAGTATGAGGACTGCAATTTATGTATTGTTTGGAATAGAGTCTGCGATAATATGTGGAGATTTCACATTCGAAATTCTTAGACAAATACTTTCAATGCAATGACTGCATTAATATGTGAGATTCATTTTCCGGTTCCTTCTTCTATAACAGAAGGAAATAATGTGCTTATTAAGTAAGAATCCATAAACAAACTAATACAACTTCCAATTAATAACTTCAGGCATGTGTTTTTAGTCAAGGACATTATCTAGCTATTGCATGATATTCCCCATTCAAAATAATATCAAACATGAATGTACAGTTAAAAAATGTAATTGATTTACCAATTTGTTCCTCTGTTACGATTTTTGCTTGCATATGCTTCTGAGAAGCATTTCCTGCACTTTATTATTGAATAAAAATGTAATATTGTTCATAAAATAAGCTCAAGGGGTTAGCTCATTCAGTTATTGCCAATTTTGTTGCATATTTGGATAGTCTATATCCATAGGTGTTTTGTTTGAATCTCCTTGGGTTATGTATACCCCTTTACATTAACGGGAAATGGCATCAAAAATGTGTGGAAAAGTATCCTTTGGAGTTTTCCACTAGGTTTTTCACTCATTGAATCTCCTTTGGATGCTTGTTGATTTCGTTATTCACTTGTTTGCAATTTAATTATTCTCTTGGCAAGTTGATGTTTTATTTGGATTGTTGATGCTTCACCGCACATGCACTCTGTTTGTCTTCTAAGTTAACTGGCAGTAAATGGGGTTTCATATGAGGTGTGAAGTTAGGTAGCTTTATTGTTCAATGTTTTATGGAATTTTCATATTAAAAACAAGTGACTTGTTCAATATTTCATTATTCACTCATATTTTATTTAATTAAGAACTCAATTGATGCTTTATCATTTAATTAACAACGTAGTTGATGCTTATTGATTTCGTTATTCACTCGTTTTTCATTTAAGTATTCTCTTAGCAAGTTGATATTTTATTTGGCTTGTTGATGCTTCACTTCACATGCACTCTATTTGTCTTCTAAGTTAACTTACCGTGGATGAGGTTTCATATGTGGTGTGAGGTTAGGTACTTTTACTGTTCACTGTTTTATGGAATTTTCATATTAAAATAAGTGACTTGTTCAAGATTTCATTATTCACTCGTTTGTCATCATATTTACAACTCAGTTTTTTTTTTTTTCTGAAGAAGAGAATTCGTAATTTCCATTAATTTCAGAAAATTACATGCTGTAGATGCTGAACGCATATGCTGTAGTGTGGGTAAACCACTTACAAAACAATACTTCAAGAGAAGTAATGCAGAAGAGCCCTCAAAACAGGGCAGCAAGAAAAAGGGTATGTAAACCCCAACAGGAGGATACCCCTACCCATCTCAAGAAAAATAACAGAAAATAAAATAAAAAGCTCCTGTAGAATGAGCAGAAAGTTCGAAATGGCCGCCAAAGACAAGGAGAAGAGGCACTAAATGGAAGGGAGCAGCCAAGGTAGCCACCCCCCCACCCCCTCAAAACTCTCCTCCCGAAACCGAAGAAGCCGGAAGAAGAAAACCACCCATATCTCCAAAGAAGCCAGAAGAAACCAACCAGAAACAACCATTGAAGAAGCGGCACGAATCGGTGCAGGGGCAGACTCCACACCTCCGATCCCTCAACGCTCCCAATAACTGTAGTGGTAAGCCAGCTAAAGGCCAAAAAAAGGATCCAAAGCCTTAGCAAGGGAACCCATCAGGTCCCAACCAGAGCAGAGGAGTTCGGATTCGGGGGCAGAGGCGGCTAGGGCAGCCACCTCGACCCCCCGAAGAGAATCAAGAGGCCCAAACAAATACTCCCGCCCCCGCTCCGCGGCACAACACCAACTAGGAGGGACCGTCAAAACAGAGTGACTGAAGTACCCAAAGACCGCCGAAGACCAGAAGAAAAAGGGCACGCTCCGCCGCCGCCCAACACAAGGCCGGAACGCTGCCTTATCCGCCGAAGACCAGAAGAAAATGGGCACGCTCCGCCTCCGCCCAACTCAGTGCACAGAACAAGGCCGGAACTCTGCCAATGATAAGCAGAGCAGGCCACCAACCCGGGTAACGTCCAACGAGGATGATTGATTCAGAGTCGCGCTGAGGAAAGGAGAAGAAGCACGTCGCAAGGGAAGAGAAACCCCCGGAGGGAGGTGAGCCGAGTCCGAAATCGACCAGGACCGCAGACCTCCAAACCCCACCAGACGCAGCGAAACCCTGCCTCAAAACAAGAAAGCTTTGCCGCACGCCGAAGAGTCAAAGCACCAAGCGATGGCGGTGGATGGGCTCCCGGAAACCACCAGAGGCAAGCCCTGCCGCCGCAGGCGAAAAACTCAGCAACCAGAGCCGAGTAGAAACCCTAGCGCGCCCCCCAAATGATGACTTCCTCCTTGAATGGGGCACCTAGGAGACACATTTATTTACAACTCAGTTATAAATGTGTTGTAAATCATTTGGTGTGTAAAGGCATAACAGAAATCGCATTTGCATTCTCAAGTAAGATTTGTACATTATAATATACTATAGATGTTCCTTCTAAAATGGATTTTGGTTACAATGCCACAAACAATATGAAATAAAACAACCTAGGTTGTAAGCCAAAATATTTTTGTGACAAGAAAAAGAGACAATCCATCCAAAATCCACATCATAATGTGGTTACAACCAAAAAAATATGACACTCATATTCTTTATGGCCTTAGTGCCAAGACCCCATGAGTTACCTGCTTCAACCAAGTAGGTTGTCCTACCTAAAAAGGATTGACTAGGAAATAATTGATTGTTTCCATATGATTGAGTCCAATTTTCACCTTCCAACTATGGAGTAATTGAGTACCCATACCTCACATTTGAACTACTAACCCTTGCATTAAGTGGAGGTGTGTGATGAGGATAAATAGAATTGACACCTCATCTGGTAGGAATAAGGCAAGTTGGTAAACCCCCATTTTGATAGTGAGGCACTTGAATGTTTATGAGGTCTTTGAATAATGGTGTATTATCTGCAATATTGTCCAATGTGTTTGACATAATCTTGGTTTCATCAGCTGTGCTTGCATCATTATCAACCATATTGGTCAGCCCATGTTCCTTTTCAAGCATTTGTTTAGCCTTTCTTGATTCCTTTTCCAGTCTTGCCATTTGTTTTTGTTGTTCATTCTCTTTCCTTGCTTTATCACTTTCAAGCCTTTCATCTGCTCGACATTGTGCTGCAACAATCCTTGTTGCATTCTTCTCCTTGGCTAGATCCTTCTTTTATGTTTTAATTCCTGAATTTCAATTTATTTATTTTTCAAACTCAAATAATAGGTTTATATAGTCTTCTGAGGTAAGTAACTGTGAACTTCAGCCCAAACGAAGACTACCCGGTGTTCCTTTATTTTTTTTCATTGACACTCTCTCTACTGGTAGCTTTAGGAACATACCAAGTAACTTCTCCACCCCTACCACCTGCATGTCATTTCTTGGTACTTCCCTTTTAGTATCTGAGACAACTGATTGAACATAATTGTTATCTTCATTTGATGCCTCATTATGTGCTTCATCTTCTTCCATTGATCTATTGTCCACAAAAAATGAACAATTTCATTGTTCAATTCTGTTGGTTGTGAAGGCATGTTAATGCTTTGTTCATTGGTTCTTGAAACACTAATCATGGCTTCTGCCAACCATGATGGTGGGGTTACTTGGCTTGAAAATGTCAATTGGTCATTATCATCTGCATTTTCAACAATGTCATTAACAATCTCAACAATAAAAGTTTCATGTTCTTGAGTTGGTAGAACGACCTCCATGTTACTGTGAATTTGTTCATGATTATACTGTGTTTCACATACATGTTCATCATCATCACCATATAAGTTTCCTTGAGAGAGGGAAATCATATTACCATATGCAACCACATCATCTTGTTCATCTACTTCTTGCACTTCAACACTTGTTTGGACATGCCCTTCTTCCTGACCATCCACACGGAATGCCTGGCTACAACTAGTATCATGCATAAGAGCATCATAACTCAATGGCCAGATTCATGTCCTCCTAAAGCCGGCCTTGATATTTGATGGTGTCAGAGCCCTTTGAAACACTTTACTTGCAAGCTCTTCTAGCTTGAACCTTTTCACCTCAACCCCTGGATTCTTTGCCATCCATGTAGCATGCTCTGACCTGAAATAGTTCTTGAAAAGGCCAAACACACTAACATCAAGTGGTTGCAATATATAAGTGGATGAGTGGGTAATGTTAATAGGATGATGCCCAAATTGTTTGCTTCCTCAAATTTTTGTACAACCATGTGGCTTCCATGGCCATCTAATATTAATAAGTGTCTGTTATTAGGTGAGACACCACCTGGTATAGATGTAGCAAAGTGACAAAGCCAATTAAAAAAAAATGCTTTATTCATCCATGCATGGGGATGTGTAGCCATGCATGCACGTGGTTCATAGTTTTGTATATAGTTTTTTAGTTGATTTTTACCTTTGAATAGCTAAAATCCTGGGATTAAAGTACCAATTGCATTGACACAACATAAAATAGTTATCCACTCCCTGTTCTTAGGAAAAATATTTGGCACGTTTTAGCTCCCTCTCTTGGAAATTACCCACATGCCACAATTCCTTCCTTCTTGTAAACCTATTTCGTCACAGTTCCATATATGGCTTGCACCATAAGAATGTTTATCATAGGCACTAGAAAGAGTGTCATAGAACTTACATACAACTGAAGGGAGAAAATTTAATGCTCTGTCTTTGTCAAGGCCCTCAATTGTACGCAATACAAGGTTTAGATGCCTTTTTTTAAACCCAAACCACCGTGATTTACTAGGAAACCCATCTTTGAATGGGTTTGGCCTCCCTTGACAGATTTTAGCAACTGTGGATTTGAGTTGTATCAAATCTATCCCATGTCCCAATTGGGCCATCTCTTTACACCACTCAACCACCTCGGCCTCCTCCTCTTCAGTCATAACTGTAAGAGGTCCTCTACGTTTTGTATGAGTTAGCCCATTTATCCAATAATGTATTGATGAGGGAGGAATACCATGTTTTTTTGCAGATGCCCGAACTGAATATCCATTAAACTCTATGTCATCAATTGCAACTAACATTTCTTATTTTTTCAAACCTCTTATAGCACTGATCTTTTTAGTTGAACTTGCCCCTTGTATTGTTGTTGACGGTGGCTATGTGGGTGATGGCGTGACAACATCATCTTCAGTCGCATGGTCATCCTCAACAACGTTTCTTGGAGCATTGTTGACATTCACATCACCTATCCTGTCCTCATCTGATGAAGGGCATCATAGTTGGGCACCCCTTGTCACTCTCCTACCACTTCTCCTTGTATGAGCAACATAACTAACTCTTTCCATAAATGCAACTACCTACAAAATTATTGCATGCATTTAGTTAAGAATATTTGAAAATTATGCTTTCATACAAGCCAAAAATATTTCTTCTTTATTACAAGAAATTATCAACATGTATGTTAGTATTCTTGAAAAATCAATCTACATAATGAATTTGTTGTACCTCTTCAAAATTATCAATGATTGTTGTTTTGATGACTTGTTTTTACACTTAAAATACCATGATTGTATTTGTAATTGGAAAACTACTGTCGATTTCCACCTTCTTTTGGTACTATGAGAAGACCCCTCTACTTATTGTTTACTGTAATGCTTCATAAACTTCTGCATTGCTTGTTTTCTTTAGCGCTATCCTGGTTCCTTTTCTGGTTAAGATGTTGATATGGTAGTTATTGTTGTTTGAATTAATTTGTTTAGCCTCATGTTTGTCATTATTGTTATTCATAGTGACCACAAACATCCTAGGTTTGGATTGGGAATACATGGTAATTTTGCAAGTTGTTTGGTTGTTGAGGGTAGCCTTAGCTGTGTTCTTGGACCTAGTTATAAATTGCATTGGATTACTATTGTTTCAATTAAATTTAATCCTTCAATCTTGAAAACTATAAAGTCTCCATTTAAATTCTAACACTTTTGGAGACACTCACAGACATCCTAGGCATTTCAACTAAACAAAGTGATATTTCTGGTTAAGATGTTGATCTGGTTTAGTTCTTTTTTATAAACTTTTATTTGAATTAAATTGTTTAGCCTCATGTTTGTAAATATTACTTAGTTTCATTAGGTCTCCAAGTACCAAGATCTGAACAATATTTATATTTTTTCTTCGAGACAAGAACTCTAGATCCAAAAATGCAAGCGCATCCACAAAAATGTTAACCTGCACAGATATATGAATTACATCATAAGATATATACGAAAGCCTTTTTGACACTTTGATTCAAATGGAATCTTGTTCATAACTTATTGTTCTACTCCATTACCTTCTTCTTGCAATTAGTTTATTTTTAGGTTGCATGACAGATGATCCAATGCTGCACCGTTTTCATTCCTTTTGATATCATTATCATGTTTGCCTCTACTCACATATTTGCCTACTTTTAGTATTGAATTTTCCCAAAAGATCGTTTGGGTTTCTACATTCTTGTCATTTGAGCAGACCCATATATTTATTGTTGATTGTAGTGCTTCATAAATTTCTGCATTTCTTGTTTTCCCTGGCTTTCCACCTTCTTCTGGTACTGTGAGCAGACCCCTCTACTTATTGTTGACTATAATGCTTCATAAACTTATTCATTGCTTATTTTCTTTGGTGCTATCATTGATCTCATTTGGGTTCTTTGGAAACTTAGAGACCTAATGTCAATAATGTTGCTATTCCTATAGATAACACTCTTTATACATGAAGGAAGCTCTAGGAGGAATTTCAACTATATAAAGTGACACCTAGTTCCTTTTCTGATTAAGATGTTGATCTTGTAGTTATTGTTGTTTGAATTAATTTTTTTAACCTCATGTTTGTCATTATTGTTATTCATAGTGACCACAAACATCCTAGGTTTGGATTCGGAAGACATGGTAATTCTGCAAGTTGTTTGGCTGTTGAGGGTAGCCTTAGCTGTGTTCTTAGACCTAGTTATAAAGTGCATTGGCTTACTGTTGTTTCAATTAAATTTAATCCTTAAATCTTGAAAACTGTAAAGTCTCCATTTAAAGTCTGAAACTTTTGGAGACACTCATAGACATCCTAGGAATTTCAACTAAAAAAAGTGATCTTTCTAGTTAAGATGTTGATCTGGTTTAGTTCTTTTCTATAAACTGTTATTTGAATTAAATTGTTTAGCCTCATGTTTGTTAATATTGTTTAGTTTCATTAGGTATCTAAGTACCAAGATTTGAACAATATTTATATTTTTTCTTTGAGATAAGAACTCTAGATCCGACAATGCAAGTTCATTCACAAAAAAGTTAACCTGCATAGATATATTAATTACATCAGAAGATATATACGAAAGCCTTTTTGACACTTTGATTCAAATGGGATCCAATTCATAACTTATTTTTCTCCTCCATTACCTTCTTCTTGCGGTTAGTTTATTTTTAGGTTGCATGACATATGATTCAATG